>LR738545.1:7490000-8090000 GCA_902685375.1 Neostethus bicornis
CAGGACTCACTTGAGGCAGTGGTAGAGAGGAGGTCACTGAACAAACTTTTGTCCATCATGGACAATCATGACCATCCTCTCTACCCACTCCTGGACGAACAGCGGAGCTCCTTCTCCAAGAGGCTCAGACAGCTCCACTCGAGAACATCTCGATACCGGAGGTCTTTCTTTCCGTACGTGATCGGGCTCTACGACTCACTTAGCAGATAGGAAGTTGTTGCTGTGACACACAAATTTCCCATGTGTGAGATCATTAAAGTATATTCTGATTCTGATTTATCTATTATTTTCTATGTCATTGCACTACTTTTTTCTTTCTTTCTGAGCACTCTTAGTTTTGTTAAAATTATTATTATTTGCACACTAGTATCACAGCAAGTTCCTAGTCTCTGATATTGTTCATTGACCATGGCAATGAAAGCATATCTGATTCTGATGGTCTGACAGGGGTGGGCAATTAATTTTTATCAGGGGCCGCATGAGAAGCCTGAATTGTGTCAGAGGGCCACCAACTTTCTTTCATTGTAAAATACTTCAATTAAATATTTTGAATAGCTGGTACTGATAATCAGAAGAATAAAGCACTCTGTGAATATGTATATTAGGTTATGTGAAACTGTGGAAAAACAATTATTGAACTAGTGCAATTTATTTTTCAAATAATTAAACCATGTGCATTTCACTCTCAAGAGTTTTGAAATCGCTTTGAAAACTCTGCATGCGTGCATACGTAGCAACGTAACGCTTTTCAAAATAAAAGTTAAAAAAAAAAGTCTAATTTATTGTGGTATGATTGGCCTCACGCGGGCCGGACAGGGACGTACAAAGGGCCGCGTGTGGCCCGCGGGCCTTACTTTGCCCAGGTCTGGTCTGGCAGATTTGTTTCCACCAGCAGTCTGATTATTTAAATAAAACTGATCTGATCTCATTTAAAACAAGATCTCATGAAATAATCATCTTGATTGTGCATTTATGATGATTCTATCAACATTTAAGGTGTTTAAGTCTTTCATTTTGACCAATCTCCTATTAAAAACCAATTTATAAACATTACTAAACAGAATCAAGTCTAATTAAAGCTGAATCCATTGAGAAAATCGCATTTTGGCCTGATTGCAGGCCAATTTCTATTGTTGACTTCAAATAAAGTCCAGAAAATGAAGCTTGAATCAGTTAATACAGTAAAATAAAGCTAACAGGAAGCTAACAGTTAAAACACTACTTTAAGTAGAAAACCTCACCTGCGCGCTTTCCTCCGTAAAAGTTTGTGTATTCAGTACATGTTATGTACCTGTAGAGACATAACCCAGTGTTAATTATGAGAATATTTAATTATTAAAATAGTTTAACCAACATTAGCATGAAGCTAACTGTTAGCTGTTGCTAATTTGTTAGCATTAAAGAGTCATTTTAACGTCTAAATTACAACTTAAAACACTCACATTTTATCTTTTTGATGTTGACGTTTCCCCATTTTGATTTTCTTTCTTTAAAAAAAAAAATTGAAACGATAAAAATGACGGAAATGTGGTCAATATTTAGTTTAAATTAACTTCCGACAACGTCGATACTTAGTCGAAATTTAATAACGACGTGGTAAATTTTTAATTATAAAAAAAAAAAAAAAAAAAAGCAAATCAGAAGCACATTTCTTCTGCGCAATCTTTTTTGTTGGATTACGATTTTATTTCCTATAAATTTTTTCAATATTCAAATTTTGTTTGGAGTTTAAAATAAAGGAACATAACAATATGGTATCGATAAAATCTAACTAACGGTATGGATCGACAAGAAAGAAAAAATATCGTTCTTTCTGATTACGTCACAAGTTGGAACTCTGCTGCCATCTGGTGGCTGATCAACTACACTACACACATTTATATAATTTTTTATACACTTTAAACAAATTTTTTTTTTGGCAAACTTATAAGTAAATTTGAAACTAATCAACTTAAAAGAACCAAACAAACAGTACAATAAACTTTTACAAAAACAACTTATAAGCTGTGCTTCAACCGATTCCTTTTTTTAAATTATTTTTTATGAGAAAATATGTAAAGATTGTGCATATTTGACAAATAAAATTTTTATTTAAACTGCTTCTTGTAGATATTTTTTTGTGTTCAACATTGTCCCCGAGTCGAGAAGCAAGATGGGTTGTTCGTGCATCTGATTAGCATGCCTCCCGATTGCCTCAGTGGTCAGGTCTTTTGGGCTCGTCCCACCAGGAGGAGACCAGGAGGCAGACGCCAGACCCGCTTGATAAACGATGCCTCACATCTGGACAGGGAACACTTCGGAATCCACCTGGACGAATTAGACGATGCAGATCAAATTGATCTGCTTTTAACAATAAAAAAAATTGACAAAAAAGTGCGGCATAAATTCATCTACAAGTTTTATTTTTCTTGGCAAGTAATTCTTTAATTATGGCTAAACATTTAAGTCTTCTAACAAGAGATAGAGGAGCACAAAATAGAGCTTGAATGATGGTATTTTTTAACTAATGTATCATAAAGTACATTCAGATTTCCTGTTACACACGTCCTCTGTAGGACGGACATATTGAAACAGGAATTTAAGCCTGCTTGCCCTTTAAAATCACAAAAAGAAATGAATGAAAAAGTTTGTTAAAAGATGATAAAGTTATAAGCAGGAATAAAATTTCAAATAAAACCCCTTTATTCTGGATAATAGAGGGTCGTTTGGGTGAGATGATACATAAAAAAAACCCAGGCAACAACAACAGCAGCAGCAGCACTGCCTGCATACCTGAGTTACTGCTGGCTTGCATTTTAATCACTCGCTGCACTTCAATAACAAATAAAATAAACACGACATGTCAGGACACACTGAGTTAATAAACTCTAGAAAACTTCACGCGAGGGGCTCCGTAATATTGCACAGTGAAAAACTGAACATCAAGCGAACATTTTCATCCTTGGCACTTTTTATCTGTCGGGCAGAATCAAACACACACGCTGTATCTTCTGGCATAAATAAAAGCTGAAGAGGAATGGCAAAGACGACACAGTGACGAAAAAAAAAAAAAACACAGGTTAAGGAGTCAAACGTTCGCCAGTCTGTTAGTGAATCATAGATGTTGGCTTGAAAAGTGTAACCACGTGGAATTTTTTTTTTTCTTTTTTGTTCAGATGGAGTGTAAATAAAACAACGTTCCCAGTGTTGATCCCCGTAGAGAGCAACTGAAGTCTGTTGATGGTAAACTGGTAAACTGGCGTTTATTCTTTGTACCGTCCCGTCGCGTAAAAACAAGCGTTTCTCTCCCGGAAAACGTCAGCAGCTTGATAAGATAGTCAGTCAGTGTTCTGAAAGACCGGAGGACGATCACCGCAGATCCATCATGGAGACAGTATCATCGGTGATGGTGACGTGTCCTGCATGCTGTGAAGGAGAAAAGCATCTCAGTTACACACAAAGACAAAAAAAAAAAAAAATCACTTAAAAAGTCATTCAGGCTTTTTTTTTTTTTTTAGTCCCAAATGTCTGAACAACTCAATCTTGAATTTTCCCACAGGGATCAATAAAGTATCAACCAATCAAAAATCAGCCAATCAGAAATTAGCTGGAAAATTTACTTAAGAAAAACAAATGGAAATTAAATTAGAAATTTTTTTAGAAAGAATATTTTCTTTAAATGAATAATAGTTTTAAATGAATCATGTCGTTTGTTCGTTCGTTGAATGTCGCGAGATACCAGTGTTGGTATATTACGCCTAACAGGGAACCGAAATCCCCTGTGCTCAAATGAATCATGTCTTTAACTCGTTTGACTTTAAAGCAGGGATGAGCAAACTACGGTTCGTGGGCCACACGCGGCCCATTTAATGGTTTAATCCGGCCCGCCAGGACTTGAAAAAAATTAAATAAATAAACTTTGTTAATGTTTTATTGTCCTTGCAATTCTGATGTTTCATCACTAGATGGCGCACTGTAGATTTATTGGCTTGTTGAGAAAACAACAACACTGCTCCCATTAAAATGAGTGTGTCTCTGTGATGCGCACGTTGTCAAAATACGCGCAGATATGGAAAGCCATCCAGATATGGAAAGCCCTCGGGGTCACCATAGCACATAAACAAGCACGTTTGATTTAATTTGTTCAAACGCGAATTGAAGCACATTTTTTTCTCCAGATCCCAAGATGTGTATTTTTTTTCTCGAATGAGGTGGCGTTACCAAAGCATGCCATCCATCTGCTCCTGTTCCGGCCCCTTTGTCAAATGTTAGAACTCAATGTGGCCCGCAAATCAAAAAGTTTGCCCACCCCATCTTTAGAGGGACACATAATACATCGATTACTTTCAAACAGCTTCAGTTCAAAGCCATATTAAAACTTAGATTAAGCCTAAAATCCAAAAGTTATCGGAGTCAAACGATGACTACAAGATTCCCACTGAGTGCACGTCTAGGGTCCTTGGAGAAGACACCTAACCCCCCGTTACTCCCAGCATTGGCGCCGTCATAGGTGGCAGCCTGCTGCGGTGTAGTAGTGCAGCTCACAAATTTCCCCGGTGAGGGATCAATAGAGTAGGTAAAAAAAAAAAAAAAAAAAAAAGATGCTGTAAGCGTCATTATTTTAAATGCAAACTACGTATTAAATGACCAAATATGAAAACAAATGTAAATGATTCCGTTCCGTCATCTTCCGCTTGTTCTGGGGTCGGGTTGCGGGGGCAACAGCCTCAAACCGGCTTCCTCTAGCTCACCTGGACGGATCCAAGGTCTGCCCCTTGGTCTCCTCCCGGTGGGACGTGCCCGAAACACCTCGCCCGCGAGGCGCTCTGGGGGCATCCTTACCAGATGCCCGAACCACCCCATCTGGCTCCTCTCGACCTGGAGGAGGAGCGGCTCAAAACCGAGCTCCTCCCGGATGGCAGAGCTCCTCACCCGATCTCTGAGTAAGAGCCCAGCCACCCTGCGGAGGAAGCTCATTTTGGCCGCTTGTACCCGTGATCTCATTCTTTCGGTCACCACCCACAGCTGGTGACCATAGGTGAGGGTTGGAACGTAGATCGACTTGTAAATTGAGAGCTTTACTCTTCGGCTCTGCTCTCTCTTTACCACGACGGACCGATGCAGCGTCCTAAAATGATGTAAATGATTTCTGTATATAAATTGCACGTGCGTAACATTCTATGTTTTTTTTTTTTATTAACCTCGGTTACTTAATGCTTTTATATCAAAATATTTTTTTATTTGATTCCTATTTTTGAGTCTGTACCTTTAAGAGGATTTACCTAAAAAAAAAAAAAAAATTCTTGCATAAAAAACGTGAAGTTAAGAACTTTTAATTTGTGTTGAAACAAACTAACTTATTATAAAAAGTAAAAAAAAGAAAAGATCCACAGAGAGGCAGAGAAGAAGAGCATGTTACCATGGTTACTGTAAATGAGTCAATAGGAGATGTTTCTATCAGACAGACGGGTCGGAACGTAAACATAATGACATCATATTTAGAAGAAAGATTATTTTCCGAAGTCTATTTCTTTTAATCAAACGTCATTAAATAGACCAAAATCCAATCAATGAAAGTCCGTTTTTATTACAAGTATTCTATGTATGAGAAATCAACCCATTTATAGACCACCCCACCAAATATTGATCACATAATAGGGTTTCTAATTTCATTCTGATCGTATGAATTAAATTCATACGATTCATACCAACTCCACCCCAAGTGGAGGAGTTTAAGTATCTCGGGGTCTTGTTCACGAGTGGGGGAAGGATGGAGCGGGAAATCGACAGATGCATCGGTGCAGCGTCAGCAATAACTAGAACGCTGCATCACTCCGTCGTGGTAAAGAAAGAGCTGAGCCAAAAAGCAAAGCTCTCGATTTACAAGTCGAGCTACGTTCCAACCCTCACCTATGGTCACCAGATGTGGGTGGTGACCGAAAGAATGAGATCGCGGATACAAGCGGCCAAAATGAGCTTTCTCCGCAAGGTGGCTGGGCTCTCGCTCAGAGTTAGAGTGAGGAGCTCTGAGGAGCCCGGTGTTGAGCCGCTCCTCCTCCAGGTCGAGAGGCGCCAGATGGGGTGGTTCGGGCATCTGGTCAGGATGCCCCCCGAGCGCCATGCTGGTGAGGTGTTTTGGGCACGTCCCGCCGAGAGGAGACAAAGAGGCAGACCCCGGACCCGCTGGAGAGACTATGTCTCACAGCTGGCCGGGGAACGACTCAGGATCCTTCTGGGTGAGCTGGAGGTTGCAGTTGGGGTGAGATAAGCCTGGGCTTCCCGACTGAGGCTGTTGCCCTGCAACCTGGCCCCAAATAAGCGGAAGACGACGGAGCGGAACGGTATGAAGGAAGATTATAATTTGCCGAGTAATTTGCCGTGTATTATAATTAACCGAGTGTGTGACCTAAAGTTTAGATTATATACTCTGTATTGTTTAGAAATAATCCTTAGTCTTTTATTTTTTATTGTTGACATTGTTAGTTTCGGTTACATCACTTCTTGTGTTTTGTAAATGGCAGACAAAGCAACTAGGCAGCCACAGAATCTGCAGCTTAATCTATTCATTTTCAGCTAAAATCAAGGAATCAATGTCGTAAGTTGTTTTTGTGTGTTTAATGGATGTTTTATCAATGTTTATTGTTTGAAAAGTGTGTTATATTTTTGATAGATTGGAGGAATATGACTGCATGCAAAAACGACTTTGCTAAAGTAAACGGCTAACGCGGCTAAGCTAAAGTAAACGGCACAGGCTATTGTTTTCTTGTGTTGATGTGGCACCCGTTTATTCCTGAAATTGTATTTGTTCCGTATTTTTCTTACCGTTTTTACTCCTGTTCTTAATGAAATAATCGTTATGTCAACGGTCCTTGCACCCTGAGGAGAGCACTATATACTCACTGAAAACAGAGGGGGGTCTTTGCTGTGAGGGTGGAAACCTTTCTGTTTACATGTCGAGATCTCGTCTGTTCCTCGATCCGTCAACCTGAAATATCCGATTCTGACAAAAACACAGTGAAACAAAATGAGGAAAAGAAACCAAAGGAAAATAAGTTTATTTTTCACTCACTCGTTAAACTTAGGAGAGCAGACGATGGCGATCGCCTCGGGCAGCATGATCTGGTAGGAACAGTGTGTGTGGAGGTCTACGCTGGACAAGAAGGCCGTCTGTGTCGGATGGGTCTGATGAAACAATCAAGAAACATAAAATCAACAGTCCCACCTAAAACCGGGGATCAAGAAAATTTGAATTTTGGTCTATTGAAAGACCCGTTGTCTTCTCGGCCATCCTACATCGTCTGCGCTGGCAAATTAACAAGCAGCAGTGGTCCAACACAACAGATATGGACAAGACTCAGGAGGATGAGACAGTCGCAGGGGCGGATCCAGGAGTGGACTGGGGGCGGAGGTCCCCCAGCACACTCCCCATCCCTTTTGGTCCACAAAAAAAGTGTTCTTTCTACTTTAATTATTATAAACTTTGGGCAAACTATGCATCAAAATACAGAAACATTACTTCTTTTTCAAAATGTTCTGGGCGGGGGATGCCTGCTCGGGGGGGATCTCTTCTCACGCCCCCCTCTTTACCCAAAATCCTGGATTCGCCCCTGAGTAGAGCCACTGAAAGGCAAGTTTTTATACAAAAATAATAAAGACGGGACAATAAATAAAAACGTAGTAATTTGTAGTTTTTTTTCTTAAAGCAGTTCTCTTACCACCGGAGAAATTCCAGCCTGACATACCATCTAAACATAAAACATGTTCAGGCAAGTTCCTCTATGGCGAGTGTGGCTACCGGGAGCTCGCTCGGCCAAACCAAGCTAGCTGAATTTGGCAAACGAATGAGCAAATCCACAACAGAGAAATAAAGAAATACTATCGCAAAGTGGGTTTCTACTGATTGCAGGTCAATTTCTATCGTTGAAGTTAAGAACGAACCCGAAAGGAACCCTAACTCTTGTTTTACTTTTTGTAATGATGCACCTGGCCTCATGAGGCCAATAATAAATAATAATAAATTGAATTTAAAATCTTCACTTCTTACTGTATTCAATTGATTAGTCATAAAGTACAATTTTTTAATATCCTAGAATTCAAATTCTTTATCAGCAACCTTTAGCAGATATGATGCTAAAATGTGAATAATTCAATAATTTAATAACAAAATCCTGTAATTAATTTGATTAATTTTTTTAAGTGACCGACACCACTACTGGAAACTAAACCTTTTCAGATTAAACCTTAAAAAATACAACAAAAACACAGATGTGCTAAAATACCTTCATATTAAAAAGCTTAACTCTTAATTCCTCTAAATAAACGGCCATCTGCAGTAAATGAGGAACACGTTCCTCCTCTTTACTTACGTGTATCCAGCCCAAAGTGATGAGGTCGTACTGGTCCTGGATGAGGAAGAGTTCTTCCTCGTTCTCTGTGTCACAATAATCAGGTCCACCGCACTGCTTTGGGACGATGACGTGGGTCACAGTGAACGCGTTTCTGGTCTGCATCAAACACAAAGTGTTGCTGTTACAAAGCGACAAAACACATGCTAACTTTTGGTTTCAGCAGATCGGAATAAACTTTCAGATCAGAATGCTCTGCTTAAGAAAAAAAAAAAAACATGTTCATGAACGTGTTCAAAGCATTTAAAGCTGCAGCTCAAAATACACAGAGATTATCCTCTGACTGTTTGAATGGGAGGTCAACTGATAAATTCAGAGGTTAAAAAAAGGGAACTTATTTAAACATAGAAACTCTTTCAAAATTTCTAAGCAATTCTGTTTGATGCTATAAAAGAAAAATGTGGCGGATCGGTGCGGCGTCAACAATAACTAGGATGCTGCATCGGTCCGTCGTGGTGAAGAAAAAGCTGAGCCGAAAAGCAAAGCTCTCGATTTACAAGTCAATCTACATTCCAACCCTCACCTATGGTCACCAGCTGTGGGTGGTGACCGAAAGAATGAGATCACCGATACAAGCGGCTGAAATGAGCTTCCTCCGCAGGGTGGCTGGGCTCCCACTCAGAGATCGGGTGACGAGCTCTGCCATCTGGGAGGAGCTTGGTGTTGAGCCGCTCCCCCTCAAGTCGAGAGGAGCCAGATGGGTGGTTTGGGCATCTGGTCAGAATACCCCCCAAGCACCTCGCAGGCGAGGTGTTTTGGGTACATCCCACCGGGAGGAGACTAAAGGGCAGACCCCGGGCCCGCTGGAGAGACTATGTCTCACAGCTGGCCGGGGAACGGCTTGGGATTCTTCCGGGTGAGCTGGAGGATGTAGCCGGGGTGAGAGAGGCCTGGGCTACCCGTTTGAGGCTGTTGCCCCAACCAGACCCCGGAACAAGCGGAAGATGACGGAACGGAACTAAATAATTTTGTTTGATGCTTTAAAAGAACCACTTTGGTCCGGATTCTTACCAGTTTTCCACACAGGATGCCACACGTTTCTACAGCTCGGGTTGTGTTTGCTTCGGCTAGACGCAAGAAGCTTCGACACAACTCGGCCGGGACCGCTAACTGCCGAAGAGCATCCACCATCGTATCTGCAAACAGCATGTAAAGAACGTATCAGGAGCTGAATGAAAAAAGGACGTTCTGATCAGAGTCACGGTGTAAACAAGAAGGAATGGGAATGGATTGGCTTTAAATCCTCAAAGGTGCTTCATGTGATTTTAATGTGTACTCACTGTTGTTCCCAGGGCTGACCAGAGAACCGGGCTTCAGTGAACGGTCGAAAGTGGGCGGGCCGCCAGAAGGCGTGTTACCAGTTGCAGAGGGACGATTATACTGATAGTTGTTGCTGCCGGATAGATCTCCCGGGCTTTGTGGGGGTGTAGGAGAAATCACCGGCGGGCCCTGAATACCAGGAATAAGCGGTGTATCTGGTGAAGGTGTGGCTGGGGTGGCAAACTCCAAAAGCACTCGTTGACGTTCCTTTTCCAGTTCTTGACGACGGATCATTTCCTCAAAGGCACTGAACTGCTCCTGTTCTCGCTGCCGCCGTTGCATTTCAGCCACGCGAACGCGCTCAGCGTCCAGCGCACGCTGCTTTGACTGCTCCCGCGCCACAGCTTCATCCTCCGCTCTCTAATGCGAAAAAAAAACACCCCATCAACACTCAGTGGAAGCATTTTTGTATATTTTTTTTCAAAAGTAAACAGCTACTGAATTCTAGATCCTTAGAACTTTAAGCAGCATACCTCAATTATTTTTGGTTGGAATTCAAAACAAAAAAATACTAACAAATTAATTTGCTCTAAATGGAAATTTAAGTAAAGAAATCAATTTAAGCAAAACAGAAATAAAGAAGGTGGAAGATTTTAAGTACTTCGGATCAACAGTCAAGAGCAATGAAGAGTGTGGAAAAGAGGTGAAGAAGTGTGTGTAGGAGGCTGGAACGAGTGGAGAAAAGTACCAGGTGTGATGTGTGATAGAAGAGTTTCAGCTAAAATGAAAGGGAAAGTGTACGAAACCGTGGTGAGACCGACCATGCTGATTGGCCTAGAAACATGGTAATGAGAAAAAGACAGGAAACAGAGATGGAGGTAGCAGAGATGAAGATGCTGAGGATCTCTCTGGGAGTGCCCAGGATGGACAGGATTAGAAATGAGTACATCAGGGGAACAGCACATGTTCAGAGATTTTGGAGATAAAGTCAGAGAGGCCAGACTGAGATGGTATGGACATGGGCAGAGGAGAGAGTACCGTATTTTCCGCACTATAAGGCGCACTGCATTATAAGGCGCTACAGTAAAGGCTGTTCAACTTTGTCCTCTAACTGTGGCCATCTCGCTTTGTTCCCGCGGAAACTCTGTTTAGTCTTGTTTACTTGGCGCAGTGCATTCTCTTGCTTCATCCACTTCCTCACCATTGATTCATTGATGTTAAACTCTCTCGCTGCGGCTCGATTCCCGTGTTCTACTGCGTGACCGATCGCCTTGAGTTTAAACTCTGCGGTGTAACAGTGTCTCTTGGTAGGAGCCATTTCCAGGTCTTTACACAAACACACAAATGAAAATGAGACGCCCTTTCATATATCCCAGCATGCACCGCGCACTACTTCTTCTACGGGGGAAATGGAGTCGGCGGCTGCTTACCGCAGTTGCGACACCTGTTGTAGCTCAATATTAATCCATATATAAGGCGCTCCGGGTTAAGAGGCGCATCGTGTACTTTAGAGAAAATTTAAGGTTTTTAGGTACGCCTTATAGTGCGGAAAATACGGTACATCGGAAGAAGGATGCTGGGTTTGGAAACACCAAGAAAGAGGACAAGAGGAAGACCAAAGAGGAGGTTCATGGATACAGTGAAGGAAGACATGAAGATAGTTGGTGTGACCAAATAGGATGCAGCAGATAGGGTTAGATGGAAGAAACTGACTTGCTGTGGCGACCCCTGAAGAGAAAAGCCGAAAGTAGAACAAGAAGCAAAAATGTGCATAAATTTACCTTTTTGATGAGATACTGCGCGTATTCCTGTTCAAATCTTCTCAAAAGAGCTTTTTTAAGAATCTCTGCTTGTGGAAACGCGACATCTTTCAGTTTCTGTGGAGAAATTAAAGAAAATAAATATAAGGCAATATATTCCCAAAAATATACATCAGTCATTATTTGGCCACCTTTAAGGTGTCTTTCTTCTCAGGAATGTTTGCTGTTCTGTAGTCCCGATGCTTGGTAAGCTTTTCTATAAAAAGCCTGAAACGGAACACAGAAATAACATTGAGGGTATTTGCATGTTCGACACGGCCCGGCCCTGCTCTGTACTTTTTATATTTATTTTAAGTACGCCAACAAAGAATCACATTTGGCAGGTGTTACTAATACTCACGTAATGTATTTATTATACAAGACGAAAGCATGCTCTATGTTGCCCTCCTCCGTGTAGATGTGCGCCATGCGGATCATTTCCATGCCCGAGCGGAAGTAGCGCCGTAGCGGCACGTCGTCATTTACTTCTACTGAACTGCCCTTCTTGGTCAGAGCGCGAACTCGCTCCTCCGGCGGCAGACTGATGTCGGTGTGATCCCCCATGGTTCAACCTGATAAGCAAGAAATGGGAGGGATTGGTTTAGGAGGAAGAAAGTTTGTAAAAGTTTTGTTATTAAGTCAATTAATCAATTATTAAATTTTTTTTTTTTTTTTTTTTTTTTTTACACACACTTTTTTCATCCCTTATCGGGGAAATCTGTGTGCTGCACTTCTACACTGCAGCAGGCTGCCACAATGGCGCCAATGGTGGGAGAAACAGGGGGTTAGGTGTGTTCTCCAAGTACACCTAGACATGAATTGAAAACTCAATGAGAATTGAACCCGCGACCTTAAGATTGACTTCCGGTCCGCGGGCGAATGCTCTACCAATGAGCCACTGTTCCGTTCCGTCATCTTCCGCTTGTTCCGGGGTCGGGTCGCGAGGGCAACAGCCTCAAACGGGTAGCCCAGGCTTCTCTCTCCCCGGCTGCATCCTCCAGCTCACCCGGAAGGATCCCAAGTC
The DNA here is from genome assembly GCA_902685375.1 of Neostethus bicornis. Taxonomy (NCBI): domain Eukaryota; kingdom Metazoa; phylum Chordata; class Actinopteri; order Atheriniformes; family Phallostethidae; genus Neostethus; species Neostethus bicornis. The sequence continues at coordinate 7,502,468 of LR738545.1, forward strand.
GTTCCCCGGCCAGCTGTGAGACATAGTCTCTCCAGCGGGTCCGGGGTCTGCCCCTTGGTCTCCTCCTGGTAGGACGTGCCCGAAACACCTCGCCTGCGAGACACTCGGGGGGCATCCTGACCAGATGCCTGACCCACCCCATCTGGCTCCTCTCGACCAGGAGGAGGAGCGGCTCGACACCGAGCTCCTCCCGGATGGCAGAGCTCCTCACCCGATCTCTGAGTGAGAGCCCAGCCACCCTGCGGAGGAAGCTCATTTCGGCCGCTTGTACCCGCGATCTCATTCTTTCAGTCACCACCCACAGCTGGTGACCATGGTGAGGGTTGGAACATAGATCGACTTGTAAATCGAGAGTTTTGCTTTTCGGTTCAGCTCTCTCTTTACCACAAGGGCCGATGCAGCGTCCTAGTTATTGCTGACGCCGCACCGATCCGCCTGTCGATCTCCCGCTCCATCCTTCTCCCACTCGTGAACAAGACCCCGAGATACTTAAACTCCTCCACTTGGGAGGAGCCACCACTGAGCCACTGTCTCCCCCAAATTAGACAAACTAATTATAGACAAGTATTTATTTCAGACAAACGCACAAAAATGATGAAATAAAAATTAAAATATATCAGCTGTTTGTTCTTGTAAATCTTTTTAATAGAATTCCTGATGATCTAATGTTTTTTTTTTTCTTCTGAAAGAATCTGTTCATCTTGACTCAGTCGATGACAAATCGCTCACTAATCCTTGATCAACAAGTTCGTTACGAACAAAAAATAATTTTGTTGAAATGACAAATTAGTAATGAAGAAAAATCATCAGTTTTCAGAAAAAATAAACCACACAAAAAACTAACAGCGATGATCAAAGTGAATTATTCAGCAATAAAAATTAAATATCTTCAATAAAAACCACTTCACGCTTTGTTTTTAGACTTAAAACTAATTCCGAAGCGAAATAAACACGAGTAACTTAAAATTTTCCTATCATTTGTAAGAAAAAAGAATCAAGAGTAGGAGTGCTTCATCAGCCTGCTGACTAATTACTGGTGATTTCTATCGATTAATCCTTGAAGGTTCTGCTAACAGGTCTAAAAAGAGAACGACGGTTGCTCAAGAGTTTGACCCAGAAGGTGTGGCTCTGATAAAAGAAGAGCGGGGGAAGGTTTTTTTCCATTTAGTGTGACATAAACCACATTCTTAGGTCTTATGTTTTTGTAAAGACAAATATTCTAAAAATTTTCCATCTGGACAATAGTGGCCTGTCTTTGCAACCAAACACTGACGCAGAAATCTTGTGGAAATGAATTTTTCACTGGTATTCTGCAGAAATTTAAAGGAATATAACTGAAAATACGAACAATTCGTCGTCTGAACTGCTTATTTGTGAGGGGCTTGCGGGGTTTGCCAAAGCCTATCCGGCTGATTTAAGGAGAGAGGCAAGGTACACCCCAAACAGGTCGCCAGCCTGTCGCAGGGCCACACATGCACAAAACCATACACACACACACTCATTCTTCGGGGCACATTATATTGATGGATATCAATACTCTAAAGCAGGGGTGTCACACTTTGGTCCTTGAGGGTCGGCATGCTGAAGGTTTTCCATGTATTCCTGGTTCAATGCACCTGATGCACATAAAGAGAAATCAACAGCCAATAAAATTTGGCATTGACCCGATTACCCGGATCATGTGTTTACATGCAAGAACACATTGAAAACCTTCACAACACCGGCCCTCGAGGACTAGACTTTGAAACCTGTGATCTAAAGTCTGTTGTGTGGTCTTGCGCTTATCCAGGTTCGGGTCACCGGGGGCAACAGCCTCTGTTGGGGAACCCAGGCTTCTCTCACCCCAGCTGCTTCCTCCAGCTCACCCGAGAGGCTTTGAGGTGTTCCCTAGCCAGCTGTGAGACATAGTCTCTGCAGCAGGTTCTAGCCTAGGTCTGGATCTCCTCTTGGTGGGACGTTCCTGAAACACCCCACCAGCGAGGCATTTGGGAGGCATCCTAACCAGATGCCCGAACCACCCCATCTGGCTTCTCTCGAACCGAAGGAGCTTGTAGTCAAAGAATGTAATTTGAGGCATCTCTAAATGACCAGTCAGGCTTTTATTTAAACAAATAAACAGTTTTTTTTTTTTCTTATTTTGAAAAGTTTCAGACAAAAATAATTGGGAATGTCCAACTAAAAATGAAATCAATGTCCTTTTCATTCATGGTGTGATGGTGTAATTTTTTGGATCAGATATGTCACAAATTACACAGAGACAGATAGAGACAGATCACTTATTGATTTCTAATCTTATTATTTTGGATTATTTGATCTCGATCATCATAAAATTACAAACTTGTACACATTAGTTTGCTCTTATAATAAAAATGATCAATGTGTTTTTGTAATATATGAGCATCTGTTTGTATTTTCCCACAAAATACACATAGAAAAATTGAGGATAACGAAATCAAATCAGTTTTAATATCGTTACATAAGAAATATTGTTTCAAAAACACCATCATTTCTCTTTTTTTGCAGATCATGTGTATAAAGGACACATTGTTAACATGCTGAATGAAGTAGCTTTGGGCCTCTGTTCATGCTGAAACAGCCCTTTTTATTAAAGATCAACCCTTTTTGGGTCGATCGACATGTTATAAATACCTCACAGATGTTTCCACTTTCATGGATCATCTTTTTATGTTTAATAAAATCAAATAAAACTAGTTTTAATGCGGATCGACGTTATGCTAGCATTGCTAACTTAGCTCCACTTCACTGGAACGTCACCAAGAAAACAAACAGATAAAAGAGCTTTAGTTTTTATTCTCACCTGGTCAAGCTGTGAAGCTGAAGCTCCCAGAAAAATACATATATGTGGAAAAAAATGAAATTAATGGAGAGTTTTGAAGGAGAATGCTTCGTTTAAGCTACAACAGCATTTGATCACTTCCGCAACCATAACAACTTCCGTCTGACGCATTGTCACGCAAATCATGACTTTTTGCATCTCAGAGTTTTTTTTTTTTTTTTAAATAATATTTAAATGATCCATTTGGGTGTAAAAGTAATATTTCCATTATGTGTTTTGATTCAGAAATGAATCTTAATGTAAAAATATCTCTTTGAAGCGAAATCCTTCCCAATGCTTGCTTCCACTTTACGCATGCGCATTTGGAATGCTTGAGTAACAAGTTGTAATAAATGTAATTTTTTAAAAATTAATAACTAGGATTAATATCACTGAATATTATTAAAAGAAATTGTTTCTTTGTATTCATTCAAAAACACAATTTTAAATAAAAACAATGAGAAATTATTTCCCTAAAGATCAAAAAATAAAAATTGGGCTCTAGATTTTGAATATACTTTTTAATGTTTTTTATGATGATAATCTCTTCATATTGCTTTTATTTTTTTTCATATTGTGTAGTTTTGTGGGAAGTTTAATGAATTATTACATATAATAAATGTGTATTTTTCTATGTAAATTATTTTTGTCATGATGGTGGTCGGGGTGGTACTAAATCAAACCCAGAACAAGTTTATCATGGAAGTGCAGAACCAGACAGAGCTCGACTGGACGATGAGTGACCAGACGTAGGAACTCAGCAGGGAGACGAAGAATAGGGGTATGAGCTCAGCAGGGTGACGGAAGACCAGGGGTACGAGCTCAGCAGGGTGATGGAAGACCAGGGGTATGAGCTCAGCAGGGTGACGGAAGAACAGGGGTGAGAGCTCAGCAGGGTGACAGAAGAACAGGGGTGAGAGCTCAGCAGGGCGACGAAGAACAGGGGTATGAGCTCAGCAGAGTGATGAAGAACAGGGGTATGAGCTCAGCAGAGTGATGAAGATCAGGGGTATGAGCTCAGCAGAGTGATTAAGATCAGGGGTATGAGCTCAGCAGGGTGACGGAAGACCAGGAGTATGAGCTCAGCAGGATGACGAAGAACAGGGGTATGTGCTCAGCAGGGTGACAGAGAACAGGGGTATGAGCTCAGGAGGTTGACGAAGAACAGGGGTATGAGCTAACCAGGGTGACGAAAAACAGGGGTTTGAGCTAACCAGGGTGACGGAAGAACAGGAGTATGAGCCCAGCACGGTGACGGAGAAACTAGAGGTATAAGCTCAGCAGGATGGCAGGGTGAGGGTTCCAATCCTCACCCTGCTCTAACAAGGTGCAGGGTGAGGATCTGGTCCATCACCCTGCTCCTTGTAAGGAGGGTACAAGGAGCAGGGTGATGGACCAGAAGGTTGGAGCTCGGCTGGACAAGGGACCAGAGAGTTAGGACAGCAGGACCAGGAGCCAGAGGTATGAGCTCAGCAGTATGAAGAACCGGAGTTATGTGCTCAACAAGATGGCAGGGTGAGGGACCAGGATAGCAGTGTGCACCAGGAGCCAGAGGTATGAGTTCAGCAGTACGCAGGATCTGAGTTACGCGCTCAACAGGATGGCAGTGTGAGGGACCAGGATAGCAGGTGCACCAGGAGCCAAAGGTATGAGCTCAGCAGTATGAAGGACCAGAGTTATGCACTAAACGGGATGGCAGGGTGAGGGACCAGGATAGCAGGGTGCACCAGGAGCCAGAGGTAATGAGCTCAGCAGTACAAAGGACCGGAGTTATGTGCTCAACAGGATAGCAGGGTAAGGGACTAGGACAGCAGGGTGATGGACCAGAAGGTTGGAGCTCGGCTGGACGATGGACCAGAAGGTTAGAACAGCAGGGTGCACCAGGAGCCAGAGTTATGAGCTCATCAGTACGAAGGACTGGAGTTATGCACTCAGAGGGATGGCAGGGTGAGGGACCAGGATAGCTGGGTGCACCAGGAGCCAGAGGTATGAGCCCAGCAGTACGAAGGACCGGAGTTATGCGCTCAATGGATGGCAGGGTGAGGGACCAGGATAGCAGGATGCACCAAGAGCTTAAATAGTCCAGCAGGAAGTAAGACACACCGGGGCATTGGGACAAATTTTCCCAATTGGGATTGGGACAGAAAGAAAATCTAGAGGAATACCAAAAAGGAGGTTAATTGACATGAAGCTCGTTGGTGTCAAAGTAAGACATGGAGAACATACCAATTTATTACGGGGTCTCGGAGCCCTAGGTACGGGCTGTCCGGTCTGTACGACTGGAGCCAGAGATGGTGTTTATACAGGAAGATTTTGTTGATAGATTGTTTTGGTAATTGAAATGGGAAGCAGGGGATTCAAAAAGGTCAAACTTCTTCCCATTTCTTTTCAGAATGCTGTTAAAGATTAGAGAAGGAAGTGGTACAGCGGGGAGAATAAGTATTTGACACATCAGCATTTTTATCAGTAAGGGGATTTCTAAGTGGGCTATTGACTCAAAATTTCCACCACATGTAGCCATCAAGCCAAATATTGAATTCATACCAAAAAATCTGAACATTTAAGTAAACAAGTTGAGTCATAATAAATAAAGTGAAATGACACAGGGAATAAGTATTGAACACACTTTATTTAATACTTTGTAGAAAAGCCTTTGTTGGTGATTACAGCTTCTAGACGCCTCTTGTATGGAGAGACCAGTCGTCTGCATTGCTCAGGAGTGATTCTGGCCCATTCTTCTACACAAACGGTCTTTAAATCTTGAAGGTTCCTTGGGCCTCTCTTATGAACTTTGCCCTTCAGTTCTCTCCATAGATTTTCTAGGTCAGGTGATTGACTGGGCCATTCAAGCAACTTGATTTTCTTTCTTTGAAACCACTTGATTGTTTCCTTGGCCTTGTGTTTGGGATCATTGTCTTGCTGAAATGTCCACCCTCTTTTCAATTTCAGCTTTCTGGTTGATGGCAGCAGATTTTTATCCAGAATGTCCCGGTACATTTCTCCATTCATCCTGCCTTCAATAATATGAAGTCTGCCAGTACCCCTTGCTGAAAAGCAGCCCCAAACCATTATGTTTCCTCCCCCAAACTTAACTGTTGGCATGGTGTTCTTGGGGTGGTGGGCAGTGCCATTTCTTCTCCAAACATGGTGTGTAGAATGACTGCCAAAAACTTCAATTTTGCTTTCATCTGATCATACTATAGTGTCCCAATAATCCACAGGCTTCTCCAAATGCTGTTTGGCAAACTTTAACCGAGCCTCAACATGCTTTTTGTTCAGCAGTGGAGTCTTGCGTGGTGAGCGTGCATGGATGCCATGGCGGTTCAATGCATTGCTTATAGTTTTCTTTGAAACAACAGTACCTGCTGATGCAAGGTCTTCCTGAAGTTCTGCCCGAGTGGTTCTTGGCTCTTGGAGAACTCTCCTGATTATTCTTTGGACTCCTCGGACAGGGATCTTACGTGGAGCACCTGATCGTGGCCGGTTTATGGTGAACTAATGCTCTTTCCATTTCCAGATAATGGCCCCCACAGTGCTCACAGGAACATTCAGCATTCTGGAAATGCGCCTATAACCATTCCCATCAAAATGCTTTTCAACGATAAGATTACGAGAGAGTTCTTTGCTTTTACCCATCATGAAGTCTTTCTTCTTCTTCTTCTTCTTTAGTTTGCGGCATGAAGCACCAACCTGGGTGCATTACCGCCACCTACTGACTGTCACGAACCTCAAATCCTCCTCAATAACCCTGTACACCTCAAAAAAGTGTACAGGGCACCAAAACCCTTCCCCTGACGTCCATACAAAAACACCTCCTCCAAGCTCACTTGTCTCATCCCAACACTCCTCAGCACCACCATCATAGCCTCTCTTTCTTCCTCATACTTTCTACACGCTAACACCACATGACTAACCCCTTCCAACTCCCCACAGAAATCACAACACCCATCCAAATGTTTACCCAGAATCTTGAGCGTTTCATTCAATCCCGTGTGCCCAATACGTAACCTGCTAAAAACCACCTGCCCCCGCCTTCCACCACCCACCGGATCCACAGTCACCCCCACCGTCCTCTGTACTTCATACAAGTGTCGTCCCTTCACCTCTGACTCCCACTCCATCTGCCACTGCTGCATTATCCCCTTCCAGACCAACGCCTTCACCTCCCCTCGTGACAGAGCCACGACCCTCTCCACCACCACCCGATCTGCAGCCCTCTTTGCCACCTCATCCACTCGCTCATTCCCCCCAATCCCAGAATGGCCCGGAACCCACATAAACACCAACGACCCTCCTACCACCCCCGACACCATATTCAAAACATCCCAAAACAAACCCTGATGATACCTCACCCTCCCCAGTTCAAGAGCCCGGACCACTGACAACGAGTCCGTGCATATAAGTACTTTCCCACCACCATGTTGCATCGCCCACACCACAGCCATCCACACTGCATATAACTCCACCGTGAAAATACATAAGTGATCTGACGTGCGAACCCCTACCTCCACTCCAGACCCTTCCACCACCATTCCCGCACCCGTCCTCCCCGAAACCGGATCCCTTGAACCATCCGTAAACACCAATGTGTAATCCCCATAAGTCTCCTCAACAATACTCCCAAATGCTCCCGCCACATTCACAACCCCAAACCTCCGTCTCCACCCCACCATCCCCAATTCCACCCTCACCTCTCCCAGCCTCCACTGTGGCACCATCTGAAAATTGTCCTCCCGCTCCAACTCCAAATCCCCCACACCCAATTCCCGTGCCCACAAACCCCCTACCCACCCAAAACTCAAAGTTTCCTTCACACCCCTCTCCCAGGACCAATCCAGAACCCCCCGCCCAGGGTGATTATGGCTCTTTCCTCTCAAGGAAACCCAATAATTCACCGCCAGGTGCTTCCTCCTCAGAGCGAGTGGCATGATACCCGCCTCCACCCTCAGGGCACTCACTGGCGAAGTCCTCAGAGCACCTAAACAAATCCTCAGGGCCTTGGCCTGCACCACATCTAAATCCCGTAACACTGTAGGCGCCGCCGAACCATAAACCACACATCCATAATCCAATCTGGATTTTATCAGGGCATCATACAGGCACCTCAAAGCTGAAAAACTGCCCCCCCAGTCCACCCCAGCTAGACATCTCATGACATTTAATATCTTGTCACACTTACTAGTCAAGTACCTTACATGTTCCCTCCACACCAACTGCCTATCAAAAGTTAGACCCAGAAAACGAAAAGACCCCACCATCTCAATGGGCCTACCATAGAGCTTCAAACCCTTTCATGAAGTCTTTCCTGGGTAATGAGAAGTCTTTATAGGCCAACAATTAGGACTAAAGCAGCTGATATCAATTAGTACTGATGGGGGCAGGGTTTCTCTCTCAATACTGACAGATTTCAGGTGATCTCCTGGCTTTCTATGCCATTTTGCACCGTGTTATCTTCATGTGTTCAATACTTATTCCCTGTGTCATTTCACTTTATTTATTATGACTCAACTTGTTTACTTAAATGTTCAGATTTCTTTGTATGAATTCAATATTTGGCTTGATGGCTACATCTGGTGGAAATTTTGAGTCAATAGCCCACTTAGAAATCCCCTTACTGATAAAAATGCTGATGTGTCAAATACTTATTCTCCCCGCTGTACATGTTTCCAGTAGGTTAGATTATTGGCTGAAAACAATTTAGTGAAAATCAATCACTTTTTTTTATCTTTTTAAATTTTTTTAATGTTTTATAATTTTAAGCCGTATTTTCTGTCTTGTAAAATACTTTAAATTCCTGTGTGTGTGAATTGGGCTAGAAATAGAGAAGAAAACCTTGTCTTATATGTTCCGTTCCATTGTCTTCCGCTCATTCGGGGCCGGGTCACAGGGGCAACAGCCTCAGACTGGAAGCCCAGGCTTCTCTCACCTCGGCTGCATCCTCCAGCTCACCTGGAAGGATCCCGAGTCGTTCCCCGGCCAGCTGTGAGACATAGTCTCTCCAGCTAGTCCAGGGTCTGCCTCTTGGCCTCCGGGTGGGATGTGCTCGAAACACCTCACCAGCGAGGCGCACCAGTGAGGCATCCTGACCAGATGCCCGAACCACCCCATCTGGCTCTTTTCGACCTGGAGGAGGAGCGGCTCAACACTGAGCTCCTCCCAGATGGCAGAACGCCTCACCCGATATCTGAGTGAGAGCCAAGCCACCCTACGGAGGAAGCTCTTTTCGGCCGCTTGTATCCGAGATCTCATTCTTTTGGTCACCACATTGGGTGGTGACCGAAAGAATGTGGTGACCCAATGCCTTATTGTTGATTGTAGAGCAACCAGGTTGGTTGGTACATGTTGGGCGGTTTATTTCCTTTAGAACAAATATACCATGGCTTTTTAAATATGTCTTTTGTGCACATGTACCAAAATGGGTGGGATGATGAGCGCAATAAAAAAAAAAATTAATTAGAATTTTCTATAAAGTATCTAAAAATGGATTAAATCACACAAAAAAAATAATTCCAAGTTAAATATACAACCTTTTTTTTTTTTAAATCAAAATCCACTTTTAATAAATAAATTTATATTTTTATGACCCAGTTGATTTTTTTTTAAATCAGAAGTTTGGTAATGCCACCGGTAGAGGGAGACAGTACTCCTTTCAAACACTGCCTACGTCACCACGGAAAGTCACCCTCTCACATCCTCCATGCGTTGCTGGTTTCTTTCAACCACAGACGTGAAAAAAAACACACGTTTGGATATTTCTCTGTAAATACCTGCACAAAACTGAGTAAAAGGTCTAATTATATTGAAGAAAGTGACTGAGAGTGTCCTGATAGTCACTCTGAGGGACGACGAGTTGACGTCAAAGCTGCTCTTCCGTCAGCAGCAGCATCACCCGGTAAGCTAACCGTATGAAATAACGTCAAACTAGCGCAGAAAACGAATTATTCACGCTTTAATCAATAAACATGGAGTTTTATTCACACGTTAGGACTACATGTGTTTTCAGGTTGTAAACAAATTGAGATGAGAAGTAAAACATAAGAGCTGGTTTTAATGCTAACATAATGTATTTCTAATACTTGTCTTTGTTGGAGATATAAAAGATGGGGGTCAAATGTTGACCCAAGTGGAGGAGTTTAAGTATCTCGGGGACTTGTTCACGAGTGGGGGAAAGATGGAGCGGGAGATCAACAGGCGGATCGGTGCGGCATCAGTAATAACTAGGACGCTGCATCGGTCCGTTGTGGTAAAGAGAGAGCTAAGCCGAAAAGCAAAGCTCTCGATTTACAAGTCGATCTACGTTCCAACCCTCACCTATGGTCACCAGCTGTGGGTGGTGACCGAAAGAATGAGATCGCGGATACAAGCGGCCGAAATGAGCTTCTCCCGCAGGGTGGCTGGGCTCTCACTCAGAGATCGGGTGAGGAGCGCTGCCATCCGGGAGGAGCTCAGTGGGGAGCCATTCCTCCTCCAGGTCAAGAAGAGCCATATTGGGTGGTTCGGGCATCTGGTCAGGATGCCCCCCGAGCGCCTCGCAGGTGAGGTGTTTCGGGCACGTCCCACCGGGAGGAGACCAAGGGGCAGACCCCGGACCCGCTGGAGAGACTATGTCTCACGGCTGGCCGAGGAACGACTTGGGATCCTTCCGGGTGAGCTGGAGGATGCAGCCGGGGAGAGAGAGGCCTGGGCTACCCGTTTGAGGCTGTTCCCCCTGCGACCCGACCCCGGAACAAGCGGAAGATGATGGAACGGAACGGGTCAAATGTTTACACACTGGGTCTATCTCTTTATGACTTGAAACCCACCGTACAATTCATTTGGATCAAATCAGCAGGTAAATAAAGCCTGTGATTATTTTAAAAGAACATTTAATTTGCTATTCTGAGCAACCAGGGGGTCTTCTCAAGGGACATTTAGGCATAGACCCACTAAGAATCGAACCAGCTTCTTTTGATCCAAAATCAAATTCTCGACCACTGAGCCAACGCCTCCCCCCATAATCGATGATACAGATTGATAACAGTATATTTCAGATAAAAAAAATCCTGACATGAGTCAATTTAAAGTGTGTAAACTTTTTTTGAGACATTTTTTTCTTCACTTTCCAAGTTTAACTCATAATTGTGTAGTTCAGTTTTAATGTCCAGCAGGATGTTGGACATGTTTCTCAGTTATTTTAATCCATATTGCGATGATCAATGAGTTCCTGCACATCCGTAATGATAAGATCCTGTTCCACCTCATTCCGACACTGTCTTTTATGAACCAGTGACTGTAAAGGTCATACGAGTGTGGTGAGCACAGTGTCATGTTCAAGGAAACAATGGAAGATGATCTGAGATCCGTGACACGGTGTAGTATATTGCTGGAAGCAGAATCTGAATGTGGTACTTTGTGATCATGAAGGCATGGACACAAACTTGGTTTGTCTGCTTAAATAAGATACTCCACTTTCTCTGTTATCTTTATTTAGCGTCTAGTTTTCAGGCTAACTTTGGTATTATAGTTTTGAACATACAGATCTTACTTGGTGATTTTACTTCTCGTTGATCAGGATTGTCAGGATAGCGAATGTGTCTAGTGGTGCTACATCTGTATCCACAATATCCACGTCTTTCGAAGTATGATCTCTCAAGTTGTAGATCTACACAGAGACAGGAGTGTTGAGCTGTGTGAGTGAGCAAGTTTGTCTTGTTTAGTCCATATCTTAAATTTGGTTTACACATCTCTTTCTATGTATGCATTCTCAATCTGTCAAAAACCGCACCAACTCAGTCCCAACTATTCCCGCATGTTAGGGGTATCGGGTTAATGTTATGAAACGATTCTGCGCAGAACCCTGATGCTCCCAGGCTTCTAGTAGAGGACCTGAGCTTGGTGGATGAAACCACTCGCGGGGGTTGTGAGAACTTATATTTCTGCCGTTCCGTCATCTTCCGCTTGTTCCGGGGCCGGGTCGCAGGGGCAACAGCCTTAAACGGGAAGCCCAGGCTGTGAGACATAGTCTCATCAGCGGGTCCGGGGTCTGCCCCTTGGTCTCCTCCCGGTGGGACGTGCCTGAAACACTGCCCGCTGGGCGCTGGGGGGGCATCCTGACCAGATGCCTGAACCACCCCATCTGGCTCCACTCGACCTGGAGGATGAGCGGCTCGACATTTGTATTTGTAACAATTTATTACAATATGTTCAAAATAATAATTAAAATTTAGAGGCCTAGAAGAAGACCAAAGAGGAGGTGTATGGATACACTGAAGGAGAACATGAAGATAGTTGGCGTGACTGAAGAGGATGCAGGAGATAGGGTCAGATGGAAGAAACATACATGGTGTAGCGGCCCTTGAGGGCAAATGCCAAAAGGAGAACATTTGGAGTTCCACAAGGCTCTGTAATCGGGCCTAACTTTTTATATAATTTAATCAATGAGTTTTATAAAGTTTCAAAATAGATAAATTGTCTGTTATTTGCTTCCCACAACAAATTAGTCTCATATTAGAAGAAAACTAAATGTATCATATTGGGAACAAGGAAGTTTGATAAAAATGCAAATATTAAAATTGAGGAAGTTGTTGTCAAAAATGTTTCCAAAGAAAAAAATTCAGGAATTGGTACTTGATAACAAACTCAGCCAGAAAATTCTATTTTAATTATACCAATAAGAAAATAAGGAAAAGAATTGGTAATCATATTTTGGATTATGAAGCTACATATTTATTATACTCTTCATTAATTGTTCCATATTTTTTCTTCTGTAATCAGGTTGGAGGAAATGTGTGCAACAGTCAGATTAAGGGATTAAGAGTAATGAGAGTAGTAGAAAAAGTTTTTAAAAAGTCTTCTGGACAGTTTAATGCAAAGAACACTACATTGGGGAAACTAAGCAGCCACTCCACAAAAGACTTTACCAACACAGAAGAGAAGCCTCAAGTGGTCCACAGTCTGCTGTACATTTACATCTTAAATCCACCAAACACACTTTTGAGGGCAGTGAGGTGAAGATTCTAAGTAGAGAGAAAGGTTGGTTTGAAAGAGGGGTGAAGGAAGCCATCTTTGTGATGAAAGAGAATCCCTCACTGAATCGGAGTGGAGGCATTAGATACATTCTGCCCGGTATTTACAGCAGCCTTTTGAAGCCATGGACTAAAGATGACACCTCGTGACCCAGTTTTACGCCTCTCGTTAGCAGGAATTTCTATTCACTAGGCTTTTAGCATTTTTATAATAAGGTTCGTTTACTGGTCTGTGGTTACAATAGTAGCCATTCACGGCCATCATAGGTAACACAGGCTCATTGGTCGAGCCCTGCCTTACTATTTTTTACCTTTTACTCAGGTTAGTATAAATAGATCCAGGTTTCAGTCCATTTCATTCAGATTGAAAATGATTTCCATCGAAACGTCTCGATTAAGCAGTAAACTGTCCAGAAGACTTTTTTGAAACTGTTTCTACTATGGATCACTCCTGGATGAATGAGGGACTACACGGACTAGTAATGAGAGTAATAAGTAATCACGAACTAATGAACTATTCCTGAAGCTGAAGATCTTTAAATCCTCAGATTTTGTTCACTTAAATTTCAATGTGAAAAATTAAAAATTAATGAGTTCCAGAACACATTTATGGATAGTTTAATTTAATTGCCGATTGTAAAAAAAAAAGAAGAAATAAAGATTTTATGTAGGTTTTTATGTCATTTGACCTTCGTCTTCAACGAGGTTTTACGTTCTCTGGTGTAAAACTGTGGACATATTTATACAAATAAATACATTACATATTTGATTAAAAAAATCCCGTTAGTTTTCAGTTCATCATAATCTTTAATTAAATTTTGTTGTTGAACTCCAAACTCCAAATAAAGTTTGTATATTTTTTATTGTCCAGTTTTGATGACGCTGTTGGAATTGTTTTCTCAAGTTTTGGGTCTTAAAACAGATGAGGTGATCTGCATTGGTCTTCTGCTGTTGTTGCCCATCTGGCGTTGGAAAGGTTAAATACTCCGTTCCGTCACCTTCCGCTTGTTTCGGGTCAGGTCGCGGGGGCAACAGCCTCAAACCCGGCTGCATCCTCCAGCTCACCAGGAAGAATCCCAAGTCGTTCCCCGGCCAGCTGTGAGACATAGTCTCTCCAGCGGGTCCGGGGTCTGCCCCTTGGTCTCCTCTCGGTGGGACATTCCCAAAACACTTCGCCCGCGAGGCGCCCGGGGGCATCTTGACCAGATGCCCGAACCGCCCCATCTGGCTCCTCTCGATTTGGAGGAGGAGCGGCTCGACATCGAACTCCTCCTGGATGGCAGAGCTCCTCACCTGATCTCTGAGTGAGAGCCCAGCCACACTGCGCAGGAAGCTCATTTCAGCCGCTTGTACCCGCGATCTCATTCTATCGGTCACCACCCACAGCTGGTGACCATAGGTGAGGGTTGGAACGTAGATCGACTTGTAAATCGAGAGCTTTGGACATATTGGGAGTTATTTTCTATACCTTGGTATAAACTTAATTTGACTTGCTGTTACCTCTTTACATCTCATACTCTTCTGACACCAAATAACAAACACCTGGTCCCCTCAAACCTCGGTTCATTCATTTTTTTTTCCGCCAATTTTCTAGAAACTAATAATGATTTTGGAAAGTTTTTGAAAGTTCTGAGAAATTTAAAACTACTGAAGCTTACAATCAATTTTCGGTTGTTCCCAATTTTGAAGCTCCAGCTTTTCCAGGTTAAAATGATCAATTGATCAATGATCAATCAACCTGCCCCAAGTGGAGAAGTTTAAGTGTCTCGGGGTCTTGTTCATGAGTGGGGGAAGGATGGAGCGGGAGATCGACAGACAGATCGGTGCGGCATCAGCAATAACTAGGACGCTGCATCGGTCTGTCATGGTAAAGAAAGACCTGAGCCGAAAAGCAAAGCTCTCGATTTACAAGTCGATCTACGTTCCAACCCTCACCTATGGTCACCAGCTGTGAGTGGTGACCGAAAGAATGAGATCGCGGGTACAAGCGGCCGAAATGAGCTTCTTCCGCAGGGTGGCTGGGCTCTCACTCAGAGATCGGGTGAGCAGCTCTGCCATCCGGGAGGAGCTCGGTGTCGAGCCGCTCCTGCTCCAGGTCAAGAGGAGCCAGATGGGGTGGTTCGGGCATCTGGTCAGGATGCCCCCCGAGCGCCTCACGGGCGAGGTGTTTTGGGCGCGTCCCACCGGGAGGAGACCAAGGGGCAGACCCCGGACCCGCTGGAGAGACTATGTCTCACAGCTGGCTGGGGAACGACTTGGGATCCTTCCGGGTGAGCTAGAGGATGCAGCCGGGGAGAGAGAAGCCTGGGCTTCCCGTTTGAGGCTGTTGCCCCCGCGACCCGACTCCGGAACAAGCGGAAGATGACGGAACGGAAAATGATCAATAAAATAACAGACCACTAATTGTACCTGAAGTTTCTCAGGTTAGGGAATTTAAAACCATGGCTTCCAGGTCAGATGTTCATAAACCAAGCTACCTATACTGGGAACATGATCGCATGTCCTCTGTGGCTTCACACTTTCTGAATTACTAACCTCTAAGTTCACCGTTGGCTGAAAGTGATGAGTTGAGTTGGTCCGAGTCATGTGTAAAGCCTTTCATTTCATGATAGATGGGTCTTTGTTGGGTCTTCTGGATGAGTGGTGCGATCCATTGGGTGCACTGTCATGTCACCCACAATCATCAATCTCCCATCTAATGACAGCCTTGGTTGATTATAACGGGCTGTAAACAGTAATTAGAGGGCTTGCGTAATGGTTGGTGTTAGAAAGCCAGCCAACCTGGATCTCTACCTCAGTACTATAAAACCTGGTGTCAGAAGAGAAGAATTCAGATCTTCTTTGAGGAGCAACTTTACGTTTTGGAGTGAGCCGGTGTTTGTGTTTGTCTATTAAAAAAAAGGTATGAAAAAAATCTATTTAACTCTTTTTTTTTTTTGAAAAATTATTTATAAAAGTAATGTTTCTTTTGAAGATTTGATCTCTTATTTAAACAAATTAATACTCTGGTCCATTCATTCCACTTATGTGGACTCTCTAATTTTTTTTCCGTTCCGTTCCGTCATCTTCCGCTTGTTCCGGGGTCAGGTCGCGGGGGGAACAGCCTCAAACGGGCAGCCCAGGCCTCTCTCTCCCCGGCTGCATCCTCCAGCTCACCCAGAAGGATCCCAAGTCGTTCCCCGGCCAGCCGTGAGACATAGTCTGTCCAGCGGGTCTGGGGTCTGCCCCTTGGTCTCCTCCCGGTGGTACGTGCCCGAAACACCTTGCCTGTGAGGCGCTCGGGGGGCATCCTGACCAGATGCCCGAACCACCCCATCTGGCTCCTCTTGACCTGGAGCAGGAGCGGCTCGACACTGAGCTCCTCCCGGATGGCAGAGCTCCTCACCCGATCTCTGAGTGAGAGCCCAGCCACTCTGTGGAGGAAGCTCATTTCGGCCGCTTGTACCCGCGATCTCATTCTTTCGGTCACCACCCACAGCTGGTGACCATAGGTGAGGGTTGGAACGTAGATCGACTTGTAAATCGAGAGCTTTGCTCTTCGGCTCAGCTCTCTCTTTACCACGACGGACCGATGCAGCGTTGCGATGCACTGATGCAGCAGACAGAGCGATGCGGCTCTCTAATTTTTATTTTTTTTAATTTTTGTTTAGTTTTAATATATTTTATTAATTCCATACCAGGCTGCCACCTATGACGGCGCCATTGGTGGGAGAAACGGGGGGTTCGTTGTCTTCTTCCAAGGACCGTAGACGTGAACTCAGTGGGACGCGAACCTGCAATCCTGGGGGAACGCTCTAACCACTGAGCCACCGTCTCCCCCATTACTCTAGTCCAGGAAGAAACTAAGAAGGGAAAGAATCAGATGAATTCTAGTTAAAATTCCTCAAGCAATACTCATGCCACAATTTTAAATCTCTAGAAAGTGGTCAAAAACATCAAACGACTTTTTATGTCCAGGAAAATGATCATTTTTATACCTAATATTGATACAAATTTTAAACAAACTAGTGAGTCGGTCACAAAAAACACGGGTTTTGATGAATTTATGAAACTACAAAATGTACAACTTCAACAGTATTTTATGGCATGTTTATAAATCTTACATTTCCGTTCCGGGACTACGACCTCAAACGGGAAGCCCAGGCTTCTCTCACCCTGGCCGCATCCTCCTGCTCACCCGGGAGGATCCTGAGGTGTTCTCTGTCCAGCTGTGAGGCTTACAGTAGTCTCTCAAGCAGGTCCAAGGTCTGCCTCTTGGTGACCTCCCGGTGGGACTTTTCCGAAAGACCTCACCAGCGAGGCGTTCGGGAGGCATACTAACCTGATACCCTAACCACCCCATCTGGCTTCTCTCGACTCGGAAAAGAAACGGCTTTACTCAGAGCTCCTCCTGGATGGCAGAGCTTCTCACCGGGCTCTCGCTCAGAGATGGAGTGAGGAGCTCTTACACTTCCATAATCTTTTTTAAAATGTATCTAGTTTGCCGGAGTTAACGTCTGTCTCAGTGCAATTTGTTTCTTTGTACAGTAGAACTCGTTACTTTCTATTTGGATGTTTAGGGTTCCGTAACAGGGTTTGAACATTAAAAAAAAAAATCCTTCCAAGTTGGACAGAAATTTAAAAAAAATGCAAAAACTAATTGTGAGAAGTTCAGGGTATCTTAGCTTTTTGCGTGTGGTCGTCACGTTTTGTCATTTCTAACAAACACCTCAAAGATTTTTGTTTGAAAAATAGCCAAAATATTCATTTGGAATCACAAAAATTGCTTATTTGAGGTAAAAGCACATTCCGAACCATCTGACTTTGGGTTAGTTTTGATGGTAAGAAAGAAAGAATGCGGGGGCGATTTTATAATGAACTAAACGAGAAAAATATCTGTTCATTTTCTAAAGCAGCCCATAAAAATCAGCAGTTTTTTGACATTGGAAACTGGATTTGATCCCAGTGGGCGTCATCCAAGTCAGAAACAATAAGGGACAATAACTCCTGGGCACTCCCTGATGTCCTGGTTACAGAAGTTTGTTCAGGAACAGACTCAATACACAACAAGGATTCTTTGAAACCTCCAGGAAATCTTTGCTTGTGGCCAATAAACTCTCACTAACTTGTTTTAGTCATTTTTATATCTACGTTTGTAGATTACATAAATTGTTCCCAGTGTCTCTACGGTCCTTTGACAAAGGGAAACAAGTTTACATCTAAACTGTAACTCTTTAAAGAAAACATGCAACCACAAGCTGGTCATTTGAGGTTTGTTCTTTTTGCAGAAAAAAAAAAAAAAGATTTGCAGTTTTTTGAAGTTAGAACTAAATGAAATGCAACAAGTTGTAATAAAAGTTGTGATTTTTTTTCCTCTTGGATTCTTTGAGCTCTTTTGCGGTGAAACATACAAATAAATGAATTTATCTCAGAAGAATGTCAGTTGAAATTGAATCAGCTTGAATTAGACTTTGAAATAAGTTGAAAAAGTTGGGTATAAACAATCAAAATAAGACCAAGTACTTTCATTTCAATATACTTACAAGCAGTCAGAAGAAGAGTCTAGGTTTTCTTTTTTTTTTTTTATTGTACTATATTTACTCCTCATGGCAGAATTTCTGTACTGAATTGCACCGTAGTAGACAGTGGTGGGAGATGGTGGGAGAAACTAGGGGTTCGGTGTCTGCTGCAGGGAGACTTAGGCCAGGGCCCGGTGAGAATTGAACCTGCGTCTATCGATCTAGCTATTTCAAGTGGCAGTGAAGTTATTAAAAAATATTCAGTAGTACTTAGTCGAAAGTAAACTTTCTGTTTTCTGTGCTCTAAAATGGATGAAAATCAGCTCTCCGCTTATCAGGGGGCGGGTCGCGGGGGCAACAACCTAAGACAGGAGGCCCAGGCTTCTGTCACCCCAGCTGCATCCTCCAGCTCACCCAGAAGGATCCCTAGTTGTTCCGCAACCAGCTGTGAGTCATAATCTCTCCAGCGGGTCCGGGATCTGCCTCTTGGTCTCCTCCCGGTGGAACATGGCCAAAACACCACACCAGCGAGGCGCTCGGGGGCATCCTGACCAGATACCTGAACCACCCCATCTGGCTTCTCTCGACCTGGAGAAGGAGCGGCTCGACACCAAGCTCCTCCCAAATGGCAGAGCTTCTCACTCGATTTCTAAGTGAGGGCCCAACCACCCTGCAGAGGAAGCTCATTTTGGCCGCTTGTTTCCACGATCTCATTCTTTCGGTCACCACCTACAGCTGGTGACCATAGGTGAGGGTTGGAACCTAGATAGACTTGTAAATCGAGAGCTTTGCTTTTCGGCTCAGCTCTCTCTTTACCACGACAGACCGATACAGCGTCCTAGTTATTGCTGACGCTGCACCGATCCGCCTGTTGATCTCCCGCTCCATCCTTCCCCCACTCGTGAACAAGACAACAAACTCCTCCACTTTGGCCAGAACCCTGCCCCTGATTTGCAGGGGGCATTTCACCCTTTTCCGGGGTGAGGTCCATGGTCTTGATTTAAAGGCGCTGATTCCCATCCTGGCCGCTTCACACTCGGCACCAAATCGGTCCAGCTTGTAATTATGTGAAGCAAAAAAAGGAAATTAACAATAAATATAGAAATGCTTACAATACCAGACTGGTCATCATCTTCTTCCTCTGAATTGCTTTCCCCAAACAGGGTCGCGGGAAATATCAGACTCAAATATCGGGATTCATGTTTTTTGTAAATATTGTGCAGCAGTACCTGCAGTTAACTAGATCTGGTGACAGTGTGTTTGTGTATGTCATGACCTGGTTGTGACCTGTCATGCTGACATTTTAAAGTTGTTTAAACATTGTTTTGATTGGACTTCAGGCATCTGCCGATGAGACGTTTGTTCACAATATCAAAAATAAAGAACAATGTCTGCAGTCATTCAGTGTATGATTTATGTCCTCTTTTTAGTCTGAGGAAATGGTTTAAGGTTAATCGTCTGTTATTTTAAGAGATTATAAATTCTTTTAAAGTGTAAAAGTGAATGTAAATGTGAATAAATAAATAATCTCAGAGAAAAGCTGAACTTTGACAAAAAGATGTGTCAATGTAGTAAAAAAAAATAAAAAAAGCTCACTCTTTATGAGGATGATTTTATTTTTTTTCAGACTTACTTTGAGAACTATAAGGAGAGTTTAAGTACTTAAGATCAACAGTCCAGAGCAATGGAGAGTGTGGAAAAGAGGTGAAGAAGCCTGTGCAGGCAGGCTGGAACAGGTGGAGACAAGTATCAGGTGTGATGTGTGATAGAAGAGTTTCAGATAAAATGAAAGAAATAGTGTACAAAACTGTGGTGAGAGCGGCCATGCTGTTTGGTCTAGAGACAGTGGCACTGAGGAAAGGACAGGAAACAGATGAAGGTAGCAGAGATGAAGATGCTGAGGATCTCTCTGGGAGTGACCAGGATGGACAGGATCAGAGGAACAGCACATGTTAGGTTTTGGAGATAAAGTCAGAGAGACCAGACTGAGGTGGTTTGAACATGTGCAGAGGAGAGCGAGAGAGTACATCGGCAGAAGGATGCTGGATTTGGAACCAACAGGAAAGAGGCCTAGAGGAAAACCAAAGAGGAGGTTCATGGACACAGTGAAGGAAGACATGAAGATAGTTGATGTGCCCAAAGAGGATGCAGGAGATAGGGTTAGATGGAAGAGGCTGACTTGAAGGGAAATGCCGAGAGAAGAAGAAGTGTGTTTGCCTATAAATTATAAGACAATAAGATTTTTTTCCCCAAATTTTATTAATAACAAAGACACTCTCCCTTGAGCCACAATAGTCTTGATTGTAGTTATCAACAGCATGCGGAATGTGATGCAAATCATGGGAGATTCATCTGTATACCTTGGCATTATACCTGTGGTCTATGGGCGTTGCCGGATTGTGGTTCGCATTAATTAAATCAGTAGGTATTTATTCCGGGCATGTTTTTTTTTCGCATGCCGCTCCAATTGTTGCCTAACATTTGTCCCTCCTTCGATTGAAAGGAATGTAAAAGAGACACGAAATATCGCTTTACTTCATGTATTTTTCTGAGGTTTCGGGGCAGAGAAGTCGACTAGTTTTGGGACATGATATGTTTAGAACGGATCTGACTACTTGTACCTGGTATGGATGTCTTGTTATTGTTTTACTCTTAATTATCTTTTTGTTTTGAATCCAGAGGTAATTTTAATTAGATTATTTTATATTATTTGGGTATTGTTTATGCTTAATACCTGTCTATTTTGGAAGGTAGGGTACACCATAGACTAGTCACCAGTTTATCACAAGATTGATTAAATTAGAATTTTTGTTATCATAACTGTGTGATCATTTTTTTACGTCATGCATAATGTATTTTGTCGGAGTTGAAAATTTTTGATAAAAATATTTCACTTTCCTCATCAATTTAATTCCATTCATTTAAACAGAACTTGTGTTTGTTCCGTTCGGTCATCTTCCACTCATCCGGGGCCGGGTCTCGGGGGCAACAGCCTCAGACGGGAAGCCCAGGCTTCTCTCACCCCGGCTGCACTTCCAGCTCATCCGGAAGGATCCCGAGTCATTCCCCTGCCAGCTGTAAGACATAGTCTCTAAATGGGTGCGGGGTCTGCCTCTTGGTCTCCTCCCGGTGGGACGTGCCCGAAACACCTCACCAGTGAGGCGCTCAGGGAGCATCCTGATCAGATGCCCTAACCACCCCATATGGCTCCTCTCAACCTGGAGGAGGAGCGGCTCCCCACCGAGCTCCTCCCGGATGGCAGAGCTCCTCACCCGATCTCTGAGTGAGAGCCCAGCCACCTTGCGGAGGAAGCTCATTTCGGCCGCTTGTATCCGCGATCTCATTCTATCGGCCACCACCCACAGCTGGTGACCATAGATGAGGGTAGTAACGTAGATCCACTTGTAAATCAAGAGCTTTGCTTTTCGGCTCAGCTCTCTATTTACCACGACGGACCGATGCAGTGTCCTGGTTATTGCTGACGCCGCACCGATCCGCCTGTCGATCCCCGCTCCATCGTGTGTTTGAAGTTAAATAGCTGCTGTGGAACACGTTCAGAGGACCTAGACGGTGTAAATTTCCTTGTGTGGAGAGTTGACTAAAAATACAGCGTTCGTTCTTTCGGCATGGCATCGTACGACTAAATAGATGGTTTCTTTTTTCACTCCTATTTTTATTTTACTGAGATGTTTTGATGTAGTTTCACAAAAATGTGATCAAATGAGCTTCCAGAATTCCAGCCTCGTCTATGTTCACTTTTAGACTTGTAAATTGCTCTTTTTTTATAGATTCATTTGAGCCGGAGTAAAGAATTTTGGGGTTTGGCTCTGAGTCTGACTTTGTGGTCTGAATGTCTGATTAAAATAGAAAAGAAATCCGTGCAGAAAAGAAAGCTAAATAAAATTCTTGCTGGAAGCTGTCGTTTCAACTTGTTCCGCTCCGTCGTCTTCCGCTCATCCGGGGCCGAGTCGCGGGTGCAACAGCCTCAAATGGGTAGCACAGGCTTCTCTCAAGCTAGCTGCATCCTCCAGCTCACCCGGAAGGATCCCGAGTTGCTCTCTGGCCAGCTGTGAGACATAGTCTCTCCAGCGGGTCCGGGGTCTGCCTCTTGGTCTCCTCCCGGTGGGACGTGCCCGAAACACCTCACCAGCGAGGCGCTCGGGGGCATTCTCACCAGATGCCCGAACCACCCCATCTGGATTCTCTTGACCTGGAGAAGGAGCGTCTCGGCACCAAGCTCCTCCCGGATGACAGAACTCCTCACCAGATCTCTGAGTCAGAGCCCTGCCACCCTGCGGAGGAAGCTCATTTCAGCCGCTTGTATCCGCAGTCTCATTCTTTCGGTCACCACCCACAGCTGGTGACCATAGGTGAAGGCAGGAACGTAGATCGACTTGTAAATCGATAGCTTCACTTTTCGGCTCAGCTCTCTCTTTACCACGACGAACCGATGCAGCGTCCTAGTTATTGCTGACGCTGCACCGATCCGCCTTTCGATCCCCCGCTCCATCCTTCCCCTACTCGTGAACAAGACCTCCTGAGTTTCAACTCATTCTTTTTTTTAAATCCTTTAACCTCGGGGTGTTTTTCTCTCTTCCTCTCCTGACTTGTAATTTTTTTTTTTATCTCTCTGTCTCTTCCTCACACAGTCCAGTGAGCTCCTGAAGAGTTTCCGCTCCCACGTCTCCGCTCCCAGGTAATCTGTGAGCATCACTCAGCGTGCTTGAAGCCTCAGGGTAGGCTGACTGAATCGAGCACTTTACGCACCAATTACCATCCGAGGGTCTAAAGGAAAAGGTGAGCATTGATCTGCAGTAGGAAGTGAATGACTCTGTTTGTATAGAGTACGCTTTGCATTTCGGCCTGCAGGGCGCATTTAAATGGAGTAGTGTTGTGTGTTAAACCAGAAGCGGGTAACATCAACAGTTTTTAAAATGTACCAACCACGCTTAATGTTTGCATTGGAAACCAGTTGCTCCCAGTTTTGTTAGTTTATTCTTCCTGAGTGCATCTAAATTGACATATTTTGACCGATCACACTCAAACTGTTTAAAAGCACCAGATATTCATTAAGTCATTCATCTTCTGAACTGTAGGTCAGGGAGGGGGTCCTTCCCAAAGTGGAGAAGTTTAAGTATCTCGGGGTCTTGTTCATGAGTGGGGGAAGGATGGAGCGGGAGATCGACAAGCAGATCGGTGCAGCGTCAGCAATAACTAGGACGCTGCATCGGTCCATTGTGGTAAAGAAAGAGCTGAGCAGAAAAGCAAAGCTCTCGATTTACAAGCCGATCTACGTTCCTACCCTCACCTATGGTCACCAGCTGTGGGTGGTGACCGAAAGAATGAGAACGCGGATACAAGCGGCCGAAATGAGCTTCCTCCGCAGGGTGGCTGGGCTCTGACTTAGAGATTGGGTGAGGAGCTCTGTCATACGGGAGGAGCTCGGTGTCGAGCCGCTCCTCCTCCAGGTCGAGAGAAGCCAGATGCAGTGGTTTGGATGCCCCCCGAGCGTCTCGCTGGTGAGGTGTTACGGGCATGTCCCACCGAGAGGAGACCAAGGGGCAGACCCCAAATCCGCTGAAGAGATTATGTCTCACAGCTGGCCAGGAATGACTCAGGATCCGTCCGGGTGAGCTGGAGGATGCAGCTGGGATGAGAGAAGCCTGGGCTTCCCGTCTGAGGCTGTTACCCCCGCGACCCGGCCCTGGATAAGCAGAAGACGACAAAACAGAATGAATCTTCTGAACTGCTGCAGTCTATCCTGGCCAATTACAGGCGAGAGGCGGGGTACAGCCTAAACAGGTTTCAATGTATGACGACTGCGCCAGACATTCAAAACCATATTGTTTTGACAGAAAACTTTTAATGAGACTATAGATAAGTATGGTTGTTGTTTTTCTTGTTTAGCAGGAATGTCGTTGGTTTAGTTTCGGAAAAAACACAAGCTTACGTGTTATTAAAAGACGGAACAAAGACATTTGTTCGTATTATGGTTCTTTAAAATTTCACCATTATTGTTTATATAGTTATTATAATTAATGACTAAAATTTATCCCCCTTTTTTTCTTCCCACAGATTACATCCACTGTCCACTGACGAAGTCATGCTCATCTGCTCCCGAAATGGGCGCTACACTTCCACCGTCACCCTCTTTGGCCTGGCTGTCCTCCTCGTCCACAGTGGTCGAGTCACAGGTCAAAGGGAGAATGAGACGCCGTCCCCTGCCCAGGTGCTCCAGGACTTACTGGCTCGCTATGGGAACAACAGTACCATCAGTGTTCCTCAGCTGCGCTCCCTCCTCGCTACCCTTAGCCAGGCTCCCACCGGGAGCAATGGCAACAACACCGAAGCAACAGAGACATCTACACCTCATAAAACCAACAGTTCAAAGGTACAAATGTTACTTTGTCTCATGCTAGGTTTGGTTTTTGGTTGGATTTGAAAAATGATGGTAGTTTATGTAAATGTAGAATGAAGAAATGCAAATACATTAAAATCCAGGCGGTATGGTTACCCTTGTTCTGTGTTCACTTTGGGACACAAGGCGTCATTTTAGTACCAAATGTGTCTTTAAGTAAAAATCCGAACATGAACGCAGCAAAAAGCTCTTCACCCAAAGTGAAACTTCTAGCGTGGGCGAGGTAGTGACTCAAAACCTGAACATTAATAACCGTTGGAAATATTTGTTTTGTACACCACAGTCTGTTTGCCAAGACATACAGGAAGACATACAAGTCGATCTACGTTCCAATCCTCACCTATGGTCACCAGTTGTGGGTGGTGACCGAAAAAATTAGATCATGGATACAAGCGGCCGAAATGAGCTTCCTCTGCAGGGTGGCTGGGCTCTCACTCAGAGATCGGGTGAGGAGTTCTGCCATCCGGGAGGAGCTCAGTGTCGAGCCGCTCCTCCTCCAGATCGAGAGAAGCCAGATAGGGTGGTTCAGGCATCTGGCCTCCCAAGCGCCTCGCTGGTGAGGTGTTTCGCACGTCCCACCGGGAGGAGATCAGTAGGCAGACCCTGGACCTGCTGGAGAGACTATGTCTCACAGCAGGCCGGGAACTGCTCGGGATCCTTCCAGGTGAGCTGGAGGATGCAGCTGGGGTGAGAGAAGCCTGGGTTTTCCGGATAGGCCCCAGGAGTGGATCTAATTCAAACAAAAAAATAGTACACGTTAACATGATTCAGTTTGTTTTCCTGCCACCATGTTTGGATGGGTTGCTGGAGGAAGCTCCTCATGTTATTTTTACATTTCCATAGAGTTCTTCAGAGTTTGAGACGTCTTTGCTTTGGATGCAAATGCTTGGGTAGAGTCTTCAAGCTGATTTTCTCTTTGTGATCCTCCCTATATGTACGTTTAGATTCTATCTTTGTGCTAAAAAAATCCTTTTCTTGCTTGATTTCAAACTACGTCATAAAATCTTTGCTGTTAAATCTATTCAGTAGTAAATTATACAATAAAAAAGTCAAATTAAGACTCAAAAATAATCTAATTTTATCAATAAAACTCTGCTAGAAATATTAAAAAGTTTAAAATTTCTTAAACAAAAGATTTTTACAGTCTATAATACTGTCGCAGAGTGCCGTTCCGCTTCTGTTCTGTTCGAGAACAGTTTGAGATAAAGAAATATTTGGCATATTTTCCATACTTAGTGTCACAGATGGTTCTTTCTCACACTTGCTAATCTGCTTTGGAGTGCATCTATTCGGAGTATCGCTGCCAAACAGTTCTTAGAAATGAAAGAACATGTTCAAAATTCATGTTTGTTGTTTGGATTGTTGTTACTTTCGATCTGATTCTTTGAATGCAAAGAATGGAAAGCAACACTGTGCCCTTTAGAGTTCAGAAAAAGGTCAACGCACTGTACGTAAACAGCACTTTTCTACCTGCGTTGGTACTCGGATAGCTTCACAGTGTAGATCACATTCACACACATTCATACCTGGTGGTGGAAGCTGACATAGACTTGCAAATCAATTGAGGGGGTTGGGATTTGCTCAGAGACACCTCAGCATGAGTTCTGGGCAGGGAATTGAAGCCACAGCCCTCCGGTTACAGGACGCACGCCCTTTAATATTAGAATAAGCTAATATTTAAACAATAATCTGTGACACATTGTTTGCTCGTCCCGGGGGAGGGATCTCTCTTTCACGTGGTTCCCCATGAGGTTTCTTATTTTTTTCCCCATGATGGGTTTTTTAGGAGTTTTTCCTCACCGTGAAGAAGAGTCTAAGTGCATTAATGTGCTAGTCTTGTTTAGTTAGCATTTGTTAGTTATTTTTCTTGCTGTGTATTTGTGTTAATACATTCCTCTTTTTCTTGTGAAGCCCATTGAGACAGAAATTCTGTGATTTTGGGCTATACAAATAAAATTGAATTTAATGGAGAAATCCATCTACTCATCCCCGCCCTGGACATCTCCGGGCTGAGGAGTCTCCCGTGTTTCCATCAGGATGAAAAACATCTATTGACTTCTTTAGATATTTAGCTGTAGATTAGAATAAGCTAATATTTAAACAATAATCTGTGACACATTGTTTGCTCGTCCCGGGGGAGGGATCTCTCTTTCATGTGGATCCCCATGAGGTTTCTTATTTTTTCCCCACTGATGGGTTTTTTAGGAGTTTTTCCTCACCAACAAGGAGAGTCTAAGTGCATAAATGTGCTAGTCTTGTTTAGTTAGAATTTGTTAGTTATTTTTCTTGCTGTGTATTTGTGTTAATACATTCCTCTTTTTCTTGTGAAGCCCATTGAGACGGAAATTCTGTGATTTTGGGCTATACAAATAAAATTGAATTGATAGTGAATAGTGTAAGGGTTAAAAAGAACAGCATTTCCTGAGAGAGTCAGAAGAGGCCTGAATGGAGCTAAGTTCAAGTTGTAGATGATTTGTAAATGTAAATATCTAAAGCTCCCTGGATCCTGCTGTAAAATGCTGAGTTGCATTTATCTGATCAACATGAAGTTCAAAATGTTGCATAAATGTTACCATCTTTGGCCCTGTCCACACTTAGCCAGGTATTTTTGAAAACGCATATATTTTTATCCGTTTTGGCCTGCCGTCCACCCAAAACGGAGGTCTTTTTCACTCAATGACTGAAAACTCCTGCCAAAGTGGAGAGTTTGGAAAACTCTGTTTTTGCGTTAGCGTGTGGACGTGCAAAAACGGAGTTTTGCAGACCCTCTTGTCTTGCCTTTTTGTCCACTCTCAACTGCTCTTGCTTGTTGTTGAGGAGCAAAGGAGGAGAAATGAGTTGCAATCGGCGATTAGTAATCACATAAGCCTCCCTCCTCCACTCAATACTACCGAATACTGATCCGGCATGCTCATAATCACACTCAGAACCGTACTTATACAGCTCCGTTTGAACGTGGATATTTTGAAAATGGTTACGTGTGGACGCGAGCATTTTTCTAAAACAGAGGACAGCAGATATGCATTTTCACAAATACCAACGTGAGGACAGGGCCTTTGCCTCCGTCAAAATCTTGTTTATAAAGGCAAATTTTCAAGTGTTTGAACAAGCTGTATTTTCCAACATCCTCTGCCTTTGGGTTAAATTGTACAAAAACAAACTAGAACTGTAATTGCAGCATTTTGGAGCAGCTGGAAGCTGTTCTACAGCATATTTGGGACAGTGCCGCTCTAAAGAATTAGAGTACTTAACTCTAAAAAAAATAGACTAGTTTTTCTGCTTCAGTCATGATGTTCTTTATTCTAGCAATTTTTCCAAAGGTGAAAGAAGGTGGTCCTAGAAACCTGTTTAAATGAGAGGTAAAGGACAAATCCTAGACTAAAAATAACCCAATGTTATAGCAGCTAGTAAGTGTCTTTCAGAAGAATCCCAAAGCTGAAAAGTCTCTGAAAATATAAGAACAATCATCTCGGTGCTGCCTGATTATATAAAAAGTTTGTGAAATGTGTGTTCAGGAGACGCAGATGACAGGATTCACACAGGGGTGCCACAGGTGCACCTGCTCTGGAAATATTTAATCAAAAATTGCTAGACGCTGTTTTATTTCCGTTCCGTCATTTTCCACTTATCCGGGGCCGGGTCACAGAGGGCAACAGTCTCAGACGGGAAACCGAGGCTTTTCTCACCCCAGCTGCATCCTTCAGCTCACCCGGAAGGATCCAGAGGCGTTCCCCCTGCCAGTTGTGAGACATAGTCTCTTCAGCTGGTTCTGGGACTCCGCCCGGTGGGACATGTCCGAAACACCTCACCAGTGCGGCATTCGGGAACCATCCTAATCAGATGTCCGAACCGCCCCGTCTGGCTTCTCTCGAACCGGTAGTTTATGTGACATACATAAAAACCATAAAAAACCATAAAAACAGGGTAGAATGCGCCCTGCGGGTCAGGGACAGGGTCCTGCCCCAAGTGGAGGAGTTTAAGTATCTCGGGGTCTTGTTCACGAGTTGGGGAAGGATGGAGCGGGAGATCGACAAGCAGATCGGTGCGGCATCAGCAATAACTAGGACGCTGCATCGGTCCGTCCTGGTGAAGAGAGAGCTGAGCCGAAAAGCAAAGCTCTCGATTTACAAGTCGATCTACGTTCCAACCCTCACCTATGGTCACCAGCTGTGGGTGGAGACCGAAAGAATGAGATCGCGGGTACAAGCGGCAGAAATGAGCTTCCTCCGCAGGGTGGCTGGGCTCTCACTCAGAGATCGGGTGAGGAGCTCTGCCATCCAGGAGGAGCTCGGTGTTGAGCTGCTCCTCCTCCAGGTCGAGAGAGGCCAGATGGGGTGGTTAGGGCATCTGGTCAGGATGCCCCCCGAGCGCCTCGCTGGTGTGGTGTTTTGGGCACGTCCCACCGGGAGGAGACCAAGGGGCAGACCGCTGGAGAGACTATGTCTCACAGCTGGCCGGGGAACGACTTGGGATCCTTCCAGGTGAGCTAGAGGATGCAGCCGGGGTGAGAGAGGCCTGGGCTGCCCGCTTGAGGCTGTTGCCCCCCCGACCCGATCCTGGAACAAGCGGAAGATGACGGAACGAACATAAAAACCCAATTTTTGACGCTTTTTTGTTTCCTTTTTAAATATTTAGTTTAGAAAAATGCAAAAACAGTTTGTCTTGTCTTTTAATCTGAGTCCAGATTGACTAACGACTGGGTCTGTGTTTTCAGTGCTTAACGGCAGACACACTGGCCATTTACAGCATCAGCGAGCAGTCACGTTTGGATGGGCAGGGTTTTCAGAAGCTGTGCCCCACCATGCTGCAGCAGCTGGACGCTGGAACCTGCAGGGCACAAAAAGAGGAGGAGCTGAGCACTGAGAACTCCCCAAGACCCACAGATGCAGAAGGTAAATACCAGCTAGCTGTCTGGGTTATAATATTCTTGTGCTTATTATGGTTTTGCATAGAATATTTCTGTAGCGTAACTGTAATTTCTAACAGGATGTAAGCTGTGCATGAATATTAAAAGGTTGTATTGATGAAAATTGAATTTTTTAGACACAAAGATTCTGCATTGGGCAGCAGATCTATTGTTTGCATTCAATCGAGATGACGACGGTTTAAACAGAAAAGTTGATCTTTCGTTTCCTGCTGATTCGTTGTAATTCAACCCTGACCACTGACTGTGGTCATGCAGCAGGATGTCCTTCATGGACCTGAAAAGTATTTTGTCAAGTACATTTGATCTTGAGTTATTATTAATGCAGGATTCTGTGAAAACTGTTTCACATGGGATTTTTTTTATACAAGTTTTGAGAAGTTTATCGTCAAACAGACAAAACATATTTTTTCTCTAAAATTGTCTTAATTTTAATCACACATTAAAAAGAAAATGATAATCATGCATTGTACTTACAGTATTTAGCGCTTTTCAGGACACTCAGACGCTTCACATAGTCGGTATTCTTTCACTCCATCCGTTCCGTTCCGACATCTTCCACTCATCCGGGGCCGGCTGGCGGGGCAACAGCCTCAAACGGGCAGCCCAGGCCTCTCTCTCCCCAGCAGCATCCTCTAGCTCACCCGGAAGGATCCCAAGTTGTTGTCCGGCCAGCTGTGAGACATAGTCTCTCCAGTGGGTCTACGGTCTGCCCTTTGATCTCCTGCCCGAAACACCTCACCCGCAAGGCACTCGGGGAGCATGCTGACCAGATGCCCGAACCACCCCATCTGGCTCCTCTCGACCTGGAGGAGAAGCGGCTTGACACTGAACTCCTCCCGGATGGCAGAGCTCTTCACCTGATATATGAGTTAGAGCCCAGCCACCCTGCGGAGGAAGCTCATTTCGGCCGCTTGTACCCGCGATCTCATTCTTTCGATCACCACCCACAGCTGGTGACCATAGGTGAGGGTGGGAACGTAGATCGACTTGTAAATCGAGAGCTTTGCTTTTCGTCTCAGCTCTCTCTTTACCACGACGGACCGATGCAGCGTCCTAGTTATTGCTGATGCCGCACCGATCCGCCTGTCGATCTCCCGCTCCATCCTTCTCCCGCTTCATCCTTCCCCCACTCTTGAACAAGACCCCAAGATACTTAAACTCCTCCAATTGGGGCAGGACCCTGTCCCTGACCCGCAGGAGCATTCCACCCTTTTCCGGGCGAGGTTTTTTTGTGCGCTATTAATTTGTGAGCAGTGCACAATTGCGCAGACACGCAGCTTAGAGGGAACATTGCATGTAAATATAAATTTAAATCAATAGATAAAATACTATCTGCATAAAAATGAGAGCACGTGTTTATACTCCATACATGTGAATTTGATGATCTGGTTGCCTTTTGAAACTCTTGATGATGAAATGTTATTTCTAAACCATTAACCATCTCACACTTTTCTAAATTTTTAAACTTTAGGTTGCAGTCATCTTCAGATTCTCATGTGAAACACACACTTGGGGTAAAAATAAGAGACCACTGAGCTTTCCAAATTTTTAATCTCATAGACTTAATTTTCCACAGATGCTCACCTCAAGCTGTACGTAGTTTTGAATCCGTACCAAATTTAGAGTCCAAAATGCCAACTTTAATCTCTAAATAGCAAAGTTTGTTCAAATTTTCTGGAAGATTATCAAAAATATGATGTCTTATTCAACCTATTGAGTCTTGAAAGCACATTTGTACCCGGATAGTGGGATAAAAGACATGATGACGAGGAAGAAATCTCTTTGTAGGAGAAGAAAAAGAGGGTTTTATTTGGGGGATTCTGTTCCATAAACAAAATCCATGATGAGTTTGATGAGTTTCCAAAAGTCTTTAGCAGTTGCAACAAGAGTTTAATAAAAGAAGTCTACCTCGGAGAAACATAGTTGTAAATTTTATATGTGATTTTAATGCATACCCCCAAAACAATATAGTCAACTTGGATACCAAATAAATCCCAAATTTGACATAGAGTATCTTGCACGGTGTTGCAGTGGTTAACACTGTGGCCGTCTGAGGATTCCTTGATCAAGAAGATCAAGGAGTGTACGCACACTATGATTTCCTCCCACCTTCCAAAGATATCCGTGTTAGGTTAATTGGTCACTATGAAATTGCCCCTAGGAATGAGTGTGTGTGATTGGTTGTCTGTGCGTGGCCCTGCAACAGAGTGGTGACCTGTTTGGGGTTGTACCCTGCCTCTATCTTGTAATCTGCCAGGATAGACTCCAGTATCCCCGCAAACCCGACTGGGATAAGAAGTTCAGAAGATGAACAAATGACTATCTTGAAAAAACTAAATTAGTTTCACCATCATGAATAACCATCTTTCGATTTTCTTGGCCATTAACCACCAGACTTATTGTCTTTAATACATATAAATATAGATTTTTTCTTTAAACATAAAGAAAATGTGTTTTTCTATTATTTATGATGCTCCAACAACACACACGTCTTTAATTTGTAGACTTTTTAATATTGAATTCTGAAATCTAGTGCGATAGCGCTTAAAAACGTGCATTTAGCGGCGCTAGGTTTGAAATCTAAGCGCTTGATGTTACATTTTTCTTGTTTTTAACGTCTAACTGAACCCGATCTGGCAGCACGGTGGCGCAGTGGGTAGCACAGTGGCCTCACAGGTCGTGGGTTCGAGTCGCGGGTGGGGACGAGCCTTGGAACACTGTCCTTTCTGTGTGGAGTTTGCATGTTCTCCCCGTGTTTGCGTGGGTTTCCTCCGGGTACTCCGGTTTCCTCCCACCCTCCAAAGACATGCATGCTAGGTTAATTGGCCGGTGCCAAATTCCCCCTAGGAATGAATGTGTGTAAATGGTTGTATATGTCTGGCCCCGCAACAGACTGGCGACCTGTTCAGGGTGTACCCTGCCCTTCGCCTTAAATTAGCCGGGATGGGCTCCGGCACCCCCGCAACCTCGAAAGGGACTGACGGATAAGAAGATGACTGACTGAACCCGATCTATTTGACCCGATTGCTTTCCATATTATACAGTGCGCCATCTAGTGAGGAAACATCAGAATTGCAGGGAAAATAAAACATTAACAAGGTTTATTTAAACATTAAACGGACCGCATGTGGCCCGCGGGTCGTAGTTTGCCCATGCCTGAGCTAGAGTCTTAGTTTTACACCCATGCTAAACGTACATAAGCATTGTTTTTGTATTGACTGCCAACGTGTGACATGAAAGTACGTTTCTCAGAATTTTTTGCATCCCAGTTTGTTGTAATATCACACATTCCTTTGTTTTATTCCAACCTCAGTTTGGGGATTTTCTTTCTTGAGTGTGACGGTGATCAATGCCTTCTCCCTCACCGGAGTCTTCATCATGCCTCTAATGAAGACACGCTTCATGAAACATGCACTCACGTTTTTCATCGCTCTTGCCATTGGCACGCTCTTCTCTACCGCCGTCCTGCAGCTGCTGCCTGAGGTTTGACATCTGGACATGTGTACATTTTTACACCTTCAAGAAACCACACACACACACACTTAAAGCTGAAAATTCTTGGATTCATTATAAAGTCATGTGGTGATTAAAAAAAAAATCTGGTGTATTTGTGACAAAGTCGCTTCAAGTCGCTCCGAACTTTTTGGAACTTTTTTCCTATCCTCGAATCACCCTACTATGTATGTTTGTCTAATTTTTTTCACAACCTTTTCCAGACATTTGCGGTTTTATTAGAAGGGTTTCTTCTCTTTATCCACTTTTATTTTGTTTTTGAATGAATACATTTAGCGTTAATCTTTTTTTTTTCTGCCCTTCTAATAAATTGTTCATTCCGGAGCTGTGGGAGTGTAAAAGAGGCACGTTGAGGACTGTAAACACGTGTGTTTACAGATAAGTGTGTGTGGGAAAGAGTGAGTTGTTTAACTTTCTTCCCTTTGATCAAACTAAACGCATCGGGTTTGAATATCACTTCAAAAGGTAACTAACCGCTTGAAGAAAATACAAATGAATGGTGTTCTTTCTGGTTAGTTTTATTTAAAAAATTAATGACAACCCTTTTTTCTAAATGTCTCCTCAAATACTTTAATTTCAGGGTAATTAAATTCAATTTTTCTTCCCCTTCCAGGAAGTTGGTGGTTGGTGTTTCCCCAAATGAGTTGTTTCTTCACCTAATAATTACTTTGATGAGATCTTTGAAATAATTACCTCTCTTTTTGTTCATTACCTTCCCCCTTGTTTTCCTCTCCGCTGATCAGTGTGGGGCTATGGGGTCCTCTGTGTGACACTGATCTCTCTGTGTTCGCTGATTGGGGCGAGCGTGGTGCCCTTCATGAAGAGAACCTTTTACAAGCGACTGCTGCTCTACTTCATAGCGCTGGCCATTGGTACACTCTACTCCAACGCCCTGTTTCAGCTCATCCCAGAGGTAGTGTCGATGCTCCAGCTCTGGCTTTATCACAGTGCACAGAAAAAACAAAAACTTTTGTGTTTAAGCAAAGATCATAGAGCTTAAATAAATCATTAGTTACTTCATTACGTAGAAATTACCGTTTTATTCCCAATAGAAGCACACTTTCTAATAGAAGCACACCCCTATTTTTTTCCTGAAACTTGAATACAGCAAAAGTTAGTCCGCCAACAAATAAGTCTTCCATATGCAATTTTGGCGCAAATCTGAGACGTCCTTGTCTTTTTAAAAATAGCGCTTTAAATTGTGCTACTGTCCATGGTACAGCTTGTGCTGGTACTGATACCGTACTGTGCCAAATTTTCTCTTTGCCCTACAGATCTTTTTTTCCCCCCAAATAGCTTATTTACAGACGCGCACCTCATCAATGCGGCACCCCATGCGCATGTATTGGAAATAATATGATTCATAAATGTATATATAAATTATTTAAATGCATGGTTCCATATGTAAATATATAAACTCCAACCAGCCATAACTATTTAAAAAAGTGTACAAAAAAATGAAAGGTCTATGTCACCAACTTTGTAATTTTTTACAAAAATTGTAAATGATAAGCTTCTCATTTCAATTCAATTTTATTTTTATAGCCCAAAATCACAGAATTTCCGTCACAATGGGCTTCATAAGAAAAAGAGGAATGTATTAACACAAATACACAGCAAGAAAAATAACTAACAAATGCTAACTTAACAAGACTAGCACATTTATGCCCTTAGACTCTCCTTGTTGGTGAGGAAAAACTCCTAAAAAAAAACATCAGTGGGGAAAAAGATAAGAAACCTCATGGGGATCCATATTAAAGAGAGATCCCTCCCCGGGATGAGCATTTCAATCGAACATTAAGTAACAATTAACACAATAACCATGAATATTTAATTTGATTCATATTTATATTTATTATCTGGTGAGCTGTGCTCTACTAGTACAACATGGTAATATCAAAGTAAGACAACTTGAGTGAACCGTTTAAGGAGAATGACTCACAATCCTCCAGCAATTTTTATCTGCGTTAACCATGCAAATTTTATCAACGTGATGTGGCAACCGATTTACAGGTGTGGTTCAGATGTAATCTTTACTGGAAATGCAATGAGAATCAGAAGGGGTTTTATTGTCGTTGCACCACAAGATAACAACAAAATTAGTCTCAGTACGTGCCAACTTTAAGATAAGATTTTTACACAAGAGTTGTGTAGTCTAGGAACAGAGCGACTCTTCCTTTTTAAGTGGATAGAAACACAAAAGGAGAGACGATTGCTGTTCTAAATATAAAACTTACATTTAAGTCAATACAACCCAAAAGGGAGTCGATAGCTCAGTGGTAAAACGTTCGCCCTTGGACTGAAAGTTTGCCGGGTGGAATCTCACTGAGCTCATGTGTAGATGTCTTTGGAGAAGACGCCTAACCCCCCGTTTCTCCCACCATTGGTGCTCTCCTGGCAGCCTGCTGCGGTGAAATGCAGCACAGAAATTTCCCCATTATTTAATTTTTTTTTTGTACTTTTTATTGATTCTTCACCCGGGAAATTTGTGCGCTGCATCACACCGCAGCAGGCTGCCACAATGGCGCCAATGGTGAGAGAACGGGGGTTAGGTGTCTTCTCTAAGGATCCTAGACATGAACTCAGTGGGAATTGAACCTGCGAACT
Organism: Neostethus bicornis; assembly: GCA_902685375.1. Lineage (NCBI taxonomy): Eukaryota > Metazoa > Chordata > Actinopteri > Atheriniformes > Phallostethidae > Neostethus > Neostethus bicornis. The sequence continues at coordinate 7,538,271 of LR738545.1, forward strand.
TCTGGTTAACTTTCGGTCCGCAGGCGAACGCTCTACCACTGAGCCACCGCCTCCATTAAGGGATGAAGTAAGTATGTAAAATACAAAAATGGACTGCCCACTTGTGTGGATACCGGGTCATAGGTGGTTAAAATAATAAAAACCTGATGATACTAGATTTAATGTTATTTTTGAAGTCTTCGGACTGAACTTTTGACTTCGCTTTTAGTGAAAAAGACAGGAGAGTTTCTCTGACTCTGTGGGCCAAAGATGATTACCGTAATTTCACGACTATAAGGCGCATATAAACGTCTTACATTTTCTTCAAAATGAGCGGTGCGCCCTTTCGTGAGGTGCGCCTTGTGTGTGAGAAAAGGCGGACCTAAAAGAAAAAGCCTTTTCTCGTGAAATGGCAGAGACACGCTTATGACGCTCAGTTAAAGCTGAAGGCAATCAGCTACGCGGAGGAACATGGGAATCGAGACGCCGCGAGAAATTTCAGCATTATCGAGTCAATGGATTGTAGATGCTTGGACTAACGTGTCTGCTGGTACTGTTATCTGAGCTTTCGCAAAAGCTGGTATCCTTTCTGAGGAGCCGCACAGTACAGACAGTGACTTTGACAGCGAGGAGCGAAGTGGACCTGCTCTGTTGGATTTTGCGCAGCTGTTCGATTCCAAAACAGAGGATGAGGACTTTGACGGATTTGAATAAAGACTATTACCGGTAATGTGCTTGTTTAGTATCGTTACTACTTAAATAAAGGACAACCAAACTCAGTTTTGCTCCTGATCTATTTTTTAATACGCACATTTGCACGCTTGCGTGTGTGTTGTTGTAAGGCGGTGTGTGACTGAGACTGCGCCTTTTCGTACGGTGCGCCTAATGGTCGTGAAATTACGGTATTTCAGTCTTCTCTGTATTTAGCTGTTGAAAGTTGTTCCTCGTCCAATCACTGATCTGTTGGATGCAGTGACAAAGTGATTTCACTTGTTCACAATACCCTCCTGGCAGTGAGACGTAAATCTGAATGTCATCTCTACTGCAAAACCCAAACAGAAACGTTCCTCCGTTTTTTTTTTTTTTTAAGATGTTTTTGAGCAGTATGTATTTGGTCTCCTGTAGCTTAGATAAAGCCTCTTCTGTAGGTGAGGGTTCTCGCACAGTGACTGTCCTTCAGACGCCATCTGTCATAATCATAACCACATGAATGTCGCTAGAACATTTAAACACAGACACGGTTCTATTGTTATGGCTGGTTGGTGTTTGATTCCAAAAACTAAGCTAGAATCTTCTTATCTTTATTCACGTTCATTTCAAATGCAATTGAATCCCTTCACAAATACCGTAATTTCACGGCCATTAGGCGCACCGTACGAAAAGGCACAGTCGCAGTCACACACCGCCTTACAACAACACACACGCACGCATGCAAATGTGGGTATTAAAAAAATAGATCGGGAGAAAAACTGAGTTTGGGTTCTTTATTTAAGTAGTATAAACAAGCACAATACCGGTAATACGTTGTCCTTATTCAAATCCGTCAAAGTCCTCATCCTCTGTTTCTGAATCGAACAGCTGCGCAAAATCCAACAGAGCAGGTCCACTTCGCTCCTCGCTGTCAAAGTCACTGTCTGTATTGTGCGGCTCCTCAGAAAGGATACCAGCTTTTGCGAAAGCCCGGATAAAGTACCAGCAGACACGTTAGTCCAAGCATCTACAATCCATTGGCAAACTGTAGTGTAACTCGCCCGGCGCTGCCTTCCACCCTTCGTGAAACTGTGGTCTCTTTCGGTCATCCATCGCTCCCACGCCGCTCACACTTCACTCTTTAACGTTCTCATGTGTTTTCTTTCAGGTCCGCCTCGCGGGCACGGCGTTTTCTTTTAGGTCCGCTTTTTCTCACGAGCACTGCGTTTTCTTTTAGGTCCGCTTTATCTCACACACAAGGCGCACCGCACGAAAGGGCGCACCGCTCATTTTGAAGAAAATTTGAGACTTTTAGGTGCGCCTTATGGCCGTCAAATTACGGTACTCCAAATAGTTAATGGCTTTCAAATCAGCTGACGTAAATTTAACTCTGCATCAAAATAATTGGTAAAAAGTTAAAGAAGTCTTAATGCCAGTAAAAACACACACCTAATGACGGTTGAAATGCAAAGCCATTGTGCAATTATTCGACATGTTGACTTTTAATGTACCAGTAGTGCATGAAATACTGGTTTTATGCCTTTGAGCAAAGAACTTTCTTACACGTGTATTTAAGGAACAAGAGGATTAGATGACGGGATTTCTTTGACTCACTGGTATTGATGAAGTACGTGTGCAACGTGCACTTTACAGATAAAACATTATGTAATTTGAAAGACTTTTATGAAGATTAAACTCATTTTGATTTTTAGAGGTAATATTTTGTTAATGTACACACTTCTAGATTAAATCCCACAAATCTTTCAAGTAGAATTTTTAATAACAATTCCTTGGAAAATTTCTGAATCACCGTGATCTAATGCCTTCTTTTGTTTACATGACAGGCTTTTGGTTTTGACCCCGTCGTGGACTTCTACGTGTCCAAATCTGCCGTGGTGTTCGGAGGTTTCTATCTCTTCTTCTTCACTGAAAAAGTTCTCAAGGTTTTACTGAAACAGAAGAACGGGGTGAGTTTGCAGCAGCACTCCAACGTCATTGGTCAGATACCGTAATATGTTCTATATAATTATAAAATGATCAACATAAAAGTAGCTTTATAAAAAGATATCATTATGTATGTAGACCAGGGGTGGGCAAAGTTTTTGGTTCGCGGGCCACCTTGAGTTCTAACATTTGACAAGGGGGCCGGAACAGGAGCAGTTGTATGGCATGCTTTGGTAACCGCTAGATTAGACCAATAGAATGGCGCGCTAGATTTTAAACAAGTGCGCTAAATGTTACAACAAGAATGTTAAATTTCAAATCTAGCAACGCTAGGTCTGAAATCAACTGCGATAGCGCTTAAAAACGTGCATTTAGTTGCGCTAGGTTTGAAATTTAAGCACTTGATGAAGATTTTGCTTGTTTTAACATCTAACATGCTTGTTTACGTGCGTGTATTGGCCTCGATGGCTTTCCATATCTGTGCACACTGTTTAGTTTCACAACGTGCGCATCATGGAGACACACACATTTTAATGGAAGCAGTTTTGTTGAACTCTCAACAAAGTCAATATATGTTGAGTGTGCCATCTAGTGATGAATCATCAGAATTGCAGGAGAAATAAAACTAACAAGGTTTATTTATTTAATTTTTTCAAGTCTGGCGGCCCGGATTGTAACGTTTAAGGGCCGGGCCGTAGTTTGCCCATGCCTGGTCTAGACATAGTGTTAATATATAGATCTAAGTTTATCAATCCAGAAAGCAGTATTAGACATTTTCTGCTTCTAAACTTTTTTCTATTTCATTGTTTTTTATGTTTGATGTTTTATTTGAGGGTTTTTTTTTTTTTTTTTTGTCACAATCAGTTGTACTTTATTTTTTTTAGTCTTGAAATAACTAAATTATTCCTGACTACTATTCACAAAACAAGCAAAGTGTAGTTACGTATAAAAAGGAAAGATATAACAAACAATGTGGAATCCAAAAAAAAAAATCCCAAGAAGAAATACATCAAACCAAAAAATCTAAATTTAAGCTATTTTTTACATGTTTATTTTTAAAGTTAGAGTTAAACATATTTTGTCTGAAGTCCAGTATTTTAAGACTAATTTTTAACATTTTTATCCAGCTGTTAATTTTACAGTTCTACATTCTATATGTACACAATACTGGCTGCACGGTGATGCAGTGGTTGACATTCCAGCCTTGCAGCAAGAAGGTCAGGGGTTTGAGTCCTAGGCGGCGTGAGGCTTGAATCACTGGCCTTTGTATGCGGAGTTTGCATGTTCTCCCGTGTACACTCTGTTTTCCTCCCACCCTCGTAAGACATGCATGTCAGGTTAATCGGTCACTGACATGCATGTGTGTGTGTGTGTGTGTGTGTGTGTGTGTGTGTGTGTGTGTGTGGGGCCTCGCAACAGACTGGCAAGCTGTTTGGGGTGTACTTTGCCACTCGCCTTTTAATCCGCTGGGATAGGCTCCAGTACCCCGCGTGACCCCATTAGGGTTAAGTGGATTTAGAAGACGAATGAATGGTTAAAAAAATTAAACGACTCCTAAATTTGTTTCCAATTTTGCACCCCATTAAATTTTTTCCATAGTCTTGGTTAATTTGATTAATTTTTCCCGTCATCTGATGTTTGAAGTTAAACTTCTTCATTTATAACCCATCATCCACCTGTGGAGGTTCGATAAATTAAGCGATGCCGTCTTCTACTGGTTCGTTTTCATTCACAAAAAATCATCAGAGACATAAACACGGTGATGATGGGATTTTTGCTCCACCTTGTGGTTTACCACTTTGTTGCTATCCTAGATAAAACCTAACCTTTTTTAACCTGCTGATCCAATTACGCCTGCTTTCTGTGCCACATCGACATTTGCAGTGTTTCTGTCTGGATAAAATTCAGAGCAAAGCAAAGATAAACTTTCCCCAAATCGAGCACTTCTTTTTGAATCCTTGACTCAACAAAAATATAAACACATAAAATGTATGCTTTAGGTTATTTTGGCTGCAGTTTAATCATTTAAATTGGACTGCTTTTATGAGCTAATCCCTTGTTTTTCGTCCTGTCTTCTGGTTGACTTGATTTATAGTTCAGTTTTGATAACGGTTGCATGCTTTTTTTTTTTTTAAATTTACTTTATTCATCCCTCAAATGGGAAAATTTCTGTGCCGCATTGCACCGCAGCAGGCACCCAAGACGGCGCATATGGTGGGAGTAACAGGAGGTTAGGTGTCTTCTCCAAGGACACTTGGGTATGGGCCTATTGGGATTTGAACCGGCTTCTTCCAGACATTCTACCACCGAACTAATGCCGTTCCGTTCCGTCATCTTCCGCTTGTTCCGGGGTCGAGTCGCGGGGGCAACAGCCTCAAACGGGCAGCCCAGGCTTCTCTCTCCCCGGCTGCATCCTCCAGCTCACCCGGAAGGATCCTGAGTCGTTCCCTAGCCAGCTGTGAGACATAGTCTCTCCAGCGGATCCGGGGTCTGCCCTTTGGTCTCCTCCCGGTGGGACGTGCCCGAAACACCTCACCCGCGAGGCGCTCGGGGGGCATCCTGACCAGATGCCCGAACCACCCCATCTGGCTCCTCTCGACCTGGAGGAGGAGCGGCTCGACACCGAGCTCCCCCCGGATGGCAGAGCTCCTCACCCGATCTCTGAGTGAGAGCCCAGCCACCCTGCAGAGGAAGCTCATTTCGGCCGCTTGTACCCGCAATCTCAGATGAACTAATGCCTCCTCCCGTTAATTTCTACCGGGCCATTTCTAAGGTTTAAATGTTTAAATGATAAATTTTACTTCCATATCAGGAATTTTAATGAGAAATTGTTCCCTGTTGATCACCCACGGAAAATGAGAGGTGAGAAAGTTCACCCCAAAGTCCTGGATTAGGTTCCTATAGAAAAACCTGCAGTTACAAGTAAAAACATTTTTAAATATACTTTATACTTTAAAAAATATATTAAGTATATTATAATTATAATTATAATTATAATTAATAATAATATATTATTATATTATTATTATATTATTATTATATTATTATATTATTATATTATATATATATATATTATATTATAATAATATTATATTATATTATATATATATTATTATATTATATTATTATATTATTATATTATTATTATATATTATTATTATATTAATAATATTTTATAATTATAATTAATAATAATACTTATAATTATAATTATAAGTATATTATAAATATACTTTATACTACGTTTTGCACACCAGTACCAGAACAAGTTCCTAGTCTCTGATGTTTTTCACTGACATGGCAATAAAAGCATTCTGATTCTGATTTATTTATCCCTGACCGAAAAATTTGTGTGCTGCATTACACCGCAGTAGGCTGCCACCTTTGACGGTGCCAATGGTGGGAGGAACGGGGGTTAGGTGTCTTCTGTAAGGACCCTGGACGTGAGTGAACTCAATGGGACGCGAACCTGCGAACTTGCGGTTAACTTCTGGTCCGCGGGCGAACGCTCTAACCACTGAGCCACCGTCTCCCCCCCTGAGTTTATGTAAATGTGACATAAATTCACATGATCTCAATCTGCACTGTGCTTTTAATTGTGAAATAACTGTTCATAAAAAAAAATTCTCATCTTCATAAAACCTTTGTTTTACTGTGGATTATAAAATAATAGTTTCAAACAGTTACAGGATCAGGAAAGGACTTTTCAAGTTCAAACCAAGAAACAATTTCAGTTAACTTGTTCTTGGGTACCTCGGACTACACCGAGTATAAAAACCCTGTTATGTGTTTGTTATTTGTTTGTCCCTTTTTCAGAACCACAGTCACAATCATTATTCAGTGGGAGATCATTTCTCTCCATCTGAGCGGCATGCAGAAGAGGGAGAGAAGGAGAAGCTGCAGCAGAATGGTGACACGAACGATCTAGCTCGGGGAAAGATTGATGCTGGCGAAGGCGAGCTCATGCTCAGCCCTGCACAGACACCACAGGTAACTCAGCTCACTTTTAATCAAGTTTGAAGAGAGTTTTCTTCTAATAACATTATCAATTAGAACTAAAAATATCAGGAAGTTGGAGTAAATTGCGGGCTGTATGGGTTTTTTTAATATTCGACTGAGTCCATAGTTTGTATACATGTATCAGGGCCGGATCAAGGATTTTCCAGAGGGGGTGGGATGCAGGGAGGTCATTGACAAAGCCAGTATAGAGGAGGCTGAGGGCATTCCTCCCGGAATATTTTGAAAAATAAGAGTCATTTTCCTGTATTTTGGTGGCCCATTCGCTGGCCCTGCAAGGGAATAGTTTGACTAGTCCCATTTTCTTTCTTCTTCTTCTTTTTTTTTATTTTTGTTTTTTTGTGGACCAAAAGACCTGCGCCCCTGTGTTTATACATAAATATGAGCCACAATGACTGTATGTGTCTTTCTTCCAGGACTCCCAAAATGCTGACACCGGGGGACGGTCTGCTGCTCAGCCGGGCGGCTGTTACTGGCTGAAAGGAACGACCTACTCTGATATCGGCACTCTGGCGTGGATGATCACTTTAAGCGACGGTCTACACAACTTTATTGATGGCTTAGCTATCGGCGCCTCCTTCACCGCCTCGGTTTTCCAGGGAATCAGCACCTCTGTAGCTATCCTGTGTGAGGAGTTTCCTCATGAGCTGGGTGAGTCTGCGACAGTACACTCTTTTCTTCTTATATATTAAACACTCATCTAAAGTCAAATACTTTGATATTTATAAAAATGGTAATTATTAGAAAGTTTTACAGTCTGTGTTGTTTTGGGGCTAATTAATCTCTTCTGTTTTTCACCAGGAGACTTTGTGATCTTGCTAAATGCGGGTATGAGCATACAACAGGCTCTCTTCTTTAACTTCCTATCGGCCTGTTGCTGCTACCTCGGAATGGGGTTCGGCATTCTTGCCGGAAACAGCTTCTCACCCAATTGGATCTTTGCTTTGGCGGGAGGAATGTTCCTCTACATCGCTCTGGCAGACATGGTTAGTAGTTCATAGAACCACGAAAATATGTGTAAACAAAAAGAAAAAGCATTTTAAAAATTATTTTCGTCTTCCGTTCCATCGTCTTCCGCTCATCCGAGGCCGGATCGCAGGGGCAACAGCCTCAGACAGAAAGCCCAGGCTTCTCTCACCCCAGCTGCATCCTCCAGCTCACCCAGAAGTATCCCATGTCATTCCCCGGCCAGCTGTGAGACATAGTGTCTCCAGCGGGTCAGGGGTCTGTCTCTTGGCCTCCTCCTGGTGGGACATGCCCGAAACACCTCATCAGAGAGGCGCTTGGGGGGCATCCTGACCAGATGCCCGAACCACCCTATCTGGCTCCTCTCGATCTGGAGGAGGAGCGTCTCGACACCGAGCTCCTGTACCCACCTCCTCTACAGCAAACTACCTAAATCTGGATGGCAGAGCTCCTCACCCAATCTCTGAGTGAGAGCCCAGCCACCCTGCGGAGGAAGCTCATTTCGGCCGCTTGTATCCGCAATCTCATTTTTTATTTTCTTCTCATTTTAAAATATGTTTTAAAATATACTGAGCATAAAGGACTTGTGTGGAATGTAAAAAAATTGTAACTCTGTTTAAAAAGTCTTTCCTCTGTTTTGTGTCTCAGTTTCCAGAGATGAATGAGGTGAGCCGGGAGGAAGAGGATGCAGGTGGTACCAGGTTCCTCATCACCTTCGCCATCCAGAACGCAGGCCTGCTGACGGGCTTTTCCATCATGCTACTACTCACCACATATTCAGGACAAATCCAGCTTGGCCAGCAAAACTGATCTGACTCCAACTCTAACCAGCAAAATAAAACTGAACCTGCTGGAAACGGGGCCCGAAAGGAGACTAAATAGACAAAGAGCTCTTTTTTTTTCTAGTTTGGGGGTTTTGTTGTGCGGCTGGTACGCATAAATATCCGGAAACGTTTGAGTAGCTGCTTCTGCAGTTCATACATGCAGTAGATCTGAGGACTGAGATGGAAGTCTGAAGCAAAGTGCTGCTAATATTCACAATGAAAACATTTTCTGATCATCTTCCTTTCTGGATTTCATTCATCTGAAAACCGGTCAGAGTCAGCAAACTACCTAAATCCTGAATCCTCCGTGAAAGCACAAACATCTTCCAGTCCTGACTTTTCATTCCAAAGCAAACGCTAAACACATCTTTAAGGACCTCAACTGGAACTATTCCGAACAAAAAAAAGAATCTAGCTTAAACGTATCATCTAAATGTTGGTTATTATAAATGTACATAGGTATATTTATGTTGGTTGTTAATAGTCATAAAAAACATTACGATGTTATTATCTATGAAGACCAAATATGACCTTGAGAATCTTGAAGGGCTGCATAGCAACGTTCGGGAGTGCACGTTTATCCTCTCCATCTGGGCATCCGCTCCATCTTAGTCAATGTTCTAATTAAGGCCTCATCCACACGTAGCCGGGTATTTTTGAAAACGCATATCTGCTGTCCTCCGTTTTAGGAAAACACTCGCGTCCACATGTAACCATTTTCAAAATATCCGCGTCTACACTGAGTCGTATAAATACGCTTCTGAGTGCGATTATGAGCATGCCAGACCAGTAGTGGGCAGTATTGAGTAGAGGAAGGAGGCGTATGTGATTAATAATCGCCGATTGCAACACATTTCTCCTTCTTTGCTCATCAACAAGAAGCAAGAGCAGTTGAGAGTGGACAAAAAGGCAAGAATAGAGGGTCTGCAACAGGGTCCGTGGATCCATGCTGCCCACTGTCTGCTTTTGTAAACAAGGACAAACACTATAGTAGAAAAAGTTTAAAAAAAGTCTTCTGGACAGTTTAATTCTTCAATGAGACGTTTCGACTTCCATCCGGAAATCATTTTTAATCTGAATGAAATGGACTGAAACCTGGATCCATTTATACTAACCTGAGTAACAGGTAAAAAAAATAGTAAGAAGGGCTCGACCAATGAGCCTGTGTTACTTAAGATGGCCGTGAATGGCTCCTATTGTAGCCACAGACCAGTAAACAAACCTATTATAAAAATGCTAAAAGCCTAGTGAATAGGGAAACCTGCTAACGAGAGGCGTGAAACTGAGTCACGAGGTGTCATCTTTAGTCCATGGCTTCAAAAGGCTGCTATAGATACCGGGCAAAAAGTATCTAACGCCTCCACTCCGATTCAGTGAGGGATTTTCTTTCATCACAAAGATGGCTTCTTTCACCCCTCTTTCAAACCAACCTTTCTCTCTATTTAGAATCTTCACCTCACTGTCCTCAAAAGTGTGTTTGGTGACTGTGGACCACTTGAGGCTTCTCTAACAAACACTAATGACGTATGTGCATTACTTGTCGCAGGTAGTGATGCATAAAAACGCAAATCTCCGGTTTTGCCTGTCCACTCGCAAACGCAAAAATGGAGTTTTCCAAAATCTCTACTCTGGCCGGAGTTTTCGGAAATGCCGGTTTTGAGTAAAAAAACTCTCTGTTTTCGTGTGGACGGCAGGTCAAAACAGATAAAAAGTATATGCGTTTTCAAAAATACCCGGCTACATCCGGACATGGCCTTAGTCTCAAACCGAGCATGTAAAAATATCTCATTTTATACTTTCGTTGCTTCAATCAGACAAGATGCAAGATATGTATGTAGTTTACCATCTGTGCCCTTCATTACTAAAGAATTGAATAGTTAGTTTTAAGTTTTCGTTATTATTAATATTACTAATATCACAATTGTATTTTTAGTTGAATAGTGCAAATCTGTGGTTTTAAAACATCCCATAGTCTATTTTTTTAGAATGATCTTTAATAAGCTGGCAGTATAAGATTTAAATGAATGCTGTAAGCTGAATCCTCTCAGCACCAACTCTTCTGCTGTAATCGTTAATCATTCATAACTTTATATTACCGTTTGTTAATTTAAATCATGTGTTTTTTATCTTTTTCTAAGCCCATATTTCTTCATTTTGAGGTTTAAGACTACAATAAGTGAATTATTACAGATGATACGCACATCTCCTGGAACAATGTTGTTCAATTCTGGTCCTCGATGGTCACTTAAGGCAGAGGTGCCCAACCTTTTTTGTCCCAAGATCTACTTTTCAAGTAGCATACCTCTTGAGATCTACCAGTCCCACGACAACATTGCATACCACCACAGATACTTCCAGCCTGTATTAAAACTAATCGGTCCTGACTACGTACCCCGGATCCACGGCCAATTAGAAAATGTACCGTAATTTCACGACCATTAGGCGCACCTTACGAAAAGGCACAGTCGCAGTCACACACCGCCTTACAACAACACACACGCAAGCATGCAAATGTGGGTATTAAAAAATAGATCGGGAGCAAAACTGAGTTTGGTTGTACTTTATTTAAGCAGTATAAACAAGCACATTACCGGTAATAGTCTTTATTCAAATCCGTCAAAGTCCTCATCCTCTGTTTCAGAATCGAACAGCTGCGCAAAATCCAACAGAGCAGGTCCACTTCGCTCCTCGCTGTCAAAGTCACTGTCTGTACTGTGCGGCTCCTCAGAAAGGATACCAGCTTTTGCGAAAGCTCGGATAACAGTACCAGCAGACACGCTAGTCCAAGCATCTACAATCCATTGGCAAATTGTAGCGTAACATGCCCGGCGCTGCCTTCCACCCTTCGTGAAGCTGTGGTCTCCTTTTAAAGATTCATTCACACGCTTTTTCTTTTAGGTCCGCCTTTTCTCACGAGCATCGCTTTTTCTTTTAGGTCCGCCTTTTCTCACACACAAGGCACACCGCACGAAAGCGCGCACCGCTCATTTTGAAGAAAATCTAAGACGTTTATATGCGCCTTATAGTCGTGAAATTACGGTATTAAGAAAAACTACATTTGATTATCCAATCAACATTCAGGTTGATGAAGTCATCAACCAGGAAGTATGCTTCCACTCCTTTTTTAGCCTTCAGATCTGCAGCTGATAGAAACTTACGTAGAGTGAATTGCAGGCGTCAAATTGGGATGTTCGAAAATAAATTATTTAGAATTGTATAAGAATTTTCTCCACTAGTCAACAAAAAATATAACTTTGATAGTTTCATTCTGATCCCGGCCGTCTTCCGGGTTTTAGTCACGTGGGTGAAAGCGCTCTAAAACAAGAAAGATTGTTGCTAATAGCTTTTTTGGAGCGGCTGAATGGTCGCTAAATTTAGCGTCTAAGTCGCTAAATTGGCAACATTGACTTTCTGTCATTGGAGAAAAAAAAAAAAAGCCATAATTTTTTTTTTCAACATGTCTCATGGTCGGCTCGGGACCAGTCCGCAATCTACCGATAGACCGCGGTCGACCGGTTGGGCACCCCAGACTTAAGGTTTCCAATGTGTTCCTGTTTGAACACATTTGACTCAGATTAATGAGATATGGTTCAGAGCTCAAGGGGTTGAGACGACGCTACGTTAGACACGTTGTGTGTTAATAACACAAGTTGATCTTTAGAGGAGGTGATTTAAACCCATGATAATCATCATAATTATCATCACAACTGAACAAAACCAGTACAATGGGGTGTAGTATTATTACTGTTTTATTTATTGTTTTTTAAAGCCATGAAAATTATTTTACGCTTTATAATTCAAGCCATAAAATCATTCACAGTGACTCGTTTGATTTATTTGAAATAAATGATGCAGCTGACTGTAGAACTGTACACATCCCCAAACGAACTTCAATAAGAAGCTTTTTTATTTCTTTGTCATATACTGTATGTAAGGGTTCTTTTGAAAAGTATTGTCACTTTTTTTTTTTGGGTAGCTTTCTTAGTGTGTCATCGAAAACTTTTATAAACATTTTTTTCCAAGAAAATCTTCAAACCTGTGACTGTCTTTTGCCATTTTTTCACACAAACCCACAAAAAACACAGACCCGTGTTACTAAAGCTATGATAATATTGGTTGGGAGATAGGAACATAGCAGACAGTAAACAGTGTGGCAGAGTGTGTGAGTGGGAGTGAAAGTAAATGCTGCCGGTGTGAACCATGTGCTTATTAGGGGTAACAAATCTTCCTAAACGCCAAAAAACGGGAACGGGAGAGACGCGCAACCCGGCCGACGCTCATCCCGATGACGGGATCCCAAGGTCAAGCAGACAAGGCTGCCCACACACCCATTTAGGCGCGGAAGAGAACCACTGCAGGTGTCTCCTCCCGGCACAAAGGAACACGGAGGTCCTCAATGCCAGTACCCTTATGCTACGGGGCAGATGTACCAAGCGTACCCCATGGCCGCAGGCAAGCCCAGAGGGTGTTAGAGACCAAGGCTCAGACCTAACCCCAAGGGCTCCCATCCGCTCAACCAGAGGCCCAACAGGACCAGGCCACCCTATATGCAATCACCACAGCCCAAAACACGACCAGGTGCCCGGCCCAGGCAGCATCCACCTCTGCAGCTCTAATATCCCTCTTTACTCCCCTAGTCCCTCACATGTAGCCCTGCAAACTCTCTCATGCTGCTCACCTCCATAACCCCATAGCCTCTTATAACCCCAGCAAAAGAGGGGAACGCCGAAGGGCTTAAGGGAGACCACCCTTAGATCCATGCCCCCAAAAAACACACAGGGGGGAGTGCAGGTATCACCTCCTGGCACCCCCTCTCTGAAATACCCCTCCAGACCCTGTATGAATATAAATGACAAAGTTGTAGATAAAAGTGGAACGGAGGTTGGGTGCAGACAGGGATTTAGAAGGAGGGTTACCCTCCCCAAGCCTCGTAAGCGTGCCCTGCCCATCCAGGTCCCGCGCCCCAAATGGCAGTGAACATGTGGCTCGGGTGGGGGCAGTAAGGGGTAGGTGGATTGACACCAGCGAGCAGGACCAGCTCCTCAGCCGAATGCAGTTAATGCCAGAGCCACTCGGCACAATCAGGCAACCATGAGGCAAACACCCCGCCCCAGAAAGGGACAAGACTACCCAACTACAGTCAAGATGGCATTTTGACTGCAGTTGAGGGGCAGCCACGTGGGTCACAGCCACCCCGGCAGTGTCCTCCACCTCGCATGAGAAGCAGGAAGTCCCAGAGCCATCAAAACCAAACTCCAACAGGCCCAAGGACCTGGTACCACGCCACCCACCGAGGGACCCCTTTATAGCGCAGCCTCGTCTTAGTCACCCTTGTCCTGCAACCCCTTCGTGCCGCCGGTGGGACGTGGATCCCCGGTACCAGGTCGAGCACCAGGTGTTCTGACCATGTTGACCACCCCAGGTGGACTTTGGGCCTTCCAGACCCCAGGCAAGAGCCCAGCGAGCTACAGCAAGCCCCAAATTTCAGTTCTATGTTCTGTCATCTTCTGCTTATCTGGGGACGTGTCGCGGGGGCAACAGCCTAAACGTTAAGCCCAGGCTTCTCTCACCCCAGCTGCATCCTCACCTAGAAGGATCCAGAGTCGTTCCCCAGCCAGCTGTGAGACATAGTCTCTCCGGCAGGTCCGGGGTCTGCCTCTTGGTCTCCTCCTGGTGGGACGTGCCCAAAACACCTCATCAGAGAGGCGCTCAGGGGGCATCCTGACCAGATGCCCGAACCACCCCATCTGGCTCCTCTCGACTTGGAAGGAGCAGCGGCTGGACACCGAGCTCCTCCCAAATTTCAGAGCTCCTCATCCGATCTCTGAGTGAGAGCCCCTCATCCGATCTCTGAGTGAGAGCCCAGCCCCCTTGCGGAGGAAGCTCATTTCGGCCGCTTGTATCCGCGATCTCATTTTTACACAGTTTTATGTTGTTCATTCAATTTTATTTTGACACCTTTCAAACCTAAACCCACGATCTTAGAGAGGTGGCTTTTTTAAAATCAAGATCTTTACCAAAATATGGATAAAACTGTGTTAATAATTTAAAACAAGACAATTAGCCAAATTATTGGAGGTAAGAAAATGATATGCTTCCTTTTATCAAGTGTTTGTGAAAAAATAGCATGTTGGTCTATATTTTATTATCATTTTTTAAACATAAGTATTATTTTAATTTTTCTTTTATCAAAAGAATAGATTTAATTCAAATGAAAAACGTGTTTTTGCTTATTTCCACCTCCCACTAGGGGGCGATAAAAATTTCCTTAGAAAGAAAACTGAACCCTGACGTCACTTCCTGTATGTGATGATTAAATAAAACGTCAGGAAACAGAAAGTGTTGCTAACTTGTCCGTTTTTATGGGATGTCTTGATCAGAATACAATCATTTTAAAGCGTAAGTGTTTTAATTAATTTGAGGGTTTGAGTTTTTTAAAGTGGTTTCCTTGGAAACGTTACCTGGTGACAAAATGACGCTTTAACTTGTCTGAAGCTAAATATTTTATATTATTTCTATAAGTAAAACAATTATTTTGTGTCCAAGATAATAAGAATTAATATTTTTAATAGGTTAACCTGTTATTTTAACCTTTAGTAACGTTTAACCTGATAAACAGAGTAAATTATACCACTTTTCATTAAAAATCAACACTGTTTATTATCTATTAATTAGCTGTTGTAATGTACTTTTTTTTTTACAAATAAATTTGCCATTATTTTTACAATCTACAACCTGTTTTATACTGATTTCTTATCTGAGAATATTATTTTACAACTAGTACATAAACATATTGATCATATTAAGAGATTTGAAATCTGTGCAATTGAATAAAACAGGATTTTCTTGACCAATCAGATTGTTAGGATTTAGCATTGAATAATTAAGAGTCTTAATTGTTACAAAAGTGAGGTTAAAGGGAGAAGAGATTAAGAAGGTGGAAGATTTTAAGTATCTAGGATCAACAGTTCAGAGCAATGGAGAGTGTGGAAAAGAAGTGAAGAAGCGTGTTCAGGCAGGGGCTGGAACGGGTGGAGGAAAGTATCAGGTGTGATGTGTGATAGAAGAGTTTCAGCTAAAATGAAAGGAAAAGTGTACAAAACCGTGGTGAGACCGGCCATGCTGATTGGTCTAGAAACAGTAGCACTGAAGAAAAGACAGGAAGCAGAGATGGAGGTAGCAGAGATGAAGATGCTGAGGATCTCTCTGGGAGTGACCAGGATGGACAGGATTAGAAATGTGTACATCAGGGAAACAGCACATGTTAGAGGTTTTGGGGATCATGTTAGAGAGGCAAGACTGAGATGGTTTGGGCATGTACAGAGAAGAGAGAGAGAGAGTACATCGGAAGAAAGATGTTGGATTTGGAACCACCAGGAAAGAGGACTAGAGGAAGGCCAAAGAGGAGCTTCATGGATGCAGTGAAGGAAGACATGAAGATAGTTGGTGTGACCAAAGAGGATGCAGGAGATAGGATATTAGATGGAAGAAACTGACTAGCTGTGGCGACCCCTAAAGGGAAAAGCCGAAAGAAGATTTTCCTGACCAATCAGGTTGTTAGGATTTAGCATTAAACAATTAAGAGTCTTAATTGTTCATATTTTTAAATCTGATCTCAATCGAATCTAGTTTTCATTTGAAAACCTGCTTTTGTTCCATAGGTATGAAGAGAGATCAGCAATGGCCAGTGCTTTTGTGCCACTGGATGAGCTGCAAGTGACCGAACCTGGCCCTTCTGGAAAGGATCGAACACTTCCTGCTCTGGTAATTCGTCTTCGATGAAGCTGGGATGCAAATGTTATGGTCTGTTGTCTTCTGCTTATCAGTGGCCGAGTTGTGAGGGCAACAACCTCTAGACGGGAAACCCAGGTTGCATCCAAACCCTTCTGCATCCTCCAGCTCACCCAGGAGGATCCAGAGGTGTTCCCTGTCCAGCTGTGAGACATGGTCTCTCCAGCCTGAGACTCCTCACCAGGCGCTCAGGAGGCATACTAACCAGATGCCTGAACCACCCTATCTGGTTTCTCTTGACTTGGAGGAGCAATGGCTCTACTCCGAGCTCCTTTCGGATGGCAGAGCTCCTCACTCTATCTCTGAGGAAGAGCCCAGCCACCCTGCAGAGGAAGCTCATTTTGACCGCTTGTATCTGCGATCTCATTCTTTCGGTGACCACCCACAGCTGGTGACCATACGTGAGGGTGGAAAGTAATACAAATGTAAGTCTATGTTATTCCTCATTGGTCCAGGAGTGACCCTCAATAGAAAAGACTTCCTGTCGGAAATCGTAACGTCTTGATCATCACATACACTGTCCAGCCTTTTCTACGAAGAATTTTGTAGACTTATCAAAACTTTTTTCTGATCAGTGAAACTCGGTGCTTGTGTCTCCCTTTCAGCATCCTGACAGGAAAGAGGAGCGCTGCTTTGTGCCTTATAAACCTCCACCAGAAGACGGTTCTCCTGCAGAGGTGGAAGAGTTTTTAGAATATGCTAAATTTATCACAGAGGATCTTGACTGGCTACTTGCACTACCCCACGACAAATTCTGGTGTCAGGTGAGAGATGGTTGACGGTGAAGTGGGTGTCTGACGTAGACTCTAAGAGACTGTATGGCGTTTGTATTTGATTGTGTGTTTGTTATCAGGTCGTGTTCGATGAGTCTTTGCAGAAGTGCTTAGACTCTTACCTGCATCATGCTCCACGCGGCCTTGATCTAGCCTCGTTTCCCCTTTCGCCAGCTGTTGCCGACGTGCAGCGTGCTGTCCACAAAACGATCTTCCTGACTTTTGTCAGGATGGCGACCCATAAAGAGTCAAAGGTAGTTTTTTTTTTTTTTTTTATGATCGCTGAGTTCCTCAAAGGATTGTACGAAACGTGACTTCATTTTCTCTTTTTAGGAAAACTTTTTCACTCCTGCTGTGTTTGGAGAAATTATTTATGATAACTTCCTGTTTGACATTCCCAAAATTTTGGATTTGTGCGTGCTCTTTGGAAGAGGAAACGGACAATTATTACAGAAAATGATAGGTAGGATTTCTCAGATGATTTTTTTTAACCTGGATTTCCTTTGCTTATGGTTAAACTATCTCCTCTTTCAGAGAACATATTCAACCAGCAGCCCTCCTACTACAACGACCTGGATGAAACGATACCGACTATATTACAGGTTAGAGCTTTCAGGCATCGTTGTTTATTTCTGAATATTGATTTTTAAATGTACCTTTTTTTGTTCAATCTGCAGGTTTTTGACACTATCCTTGAGAAATGTGGTTTACATTGTGAGGGAGCTGCAGCCATGGAGCCGATGAAACTGAATGCACAAAGACAGCCGACTGCCATGACCATGAGTGAGCAGGTCAGACAGAAATCACAGAAATTCCACATCACATACCGTATTTTCCGCACTATAAGGCGCACCGTATTATAAGGCGCTACAGTAAAGGCTGGGGTTACGTTACGCATTCACTAAATGGTGCTGCGCTAAAGGGAATGTAAAAAAAAACAGTCAGATAGTTCAGTCAAACTTTATTAACAATTACAAAACAGCTTTCTGTTTTTTTCCCCAAAATGAATAAACAGCTGTTTTATTATTTTCTCCGAGATAAAGTATTAGTATTTTTGTGACACAGTTTATCTTCCAGTGGAGATAAACTCTGTTTAGTCTTACTTACTTGGCGCAGCGCATCCTCTTGCTTCCTCCACTTCCTCACCAATGATTCATTGATGTTAAACTCTCTCGCTGCGGTTCTATTCCCGTGTTCTACTGCGTGACCGATCGCCTTGAGTTTAAACTCTGCGGTGTAACAGTGTCTCTTGGTAGGAGCCATTTCCGGGTCTATACACAAACACACAAATGGAAATAGATGTGTTCGAGATGACACAGGCGGACGCAGTTCTGATCGACGCAGATCAGTGCGCAATGCATGCCGGTCAGAACTGCTTCCGCCTGTGTCATCTCGAACACACCTAATGGGACGCCCTTTCATATATCCCAGCATGCACCGCGCACTACTTCTTCTACGGGGGAAATGGAGTCGGCGGCTGCTTACCACAGTTGCGACACCTGTTGTAACTCAATATTAATCCATATATAAGGCGCATCGTGGACTTTAGAGAAAATTGAAGGTTTTTAGGTGCACCTTATAGTGCGGAAAATACGGTAATTTTTTTAAAAAAAATTTATTTTTAATATACTTTATTAATCCCTCACTGGGAAATTTATGTGCTGCATTTCACCGCAGTAGGCTGCCACCTATGACGGTGCCAATGGTGGGCGAAACGTGGGGTTAGGTGTCTTCTCAATGGACCCTAAACGTGCATTCAGTAGAATGCGAACCTGCGAACTTCCGGTTGACTCCCGGTTTGTAGGCGAACGCTTCGACCACTGAGCCACCGTCTCCCCTCTAATACAGTTTTTTAAATAGATTTGCAGCCAATGGAGGGCAAAAAATTTAATCCAGCCTTTTGAAATGGATTTTACTCTGAAATGCTACTTTTTCTTTGTCTGTCTGACTAGTTTTTGTTTTAATTGACCCGATTATTGTGAGACCACCTGTTTGAGGACACATATGGGGACATGTTGGCTCAGTGGTTAGAATGTCCGTCCTTTGACCGGGAGAAGTCGGTTCGATTCCTACTTGGCCCATGTCCCGCTGTCTCACTTCACAATAAACACATTTTCACTTTGAAGCTTCATCTGTGTGTGTTTTGTTATGTGTTTTTATTCTAGGATCTAGTAGACTTAATATTGTACCTGTGTGACTCAACCTCCACCATCCATGCCTTTCTGGACATCTTCCCTGCAGCCTGCTCCAAATTCACCTCACACGGCTTCATCGGCAGGTAGACGGCTCTCTCAAATGAACTCGTTGTGAAACAAGCTTGTTGAGATCATGTTTATTCTCGTTTGTTTGACCAGGATGATCTCGTTTTATGAGACCGCTGTGCCTGACCTGGAGAAGGCGGTGAGGACCAGAAACTTTAGTGAAACAAAGTGAGTTGTACTTTTGTGGATTTTACGTGGATCAAACAGCTCTTATTAGATTCCAAATTCCTGTTATTTTGTTTTCTCCTGTAGTCTGCAGGAGGACCTGTGGAAGAGGCTCAGCCATTCCTGTCGGAAGATGGTGGAGAGCACTCACCTGCTGCTGCACCACACCTGCCTGCAGCCGATTCTGGAAGGGTGAGAGGAGCAAAGCAAACATGCACAGCTACAATGTTTGCTAAGCAAATTTATAATAACGTATAATAAAAATGCAACTTTTTTTTTTTTTTGCCGATTAGGGGAGAAAACATCCAAACTTTTGCAGAAGAATTGCTGCTGCATTTTTCTGCATTTTTACCTGAGAAAAGGTAAGAAGAAAGAGAATGATCTCATGTTTTTTGGGGATCTTGGTTCCACCTATGACGGCATCATTTATTTTGGATTTGACCATTCGAATGTCGTCTCAGGTTCTTGGTGGACTTCGATGAACAGTTTCCCATCGCAGACGACATCAGCCTGCTCCAACAAGCCCTGCCCGTCATGTATCTTTAACAACGTCACGTCTCAGGATGTTTACTCTGAACACAAAGGAGATGTTGGGAGTAGAATGATGATTGGTTAGAGCAGGCCACATGCGGCCCGTTAAATATTTTAAATCCGGCCCGCCAAACTAAAAAAAAAAAAAAAAAACCCCTGTTAGGTTTATTTTTGCTGTAATTCTAATGTTTTACCACTAGATGGCGCCAAAGAAACAACAACAACACTGCTCCCATTAAATTGTGTGTGTCTCCATGATGCACACGCCTTCAAAATAAACAGTGTGCACAGATATGGAAAGCCATCGGGGTCAATACACGCACATAAACAAGCGTGTTAGAAGTTAAAAACAAGCAAAAATGTTACATCAAGCGCTTAGATTTGAAACCTAGCGCCGCTAAATGCACGTTTTTTAGCGCTATCGCACTAGATTTCAGACCTAGCGCCGCTAGATTTGAAATTTAACGCTCTTGATGTAACATTTAGCGCTTGTTTAAAATGTAGCGTCATTCTATCGGTCTAATCTAGCGGTTACCAAAGCATGCCATCTATCTGCTTCCTGTTCCCGGGGATGAATCCAAGATTTTTTGAAGGGGGAGGGAGGCATAAACAAAACTCTATAGTATAGAGAGGTCTGGGGCATTCCGCCCCCCGCCCTCACCCTCGAACATTTTGAAAAAAGAGCAATTTTTCTGCATTTTGGTGCATATTTTGCCCAAAGTTTATAATAATTAAAGTAGTAACAACCCTTTTTTGTTTGTTTTTTTTTGTGGATCAAAAGGGGGGCGTGCGACCCCTTTCGGATCCGGCCCGTTTGTCAAATGTTAGAACTCAATGTGACCTGCGAGTCAAAACGTTTACCTACCTCTAGGTTAGATCAATGTTTGCTTAAATTTTTCTCAATAAAATACAGTTTAATTTAAATTAATACAATTAAAAGCCATTCATTTATCATTTTGTTGTTGATTACAAGTTCAACGTTAAAATTATGACTAATTAGGTGTTCCTCAGGGCATCCACGGCACAAAAATGTTGGGAACCACTGCTTTTGATAATTAAAAATTATTTAATTGCAAGTTTTATATTCAAGTTTTCTTCCGTAACATTTTAATCCAGCGATGAGACCAGGACGTCCTACCTTCTCCAGGGAGTTGGAAGTGCCAGAGAAAGCATGGGCCGACAAAAACCACAGATTTACATTCCCAACGATGCCTCTTCATCGCTGTTAGCCAATCAGGGTGCAGCGAGTGGAGCTGCTGCTGCTGCCTTTTCTGGTAACACAGATTCAAGAGAACGGCAGAACCGGAGCAGTGAAGGAGCCGTGTTAGACCCTCCAAGGAAAGGAAACAATGTGAGTCCTGTGAGAACTTTTTCTGTGTGAATCTTTGGTTTTGCATTCTCATCACCGGGTTACGGGTGTGTTTTCAGGGTGCCGTGTGCCCGGTGAGCGAGGCGGAGCTGGAATCTCTCCTGTCCTGCATCAGAGACTTACTGCCGGATTTAGGCGAAGGTTTTCTAATAGCGTGCCTGCAGGAGTACGACTACAACTCTGAGCTGGTCATCAACAACATACTGGAGGACCGGTTAGCCCCCAGCCTGGAGAAACTGGACCGAGCCATGCCAAGGTGACGTCAACACTCATGACTTTCACACTCGGTTGTTTTTCTGATGACATTTCCAAGAAAATCTTTTGACCACATCCACATGGATTTATGTCCGATAGTTGTCATGTGGGTGGTCGATTCTTCTTCTTCTTCTTTCGGCATTTCCCTTTAGGGGTCGCCACAGCAAGTCACTTTCTTCCATCTAACCCTATCTGCTGCATCCTCTTCGGTCACACCAACTATCTTCATATCTTCCTTCACCGTATCAATGAACCTCCTATTTGGCCTTCCTCTAGTTCCAAATCCAGCATCTTTCTTCCTATGTACTCTCTCTCTCTTCTCTGTACATGTCCAAACCATCTCAGTCTGGCCTCTCTGACTTTATCCCCAAAACCTCTAACATGTGCTGTTCCTCTGATCCTGTTCATCCTGGTCACTCCCAGAGAGATCCTCAGCATCTTCTTCTCTGCTACCTCCATCTTTGTTTCCTGTCTTTTCTTCAGTGCTACTGTCTCTAGACCAAACAGCATGGCGGGTCTCACCACGGTTTTGCACACTTTCCCTTTAATTCTAGCTGAAACTCTTCTGTCACACATCAGACCTGATACCTTCCTCCACCCGTTCCAGCCTGCCTTCACACGTTTCTTCACCTCTTTTCCACACTCTCCATTGCTCTGGACTGTTAATCCTACATACTTAAAATCTTCCACCTTTTTTATCTCTTCTCCCTCTAACCTCACTTTTCCATTTGGATCTCTCTCATTCAGGGTTGATTGTCTTTGTGTTGGACAATCGGATTCTTAAACCTAAAATTTTTCAGGCTAAATATTGTTTTTGTAAACAGGTTCGTTTTGTCTGCCTTGTTTAATCCATCTTATCACCTTTGATCATTTAGATTTTTCCTTGCTTTTTTTACAGGCAACCAAAAGAGGATCTTGCACCTGTTCTGAAGAGCAGATCGAACGTGTTCGACGACGATGAGTTTGACGTTTTCCGGAGGGACGAGGTAGACATGTCTCGCATCTGGAAGGGCAGGAGGTAAAGCTAACAGGAGCCAACTGTCTGCTAACAGATTTCCGACCAGATGTTTTTTGCCTGAGCTGCATTCCTTCCACACACAGGAAAGGCGAGGACATTCGGGAGATGCTGAACGATAAGCAGCACATCGCCGAGCAGAGAGCTCGATATCAGGCTTACCAGACAGTGGTGGACGAGGTCGAGATCCAACCCGGACAACCCGCCGAGGCGTACGGCTTGGACGATTATGACGACGAGTATGACGACACGTACGACATGAACCAAGTGGGAGCTAACGATCTAGACGGAGACACTTTGTTCAACAGAAGGTATTTGTTTGGTTTCATTGGTTTCAGTTTTTAAAAAGTTGATGCAAGTTTTCTATAACTTTTTTTTTCTTTGCAGACCTTTCACAATCCCACAAATTCTCAGAAAAGAAACCAAAGTAGAGGATGAAGAGGAGGATGATGATGAAGAAGAACCTTTACCGGTAACGCAAATACATCTCCGTCCCGCACACACACTCAGGTGTTTGCTCGTGCCAGATTAAAAATAATAAGACTTAGAAAGGGTTTCAAAAAATCATCAAATCCACGTCCAGAAGAATATTTTGGAGACGGAAACTTGTAACTTTTGTGTTGTTTTTGTTTCAGAACAACGTCAACAGAGACCATTTCATTCAGGATCCAGCTGTGCTGAGAGCGCAAGCCGAAGCGAGAAGAGCTGCTACTCAGCAAAGAAAAGGGTAAAAACTTTTCCCTGTTTTCTTGCTTCTGTCTTTGTTCATTTAGAAAATAATTGAGGCTCTTGTCGGAAATAATCTCTGACCAGACGGGAGACCCAGGCGTCTCTCACCCTGGCTGGATCCCCCAGCTCACGTGAGAGGATTCAGAGGTGTTCCCTGTTCAGCTGTGGCCGCAATCTTGTTCAAACGGGAGATCGATAGACGGATCGGTGCAGCATCCGCAATAATTAGGACGCTGTATCAGTCCATCGTGGGGAAGATAGAACTGAGCCGAAAACCAAAGCTCTATATTTACAAGTCGATCTACGTTCCTACCTTTACCTATGGCAGTGCTTCTCAAATAGTGGGGTGGCGCAATGCCAGGGGGGGCGCGTGTGACCCTGTGGAACATGTTTTTTTTTGCCCTACTAGAATAAAGTGTAATTGCACATCCACTACAGCAGAGGTCCCCAACCTTTCCTGCGCTACGGGCCTTTTTAGTGTCTGATAATATTTTCACGTACCGATCTAAAGGTGTAGCAGAAAAACAAAATAAGACAAGCCTAAAAAAAAATTTTTTTTTTTTAAAAATAAATAATAATCTTAAATCCTTTTTGTCTTCACGATAAAATTTATTAGCTGCCTCTTTATAACACGGAAACATTCTCTCTGCTCGAGCGTAATCTGGTTGCCTTGGTAACGGTAAACATACCTTCAAAATAAAGGACTTCACAAAAACAACATGAATAAAAATACCAGTTAGGATCCTCAAAGTAAAACTAGATCAATCGGAGTTCTGAGTTTGTTTTGCTGGAACCAGACAGTCCCATTTTGACCTGAAATTTGAAGAGTGTTTCTAAAGTCCAGTCTGCTTCGTAACGCTGTATCCGGTCACTTTTCAAATTAAAACATCGTCATCAAAAATCAAGAAAACCTTTATAATAAAGGCTCAAATAATAAACCAAATGGAAATAATGAAAGTTATTTCTTCATTCTATGCGGCCCATTACCCCATGGCCCTGGTACCGGTCATCGGCCTGGTAGTTGGCGCTTTTTAATTTCAAGTTAATTGATGCACTTTAATTCTTTTCTATTACGGAGTAAAAAACAATGTTAATAAAGCTGTTCTTTGTTGGACGTTGCTTTTTTGTTTTCTTTAATTTTAATGAGGATACAATGTTGAGGTATGCTTAGAACAATTTCATAGACAAATGATACTAATTATAGTCACTGCGGAGAGTGGAGGGGCGCAAAATATTTTCGTCTTCCTAGGGCGGGCGCAACAGAAAGTAATTGAGAAGCACTGACCTATGGTCACCAGCTGTGGGTGTTTACCGAAAGATTGTGGATACAAGCAGCCAAAATGAGCTTTCTCCACAGGGTGGCTGGACAGAGATTATTTGAAATATAAATTAGGCAAAATACGACTCATTTCTGTTTTTGTTTAGCTTCCGGCCGGCGGGTCCTAGCAACGTGGTGGGCCGACCCAAAGGTCAAGGACAAACCATGGAGACATTCCTTGACCGGCGTAAAAAAGAGACCAACAAGAGCCACGTAGCGAACCACAACCGGCGCAGCATGGCCGACCGTAAGAGAAACAAAGGCATGATCCCTTCCTGACCACGGCTTGACCTAAACACCCCACATGGTAAGTTTTGTGACTCATGTGATCTTTAATCTTAGAAGTTGTTGGATGATTAATTTTTGTTTTTTTAGAATTTGCCAAGCAGCTGTGTGGAAAGTTTGGCACCGAATCTTTTCAGCAGCGCGATGTGAAGACCATTTCTGCGACGGCTCACTACAAGCCAAAGTTTTGTGTGTGTGTGAGTCTGACGACAAAGAACGCAACACTTTTCTTTTATTAATAACAAACGTTTATTTGAATCCAGTAATTTAAATAAACCTCTGACATAGTGAACAAAAGGATAAAGAAGTGACATCTGGGATTAAGACGAGTTTACAGGTTTTATTCTTGAGGTGGAAGAACAATCAGCGATCAGATGAACCAGTTTGGACATCATCAGCTCGGCTCTCAGAAAGCCGCTAGGATGCAACGTGCACGCTCACTGTTTCCCCATCCTGCTCTTTGACACCTCATTTCTGAAGCTGTTTGTGTTTGGAAGCACATGCTGCAGCACCATGCACAGACTATTTTCTATGAAGAAATCTATCAGAATATTTAGAAACCAAATCATCAACGAAGAAATAAGAAAAAAAAAGCATATTTTAGATGCTTTTTTTAAAGAAAAAAGTCACATGTGAAAAATAAATATGTTTTTAACAGAGTTCAAGTTTGAGGTTTGGACCTTTTTATTGGACGCATTTTAAAACCCTGGAGTGACTTCTGATCTTGCTACACAACCCCGGTAAGCATAAAAAAAGTTAGAATTTACCAAACGTCGTGCTCAGTGGAAAAAAAACACGGTGGTTACTGCAGGACTGGAGGTAAAATATGAAACTATGAGCTAAACCGGACAAAAGTAGGTGAACATTAACACAAAAAAACATATTTGACTGGTTCTAGTTTTATGAATCAACCCTGCTTTTTGCGTTTCAATGAGAATTAATCCAAGTCAGAATAGAGACATGATTAGAGGGATTTACAATCAGATTAGAAGTGCTGGATCATCACTTTTTTTGGAAATGCCTATGGTCACCAGCTGTGGGTGGTGACCGAAAGAATGAGATCGCAGATACAAGCGGCCGAAATGAGCTTCCTCCACAAATTGGCTGCGCTCTTGCTAAGAAATCGGGTGAGGAGTTCTGCCATCTGGGAGGAGCTTGGTGTTGAGTTCCAGATCGAGAGAAGCCAGATGGGGTGGCTCAGGCATCTGGTCTGGATGCCTACCGAGCACCTTGCTGGTGAGGTGTTTCGGGAGGAGACCAAGAGACAGACCCCGGACCCAGTGGAGAGACTATGTCTCACAGCTGGCTGAGGAACGACTCGGCATCCTTCCGGGTGAGCTGGGGGCAGAGAAGCATGGGCGTGAGGCGGTTGCCCCCACGTCCCGGCCCTGGATAAGCGGGAGACGATGGAACGAACGGATCATCACTGAGGTCAAGTGTTAAGAGCAAACTCTACAAGTATGGATGAGAAAATATGGTTTGATGAATTTTCTATTGCAGGGGTGGGGAAACTTTTTGGTTCGCGGGCCACATTGAGTTCTAATATTTGACAAAGGGGCCGTAACAGGAGTAGATCAATGGCATGTTTTGGTAACCTCATCTCACTGGGATCTGGAGAAAACATATCATTTAATTTCCAATGAAAATGAAGAAAAGAATTTCAACAAAATGCAAGGACGAAACGGGTTAGCAAGTCAGTCTGTGGAGTGTTATATTTGAACTGGGTATGGAAAGCCGTCATGGCCACTACACACACATTAACCAGCCTTCTAGATGTTACATCAAGCACGTTAAATTTAAAATGAAGTGCACTAATGCTCAACAAAACGTGCATCCAGCGTGCTAGGTTTAAAATGTAGGTTTGAAATCTAACGCGCTTGTTGACGTGCGTGTATTAGCCTCGATGGCTTTCCATATAGGTGCGCACTGTTTATTTTGACAACGTGTGCATTAAGTAGATACACACATTTTAATGAGAGCAGTGTTGTTTTCTCAAAGCCAAAATATCTAGAGGGCGCCATCTAGTGAGGAAACATCAGAATTGCAGAAAAATAAAACATTAAAAGTTTATATATTTAATTTTTTCAAGTTCGGCAGGCCAGATTAAAACGTTTAACGGGCCGCATGTGGCCCGCGGACCGTAGTTTGTCCATGCCTGCCTTTGGGCATGAATAAAGTACTAGCTATTCTGTCATGCGGAAATAATAAAGTAGGAGCTGCAGCTCCCGCATTGGCCACAGCTCAGACAGAAAATAAGGGGTTTGGGAGAAACAAAGAAAATTCTGCATTTTATCTTTAAAAGAAATATAAATGGTCGTCACTCCATGTGGATTTTTTCCACGCTTTCTGTGGAATTTTAGGCCCTCAGATGATGCAACATCACCTAATAAATAAAATAAAAATGTAACAAATCCAATTGTATTGGTAATATTTAAGATGTTTTACATGTAAGACTTTCATAAATAAGACATTTAAATTTTTAGTAAAGAAAATTAAATGATTTTCTGTAACAACAGTTATTTGAATCCACCAAACAACTTTTTTTTTTCTATTTAAATTGTTTTGATCTCGTATTAGTCTGACATAAAAATATCAATCTTGTCCATTAATATAAATATTTGGAATAGTTAAACTGATCGCCCGACTTTTCACAACTTATTTACACTCTGTGGGTAACGTACGGTGCAAAAAAAAAAAAAAAAAATAAGGCTGAAGACAAAGATCTTATAAAAGAAAAAAGAAGTACTTCTAGCTATATGTTATAGAGTTTTGACGGTTGTTTGAAAAGAAAAAAGTCAGATTTTCTTGTGCAACAAATAGACGAAGACAGTGGCTCGGTGGTTAGAGCGTTCGCCCACGGACCGGAAGTTAACTGTAAGTTTGCGGGTTCGCATCCCACTGAGTTCACATCTCAGGGTACTTGGAGAAGACACCTAACCCCCCGTTTCTCCCACCATTGGCGTCATCATAGATGGCAGCCTGCTGCGGTGTAATGCAGCACACGAATTTCCCCGTCAGGGATTAATAAAGTATATTAAAAAAAAAAAATTGAGGTGCTCGTACGGTTTGTATTCCAAGCTTTGGCGGCTCATTTTTCAGGCGTGTTAATGGGTTAAAGGATGTCGACCATGTGGGGTGATAAATCCTGACCTCTAGAGGACAAACTTTACTACAGCAACCCCAGCGATTGAATACCAGCTCTCAAGCCTTCTCATCTGTTTTCAGCACAATCAGGGCGTGTTGTGTCAACAGTCCGATGAGGGAACACCCATGATTTCAAAGTGGGAAGCGCTGATGTTTTACATAGAAACGATTATTTCTCTTAAAGTGGATCAAGTGCCTCACCACAGGACACGCCGGTATCGTGACACTACTACCGTCGTGTGTCTGTAGGAGTTGCTTTCAAGAAACCACCGCTGGAAGGACGGTGTTTTGAGGCGAAGTTAGTTTTTATAAACAAGAGGTTTTAATGAGAATGGAGATTTTTCTCAGCGCCGCCATCGCCGCTTCATTGGCTGTAAACCATCGTTAGCTTTCTTTGCAGACGCTGCCTGCAGAGATTGAAACAAGAAATCACAAATTGGAAGAATAACCACCTTGTTCGAGTCTTTAAACTCTTGTTGAAATAGATTGTGCAACAAAAACAAGAACTTACTAAGGATGCTGCGTTTGCATAGAGGGCAGGTGTGCTGTAGGAGCAACCAGGGGTCCACACAGTCTCTGTGGTACTCATGGAGACATGGCAACACCCGTAGACACTGGCACACAAAACACAAGAAATATTTGAAAGTTAATTATTCTTTGGGGGGAAAAAATGACAAAGAAAAGTCATTTTTGTGAAGTGGATTGTTTATAAAAAAAAAAAACTAAATCTGGAACATTGCAAGTAAAAATGCACCTAAGAGAGTTCCGTTCTGTCATCTTCTGCTTATTCGGGACGGGGTCGCGAGGGCAACAGCCTCAGACGGGAAGCCCAGGCTTCTCTCACCCCAACTGCATCGCCCAGCTCACCCACAAGGATCCCGAGTCATTCCCCAGCCAGCTGTGAGACATAGTCTCTCCAGCGGGTCCAGGGTCTGCTTCTTGGTCTCCTCCCGGTGGGACGTACCCGAGACACCTCACCAGCGAGGC
This sequence comes from Neostethus bicornis, assembly GCA_902685375.1. Classification (NCBI taxonomy): domain Eukaryota; kingdom Metazoa; phylum Chordata; class Actinopteri; order Atheriniformes; family Phallostethidae; genus Neostethus; species Neostethus bicornis. The sequence goes on from LR738545.1 coordinate 7,567,314, forward strand.
GCTCAGGAGGCATCCTGACCAGATGCCCGAACCACGCCATCTGGCTTCTCTCGACCTGGAGGAGGAGCGGCTCGACATTGAGCTCCTCCCCAATGGCAGAGCTCTTTACCCGATCTCTGAGTTAGAGCCCAGCCACCCTGCAGAGGAAGCTCGTTTTGTCCGCTTGTATCTGCGATCTCATTCTTTCGGTCACCACCCACAACTGGTGACCATAGGTGAGGATTGGAACGTAGATCGACTTGTAAATCAAGCTCAGCTCTTTTTTTACCATGACGGACCGATACAGAAATAAAATAATGGTTGTACCTCAAAAAGTTTAAGAACCTCGGCTTAAAGGGTTTAGCCGAGGCTGTCATGTCTTATTTTTCACAACTGAAGAAAAAACTTAAAACAGTGTTTGAACATTTCTTTCTGGTGGTCTAAGAATTCAGACCTGGTTATTGTTGAAGGACTCCAGGCAGACGGCACAGTTTTCTGTCTCCAGGGGCTTCGATGGGTCACACCAGCGTTTGGGCCGACGGTATAATTTGGTCTTCAGCATGGACATTCTTTTCAGAATGTCTTGTTTGGGAAGAAGCTGGACATAAAAAACGGCAGCAGAAGATTACATGACATTAGGAGCTCATTTAATTGAGGAAAAGCGAAAACTTGGGAGAGCTGGCATAGACGGAGTACCTCTGAGTCCTCATTCAGCTGGTGGTCCTGATGCTGCCACCTAGCCTGAAAGATGACCCATGTGCAGAGGATCAACGCCACCAAGAGGACGGTATCCCACAGCTGTTGTAGGTACTTCTGCAGAACATCAGAAAGAAACTGCTCATCAGTTAGAAGCAAAAAAAGCAGCACATGCTGGTGTTAATCCTGTCTGAGTTTCTTCACCTGGACCTGAGAGTTGGTTTCTCCAGTGCAGATGACACCCTGCCACTCCCCGTAGATGCCCCCTCGCGATCGGCCGCATGTCGACCACAACGTAAGGGTGGCTCCCTGTCCGTAAACACACAACTGTATGAGCTTAGTTCAACTTCCACAGACATCAGGTAGGTAACAAAAAAAATAGAGCTTACCAGATTATCCTGTAGGATAGTCTCATATGTGATTTTAGCTGTTGCATGAAGACCCCTGTGAAGTGATCATCCGGTATTTAGAAGGAATGATGAGTGTGGAAGCAAATGAATTATCCTTCTACATATCGTTATCCAAATCAACCAATCAGATGGCAGCAAGTCAATGTCCACACTTAACTACTTGATTCAGATTTTTTAGGCCACAATCACATCAGCTAATTTGTATGTTTTAAATACGCACATGCATCTAATCCAGGGGTATCCAAAGTTCAGTGGTGGAACATAACGAAGTAAATGTACTTCGTTACTGTACTAAAGTAGAAAAATTGTGTATCTGTACTTAAGTAAAATTTGAGACCGGTATTTTTACTTCACTACATTTTTGGAGCAAATATCTGTACTTTTACTTCGCTACTTTTTAAAAGTGTGTTTTACATTTTTTGTTACATTTTCGTTCAGAAATTTGAAAAATACACAGGTTTTTTTTCTTTTAGCGCATCTTGAAGCCGCATCGCCAAAATCAAAAGAAGCAGTTGGTCGGGAGAAGAAGTCATGAATCGAGAAACATTTTCCGCATTCATTCAAAAACCAAACATCAAATATAGTACAAATTAAAAAGAGTCAGAAGATCGTTGTTCGTTGTGTTTACTTCTAAATAAAAAGTTGAGCCATCATTACACAGAACAGAGGCGGATCTAGAATTTTCCAAAGGGGGGTGGGGCTTTGACAAAGCCAATATATAGTGACTGGGGGCATCCCCCCCAAAACATTTTAAAAAATAGGTGTCATTTTCCTCCATTTTGGTGCCCATTCACTGGCCCTTCTAGGGGATAGCTTGTCTTGTCTCCTTTCCTTTTATTTATTTTTTGTGAACCAGAAGAGGTGGGAGAGGGGGTCACACCCCTGCAGAGTATTTATCCTGGTTACCATGGTGACACCCTATAGCACAACAAATAACATTTGAATTATGATCGAATACTTTTACTTTTTACTTAAAAAGTACAATTTACACCAACTACTTTTGTACTTTTACTTAAGTAGATTTTTTGCCTAATTATCTGTACTTTTACTTAAATACAAAAAGTGAGTACTTCATCCACCACTGCCAAAGTCGGTCCTCGAGGGCCGGTGTCCTGAAGGTTTTCCATGTGTTCCTGGTTCAATACAGCTGATGCACAGAAAGTGAAATCAACAGCCAATAAAAATTTGGCACAATGACTCAATTAACTGGATCAGGTGTGTAGATGCAAGAACATATGGAAAACCTTCAGGGACACCGGCCCTCGAGGACCGGATTTGGACACCCCTGATCTAATGTAGAATGTCTCATACATTTGGAGCCTCTTTATGTAAACTTCTGTACCTGAGTAGAGCCCCGATCAGTTTGGTGACATTCTCTGATGTTTGGATCACAATAATCGGCTTTGACAGCACTTGAGATAAATCCATCTAAAAATAGAGATTATGTAAAAACTTGAGCAAACAACACAACTGTTACAGCAGGAGCGGAACGGAAAAAATATTTCAACGTCAGCATTACCTCACTGACTGTGTTTTGGTTGAGAGCCAAGATGATCAGCGCTGAAGCTCCGAGAACCAACGCTCGCTTCATCTGTAGACAAAAACAAATCAATTTAAGTCACTGATACCTTTAATAAAACAGCTTAAGTGGATAGATTGGTACAAGAGGTCAGCAAAATCTAATTAAGAGGCACGAAAAGCTGGTTTCAAAATGGTTCAAGAAGACAGCATCTTGATAGTTGCAAGTTTGGGGTCTTCCAGGGAAAATGTTTTGGGAACTACATGACATAATCGATAGATGAATCAGAGCAGCATCCGATATATCTGGACACTGATTCGGTACGTTGTGGTGAGGAAAGAGCATAGCTGTAAAGCAAAGCTCTTGATTTACCAGTTGATCTACATTCCTACCCTCACATAAACCGAAAGAAGGAAATTGTGGATACAACCGGCCAAAATGAGCTTCCTCTACAGGGTGGCTGGGCTCTCACTCAGAGATCAAATCAAACTTTATTTATAAAGCGCTTTTCATACATGAAAATGCAACGCAAAGCGCTTTACAAGTTAAAAACCCCAGAACACAAAAGCAGAATAAGTCCCCTCACCCCCACAGATAAAAAACTCACTTACCCACACACACACATACATACACACATCCATACTTGTAAAAATACAAATAGAGCACACACCCTCACCTATGTACACATACACACTCACTTAAAATGCAATAGGCTGGATGCAGATGAAACACCTGAGAAAACTACATCTGAGGAGCCACCGCAGCAGGAGCCGAGGCACGCCTGCGATCACCGGTCATGATCCAAGGCCCTGAATAAGAGATGAAGCCGGAGCCAGATCCCCACCAGGGCCCAGGAGCCAAGGACCAGCAGTCCCCGATGACCGCAGGCTCCCGCTGCAGAGATAGGGTGAGGAGCTTTGCCATCCGGGAGGAGGTCAGATTAGAGCTGTTGCTCTTCCAGATCAAGAGAAACCAAATAGGGTTGTTTTGGGCATCTGGTTTGGATGCCTCTTGAGCACCTCGCCGGGGAGGTATTTTGTGTCCCACCAGGAGGAGATCCAGAGGCAAGTCCCGGACCTGCTGGAGAGACTATATCTCTGTTGCCCCTGTGACCCAACCCAAAAAAAGATATCTCATTACTCTGTTGACTACTGTATCAGCAAAAGACTCCTGGTTCCCTGTAGAAGGTTTACTATCGTCCATTTCCACAGGCACCACACCAATCCATGGTTGCTGCTGCGTCTCACTGTCTGCCTCATCTTTTCCTCCAGTTATTTGTGGCTCCTCATCTCGAACCTGAAGACAAAAATGCTCTGATTAAAAATCTTGCAAAGAAGAGGATGAGAAATTTCCTAAAGCTAAAACCCTTATCCTAAATGGACTTGCTGGCCTCGCGATTAATCCCCTATTGAAGAAATTTGTATAAACTAGTTATCCAAGAAGTTTAACAGAGAGCTTCGAACAGCAGCTAGGTGGCGCCAAGTTGGGTGGATCTGAAACACCCACTTGGTGGAATGGAAGTGGATCACCCACTTGGTGGAATGGAGGTGGAACAACCACTTGGTGGAATGGAGGTGTAACATCCACTTGGTGGAACAGAGGTGGAATTTGGTGTTCTCTTTCCTAACGATATTTTAGTTGCTATGAATCAAACAATGCAACACGAAGAGCAGTAATCGTCTCTCTTCACGCAGACTCACCAACACCAGATCACCCTCCAACTCTTCTGGCTCTTCGTTCCGCAGGTCAGGGCTCCTGCTGCCTCTGCTAGATTCTAGAACCTCTCCTTGGAGCACGGTACTGACAGTAGGTCTATGCTGGAGAAAGACCTCCACCAGAGCGACTTGTTCTGCTGCGATCTGCAGCCCCTGCCACCACAGACAGAGCACCGTTACCCAGAGATAGCACCACCGAGCGACGGCCATGTCCGTCGGAGAGCAAACGGAAACGAGTCCAGATAGAAAACAATAATAAATACACAAAAATGATCAACTGACACACATTATTTATACACCGCAGCAAGGCTTTATTTAGAAGGTTCGCAAACCTTCCGAATGTAAACAGGAACTGAGACTAATTCCGTTTGTTGCCGGAAATGCAAGGGGGATTATTATCTTGTTACAAACAGCTGCATTAGCAAAAAAAAAAAAAAACAAACAGTTAAATAATTATTATGTAATTTGTCATTTTATTTAAATGTAATACATTAGTGAATGAGTTAGAAATGTATGTTTATAGACTATTTATTGACATTTAAATACAGTTCCTGCGTCAGTTTACTTCCGGCTTCGCTTTTAGGCAAGTCATTTTTTACTTCGTAAATTTATTGGTCAAAAGAACGACGTAACATGGTTTGTGAATACCACTACGCAAAAACACTACGCAACAAAATATCTAGTTTTTTTTTTATTATTATTAAAAGAAAAAAAAAAAACCTACGGTTTTTATTATATAAGTAAATGTATATTATGGGGCTATAAAGTGTATTTATTGCTAGAAGCAGTACTAATATGATTTTGGCCGTTTGACCGCGAAAAAAATAAAACAACGTTTTATTTTTTTCGCGGTAAGAATAGCTTCATTTGAATTTTTTTATAACTGATACAAAATGTTACATTTTTCATAATGTTGTTATAATTTTTTTCCCCCCTAACGAGGTCGAGGGCGGTGCCGGAGTCTATCCCGGCAGAATCAAGGCGAGAGGCAGGGTACACCCCGAACAGGTCGCCAGTCAGTCATGGGGCCACACACACAACAATAACACACTCATTCCCAAGGCCAATTTTGAAGCAGCCAGTCCAACCTAACATGCATGTTTTTTGAGGGTGGGAGGAAACCCACAAGTATTTGAGGAGAATATGCAAACTCCACACAGAAAGGCCAGTGTTCCAAGCCTCGCCCCCACCCAAGATTCGAACCCTGACCTTCTGGCTGTGTTATTTACTGCGCCACCGTGCTGCCAGTGAAATAATGACTTAAATTTTTTATAATGGATATCTAAATAGGGGGGGACGGCAGCTCAGTGGTTAGAGCGTTCGCACGCGGACCGGAAGTTCACGAGTTTGCGTCCCACAGAGAGCACATCTAGGGTCCTTGGAGAAGACGCCTAACCCCCGCTTCTCCCACTATTGGCGCCATCAAAGGACAGCCTGCTGCGGTGTAAGGAGTGCAGCACACAAATTTCCCTGGTGAGGGATGAATAGAGAAATTCATTTATATTTATTTATTCAAATGAAAAATTCCAGTGTCTGGGAGCTCCAAGCAGTCCAAGAGAGTGCTCCAAACAGCTTCTGAACAGCAAGTTTAGTAGGTGTTGCCAAGTGGAGCTAGACACAGTCACTTGGTGGAAAAGTGCTAGAACAACCACTTGGTGGAACAGACTTAGAACAGCTACTTGGTGAAATAGAACTAGAACAGTTACTTCATGAAACAGAGCTAGAACAGTCACTTGGTGAAACAGAGCTTGAACATTTACTTGGTGAAACAGAGCTAGAACAGTCACTTGGTGAAACAGAGCTAGAACAGTTACTTCATAAAACAGAGCTAGAACAGTCACTTGGTGAAACAGAGCTAGAACAGTCACTTGGTGAAACAGAGCTAGAACAGTTACTTCATAAAACAGAGCTAGAACAGTCACTTGGTGAAACAGAGCTAGAACAGACACTTGGTGAAACAGAGCTAGAACAGTTACTTGGTGAAACAGAGCTAGAACAGTTACTTGGTGAAACAGAGCTAGAACAGTTACTTGGTGAAACAGAGCTAGAACAGTTACTTGGTCAAACAGAGCTAGAACAGTTACTTGGTGAAACAGAGCTAGAACAGTCACTTTGTCGAACAAAGTTGGAGCAACAGCTTGGTGAAACAGAGCTAGAACAGTTACTTGGTGAAACAGAGCTAGAACAGTTACTTGGTGAAACAGAGCTATAACAGTTACTTGGTAAAACAGAGCTTGAACATTTACTTGGTGAAACAGAGCTAGAACAGTCACTTGGTGAAACAGAGCTAGAACAGTTACTTCATAAAACAGAGCTAGAACAGTCACTTGGTGAAACAGAGCTAGAACAGTCACTTGGTGAAACAGAGCTAGGACAGTTACTTCATAAAACAGAGCTAGAACAGTCACTTGGTGAAACAGAGCTAGAACAGACACTTGGTGAAACAGAGCTAGAACAGTTACTTGGTGAAACAGAGCTAGAACAGTTACTTGGTGAAACAGAGCTAGAACAGTTACTTGGTGAAACAGAGCTAGAACAGTTACTTGGTCAAACAGAGCTAGAACAGTTACTTGGTGAAACAGAGCTAGAACAGTCACTTTGTCGAACAAAGTTGGAGCAACAGCTTGGTGAAACAGAGCTAGAACAGTTACTTGGTGAAACAGAGCTAGAACAGTTACTTGGTGAAACAGAGCTAGAACAGTTACTTGGTGAAACAGAGCTAGAACAGTTACTTGGTGAAACAGAGCTAGAACAGTTACTTGGTGAAACAGAGCTAGAACAGTTACTTGGTGAAACAGAGCTAGAACAGTTACTTGGTCAAACAGAGCTAGAACAGTTACTTGGTGAAACAGAACTAGAACAATTGCTTGGTGAAACAGAGCTAAAACAGTTACTTGGTGAAACAGAGCTAGAACAGTTACTCTGTCTTGGTCTATTCATTTCTCACCAGGGAAGTTTGTGTGCTGCTCTCCTACACCGCAGCAGGCTGCCCACGACGGCACCAATGGTGGGTTAGGTGTCTTCTCTAAGGACCCTAGACGTGCACCCAGTGGTATGCAAACCCGCAAATACAGCAACCGCTTGGTGGAACAGAGCTGGAACAGCCAACTGGAGGCGTATTTCTAAAAAAAAAACAAAAAGGAAAAAAACTTTTATTATCTATTATATAAATAATATTTTTGGGTATAAATACTGTATAAAAATATAGAGCAAGATTCCATCTAAGCTTGGATATAATTTTTTTGTTATTACTATATAACAGCTCTATAATTGCATAATGCTCTGTCTTTATGATAATAAGGTATAATGAGCTTTCCAACAGCGTCACAGTGGGCGGGGCTTATCGCTTTTCTGAACAGAGAAATACGTCCCATAATTTCTTCACGCAGATGCTCAGAGATCCCTGTTTGTACCTCTTCGTGATAATTCTTCATTCTGACAGATCTGGGATGATTTGAAGAGCAGTGAATGAGCATCACGGAGCAGATCGCAGATCGAAAGCAGCACGTCGCGTTTTATACTTTTTTTTTTAAAGCTGGGTGGTGCTGCCTCACACTCTCTCTCTCTCTCTCTCTCTCTGCGGGTTTATCTCTAAGAAATGAGTGGAAGAGTTGGTGATCTGAGCCCCAAACAGGCCGAAGCTTTGGAGCAGGTGGGTTTTATATTAATATCCATATTTTATTTTTTTCAATAGAATAATAAATCTTTTATTTTATTATGTCACTAAATTAAATTTCTTCTCACCAAGAGGGTTTGGATTAAATTTAGAGGAGCTTATTACCTGCAAAAAATGTACATTTGATTTTTTATTATGCAGCTTAATAAGTTGGAGATAAAAAAAAATTCAGTTTCAATTTTTTTATTGTTACAGATCATTAAATAATAAAAGAAATCCTTATATAGGAAGATTTTTTTGAACAATTCCTCATTTTTGAATTTTTAAAAGTATACTGTTACTTGGTGGAACAGAGTTGGAGCAACCGCTTGGTGGAACAGAGCTGGAACAGCCGACTGGAGACGTATTTAAAAATCAAAAGTAAAAGGAACTGGAAAAAGAATCCTGACATGTGGGAAAATGTTGTGAAAAATGTTCCAAGTTATTGCAGAATATTTCAATCCAAATCTTGTAATTTAGGGACGTCACAAAAAATAAGCTTGTTGTGAAATTTGTCAGTCATCTTCTTATCCGTGTATCCCTTATGGGGTTGCGAAGGGTGCCGGAGCCCATGCCAGCTGATTTAAGACGAAGGGCAGGGTACACTCCGAACAGGTCGCCAGTCTATCGCAGGACCACACACACTCAATCCTAGGGGCAATTTTGGCACCGGCCAATCAACCTAGCATGCATGTCTTTGGAGGGTAGGAGGAAACTGGAGTACTCAGAGGAAACCCACGCAAACACGGGGAGAACATGCAAACTCCACACAGGAAGGACAGTGTTCCAAGCCTCGTCCTCACCCGGTACTCTAACCCACAACCCAAATTTGTAATATAGCAAAACAAATGAAAGTGAGTCCCGACAATATGACCAGCATGCATGAGTGTGAATATGATTTGCATGTCAGTTTGCGTAATAAAAAAAATGCAAATAAGTCCATGATTGTTAAAAAAATACATAAACAAAGATCTATTTGATCATTTTTATTTAAAAAACGTGATATATGTACAATTATAATCTATAAATTTCACAAACTTATTTTATGCAACCTTATATGCAAAGCTATATTTCATTTCGTCTTCTGAACCACTTACCCCTAAGAGGGGGAGCCAGAGCCCATGCATAGGGTACACCCCGTATAAGTCGCCAGTCTGTTGCAGGGCCACACACAAGCAACTCACGCATACATGTGTAGAGCATGCAAACTCCTCACAGAAAGATGCAAGATTATAGTCTCACGCCCACTCTTGGACTTGAACCCCTGACCTAGGTTTGAATTCCGAACCCAGATCTAAAATATTACAGATTCTGAACATGCAAAAAAATCAACTTCTCTATTTTTTTTAAATCCATGTTTACATGAATAAAAATAAAAAGCTGTTCTTTATGTCAATGTGATGAAAGTTATGTTGAAAATATAAATGTAACAAGATCCACAAAAAAACATGTTTACAGCCAACAAAAAACTGGTTTCTTAGTGTGAAATTTCAGCTAAGATTCTGTAATCGGATCTGTAACTCTTCACTTTGAAACCAAAAATAGCTCCAAACAGAAAAAAAGACTTGTATTTTTTATTCCACTCTCATGCTTTTCACTGTGAAATTAAAAAAAATGTCTGTGAAAATCACATGGTTTTATTTTCTGTCTATAGTTTCGAGCACAGATACAAGACATTCTTCCTCAACTTCCAGCGCAACATGATCACTTCCTGCTACGGTGGCTTAGAGGTGAGATGACCCTTTGACACCCTTCTCTATCAGAAATCCCCCCAAAGTCTTAAAATCTAACAGTTATAATTGACTTTAAATCATTTTTCTGGACTGTTCTTAAAATGCTGTCTCTTGAAGCCCAAGCTGCAGTATTTTATTACAGTACTTCAAAGAATGTGGTGATAAAAGAAACTACTCAGTATTTCTGTCTCAACCTGCTGGTAAAAAAACCACAAGTTTAAACCAAACTTGCTTGAGGGTTGTTTTTTTTTACATTACTGATTTCCTCCCTAAAACAAGAAACGAAAGCAGGTTCAGCTGGAAGAATCTGGCACTTCTTGTATTAAACTAATCCACAACTAATCGCATTAATGCTGCACCTTGAAGGCATCGCCGTCTGCTGCTGCGTTAAACTTCCCCGAACTCCGATAACAGAGAAGTTCTACCAAACCGAGGAAACAGAGCGGTATTGAGGGCGCCTTGTTCTCTGTAATTAAGCTTTACTAAGCAATCGTAGCAGTTGTGAAACTGTGGGTTTGACTCATGAAAAGCCCAACCTCACCCTGGCACATGTGGACAATTAAAGCTCTGTTTGGGTGATGTAAGCTCCAAATAATGTGAGTTATGTCACCCTAGTGTGAATGAAGATACATAATTGTACAAATAGATGCTACAGGAATCTGCACGCAGACTGAGATGATTAATAACCTTATCATAATCTGGATTAAAACAGATGGTAGAGTTTGTGTTCTCTAAACACGCACCAAGTCAGGCCATGCTCATCATCTGGTGTTCACGGGAGAGATTTAAGGGAATGAATTTGAAAGATTTTAAACGCAAAAAGGTCTAAACCAGGGGATGGGCAAACTTTTTTATTCGCGGGCCATATTGGATTCTAGCATTTGACCAAGGGGTCGGAACAGGAGCACAGGAATGGTATGCTATAGTAAACAAGCGCGCTAGATATGGAAAGCCATTAGGGTCACAACACGCACTTAACCTAGCACGCTAACGTTAAAATTAAGCACCCTAGCGCTTAAAAAACGTGCATCTAGCGCTCTACATTTAAAATGTAGGTTTGAAATCTCCTGACAATCTATTATGACAACGTGGGTATCACAGAAACACACACATTTTAATGGGAGAAGTGTTGTTTTTGCAACAAAGCCAATATATCTAAAGCGCGTCATCTAGTAAGGAAACATCAGAATTGCGGAGGAAATAAAACATTAACATGGTTTATTTATTTAATTTTTTTCGGGCCGGATTAAAACTGCATGGGCAAACCGTAGTTTGCCCATGCCTGGTCTGAACTAATCCACATGTGCATCTTTAGTTAGCATACCAGTCGGTTTCCATTTTATAGGGATTTAGTGGGGTTATATGAGGCAACTTTATTTGCATTCACAAATTACTGTCTGCCATGCTGTTGCAGCAGCCAATAGAGTCGTACTAAGAAACGGTGCTATACCTTGAACTACAAAGTCTCAGTTAACTTCATCCACCTGCACTAATGTATTGTGCCAAAAGTCAAACTCTTCTTCTTTCAGCATGTCCCTTCAGGGGTTGCCACAGCACGTCAGTTTCTTGCATCTAACCCTAACTTTCGAAAAGTCCTAGATTAGTGCAAATTTTCTGGCGGTATCTAAATACGTAACGCCACTGTTAGTTGAAGAAGGAGCGCTTGTTTCATTCAAATTCATCAAACAAACAAACCCATGATCAGAAAATTTTGCGAATGGTCTCATTTTGTAGATTACTTTGTGAAGAAATTAAACACACCTAGGACGAAGTCATAAACACAGTGTAGTGGTTGCTATGGAGATAGGAACGGGACTGCTACGTTTTACTATGGATTTCTCATAGAAAAAAAAATCACGATTTCTGGAGTATTTATCTAAACTGGATAACTTTTGAGAAAATACAATTTCATATAGTTATTCTGTGGTTTATTACGGACAAAATGAGACCAATTACATAAAGATCGAACCCGTCTGAGACCGTCAGAGCTGGATCATAGGTAATCTATGCGCTCTACACAGTTTGATTTTTTTGCGGATAATTAGTTATTTCTTCTTGAAAGTGGTGAAAACATAAGAATGGATGTTATGATCGCTTTCTTGAAAGTCATAGCTTTAAAATGAGGTATAACTTACTGGAGTTGAACAAAGAATAAGTGTTGTTGTGAGTGCAGACATGTTCAAAACACAAAATGACCCGGCGACGGTACGGTGGGTGTCAAGAAGTTAAAGCTGTATTGCTGTGGAATGATCGAAAGGCTAGTGGACAGCGCTTGTGTCTTTTCTAAGTTTAAAAATATTTGACATCTAGTTTTTTGAAGTGAAACGTAGATCAAAGTATCATTAAGACACAAATTGTGAGAAACATCTTATGAAGAAAAGTGGGTCAAAACTAATCTCTTGATGGACTCCAAAGTAAATAAAGCTGACTGAGAAACCGTTACCCAAATTAAAAAAAAAAACACCAATGGTGAAACAACCTACCTACTCAATTGTTTGAGACAAAAAAAAGAGGAACACTATGATTTAGACTCTGGTTTAAAAAAAAGAGGAAATTGCATCATAACAGACATTTTTAAAACTCATCTTAAACTTCTTACCAAAAAAGAAAAATCAGTGTTTTTCTTTCCTGCTTTTATCCACTCTCACCAAGAATGACATTTATCTTGAAGAAGTTCCACCTTGAGAGATAAAAAAAAGTTCAACTTGGTTCATCTGCTTTGTCAGCTGTGCTGAAGCACTTTTTAAAAACAAAACTTTGCCAAAGTTTCCTCTTATAAATCTTCTCATGATCTTTTAATCATAAGACGGTCATTTTTTTGGTCTCTTGGATCACATGGATATTTGTCAAGTGGATTATTAATCTCTTAAATATAATGTTCATTGTGTTTGAATGACTTATTACGTTCTCTAAGCAAACGTAAAGAACTGTAATTTTACGACCATAAGGCGCACATAAAAGTCTCAAATTTTCTTCAAAATGAGCGGCGCCCTATCGTGCAGTGCACCCTATGGGATTTGTGATTTGCGGACGTATTAGAGAACCATGAGGCGGACGCAGTCGAGAACATTAAAGGGGGAAGTGTATGCGTGGACTGTGTATAAAAGAACAGGTATGTGCTTTATGCAGAACATTGCTGTTTTAACAACCATGAAAATGGAAAAGAGACACACTTATGAAGTTCAGTTTAAACTGTTGGCGATCAGCTACACGGAAGAACGTGGGAATCGAACCACCGCAAGAAAATTTAAAATCAATGAGTTGCGACAGGTGAAGAAGACGCAGCTGAGTCTCCGCGGAAATAAGGCGAGGTGGCCAGAGTTGGAAGAAAGACTCCAGCAGCGATGGATGACCAGAGGAGACCACAGCTTCACGAAGGGTGGAAGGCAGCCCCGGGTGAATTACCCTGCAGTTTGCCAGTGTATTGTAGATGCTTGGGCTAACGTGTCTGCTGGCACTGTTGTCCGAGCTTTCGCGAAAGCAGGCATCATTTCCGCTGCGCCGCACGGTACAGAAAGTGACTCTGACAGCGAGGAAAGTGAACCTGCTAGGTTGGATTTAGCGCATCTGTTAGATTCGGAAACAGAGGATGAGGACTTGGATGGATTTGATTAATGACTTTATGACGACTGTAACTAATATTTAAATAAAGCCAAACAAACTCAGTTTTGTTCCCAATCTATTTTTAAGTACGCACACGTGTATGTGTGTGTGTGTCTGTGTGTATTGTTCTAAGGCGGATGGTAGAGGATATGCATATAAAACCCGCTGTTAATTTTAGAGCACGCGAAATTTGGACTGCGCCTTTTAATACGGTGTGGTGCGTCTTATGGTTGTGAAAAATACTGTAGTATTTATTTCAAGACCTATCAGAGGGCAGACGGTTCAAACTAGCCGTGTCCCAAAGTCTGTCCTGTTATCTTTTCATCCTATATGTATATCTGTGATCTTAAAGATATTAGATAAAAATCTGCGACATTATAAATCTTTATTGTTGTCTATCTTGGTTAAAATAGACTAATCTATTTTATGAAGTGTTCGGACGTCTTGATAAGCTTCATCTCCTTGTCGGGTAAATGTGGGTTCAAAGCCCAAGTCAAACTAAACGGGCAAGCCGTCTGGTTCAAAGTGAGAAAATGTTACACTTCCCGAACACCAAAAAAAATAGCTATCCGACCATGTTTGTGACGCAAAAAAACAGTTTTTTTGACAAATTCCCCTTCGCGTTTCCGTGCTATCAAGGCTCTGGTTATTAAAGCTTTATCTCTGGCATAATCCACCACTACAGGAAGTAGTAGATCTCACGTCACAGCAGACTGTCCGCTGCAGAGCTAATCATCTTAAAGAGCGTATTAGACAACAAACTGTCTGCTCTGCTCAGCATCAGTCAGACGGACACAGTGAGCATAAAAAGCAAAGATCTCTGAATATCGATCCTGCATACCTAGAGTTAAAAAAAATCAGTCAGATTTTAATTTGGTTCCTGAAACAAGCTCATGTCGAGATGATCTGTTAAAAAATAATGATGACAAATGTTTACAGTTGTTTGTTGCAGTCTTTCTCGTCGTTTAGAGCATAGGTATAAAAGATAAGGGACGAGAGCCAAAATTGGCGAGTCGTTTTCAAATTTAGCAGAAAATGATCCAAACTTTGGATGATTTTTGTATGTGTTTTTCTTTCCGCCATCTTGTTGAATCTGCCTGATCAAGTCAGGCGGGGTGAAATGAAGGCCAATGATTGGCTGCTATCTTCTTCTCCTATTTTGGTAGCTCGCATTGTCAATTTGCTCTCTACTGAGACCAATTTAAGTGCAGTTGACAGTAAAAACTTTTTAGACGATTAATCGATGCCCAAATTAGTTGACAACTATTTTGATAATCGATTGTAATCGATGCCCAAATTAGTTGACAACTATTTTGATAATCGACTATGATCGATGCCCAAATGAGTTAACAACTATTTCGATAATCGATTATAATCTATGCCCAAATTAGTTGACAACTATTTTGATAATCGATTATATTCGATGCCCAAATTAGTTGACAACTATTTTGATAATCGACTGAGATCGATGCCCAAATGAGTTAACAACTATTTCGATAATCGATTATAATCTATGCCCAAATTAGTTGACAACTATTTTGATAATCGATTATATTCGATGCCCAAATTAGTTGACAACTATTTTGATAATCAATTATAATCGATTAAATTGATTAACTGTTTCAGCCCTAAATTGTGTTTTTTCAATGTCTTTTTTTTTTTAGCCAGAAACTTCAACGTCCAGAAATCTGAGGCCATGCTGCGAAAGGTAATGCTTGAATCTTCCTGCAACGACACAATGCAGCATAATGCATGTCATATAAAATGCCAAAGTACAACCACACAAACCTTGTCTGTATTTGGAGAGATAAACTTGACTCTGAGTAACACTTTGGGTCAGGAGTGGCTCCAGATTAGAGAAGAACACTGTGATAAAAGGTCACAGTGAACGAAATGAGTCATCCTAGCTGCTGGACGAGATAAGACCTGCAAGTAATTGGATTAAAGAAGTGCAAGTGACTTAGTTACTTTACTGAAAGTAACTGGTGCTTATGGGGTGGAGAAACAATAGAACCAAACTGGAAAAACAGCTCAGACACAGTTGGTAGGGGTTGGGAAAGAATCTAATGCCTGCTTTGTTTAAAATTGTCCTGTTTCATGGCAAAAATTTTGAAAAGCTTTAACCATCTTACTCATTGTATTTACATACTTTTGAAGTTTACTTTAACTTTACTTTTTAATGATCTGATTACTATTAAATGCTACATGTAGAGGGAAAATAAAAAGTCAAATTTTACAACAGCTCTTTTAATGGACACACCCGGATCATAAACTAGGGTTCAAATTGTTCCTTCGCGTACTGGGAATGTGCACATGATGCTTACAGGGCTTTTTCCAGAAATTCAGCTGTCGTTTCACAAACAAACTTAACCCGAAACAAGTCACATCTCTCTCTGGAGAAAGAAATAGTTGTTTTGGTTCACATGCAATTGATTATTTCAGGGTGAATATGGTTTTAGGAATCAGAACAGTGGTTTTGTGTCCTAGATGTTTGTTTTTCCCACAATCCTGAAATGGATGAAGTTACATTCTTCTTCTTCTTTCAGCATTTCCCTTCAGGGTTCGCCACAGCAAGTCAGTTTCTTCAATCTAGCCCTAACTGCTGCATCCTCTTCGGTCACGCCAACTATCTTCATGTCTTCCTTCACTGTATCCATGAACCTCCTCTTTGGTCTTCCTCTAGTCCTCTTTCCTGGTGGTTCCAAACCCAGCATCCTTCTTCCGATGTACTCGGTCTCTCTTCTCTGCACATGTCCAAACCATCTCAATCTGGCCTCTTGGACTTAATTTCCAATACCTCTAACATGTGCTGTTCCCCTGATTTCTGTTCACTCATTTCTGATCCTGTCCATCCTGGTCACTCCCAGAGAGATCCTCAGCATCTTCATCTCTGCTACCTCCATCTCTGCTTCCTGTCTTTTTCTCAGAGCCACTGTCTCTAGACCAAACAGCATGGCGGGTCTCACCATGGTTTTGTACACTTTTCCTTTCATTTTAGCTGAAACTCTTCTATCACACATTACACCTGAGACTTTTCTCCACCCGTTCCAGTCTGCCTGCACATGCTTCTTCACCTCTTTTCCACACTCTCTATTGCTCTGGACTGTTGATCCTAAATACTTAAAATCTTCTACCTTCTTTATCTCTTCTCTCTGTAACCTCACTTTTCCATTTGGATCCCTCTCATTCACACATGTACTCTGTTTTACTCTGACTAATCTTCATTCCTCTTCTTTCTAGTGCAAACCTCCACCTCTCCAGCTTTTCCTCCACCTCTTCAAGTTTTAAATAATAAACAGTTATTAGATCGTTCAAGAGACGAGGTTGTTCTGGACTTAAGATTTCCTGGATAAGACGAAAAAATAAAACTTACTCTTGAGCTGTTATTTTTATTAGTGTGAGTCTTTTTTATCAGTTTTTTTAATGATCAGATGGTTAACGTTCTACAACATCAGCGTATTTCGTTCCAGATGGAGGCTTGATGTGTTTGAACACAAATGTAACTGGAGAAGTAACCCGTAAAAGATTCCATGTGTGAAGAGATAAAAATATTTTTTATAGAGCGCTCTATCCGGTTTTAGCCTCTACGCCATGATGGATTTATGCAACCAGAGAAAATGCCTGGCCGTACCAAGTTTAGGAGGATTTAACGACTTGTTTGTACATACAGTAAAGCTGCTAATAGATTAAATCAAGACTTCAAGTAGTTACGAAATAAATACTTTTCCAGATTGAAAGGGATTTGTACTTTTTTTAACCACATGACTAAGAAAAACAGAAAAAAACACAGCATTATTTCTTCCCTATAAACTCTCATGTGTGGAGACTCGAGACATTCCTTGTTGTGTTGTCAAGCTGCGTGGTGGTTGTAATCCGTTACCTGCTGACCAGACACTTTTTACTTCATCTTTTGTCTGAAACCTTCTAAGCTGTTTAAACGGCTCTGAAGAGATTGAACTTGCTCATTCAGTTTGTTGAAGGAGTAGAAAGTCAGAAAAAAGTGACTAAACTCCGTTCCCGCCGGGTCTCGGGGGCAACAGCCTCAAACGGGTAACCCAGGCCTCTCTCACCCCAGCTGCATCCTCCAGCTCACCCGGAAGGATCCCAAGTCGCTCCCGGCCAGTTGTGAGAAATAGTCTCTCCAGCTGGTCCGGGGTCTGCCTCTTGGTCTCCTCCCGGTGGGACGTGCCCGAAACATCTTACCAGCGAGGCGCTCGGGGGGCATCCTGACCAGATGCCTGAACCACCCCATCTGGCTCCTCTCGACCTGGAGGAGGAGTGGCTCGACACCGAGCTCCTCCCGGATGGCAGAGCTCCTCACCTGATCTCTGAGTGAGAGCCCAGCCACCCTGCAGCGGAAGCTCATTTCGGCCGCTTGTATCTGCGATCTCATTCTTTCGGTCACCACCCACAGCTGGTGACCATAGGTGAGGATTGGAACGTAGATCGACTTGTAAATTGAGAGCTTTGCTTTTCGGCTCAGCTCTCTCTTTACAACGACAGACCGATGCAGCGTCCTAGTTATTGCTGACGCCGCACCGATCCGCCTGTCGATCTCCCGCTCCATCCTTCCCCCACTCGTGAACAAGACCCCGAGATACTTAAACTCCTCCACTTGGGGCAGGACCCTTTCCCTGACCCGCAGGGGGCATTCCATCCTTTTCCGGGCAGGGACCATGGTCTCGGATTTGGAGGCGCTAATTCCCATCCCGGCCGTTTCACACTCGGCAGCAAATGACTAAACTCAACATATTTATTTTCTTTCCAGCATCTGGAGTTCAGAAAACAGTTGAAAGTGGACACAATAATCACAGACTGGCGTGCACCAGAGGTACGACCCAAAATAATCATTCATTATTCACCAAAGCACAACAGATTTTTAGACAGTAGGTTTGTTTTACAGGTGATAGAGAAGTACCTGTCAGGAGGAATGTGCGGCTACGACCGGGAGGGGAGCCCTGTTTGGTATGATGTCATCGGACCTGTGGATCCTAAAGGTCTCTTCCTGTCTGCCTCCAAGCAAGACTTCATCAAGTCCAAGATAAAAGACTGTGAGATGCTTCAACAGGAGTGTAACCTCCAATCAGAGCGAGTAAGAACAGACCTGGTCATGAATGAGAACACCTGCTCACTGTTTATCATACATGTACACGACAGAAGAATGGAGGTTTTATTGAGGTGGCGGTAGCGTGGCTATCACGAATACATTGCTAAATATCAGATTCAGAGATAGGGATGCTGTTTGCTTTCATGATCACACCTAGAAGTAGAGAGAGGGTCGTTATTGAAACTCCGCACCAATATCTGCAAAAGCCAGGGTTTTATAGATGTGGAAGGATGAGAACCCAATTTCAGGACTTCAAAACAAGATTTTTTTTACTCAATTCAGGAAAGTTTGTAAAGCAAGAAGCACAGGATTAACTCATGATTTCAAAAGTTCAAATAATAACAAAGTTCAAACATGGTCAGGCAACCAGGGTGACCTGGCTGTAAGGGATGGTAAGACCTGACATGGAAGTCCAGGAGGATTGCCCTTAAATAGATGGCAGGGTGCACAGATGTATAGAATCATCCTCAGGTGACCCTAATCCTCAGGTTGATTAGGAACATCCAGGGCTCCCTCTGGCGGCGGGTGAGGGATTCTGACAATATCTAGCACATATAAGAAACTTACATTTTTATTTTTATTATTTTCATTTAGGCTCTAAATTTTAATAAAGTGTTATCTAACCTCAAGTGTTATAAAGTGTCCGAAAAACAAAAACTAAGCTCAAACGCCTCTGGTTGTAAGCATAATATCTTTTGGGGTCACAAAAAAACAGCTGCGTGATGAAGTTTTCAACTCCTTCATATCCAATTTTTATGCAAACCCAATATTTTTTACAATTATATTCACAATATCCTGCTATCTGGGAAGAGCTTGGAGTATAGCCATTGCCCCTCCGAGTCGAGAGCAGCCAGATGGGGTAGTTCGGGCATTTGGTTAGGATGCCTCCTGAATGCCTCACTGGTGAGGTATTTTGGGCTAGTCCCACCAGGAGGAGACCGAGAATAGAACCTGGACCCACTGGTGAGACTACAGAATGTCTCACAGCTGAACAGGGAACGCCTTGGGATCTTCCCGGGTGAGCTGGAGGATGCAGCCGGGGTGAGAGCAGCCGGGGGTTCCGTCTGAGGTTGTTGCCCCACAACCCGGCCTGGATAAGTGGAAGACAACAGAACTGAACACTATATATGTTCTAAACTACTTGTCCATCTTCACACCTTCTTATCCGTCTATCCCTTCCCCCTACGGGGTGTGCCGGAGGCAATCTGGGCTGATTGAAGGCGAGGGACAGGGTACACCCTGAACAGGTCGCCAGTCTGTCGCAGTGCCACACACACACACACACTTATTCCTAGGGGCAATTTGGCACCGGCCAATCAACCTAGCATGCATGTCTTTAGAGAGTGGGAGAAAACCGGAGTACCTGGAGGAAACTCACACAAACACGGGGAGAACATGCAAACTCCACACAGAACGGACAGTGTTCCAAGCCTCGTCCCCACCCGGGACTCGAACCCACCTCCTTCTTACTGTGAGGCCACTGTGCGACCCACTGGGCCACCAAGCCGCCCAAGCTTGTCCATTAGGTTTATTTAATCAGTAGTTTTTTTTGCTTTTTTTTTACAAATTTGCTTTTTTTGCTCAGAACGTTTCATGTTTGTGTTTTTTTTTTTGTTTTACTAGAATTCTGCATATATTAATATGTTTTTCTTCTAGCTGGGCAGGAACATCGAGTCCATCACTATGATCTACGATGTTGAAGGTCTTGGATTAAAACATCTTTGGAAGCCTGCTATAGAAACATATCAAGAGGTACGACCACCCAAATCTTCACTGAGGACATTTGAAAACATAAAATTGTCATTTATCACGGCTTTGGTTTTTTTTTTTGCTTCACCAGATCCTGCAGATGTTTGAAGACAACTACCCAGAAGGCTTAAAGAGGCTGTTTGTAATCAAAGGTATGTGTTTAATTACTGCACCAACTGGGTTAGTGTCGGATTTCTTCAAGCCTGGTGTTTTCCTCATTTTTGTTTTGCAGCTCCAAAGCTGTTTCCCGTGGCTTATAATCTAGTCAAACACTTTTTGAGTGAGATTACACGGCAGAAGATCTGCATTCTTGGAGGTGAGACTAAAAATTAAAAACATTTTCAGTATCAGTTTGAGGAATGTTGTTTCTCTTCTTTTGCAGCAAACTGGCAGGAGGTTTTACTCAACTACATCGATGCAGAAGAGTTGCCAGCTATTTACGGAGGTAAACTGACGGATCCGGATGGAGATCCTCGCTGTCGGACTAGGGTGAGTCAGCACACCTACGGATCTTTTTTTTTATGGCTGATGGGTTGGAAAAGATGAGTATCGGACATAATTGTCCAGCTGCATAACCAATTGATCTCATTGGTTATGCAACTAAAAATGCTTAAATTCTTAGATCTAATGACTTGCAGATGCATGCAATAAACATTTTTATTGCCGTCATTAGCTGCCTCTTTCAGACTAATTCCTTTAATTGGAGGAAGGGCGTGGAAAATCCAAACACCCTCTTAAGCAATTCTGTCATAATTTTTATATCAAATATACTTAGTTTTTTGAGTCCCAAAAAGCTCAAATAAACCTCAAATGAGGTTGCGTCTTCTATCGGAGTGGAGGCGTTAGATACATTCTGCCCGGGATTTACAGCAGCATTCTGAAGCCCTGGACCAAAGAGGACACCTCGTGACCCAGATTCACGCCTCTCGTTAGCAGGAATTTCTATTCACTAGGCTTTTAGCATTATTACAATAGGGATCGTCTACTGGTCTGTGGTTACAATAGGAGCCATTCACGGCCATCATAGGTAACACAGGCTCATTGGTCGAGCCCGTCTTACTATTTTTTACCTTTTACTTAGGTTAGTATAAATAGATCCAGTTTTCAGTCCATTTCTATCAGATTGAAAATGATTTCCGGATGGAAGTCGAAACGTCTCGATCAAGAATTAAACTGTCCAGAAGACTTTTTTGAAACTTTTTCTACAATGGATCACTCCTGGATGAATGAGGGACTACACGGACTTGCGTCTTTAAAGTTAAAGGAAAAGGGAATCAGAAGATTAAGCTCATGATGTAAGGTGGTAGATCAGTTTAATCTCAGGATCCAAACTTATATTATAAGACTGGTTTTAGTAGAGCTTCATGTTAGCAGTGGAAAAGCTGTTTCAAAGGCAAGATGATCCAGAAAACAAACCACTGTTGGAGTAAAACGGATACGATTGAGCATGAATAATTAAAGATCAAACAGCAATGAATGAAACAACAATCATCTGGAGAAAAAAAAACAAAAAAAAACAGCGTTGAACAGTAATACCGCGAGTTATTCAAACGTGTATGAATAAAAAGAAAATCCCTTTCAGGTATGTTTTGTTTTTGGGAATAACATTCAAACGTGGTAAAAAAAACTTCAAAAAAAGTTAATGTTGCATGAACCACACCTTTAAAGTTGTTAGTGAATACACATCTGTTCCACCATCAGCCCTGCTGTACAGTCACAGTGGGCTAAATTAGACCTGCCGCTGAAGTAGCTTGACTTTGGCTTCAGCTGTTTTCATTTTCTCTGATGTTTTTCTCTTTGTATCTTCTTTATTGCCTCTAATTTGCGTCCATTGCTCAGATAGTTAGTTGCAGCTTCGCTTTGCCAGGAGACTACAAAGCTGAGATACATTGTGGGGTTGACATGTTCTACATTTGACTGGGAAAAATGTTTTTTGGGACCACCCCAACGACGCAGTTTCACATCCAGCCCGAACAAGTAACAAAAAAAATAAGTTTCCCAAGAAAGTTGTCATGATGGTGGTAAGGGTGGCAAGTAGGACCCAGTTGCATTGCCAGTTTTAACCAGTTAAATGCAGGAAAGCAGAACCAGACATAGAGCTGAGCAGGATGAGTGACCAGAAGTTTGAAACTCGGCAGGATGATGAGGGTCCAGAAGGTAGGAGCTCGGCAGCATGATGAGGGACCAGAGGTTGTAAGCTCTGCAGGACGAGGGACTAAAGGATATGAGCTCTGGAGGACGTGGAACTAGAGGATATGAGCTCTGCAGGATGAGGGACTAGAGTGTATGAGCTCTGCAGGACGAGGGCCCAGAGGGTATGAGCTCTGCAGGACGAGGGACCAGAGCGTATGAGCTCTGTAGGACGAGGGACCAGAGGGTATGAGCTCTGTAGGACGAGGGACCAGAGGGTATGAGCTCTGTAGGACGAGGGACCAGAGGTATGAGCTCTGCAGGACGAGGGACCACAGGTGTGACCTTAGTAGGACGAGTAACCAGAGGTACAAGCTCTGCAGGACGAGGGACCAGAGCGTATGAGCTCTGTAGGACGAGGGACCAGAGGTATGAGCTCTGCAGGACGAGGGACCACAGGTGTGACCTTAGTAGGACGAGTAACCAGAGGTACGAGCTCTGCAGGACGAGGGACCGTAGGTATGAGCTCTTTAGGACGAGGAACCAGAGGTACGAGCTCTGCAGGACGAGGGACCGTACGTATGAGCTCTGTAGGACGAGGGACCAGAGGTTTGAGCTCTGTAGGACGAGGGTTACGAGGTATGAGCTTAGTAGAAGGTGGTACCCGAGGTATGAGCTTCGCAGGATGAGGGACCAGAGGTGTGAGCTCTGCTGGAGGGGAAACCAGTAGGTGAGAGTTCACCTGGATGATAAGAGACCAGGACACCAGGGTACACCAGGAGCAGGGTGAGAGACCAGGATAACAGCACTGCATGCTAGTGATGCAGGGTGAGGCAGGGGAATGAGCCAACAAGGAAAAAAGGGACACCAGGGTTTAGATAATCCAGAGTGAAACAAGACACACCTGGGGACCGGTGCCAGGTGTGCAAAATTTGGCCAGAGGGTGGGACAGGAGGGAGGCAGTGTTCCAAACAAGTAGGGGATCATGACAAAAATGATAGTTTAGACAAGGACAATTTTTGAGTATCACACAGTTACTTCAAACCTGAGAATGTCCTGGTCCTGGACTGAGGTCAGGTGTCTGGGCAAAACAGTGAATTAATCGTCATGTTATAGAAAGTCTTAGCTTTGGGATTTATCACCCTGCTGAAAATGAGCTACTGTAGTCATAAAAGATGAAAATCGTTCATGTGAAATTATGTCACACTGGTTTTGAGGGTCTCAAAGTAGGTCAAGAATCACCATTTTAAAACATTTTTTATGTTACTTCAACTGAAAATCTGACCTTATTATTTAGATGATTGATGAGAAGAAACACCAGTATCTGGTTGAGTAGTTTTTACTTTGACCATATTTTTATACCTGAATGGAATGAGGTCACACCTTGGGGCTGACTGTTGGATGTTTGTGGTGAATAACCATATCCAACATCCATAACTTTTAAATTTAGTCATGTGTTCTGTATCGTAGAGTTTGCTCTGATCCAGTAGGGGGCGAGAAGTGCGTGGAAGGGGAGGCACTCCCCTTTCTTGATCCACAAAAAAAAAGTGTTCTTAATACTTTAATTATTATGAACTTTGGGCAAAATATGCACTAAAATGCAGAAAAATTACTTATTTTTCAAAATGTTCTGGGTGGGGAATAAAAAATCCTGGAGCAGTTGGATGGCATGCTTTGGTAAACGCTCAATTAGACCGATAGAGTGGCGCGCTAGATTTTAAACAAGCGCGCCAAATGTTACATCAGGAGTGTTAAATTTCAAATCATGCGGCGTTAGGTCTGAAATCCAGTGCGATAGCGCTTAAAAACGTGCATTTAGTGGCGCTAAGTTTGAAATCTAAGCGCTTGATGTAACATTTTGCTTGTTTTAACATCTAACATGCTTGTTTACATGCGTGTATTGGGCCCAATGGCTTTCCATATCTGTGCACACTGTTTATTTTGAAAGCATGTGCATCACGGAGACACACTCATTTGAATGGGAGCCATGTTGTTGTTTCTTTGGCACCATCTAGTGGCAATACATCAGAATTGCAGAAAAAATAAAACTAACAAGGTTTATTTTATTTAAATTTTTCTAGTTCGGTGGGACGGATTAAAACGTTTAACGGGCCGCATGTGGCCCACGAGCTGTAGTTTCCCCATGCCAGCCCTAGCAGGTGGATTTAGTTAACCCATATCCAGTAGTAAAAGATTTGCGGTACAAGCCCGGCCTGGTCTCAGTTTGCTTTTTATTCAAAGCAGTACCATTCCTTTAGCCGCCTGTAGTTTAGTAATAGTTCTCGTCTGAGAGTCTAACCCATATTTATCACTGTTTCTGTAGATAAAAAATTGGGCCCAGGACATTTGAAGAACAGCAGGAGAAAAATTCTTTTTGACTGCGTTCAAGATTCCTGGAAATGTTCCATCTTAGAGTTTTTTTTTTTCTTGTTGTTCCCTTTCTTCCTTCAGTTAGTTAGCTGTGTGTCTTTTGACTGTTTTATTTTGGTTTATTTCGTACCAGATTACAGATCTGTGGTATGCAGGCATCTAGACTCACAAGTAGATTTAAGGCGACCAGTTTCTTTCTGATTTAGTTGGACGTTAAGTTTTTATGTAGAAAATCTCACAAAATTATAGATGTTTGAAGAATAAAAAAAATTTTAAAAAATGATGCTGAAGAGGTAAAACATCCTAATAAATGTCCGGAAAGAAAAAAGGTGACTATTAACCAGACGTACTGATTCAAAAAATGAATCATTAATTCACCACATCATTAAGTCTGGTTTAATTAAGCTTTATTAATAATTTTGTGTGTTTTTTTCTGATAAACTTTGTGAAAACAGGAGATATTGAGCCTTATGCAAATTTCGAAGTTTTCTAACCTTTTTTTTTGTCTTTTTGGTTTTTAGTCCCATTTAGTTTAAGAACAACATGGGTTTTGAAAGTTGTAACTTCGTTCCTGTTTCCTGGTTAGTTTTTTCTCACGGATGTTTCTCATTCAGAGTTTCTGATTTGCAAATAAACCAAAAACTGCTGAGGAAAAATTGAACTTACCAGAATATCTTGATTCGTACACCACACATACACACACAAAAAAATGGCTATTTAAACCATTTGATTTTTGGTGACAAAGAATTTTACCAATATTTTACCAAGCTGGGCCGCGGGGGCATCACCCTGACACGGGAAACCCCAGCCTTTCTCACCCTGGCTGCACCCGGGAGGATCCAGAGGTGTCCCTGTCCAGCTGTGAGACATAGTCTCGCCACCAGGTTGAGGACTATTTCTTGGTCTCCTCCAGGTGGGACGTGCCCAAAACCCTTCACCAGCGAGGCGCTCGGGAGGCATCTTAACCAGATGCCCGAACCACCCCACCTGGCTTCTCTCAACCCGAAGGAGCAACGGACATACTCCGAGCTCCTCTTGGATGGCAGAGCTCCTCATTGTATCTCTGAGTGAGAGCGCAGCCACCCTGCAAAGGAAGCTTATTTCGGCCGCTTGTATTTGTGATCTCATTCTTTCTGTCATTTTTTTTTTCATAATTAGATTTTTAGTGATAACTAAGTTTTACTGATGCAATTAAATTAGTTATTAAAATGATCAAATATAGATTTGAAGTGAATATTTCAAGTTAAATTGTGAAAAAAATTGTAGAAAAACAAGTTTTGTTTTACTTTATTGTAAATGTTTAAATAAGTTCGTTTGTGTGTGAAATAAAAACTAATTCCAGCGTTCTCAAAGCGATTCCAGCACAGTAAGTGAAGATCGTCTTTTTCTTTTCTTCCACTCATTCTGCGCTTCAACGATAAACTTCTCATTTAAATACAGTTGTTTGATGGAAATGTTTTGACTTTTTCGTGTCTGTGTTGCAGATACACCACGTTGGACCAGTTCCTTCCTCTTACTACGTACGGGACCACGTTAAGGTGGATTACGAGCAGTGTATGACCGTCAACCGAGGTTCAACCAAACAGCTGGATTTTGAGATTTTGTTTCCAGGATGTGTCCTTAGGTTAGTGATCTACAACCTTTAGTCATTTAAATATTTGTTAAATTGTTGAAAATATATTTTTACATTGAACAACAAATGCTGCAGTAGAAGTCAGGTTTTGTTCACGTTAAAAGATTTACTTAACATAGACTAAAAATTTCAGTGAAACATAACAAACGGGAAGTGGAAGTACCAGATGATGTATTTTTGGACTATAAGTCGCACCTGAATATAAGTCGCACCAGCCAAAAGATGCACAAAACGAAGGAAAAAACAATACATAAGTCGCACTAAAAGTATAAGTCACATTTTTGCGGTAATTTATTGAAAAAGTTCAACACTAAAAACAGACATGTTACTTTGAAAAACATTTTCAAAAGTAAATAAAATGGAGAATAACGTGCGCTGTAGTAAACTACCTTCACATGCTGCTCGATTACTGTTTTCAGCTGCATATTATACTATTTTCAGCTTGTAATCTGCAAGAAAAAAAATAAAAATTTTGGTCCCATTTTTGTTCTTCCTCTTGAGTTGTTTTATGTTATTGTCAAAGTTGAAACAACAGCGCCTTCCTGCGGTAAAGTGTGAAAATGACGTGAAATTATGGTAAAAATATGTTAATAATTCCTCATATAAGTTGCACCCCGACCAAAACTATGAAAAAGACTGCAACTTATAGTCCAAAAAATACGGTATACTTTTTTTTTTTTTTTTAGAAAAGAGGAACCTTCGCAGTTGATTAAGGCCTAAGTGAGTGTCTGGTCAAAAGAAGTTAATTTAGGACATGAAGCTTTAAAAGACATGAAGATTTAAAAAAAAAAAAAAAAAAAAGCCCAACATTCTGTTACCCCAAGTATGTTGTAAATGTACAGTGTGTGTATCACTAGACTCCGAGTAGAGTTATGGAACATCTTAAATAAAAATATTAAAGATTGTTCAAATTTGGCAAATTTTGGCAAAAGTCTCTCTAGCCTTTAAATGTGTGGGATTAAGATTTGAAAATCTAAACTTTTTAATCATTTTTAATGCCAAATGACTGAATCCACATTAATAAATTCTCATTTCAGAGACACAAAATCGGTTAAAAATATCTTTATAATGTGTCTTTTTTTTTTAGGTGGCAGTTTGCCAGCGAAGGGGCAGATATTAGTTTCGGGGTGTTTCTAAAAGCTAAAAAAGGTGAAAGAAAGAAGGCGGGTGAAATGCAAGAAATCGTTCACAACCAACGATACAACGCTCACCTGGTGCCTGAGGACGGATCGTTGACTTGTGAGATTCCAGGAATTTGTAAGTCCAAACCACATCTGTTCATCTAAACCAGGCATGGGCAAACTACGGTCTGCGGGCCACATGCGGGTCGAGTTAAACGCTTTAACTCGACCCGCCAAACTTGAAAAATTAAATAAATAAACCTGATTGGGTGAGGAGCTTTGCCATTGAGGAGGAGCTTGGTGTCGAGCCGCTCCTCCTCCAGGTCGAGAGGAGCCAGATGGGGTGGTTCGGGCATCTGGTCGGGATGACCCCCCAGCGCCTCACGGCCGAGGTGATTCGGGCACGTCCCACCGAGAGGAGACCAAGGGGCAGACCCCAGACCCGCTGGAGAGATTATGTCTCACAGCCGGCCGGGGAACGACTTGGGATCCTTCTGGGTGAGCTGGAGGATGCAGCCGGGGTGAGAGAGGCCTGGGCTGCCCGTTTGAGGCTGTGGCGCCCGCGGTCTGGCCCCGGAACAAGCGGAAGATGACGGAACAGAACATTAATGTTTTTTTTCCCTGTTAATTCTGATGTTTCCTCACTAGATGGCGCCATCAATAATATAGAAAGCCATCGGGAGAATACACACACGTAAACAACCATGTTAGATGTTAAAACAAGCAAAATGTTACATCAAGCGCTTAGATTTCAAACTTAACGCCGCTAAATGCACGTTTTTAAGCGCATTTAAAAACGTGTGAAACTCCAGAGGACGAGTTTCACTAGATTTCAGAACTAGCGCTGCTAGATTTTAAATTTAACCCTCTTGATGTAACATTTAGCGCTTGTTTAAAATCTAGCGCACCATTCTATTGGTCTAATCTAGCGGTTACCAAAGCATACTATCCATCTGCTCCTGTTCCAGCCCCTTTGTCAAAAAGTTTGCCCACCCCTGGTCTAAACTCAATTCATCAAATGATCCAAATTCTTAAAGACATTCCTCTTTCTCTGAAACAGATGTGCTGAGATTTGACAACACGTACAGTATTTTCCAGTCCAAACGGATCAGCTTTACTGTGGAGGTTCTACTTCCTGCCCATCTCCAAGCCGCGCAGGCTAACGGGTCGTCTGGTGAACATTCACAAGCAGAGAGCAACACTCAGTCGTAACGACAACGCATAACGAGTCGCTCCTGCTCTAAGCACAGCCTGATATACTTGATATAAACAGAAGCTTTCTTCCAATAATTGTAAATTAATTTAATTAGACGGATGTTGAATGATTCTTTAATGATCTCAGATGGCCTTACTTTGCTTTCAAAATGAGACGTAAGTGATATTTTTATGTTTTAATGTCAGATTTTATTTTAAAAGCAGTACCTCAGGGTTATTTAAGTGACGGCAATGAAACGCACAATGACACCAATACTGTTTTTTTGTTTTAGCTTCATATTAAATATGCGTTAAAGAGTATTTAAACGCCAGTTTCCGACAACACCAGTTTCTTACTTTTATGCCGACAACGCCAGTTTACGACTGGCGTTTATCCTGCCGACAACGCCAGTTTCCGACTGGTGTTTCATCCTGCCGACAACGCCAGTTTCCTTTCCTCCTCGCATCTTTCTTGTTGCTCCATGAGTTTTTCTTGTTGCCTTTGCAACAATTCAATCAGTTGAGTGATTTCGCTCATCTTGTTGTCTCCCGGGGTCTTCGGTTTTTTTACTTTACGCCCGTAAGTAAAGTAAAAAACCGGCATTGTCGGCCGGTTGTCGGCGTAACAGGTGTTACGCCAGTCGGAAACTCTATTGACCATGAAGCGTAATTTCTGCTCCTAAATGACCATATTATAAAAAAAATATCAATATGCAGTATTTATTGTGAATGAATATATTCTCACCAGACAGTGTCTGAATGTAGCGGGTCTCAGAGGGCGCATTCACGCAGGCGTTTGTGACCAGAGAAATGAATTCTGATGCACCTAAAAATACGATGTGTTTTTGTCTGCTTGCACTGAGAGTTTAGAAGAAAACAGACAATCCAGTGGACCAAAAACAAGAAGTGATATTAAATATCTCCACCTCTCCTGCTGCTTATACTCAACAGATTCTTGAAGTTTAATTTTTGTCTTTAATGCCGAAGAAAAGATCCCGACACTAAACATTATTAAACGTAATTTCCGACCAGTTAACGGGCCTGATCAGTTTGTGGATCACGCCTCTAAGCGAGCTGCTCCATCTGCTTCAGTCCCCCAAACTATCCCAGTGTGAATGTGTCCAGAATTTATTGTTTTCCAAAGCGATGCATTATAACCTGCAGCAAGTTCTGCTGATATCTATCCTTATGTTGTGATCTTCTGATCTTGACGTAAAAATCTAATAAAACATGTTTCAAATAAATAAGAAAATAAATGTTTTTTCTCTGACTCTTCTTTATAAAAATGTGTAGTAAAGATCAAACAGAAGGTCAAATGTTGTCCAGGAGCGGAAATGAGAACATTGCAGGGAAGCGGGGAGATTTCAAGAAAATTTTTTAACTATTAGGAGCTAAACCTAGTTTCTAAGTGTCATGATCCTCTCATCTGCCACCAGAAGGAGGCCCAGACCCTCCCTCATCACCCTGATTGAAACAACTGAAGATGATTATTGTGATACCACACATCTGTGGACCCTGCTGCCTATTTAATGGCAATCACCCTGGACCTCCAAGTGGGTCATTACCATCCCTTCAAGCCAGGTTTCCATGGTTGTCTGACCAAGATACACATTCTGAAATAATAACTTCTCGCTACGCCAAAAAATGTTTGCTTTTCTTTCACATCATTACTGGACTGCCTTACTTAAACCATGTTTTCTGTCCTGCAATTGGGTCCTCCTCTTTCCACCTGTACACCGTTTCATGATACTAAGAATGTAAAGGGGGACGCTGACACTGACCTACTTGACAACTCAATGATGAAACGATATGATTCCACCTTTTCAGCCTAGATTTCTCAGCTCGTAGAAAAGCTGGAATGGTAGTAAAAAGTTTGAGCGACTTGCATGTTGGATTAACTGAGAAACCTCTGAATTTAACACAGAAGTGTCTTTTAGAATCAAACCTTTTGGAGAAAAAAAAATTGGGGACTTCAATAACATTTGGATCTCAGATATGGATAGGGAACAGACAGTCATCAAGGCAGAAGCTAGAGTTGTTGATGCTCAAGTTGCTCCCATGATCGATCAGAGTTTAACATCCTGACATAACACAGAGGACACTTAGATCGATGTCTTTAAAATCTAATGATGTTTTTCTTTAATTGCATTTGGAAGCCTGTTATTAGAAACTTGATTCCAGTCTACTCTCCTGATGAATGACTGCTTTGGAAGACTGCTGATGGCAGAAGCTATTGGACAGATTTCAAGTTGGACCACAAAGAGGGACAATTTCGTAGAGGCCATTTAACCTAACATGCATAAGTGTGGTGGGGTCTTTGGTGACCTGTTTGGTGTATACCCTGCCTCTCAAAGGAAATTAGTTGGGATAGGCTCTGTCACCCCTCGCGATCCTGTTAGAGGTAAGCGGTTTAGATGACGAAACCTGTACTATCAAATCGAGAAATAGCCACCTCTGTCATACTGAACACAGAATCTCAGTGTGGACTTCAGAAGGATCGCATCCTGCTCACAGGATGTGTGCATAGGCAAGGACTTTACTCAACAGCACTCAGATCATCTGGTTAAGATGGCCCTTCATGACCTCAACAATCTGGGTGTGTTGTGATGAGCTGGACTTGGAAGCTAGCACTGATATATTGTGACGAGTTTTCTTTGCTACTGGATAACAGTGTGGCAAGACGGCCCTGTAGAAGGTGTGCGTGTTGACCATGGAGGTGCACACGGTACGATAAAAGTCCCTTTCGCATCATTTTAGACTCCACCCATCTAGCGCAAAATTATAACTTCTTCCTGCAAACACGTGCTGGAACGAAAATGGTCAAGAAGTTTGTTTCTCGCAAGACTGATGAATTTTTCTCAATCTAAATGTTTATTTTCTGGAGCAAACAAGGTGGTGTAACGAATAAAATGTTTGAATCTTTGGCTTTGATTCATAAATATTTTATGTACAAATTTATCATTACAAGTATTTTCAACATATGTCACATTAGAATGAGAAGTACATTACATACATTCAATAAATTTCACAGGACACGCATGTAAAAAAGTAACATTCCAGTGGATTTTGTGTATAGTAAATACATGCTCTGGACGTTGACTGTAACAGGAGGACCACCAGAATTCTAGAACTACTAGAACTCCCAGGCCGTCAATTTGACGATTGGCGCTATGGCGATGACGTCATACACGGAAGTGCTTCAGTGACTAACAAACGTTTTCTCAAATCCATTTTTGCTCACAGAGACTCCACCTGAGTGGCGCCACAACGGTTACTAAACAACAGTAACCGCGCTACAGTCAGGCGCGGGAAAAAGTAACAATGTATTTAATAGAGGCATCAAAATGACAGATGTGGGAGTTAGAGGAAGAATTACTCAGAAATCGTTTTTAGTATTTTGTTTTTGTTAAATTACAACATAGGAACAACATTCAAAGAAAAAAGAAAGTAGAAAAAAAAAAGCCCTGGATCTTCAAAGATCAACCTAATTACAGAAATTAGACATCAACTTCTGAGTCAAATTGACGGCGTTGGTAGTTCTAGTGGTAGTTCAGATTATTTTACAAAATACACAAAGAGCAGGATATTATCTTCCCGTCCAGATCAGACTTTTGGTAAAGCCTGACAGTTGGCATGAGTTTTTTATTCAGGTATTTGTTGGAAATCAGCAATAAAATGGATGTTTTCTACCTTGTAAATCTGAAACCAAAAAAATAACTAACTGAGGACAGGTTGATGAAGACGTGTTTCTTGGCACACAGAAAACAAGAGATTAAAACTATCTTAAATATTTCTATGTTCATGTAATAAACTTGGTCTGATTTTTGTTTTCCCTTAACTTTGCAGTTGATGAAAAAAACACCAATCAGCAGGGGCGGATCAAGGATTTTCTAAAGGGGGGGGGACGTGAGGTCATTGACAAAAGTATAAGGGGCTATAATACTATATAATAATTTATAATAATTAAAGTAGTAAGAACACTTTTTCTGTGGACCAAATAGAGAGGGGGTGATATGGATATGGATCCGCCCCATATCAGATAATTATAAAAACTATTGGTAAATCAGTGCTTGAACAGAAACCGAGTATCACAGCAACAAGTTGTTTCTACGTCAGTTTTCCTCAGTAACATTCACTTTTTAAAACAAAAAAAAAAAAAGTCACTGGCCAGACAATCATCAGTTGTCTCTTGGTATAGTTCAAACATTTACCAGGTCATTCAAGTGTTAAGTCTGTAAACAGCTAACTTGATCAGCTGGCTCTTTTTAAGGCTTTGTCCTGTAAAAGCTGCTACAAAATCACAGTCGTATATTTTCCTTTCCACCCGAAAATGTCTTCTATCGTCATGTAATTTAAACAAGCAACTTTTAATAAAACTACCTTTTAAATCGATATCGTAAACCTTCCTGTAAGACACATCTGGTGCTACAAGTTCCAGTTCCAGTTGGTAGCGCGTTGTTTCTACTTGGTGTGGGCGACGAATCAGCAATTTATTAATAAAAATGGTTGATATGATTAATTTGAGAGGGTTTTTCTTTGTGAAACAGATTAAGAACTTCATGTCGCCATACAGTTAGTTATCAATCACTAATTACTTTTACTCCTGCTGTGGGGGCCCTGGGCCCTTTCCTGCTGCTGTCTGTCTCTTTCTCTCTCTCTCCTGTGTGTAGGTGACTGTGGCTCCATTGCCACATAGTTCCGGGGAGTCCATGGCCTTATAATGGATTGATTGAGAGCAGCTGCATCTCTCTTCCTGCTGGCTGCTGCCTGGGACAGACATGCTCCAAGCTCTGCTCCTTTTTATTGTTGGTTATATGAAGATTATTGTTAATAAAAGGCGTTAAACCGTCTGCCTGCCTTCCTCGTCTTCTGTTTTGTCGGGGTCTTGAGTCAAACCCCTGACAAATGGGGGCTCGTCCGGGATTTGAAACCAGGACCTCTCGCAGGTAAAACACTTTCCTGGGGGTTCCCGAAACAGATTAAGAACTTCATGCCGCCATACAGTTAGTTATCAATCACTAATTACTCTTAATCCTGCTAAAATATTACAAAATGAGATTGACGGAATTTTGATTCAATGCTCTGCTTCCTTTCTTTTAGATTTTAGACTGTTTGTGTTTCACAACGTAAATAAAATCAGATCCAAAGTCAGTTTGAGTTTCTTCATCTGCCCTCCTCCAGAGGACGAGTTTCAGACTTCAACTTGACAAACTCCTTTGCCACCTCATCAGCAGGCCGCTGTGAGAGGATCCGCATCACTGTGGTACCCGTCTCATCCGTGTTGATACGTGGTCCAAGAGGAGACCAACAAACACAGCTCTTCTTGTCAGCCACATCCCGGATTTGGATCACTGACATACCAACCACCCTGTCTGCCCGGCCGAAGCAATAATCCTTCACAGTCACCTGGAGCTCGTAGCAGTCTGGAGACTCCTTCCCAAGGACACTGTGAAGCAGAAAGAGAGATCCACAAATCAATCTCCTTAAGTTCATTTCTTTGTTTTGATGGCTCAGGTTTCAAACTCACAACTGGAAGGCCTCGTTAAACTTTGCCGTCCAACTGTTGTTCTTGGATTTTGTTTGAAACTTGCGCTTTTTGTCAGCGAGGAATGGGCCAACCATAGAGACCTCAACGAAAGGCCGGAACATGCCTGATGTCTGCCACTTCATGTCGTTCACGGCAATGACTGGTTGGGATAGATGAAAGAGAGGAGAGGAGATCCGACCAATCAGAACAAGTTTGTTTAAAAAAGAAAAAGAAAATGGAAAGAAAAAGTTTTTTGTTCGTTTAGTTTAGCTACAAATTGTCATGGTTCCCTCGCCCACCACCAGAGGGAGCTCAGGGCCTTCCCTCATTTGCCTGATTTTACACACCTGAAGATCTTTATGCTGCTGCCTTTAAATAGGCAACCTGTCTTCCCTTCAGGTGTTGGTTCACACCACCATTCAGATCAATAACCTCTTGCCATGCCACTAAAACCTTATGTTTTTCTTTCACAGCATTACTGGACTGCCATACTCAAATATGAAAGTCAAAACTACAAGGATTTTTCTCCATTGACTGTTAAATCTAATCGGACACGGCTACCAGGTAAAATAGCGATGGGTTGGCAATGCTTCGATTTGGGCAAAATTGGCACAATTTAACTCATCGAGTGTTGTTCGCCTCACTTTTTGGGCTTTAGCGAAAGATCGCATCATTGTCGCTCCGACTTAAAATTTTTGCGACCGTCGCTAGGATTTTCTGAAATGTACTCCGAGTCAGAAAGGTCGTGCATTGTTGATTGAATACCTACAAACAAGCACTGAAAAAAACAGGTGGGTGGTGACATTTATCAGACGAATGTCGTGCAACAATTTGTGGATACTTGGCGGAAAATGTGCCGTTAATCGTCCGATTTTGAGTGATCACAGACACGTCATCATCCATTGTCTAGCTCAGACATGGGCAACTTATGGCCCGTGGGCCACATGCAGCATGTTACACGTTTTAATCCGGCCCGAAAAAAATTAAATAAATAAACCATATTAATGTTTTCTTTCCCTTGCAATTCTGATATTTCCTCACTAGATGGCGCACTCTAGATAATATTGGCTTTGTCGAGAAAACAACAACACTGCTCCCATTAAAATGTGTGTGTTTCCGTGATGCCCACGTTGTCAAAATAGATTGTCAGGAGATTTCAAACCTAGCGCGCTAAATGCACATTTTTTTAAGCGGTAGGGTGCTAAATTCGAACATTAGCACGCTAGATTACATGCGTGTCGTGGCCCCAATGGCTTTCCATATCTAGCGCGCTTGTTTACCAAAGTATGCCATCCCGCCACTCCTGTTCCGGCCCCTTGGTCAAATGTTAGAACCCGATGTGGCCCGCGAATAAAAAAGTTTGCCCACCCCTGATCTAGCGGGTGACGTGTCTCTGATCACCTGGATATAAATCAAAGATGAGCATGACGCAGATGAGTTTTTATGTGAGCAAAGCTTTAGTTAATATTATACACAGTCTGTTTTCAGGTTAGCTATGGTTACATACTTCGGACGTTGACTTTGCGTTCCTTTCCGATCAACATGTCAATCTGGACCACGGCCTCCCCGATTGGTTTCTCTACACCTGATCCTGCACAAGAGAGACAAAAAAGATCAAACTATCCATACAACCAGAAGTATTTGATAAAAAAATAACTACAATCATTGCTAGTTTTAAACTTACCTCTGTCTGGTCGGACCTTCTCGTTTCCTGTAATCCTTATGCCCATCCCATCATGGACTGACAGGGAACAAAACTCAAGTCAGTTAAAAAATTTAAAGATGTAAAGGGGTAAAAGAGTGTGTGATCACCTTGAGAGTGCTGTGTGGTAACAAACGTCTTGATGAGAGCATCGGTGCTTTGAGAGTAGAGAGAAAGCGCGTAGCGTAGAGAAGCCAGTTCAGGGCTTTTCTCGACAAACGCCTTCTTAAGACCATTTCCCCCGGCGTGGAAGTATTGCTGAATAACAATAAAAGACAAAAAAATTCTTTAAACACCGCCGCGTTCTAAATCTACCTGCAAGTGCCATGACCGTCAATCTGACGGCTTATGTAATTATTTGTTTTGTGCTGCTATATTTTATAAATAAACTTTTACACACTCAATTTTTAAAGTAATAATAATAATAAAAAGTCAAATATTTTTAAAACCTAGAATAAAAAAGCAAACATCAAAGTAAAATGATCTAATTCGTCATTAGCCTACTTTTTTTTACCGCATTTTGCGCTGCTGCTTCAAAAATAGGCTCGGCTATATTCCAATATGTTAACCTGAACTTTTAAGACTTATCTAGAAAACATGGCTGACTTTAGTCAGACAACCATTTTCTTACTCTCTTTAAGGTGTCTCTTCAATATTATCTCACTTAACCTTTCTAAAATGTGTCAATAGTGGCGCCAGAGTCCTTCTTGTCTCTCTCCACAAATATAATCACACACACTTATTTGTGGCCATAGCAATGTGTTTGTTGCCATAGAAACACATTGGCAATGTGCACTTCCTTTCAGCTGCTGCGGGGCGCAGCAGGTTAAAGAAGATAAATGCTTATAAATTTTGAAATGTTCATTTTTAGAACACAAAAGCTACATGATAAAATAGAAAACATGTTTATATTAAAAGTCATAAAAGTTCAGCCTGATAGGTTGTGTTTTATTTATTCTAATTAGCATATTAAAGTGACGTGCGTTCTAGTGTTAAAAATGTGTGGATAAATCTTTTTTTGGTCAAATTTTCTTATTTTTAGAAAATGACTGTAAAACAATTTAATATTTTTAACTTAAAGCTGAAAGCAACTGGAAAAAAAGTTTTTAGTAATAATTTTGTTCCAGTTGCAGACATTGACTCTTACCTTGATGGTTTCCAGTCCTGCATCGATGATGATACACTGTTTAGGTGTCAAAGTTTTGGCTTCACCTCCTCCCTGCAGAACATGGTCATATTAATTCAAATTAGAAGAAATTATGAAAATAATGTGAAAAAAAATTCAACAACAACAACAAGAAGTCTTTTTCCTCTAAAAAAAAATAGGCAAACTGTCAAAGTTTTACAAAAATTAGCTGCTTTTTACCCCCAAAACCTAAAAGGTTTGTTTTCTTTTCCAACATTTAAAGAGATCATGTTAATAAATATACAAAAAAATATTTTTTAATAGTAAATTGTAGTCAAGGAGTTAAAACAAACATAAGTGCTGCACGGTGGCACAGTGGCTTTACAGCTAGAAGGTCAGGGTTCGAGTCTCAGATGGGGATGAGGCTTTAAACACTGGTCTTCCTGTGTGAAGTTTGCATGTTCTCCCCATGATATGTGTGTTTTCTCCAGCTACTCCGGTTTCATCCCACCGTCCAAAAACCTGCATGTTAGGTTGATTGGCTGCTACAAAATTGCTTCTAGTAATGAGTGTGTATGTGGATGGTTGTGTGAGTTGCCCCGCACAACGGACTGGCGACCTGTTCGGGGTGTACTCTTGACTGAAATCAGCCGGGATAGGCTCCAGCACCCCTTACGACCCCATTAGAAATAAGCGGTCCAGAAGACAAAACAAAACCAATTTTCAAATTTTTACGACATACACACTAAAAAACTCATATTTTGTTTAACGGCCAAATGTTGACAAAATTTGAAACCGTTTTTACTGCAAAGATGTAGATTGTTGGGCCTAATTTGAATTGGAATAAATTGGTATAAGTTTAATTCTAAATTTGACTGAATTTAGAATATTTTAAAAGTAGGATAAAACTTTTTTTCAATTTGGACCATAAATTTTCAATTTTTTTCTGGCTTCTTCCAATTTTTTTTGCCTTGTGTTTTAATAACTAATCAAAATGAAATTTTTCTAAATGAAATTTTTTTTAAAAAAAGATTATGATGAAGATTTACCTTGAGATTAGAGAGTCCTTTAGCAGCAGTGAGGAGCTGGGCTCCCTGTGAAGAGAAAAAAAAACATGAACACAACCAGAAGAGGACAGTAAAACACCATTCTTTAATCTGTCTATACAATCATCAGCTTCCAGAAGATGGATTATTATTGTAAATAAATATTAATTTTAATTGCATTAAATTTAACAGACATTTTACAAAACACATAGATTTTTGAGAGAAAGCAGGGTTTTTTTCCCCTAAAATTGATGTCTTAAAACCAGTGGTGGAACTTAACGAAGTAAATGTACTTCGTTACTGTACTTAAGTAAAAAAATGGTGTATCTGTACTTTACTTAAGTAAAATTTAAGACCGGTACTTTTACTTCGCTACTTTTTAAAAGTGTGTTTTACATTATTCGTTACATTTTTGTTCAGGAATTTGAAAAATACATGTTTTTTAAGCGCATCTTGAAGCCGCATCGCCAAAATCAAAAGAAACAGTTGATCGGGAGAAGATGTCATGAATCGAGGACCAATCAGAATCAAGAGTAAACATTTTCCGCATTCATTCAGCGCCAAAAAAAAAAACTAACATCAAATATAGTACAAATTAAAAAGAGTCAGAAGATCGTTGTACGTTGTGTTTACTTCTAAATAAAAAGTTGAGCCATCGTTACACAGAGCAGGGGCGGATCTAGAATTTTCTAAAGAGGGGGGGCGTGAGGTAATTGACAAAGCCAATATAGACAAAGCCTCCCCCCCAAAACATTTTTAAAAATAAGTGTCATTTTCCTGCATTTTGGTGGTACATTTACTGGCCCTGCTAGGGAATAGCTTGACTAGTCCCATTTCCTTTCTTCTTTTTTTTGTGGACCAAAAGAGTCGGGAGAGGGGAGTCACGCCCCTGCAGAGTGACCCTACAGCACAAAAAATAACATTTGAATTATGGTCGAATACTTTTACTTTTTACTTAAAAAGTAAAATTTACACCAATTACTTTTGTACTTTTACTTAAGTAGATTTTTTTAATGGTACTTTTACTTTTTCTTAAGTATTTTTTTTCTTAATTATTTGTACTTTTATTTAAGTACAAAAAGTGAGTACTTCATCCTCCACTGCTTAAAACCAATTTGATCTAAAATAAAATAGATCATCATCTTTATCTGACCCCAAAAACCCAAACTGATCAGACTTCTAATTGGATATTTTTTAATCTTCACTTTAAAAAAAGTGAAGATTAATATTGATTTCACGTGCAAAAAAATTGTGATTCATTTAGAACTTTTAAAAAATTCTAAGTCACTGAATCCATTCTTTTGTGTCCCTGTTTTCATCGTTTCCTGGTCGTTAATCTTACCAGGCTATCGTTGCTTTGTGGTAGGACTATACTCTTTTCCAGCGTGCTCAGGACAATCTTCCACAGATCCTTTAAGATCCTCTTCAGTACGGTTTTCTCACAGATGTCAGCGAAGATGCTGAGACTGGATCACAAACAGATAAAGTGATGAGGGGGTGAGAGTGGGGGTCATTTCAGCAGCTCAATGTCTCACAGTACAGTAGCATTAATGATTCCTCTTTTTACATACAGCTGTGTGTGTGTGTGTGTGTGTGTGTGTGTGTCTGTGTGAAGTGTCCCTTTGATGATCCACAGGATCCACATGCTTTAGATTGCATAGATCCCACATCTAATCAAGTCCCAGCCTATCACAGCAGCCCACCTTTCATTAGATCACATCTTCCCTGGTTCACACTCAGTTGCCTAGCAACTGTGTGACAACTTCCTGATAACTTCCCACCCCATCTTTCTCAGCTCCATGTTTCATCCTTTTTATTTCAGAGGATTTTTTGTGGCAAAAACAAGCGGCCGAAATGAACTCTATTCGTGCTTCGGGCTGTTGCTCTGACAAGTCGAGACAAGCCAGATGGGGTGGTTTGGGCATCTGGTAAGGATGCATCTTGAGCACCTTGGTGGTGAGGTGTTTTGGGCACGTCCCACCAGGAGGAGACCAAGGGGCAGACCCTGGACCCGCTGGAGAGACTATGTCTCACAGCTGGCCGGGGAACGACTTGGGATCCTTCCGGGTGAGCTGGAAAATACAGCCGGGGTGAGAGAAGCCTGGGCTGCCCGTTTGAGGCTGTTGCCCCCGCGACCCGACCCCGGAACAAGTGGATGATGACGGAACGGAACAAGCGGCCGAAATGAGCTTCATTCGTGCTTCGGGCTGTTGCTTTGACGAGTCGAGACAAGTCAGATGGGGTGGTTTGGGCATCTGGTTAGGATGCATCCCGAGCACCTCGCTGGAGAGGTGTTTCGGGCTTGTCCCACCAGTAGTAGTCCAAGAGGCAGACCCCGGCCGGATCCGCTGGTGAGACTATGTCCCACATCTGGACAGGGAACACCTCAGGATCCTCCCAGGCGAGCTGGAGGATGTAGCTGGGGTGAGAGAAGCTTGGGTTTCCCGTCTGAGGCTGTTGCCCCTGCGACCCAGCCCCAGATAAGCGGAAGACGACAGATTTAATTTTAATAACCACTTCCCAAATAATGTCAGATAAAATATTTAACCATACAATTATTGTTACCGGTTGCTTTTTTTTTTGAGAAACTGAGACCCCAGCGACTCAGATTGGGTGACCTATCCTAAAAAAAATTTGCTTGAACTTACTTCCCATCCAGGAATTCCATGAGAGGCCTCAGCATGGTCTCAGCATCGGCCTCGGCGGTGTTGCGGTTGGGAGGACCTTTCATCTGGTACAGGATCTCCGCCGTCTGACGCATGCAGACGTTTATACGATTCTGGAAACTGGAGGGAGCGGAGAAGAAGATTTCTAAGACTGGTTAGGATCTATCTGCAGGATAGTAACGTCTAAAACACACAGAAGAACAAAGGAAGCACCTTTTGGCAAATATGGCGCTGAAGTTGTCCAGCACGGTGTTTAGCTTCACTTGGAGGTCGTTCAAGATGTCCGCTGCTTCAGTGTCCAGCTACAAAACACACACACGAAGAGAAAAGGGTACGTTATGCCATGTCCCTAAACGTACTTCTGCACCCAGAATCGGACTGGCAACGCAACACTCAAATGTTAATTTCAAGTGTATCAAGATATAGTTTCTGATCCTGTTTTAAAGAGAGAATACGACTCGGCTCAAAAAACATGACCCCATTTAAATAGTTCGTATAAAAAGAACCTGTGGGAAAAAAAGACTGCGATGCAACAGTTGGTTCTCACAGAAAACACAGTTTGGGATTCATTTTTTAAAAAGTTTTTTCAAAAAGGATTAAAAAAAAAGAAATGATTAGTGATTAGTGATTTTCTCTTCTGTCACACATCACACCTGATACTTTCCTCCACCCGTTCCAGCCTGCTTGAACACGCTTCTTCACCTCTTTTCCACACTCTCCATTGCTCTGGACTGTTGATCCTAAGTACTTAAAATATTTCACCTTCTTTATCTCTTCTCCCTGTAACTTCACTTTTCCAAGTTCTAGTATCTGATACTCTTTATTGACCAAGGCAATAAAAGTATTTCTGATTCTAATTGAAAGTATTAAATTCTCATGTAATTTTAAACTGTAATTTCTGTCATTTTAAACTGGCTGCAATCATATTATGGGTTTTAAACCAAAGCGTGCTGTGATCGTTGATATAAATAAATAATAAAAAAGTCTCCTCTTTGATCATGAAAGGGTTCAGTCTAAATAGTTTAAAGAAAATAAGATGGATAATGTCTTTTAAGTCAGGAGGGATTTGTTAAACTAAATGATTGAATCAGAGGTTGAAACTCGGAGATAAAGACGACAAGCCCGATCATTTGAAGCTTTTCTGTTTCGTCTAAAAATGTGTTTAATAGATGATTAATTATATTCAAAAGTTCGGTCGCAAGTTTAAAAAAGCAGCTGAAGTAAAGAGTTAAAAATACGTCATATCACATATCACTCATTAAGAAGAACTTTAAAACACGACGGATGATAAGCCCAATTAATACAAATCTTAAGAGCATTAAGAACGTAATTTATATAACGATCTAACATTGTATTTCTTTTTCAGGCGAAATCTGGTGCAGCAGCTCATTCAGTGAAGAAATGATGAGATTTCTCTGAAAAACTCTTTTTTTTTTAAAAGGCCTTCGAGGCGTCATTTAGCAATTGCTTTAGCAGTTAGTCGTTCGTTGTCACAAAGAAATCTTTTGAAAAACCGCTCAATCATTCCAAAGAAACACTTTGGTGACAAATATAGACATCACTCACGACTAGGAGGTTCAAAGCTCTGCAAGATTGATTTAGTTTGAGATGGAACTTTAAAGTTTTTGTACTTAAAATAATTAATGCTTTCAGTAGAAAATTTGTCTTTATTTCTGTTTGTAAAGAAGAGACATTCGCCCAGCAGAACCAATTTATATCGGGGGTCTATGTTTGCCATCTGGTTGTTTTGGACACCACCCTCTGTGACCGACCATGAGTAAATCACAACCATTATTTTTCAGCATAGCACCCAGAAAGCCAATCCCAAAACTACCAAAGCAGAATTCATCAACTATTTGGCTGTTTATAAAGTTAAGAATTGAAATGAAGACAAAAAGCATCATTGGCAATGTTCAGATTTTTTTAAAGATAAAGGCTTACTCTATTCATCCCTCACCAGAAATTTGTGTGCTGCACTTCTTACACCGCAGCAGGCTGCCCACGGCGGTGCCAATGGTGGGAGAAACGGGGGTTAGGTGTCATCTCCAACGACCCTAGACATGCTCTCTGAGGGATGCGAACATCCGGTCCGCGGGCGAACGCTCTAACGCTCTAACCAATGAGCTGCCGTCTCCCCCTTAAGAACTTCTGGATGGACTTAACCGAGGAGTTTGATACATTTGTGGAACACACTATTCATTCCCTATTTTTAGGCAATAGCGCAGTGGTAGAACGTTAGCCTTTGGACTAGAAGTTTGCAGGATCAAATCCAACTGAGCTTATGTCCACCCCCTGTGGGGGAAACAGGGGGTTAGACACCTAACCCCCTGTTTCTCCCACCATTGGCGCTGTCGTGGCAGCCTGCTGCGGCGTAATGCAGCACACAAATTTCCCAGTAGGGGGATGAATTAAGTATTTCTATCGAGTTCCAGCTGTTTAAGTTGGTAGTGGTCTATGATGTCAGCGTTAGCAAAGACAACCCAGAAGTGAAATTAAAAAATCCCAAATGACGAAAAAATAGCCATTTTTTAAGTGTGTTTTTAACAAGTACCGACTTTACACGCAGAGTTCGTTCTGAGTTTCTGTTGAAATCAACAGAGCTTCAAAATTTTACAAAACGCTTGAATATAGTTTGGATAAAAAAAAAAAACTAATGGGAAGGATGAGGCGTTGGCTCTGTGGTAGAATGTCCGCACTTGGACTGGTAAAAGCCGATTCGATTTCCACT
The DNA here is from genome assembly GCA_902685375.1 of Neostethus bicornis. Lineage (NCBI taxonomy): Eukaryota > Metazoa > Chordata > Actinopteri > Atheriniformes > Phallostethidae > Neostethus > Neostethus bicornis. Next base: position 7,610,723 of record LR738545.1, read on the forward strand.
GGGTCCATGCCTAAGTGTCATTGGGGAAGACACCTAACCCCCATTTCTCCCATCATTGACCCTGAACATAAAAAAATAAATCTAACCATAATAAAACGGACATTTTTTAAAATTTATTATGGTTCAACAACTAGAATTTGATTAAAATGTGTTGAAGCTGAAATACAATAAACCCATAGAATCTCCACTGGATTTAAATCCAATAAACATGCAGCAATGATTCAGCTCTTCATTCGCCCTTTTTTACTTTTCGCTCAACCAAAAATGTTGAGTCAAAGCAATAAAGTGCTGCTTTCTTGCGGTCATCCTGCCCCAAGGAGAAAAGTGGCCTTGAGAAGCCTGGCAACAGACCATCAATAAACCCATAAAATATAGTCTGAAGGCAGAAGCTCATTACGATGCAGGACGTCAAGTATGTCCCATGTTCTCTGCCAGTCAGGTGGCTGGACAACCACACCAGGAGGCATCCCATAGAGTGTTTATAGAAAGTGTACCATCAATAACTGTAGGGCTGTTATTAGTTTGAAGACATTAGGCACCCAGCCACAAAAAGAGTGTGTGTGAGGGTGGCGGGGGCGGGGTGGGGGGGTGGATTGCAGTGACTTTCAAGTGACAGGCCCTGTAGGTTCTTGCATTTTAATTTAGAAATGCTGCGCTGAGTGGAGAGAAAGCTGGTCGCACTCAGAGTCCGGTAATGAAATGCAGAGCTGTGTTTATGTGAACCTTAAGTCTTAAGCACTGTAAAATATATTTATGGGCATGTGAAGGTGAATGTGCATTTAAGTCTGAGATGTCCTTGAAAAATAAAAAGGTTATGCATGATTCGGTAATGTAAAATGACCAATCCAAGGCAGGATGCAAAGATATGGTCAAGTTTAATAGAGTGGTTTTATTTATTAGATTGCGCAGATTTGGTACAAGCTTGTTAAAACGGAGTAATTCTGGAACTATAGATTCAAAAGCACAGCTCTAATTAATGACTATTAATCAGATTCAGGTTTCTAGTTGGTAATAAATTTAAAAAGTACACGCTGCTTTTGTCCAATTAGTGCTGTGAGGAACTTTAGTGGATTTAGTTGGATGAAAGATGTCGGCGGAGACCATAATAGTGTGAAAAATTAATTCAATATTTTCCCTCTGATTCAAACAAAATACAATCAAGAATTTTTAATTAAAAATGAGGTTTTATGTGACTAAAAAAACAACCTGACATGGTCTCAGGGATAATCTACAGGCTTTTAGAAGGGGAGTCGAACAATAACTCCAAAATAATAGTTCCTAATTGGAGAAAACTCTATGAAAAAATTGTGCTACAGTCTGGATCCCCTTCTGAACAAGAGCCCAGTCACTCCAAGAAGGAAGCTCAAATTGTGCGTTTGTATGGGCGATCCCGTTCTTTTGGTCGCCGCACACAGAAAGTGACAACGGATGAGAGTCTGAATGCAAATTACTGGTAAATTGAAAGCTTTACTTTTTGTCTTCGGGCTCTTTTTGCCAGTATCTAGATGACAAGCCTCCTAATCACTGTGGATGCCACACCAAATGGCGTTCCCTCACTTGGGAACAAGACCTTAAGAAAACTCCTAAATTTGGTCAAGGCCCTGCAGAGAGCAATCCTCCCTTTTCTAATTCCGTTCCGTCATCTTCCGCTTGTTCAGGGGTCGGGTCTTGTGGGCAACAGCCTCAAGCGGGCAGCCCAGGCCTCTCTCCTTGGCTGCATCCTCTAGCTCACCCGGAAGGATCCCAAGTCGTTCCCCGGCCAGCTGTGAGACATAGTCTCTCCAGTGGGTCCGGGGTCTGCCCCTTGGTATTCTCCCGGTAAAATGTGCCCAAAACACCTCGCCCGCGAGGCGCTCGGGGGGCATCCTGACCAGATGCCCGAACCACCCCATCTGGCTCCTCTCGACCTGGAGGAGGAGCGGCTCAACACCGAGCTCCTCCCGGATGGCAGAGCTGCTCACCTGATCTCTGAGTGAGAGCCCAGCCACCCTGCGGAGGAAGCTCATTTCGGCCGCTTGTATCCGTGATCGCATTCTTTCGGTCACCATCCACAGCTGGTGACCATAGGTGAGGGTAGGAACGTAGATCGACTTGTAAATCGATGTCCCTGACCTGCAGGGACAGGGACAGGTTTATGGTCTAAACAGAGACCAACCAGCCCATATCAAGGGATTACCTCAAGTTTTCTCAAAAAAAGTTAGTATCAGTCAGAAGACAGGCATGAGTTTTCAAAAAGCTTTGTGCCTGAAATTAGATTTGACACAAAATCGATGTTAAACCATCACTGTTATCTACCTTTTTTGCGACGGTAGCAGTTGCTTCGGTCTTCACAAAAAGATGGAAAAGAAAAAAACAGAAACGGACAGAGGAAAACAAAAACATCAACCAATAAAAAATGAAAACAAATGACATGGACGGAAGTTCTACAGAAAGCTGTACATTGGTCTCAGATTTTCTAATAGGGGGTTTGGGTTATTGTGGGCTGGAGGATGAGTGGGTGACTTAATGGTAGCTTATTACCACTTTTACGTTGCAAGAAAAGGTAGGGGGGCATTTCTGAAGGAATGGCATTTAATCTGGACACTTTTTTTTACATCATTGTGCATGCTTTTTCCAGCAACCAATAATATGCACATACATATTGTTTGTAGTGTAGTGTGCATTATGTGCAACCCCTACTTCCTGTGCATCTAGATATGTGTGTGCATTTAGAATACTTACAGTCTAAACGTTCAAAGAACTAAAAAAGGTAGTCGTACGCAACAAAAAACGAATCCGAAAATTGGCAGAAGCAAAATCCAGCTAACTTCAATCTGAGGAAATTTTTACTTTATTTCCTCCAGATCAGGGGTAGGGAAACTTTTTGACTCGCGGGCCACATTCAGTTCTAACATTTGACAAAAAGGCCAGATTAGGATCAGATGGATGGCATGCTTTGTTAACCGCTAGATTAGCGCTAGATTAGACCAATTGAATGACGCGCTAGATTTTAAACAATCGCTCTAAATGTTAAAATCAAGAGCGGTAAATTTCAAATCTAGATTGCTAGGTCTGAAATCTAGTGCGATAGCGCTTAAAAACGTAAATTTAGCGGCGCTAGGTTTGAAATCTGAGTGCTTGATGTAACATTTTGCTTGTTTTTAACATCTAACATGCTTCTTTACGTGCGTGTATTGGGCCCGATGGCTTTCCATATTATAGCGTGTGCCATCTAGTAAGGAAACATAAGAATTGCAGGAAAAATAAAACGCGTAACAAGGTTTATTTATTTCAAATTTTCAGGTTCGACGGGCCGGATTAAACAATTTAACGGGCCACATATGGCCCGCAGGCCGTAATGTTCCTATGCCTGCACTAGATAGTCATGGTACGATTTGTCATTTTGTGTATTTTTGTGTAATTTTTTTATCGGATGCAGAAAATGCAAGACTGAATAAAATGCATAGATTGTTTCTGCAACCTTACACATTTTCTTACCATGTATATCTGAATTTAAATAAAAGAGCGGCCGTATAAATAAAAGTCCAGACTATACCAAACCACAGGGGAGTCTGCAGGAGGTCGGGTACTGAATTAAACAAGGAAAACGTCACGGATGAAAGAGGGAAAGAGCAGTCACTACATAAACAGACCTTGTTCACTTCCTCTTTTGTCTGTGAAGAACAAAAAAGTAGTAAAATGAAACCAGAAAATTACTACAAAAGAAAAAAAAATATTGTGTATGATTTAATAACCAACCTCTTTGTTCTTAACCTCCTCCTTTGGCAAAAAATAAGAAAGAAAAAATTATTTTTATTGGTTTTTTTAAGGGCATGAACAAAATGACCCATTTGTTCATCCATGAAATTCTTTCTTGGATTATTGGAACTCTCTAATAATCTGGATCATATTTAATACAGTTTAAATCAATGAAGAAAACAGGAGATGGATAAAATAAAACCAACCTGCTTCTCTTTGTCTCTCTTCTCCGCCTGTAAGGACACACATTTGCAAGTGAGCCTCATTTGAATTATTAGAATCTACGTTCACTTTGACTTTTCTTTTGGCCAGTATTGACCCCTTATTTCTGACACATGTTGACCGCCCCTGACCAGGATGGACTCTCGCAGATTTAAGCCTAATGTCCTCCCTGCATGTTGCTGAGGGGTTAACGTGATAATACCCGGCTTAAAGTCTGAAGAAAAAGGCTTTGCATGAAATTCAAGCAGAAGCAAACGTGGGGTTTGTGTTTATTTGATAGTTTTTGGAGAGTTTAAAGGGGTTGATGGTCATTAAAGTCAGAGAAGTAGGCAGCTGACCCTCAGGAAGACTCTGGTCATGTTTTCTTTCTGCTCACTGGATGATGCTTTGATAGTGTGTAGTTGGTTAAAAAAAAAACTTCAAATTTTTGAGTTTTTATATTTTCAAAAGCTGGACCTAAAAATGTTCCTTTAAAATAAATCGGAGTTGTTGAAAATCGGATATGAATGGGTGATGAATGAAGAAAGCAGAAATGTCTGTACTTTGTCAAATTCAACCGAAGTGTGTTTCCTTTACGGGGAGAAAATTTAACAGGACTTGTTTTGATTGCATCTGAATATTTTTTACTCTTTCCCTCACGTATTGAAAAGAGGATCTCCTCAAAATGTAGCGCTTGTTCAAATTTACAGAAGAGACAACGGCTTTTTTTAACCAACATACTTAAAAAAGTGCTTTTTAAAATTTGCAACGACAGAATACCCTAGATAAATACCCCAATACTCCCCCATCATCACTGTAGACTCTTTCCACTTTCTAGGCACTCCTATCTCACAGGACCTAAAGTGGGGGCCGCCCATCAGCTCCCTGATCAGCACCCCATGATATAACTCCATTCCCTCACTTACACTGACAGACTCCCCCATCACCACTGTAGACTCTTTCCACTTCCTCAGCACTACTATCACACAGCACCTAAAGTGAGGGCCGTCCAAAAGCTCCCTGATCAAAAACACCCCGCAGAAGATATACTTTCTGTGGCAGCTGAAGAAAGCCAAGCTGCCCGCCCAGATGTTGGTGTAGTTTTACAGAGCCATCATCGAGTTCATCCTCACCTTCCATCACCATGTGGTACGCTGGAGCCACAGCCAGGGACAAACATAGACTGCAGCGCATTGTGCGCTCTGCAGAGAAGGTGATTGGCTGCAGCCTTTCATCTCTCCATGACCTGTATGTCTCCAGGACTCAGGGGCGTGCAGGTCGGATAGCAGCTGACCCTGGGCATGGACTTTTTGAGCGACTCCCCTTGGGCAGGAGGCTCCGGTCCATTCAGACCAGAACGTCCCGCCACAAAAACAACTTCTTCCCTAGTCTCTGATCCTCTTCATTGACCATGGTAATAAAGCATTTCTGATTCTGATGAGTTTGTTTTCTTTTTTGAGGATGAATGCACAATTTTTTTTGTGTATTATTGTGAACGTTTATACGCTCGATTGAGGAGCAGTATTCCTGACTCAGAATTGTGTCACTAAACATCGACTTGTATTTACTCCTACATCCACTCTTGACTTTTACTGGGTCCTGAGGGAAATATCTGGACCTGCTGCTCACTCCTGGGGAGATAATGTTTGGAATTTCAGACCTTTTCTGCTGATAACAGCATCTCAAGTGGCTGAAACCAGCTCTGAAGGAATAGAAAATGAAGCCAGAACTAAGCCAAACACCCAAACTTCTTGTGGAACAAAAAAAAGTAATGAAGTTGGAGGTTTGAGAAAATAACTGATCAAATAATGCCTAACATTAAAAAGATAAAGTAGAGCCACACAAATGTGAATGTTTGTTCATCATCCCACACACACACAAAAAACCCATTGTTTTGATAATCAAACCCTTTCTAAACAGAAAATTTGATGAGAAAATAAATTGATCCCATCTGCATATTTGCATAGCTAAAATAAAGAGGGAGAGGGGGAGCAGAATAACGAGCAAGTACAAGTCCAGATACTGTAACTCTAATTTTTAATACCCTTCTGCTATACAGTCACATGGATGAAGTTTGGGGAATTTAATAACATTGTATTGCTGACTGATTCAATAGTCTTTTTCTAATTAATCACACAACTTGGTTTTATTTAACTTTTTAACAATAGAACTACCGACGCCATCAATTTGATGATTCTCAGAAGTTGACGTCTAATTATTGTAGTTACGTTTATCTATGACCTTCGTGAGCTTTTTGACTTTGTCTACATTTTTATGTATATTGTTCCTATGTTGCAATTAAACTGAAATAAAACACTAAAAACAAGTTATGCGTAATACTTCCGTACCCGTCATTTTGACACATTACAACTTTTTCCCGCGCCTGACTGTAGCGCGGGTAGTGTTGCTTAGTAACCGTTAGCGCCACTCAGGCTAAATTTAGGTGAGAAAACATGGATTTAAGAAGACGTGTGTCAGTCACTGAGGCGCTTCCGTGTATGACGTCATCGCCATAGCGCTAATCGTCAAAATGACGGTCGTGGGAGTTTCAGTAGTGCTAAAATTCTGGTAGTCATAGTGTTAAAAAAACACCAAAAGTAATGATCTAAATCAAAATAAAAATACTTAAAAATAATCCTCAAGTTTTTCATTTTTAAATAATTTGCTTTTCTTCTCACGTCTTTGTTCCAAACACATTATTTAATTTGAATAAATAAAAACAAAAAACTCTTCAAAAAATGCTGAAAATATATTTAATAGCTCACCTTTTCCTTGTCAAGCTTTTATCGGATTAAAAAACAAAAGAGAAAATGTTTATGAAAAAAAATGAACATTGATGCACAAAAGATTTAAGAACAGATGGCAGATGAGGGGTTTGATACCACACGCAGTATGAAGATGTGTCAAAAAAACACAAAGTCAAATACACACAAACCATCATGATGGAAACAACGAATGAATCACATTTTGGTTTCAGTCACGTGTGTGATTTGTTAAAGGTAAAGAAGTGAGATGTTAATGACGGAACTCTGTGAAGTTGGTCTCTCTTGAAAAAAGATATATATAAACAAAAATAAACAAAAAAAAATATGTCAATCGTTTGTGCTGTAAATTTTTTTGTTTGTGCTATTTTAGTTTTTTAAAGAAATAAAATTTGGACGAAGACGTCATCCAGCCCCTCCTTCCGCCTAAAAATGCGAGAAAAATCTTAAAAATGGTGGGAATTGTTTGTGCTATTTTGTGCAGTAAATTTTTTTGTTTGTGCTGCTTTAGTTTATTTAAATTTTAAGAAAAACGATTTGGACGATGTCGTCATCCAGACCTTCAATTATTATTGGGCGTCGCCGTCTTTGATGACGTCATCATTCAAATAGTTTTTCTTCTAATTTAAATAAACTAAAATAGCACAAACGAACATTTTTACAGCACATAAGCGCACGAACAATTGACATCATTTTTAAGTGTTTTCTCGCATTTTCAAACAAAATGAGGGGCTGGATGACCGCCGATTGACCTATAAAAGTATCGTAAATATCTAAAAAAATATAAAACAGCAGAAACGCAGCACAGACGATTGACATATTTTCTGTTTATATATTTTTTAAGAGGGGCCAACTTCACGGAGCTTAATGACGGACTGAGTTAATGTAAAAATATCAAACCTTCTCTTCCTCATCACTCTCATCATAATCTGAGGATTCGTCCTGTACGCGGACACATGATGGAGAGTAAAAGTAAATCAAATCAACTTCAACCTCTCAAAAACATCAAGTTTTTTTGTTTCTTAGACGAAGAACTTCACAAAAATAAAAAAATTCCAGATTTTTCGGTTCACACATTAAACACCCACACACATCTAAATATTAACCAACACAAAGTCTAGTATATGGAGCCAAACACTGGGAACAAGGAATTCATAGAAACATCAAAAACAATACCTAACAATACCTAACGCAATAAAATAATCTACCAGAAATACATGTGGGATCACATGTGGGAAATTTCTAAATCAACACAGTTAAATATTGGCGTCTCATTTTTTTGGGGCATTTTTTTTTTTTAAAAAAAATGCCAAGAAAGTGTCAAGCCGACCAATTTCTTTAAAAAGAATTGATCTTTTGAACCAGACCGTCATGAACCAACTGACTACCACAAGACACAAAACACCAAACCAACCTTTTTCTCCTTCTCTTTGTTATCAACCTAAGATTAGGTTGTGGGGGATTGTGGGCGATATACGGAAAAACGAGGGCAGGAAAAGCAGGACAGCTCCGTTAGAAATGAACAAAAATAATGAGAATTTGAACTCATCAAGTAAAACAAAGTAGTGCCCAAAGTAGAAAATCTAAAAATTTTGTAAATACCAATTGGAAAATGGAATCTCAATATTTTAGTCATGTACTCTTGTTCAAGATGTTACAGTTCAAACGATTGATCAGTCAACTATTTTCACTTTGGATAATCTAAAATCCCGGAGCACATCCTCTAATTAGCAAACTCCCATAATGGGAAGAAGTTGTAAATGTTTTAAACGAGTTTCACAAGCATCCTGAAATTAAAGATTTGTAATTAATCTATGAATGGATTTATAAACTATACTCAGGAAGCAGCTCATAGGTGCTTCAAGAGGTTCCGTTCCGTCATCTTCCGCTCATCCGGGGCCGGGTCGTGAAGGCAACAACCTCAAACGCGAAGCCCAGGCCTCTTTCACCCCAGCTGCATCCTCCAGCTCACCCGGAAGGATCCCGAGTTGTTCCCCAGCCAGCTGTGAATCCAAGGTCTGCCAAGGTCTCCTCCCGGTGGGACGTGCCCAAAACATTTCACCAGCAAAGCGCTTGCTCCTGACCAGATGCCCGTACCACCCCATCTGGCTCCTCTCAACCGGGAGGCGGAGCGGCTCGACACCGAGCTCCTCCCGGATGGCAGAGCTCCTCACCTGATCTCTGAGTGAGAGCCCAACTACCCAGTGGAGGAAGCTCATTTCGTCTGCTTGTACCCGCGATCTCATTCTTTAGGTTACCACCCACAGCTGGTGACCATAGGTGAGGGTTGGAACGTAGATCGACTTGTAAATCGAGAGCTTTGCTTTTCGGCTCAGCTCTCTCTTTACCATGACGGACCGATGCAGCTAGCTCTAATAAGCTAGCTCTAAGCTTTAAGAGGTAATACAAAATGCTCCTCCCGGCGGGACGTACCCAAAACACCTCAACAACGAGGCGGTCAGGAGTATCTGGTATTTGGTTAAAATGACCCGATACCACCCCATCTGGCTTCTCTCAACCCGGAGGAGCAACGACTCTACTCCAAGCTCCTCCCACATGGTAGAGCTCCTAACTCTATTTCTGAGTGAGAGTCCAGCCACCCCGTGCGGGGTTCGAAAAAGTTTGGATTTATGCAAACTATCAAAGATAAATTTTTTTCATTTCCACTGTGTTTTCAACCCTTCTAAACCAACCATCGTTTATTAATTAATGACATAATTAACTAATCTTTATTGGTTACAGAATGATGGTTTTAAAAAAAAATAACTACAATATTTCTGATCTTAAAATATTCAGAAACTATAACAATCTGTTTTGTTAGATTTGAAGCATTGTTTTTTATTCAAAACCAACTTTTTTTTCTTACCTCGGATCCCTCTGAGTCAGAACAGCGAGACTGTTGTTTAGTACAACAAAAGAAAGCCAAAAAAGAAAAAAAATAATCAAACAAATTGTCAAGAGATGATGAAATAAAACGTGAAATGAGAACTTTTCACAGCATCTTGAAGCTGGAAAGGTTTCTCACCTTAGAGTCCTCTGACTGGAGGCCATGATGAGTAAAATCAAATTCAAACATCACAAGTTAGTTTTAAAAAATAAACTTGACCAACTTATAGTTAATTCAGTTATTTTTTTCTAATGCTCGTAAATCCAACCCACCATGTCATCTCCTGCTTCATTGTCAGAGATCAGCTAGAAAAAATAAAACAAAATCAAAATAAAGAAAATGAGACAATAAAAAAATAAACCTCTAGATGAAACGTCAGCTCTGCTCATGCTCCACTCTTCCTTCTAGTTTCGTTCACCTTTTTCTGTAAGCAGGGGTTTGTAACCCTTTTCTCCCCCCACTACTCTGTAAGAACACACCTCTTGCTTCCAAAACTGTACAAATAAAGCAGACCTATTCCTTTTTAGGCGCTCTAGCAAAGTCCACGGGGGTGTGTTATCCTAGTCTGACAAGTTGAATATGTGCCTCTCGATTGTTCTCCGGTCAGGACTGTCATGGTTCTCTCGTCCACCACCAGAGGGAGCCTGGGAACTTCATTCACCTGCCTGATTCGAGACACCTGATGGTGGTTGAGTAGCTGCGTTTAAAAATGCATTCTGCCTTTCCTTCAGTGTCGGGTGATCAGGTCTTCCTGGCTGCCTGACCATCTTCTCTACTCAATAAATCCTGTTTGTTGTCCTGCATTTGGGTCCTCCTCGTCCTCCTGCACCCATGTCATGACAAGGACTGATTTGGGATTTCTTTTTTTTTTTTAAAGAACCAATTAGCTTCATTTGAAGTTAATATTTATCGGACAAGAATAGAAATTCACCCCAAAAAATAAAAGTTTTTCCCAAACTCTTCAAAGATAAAAACAAACCCACCTCTTCATCACATTCGTCTGGTTCCTCCTCATTCTCCAGCTTATGGGACAAAGCAACATCGAGTATACAGTAAATGACATGACTTGGATTGGGAATACAGATTATTATTGGGAAGGATAACTGGGTGTCAGAAAGAGGGAAGAGGAAGCGCTCTAATCAATATGTTTACTAGACATACACAGACACGCAGCTGAGTCTGGGTGGGTTTTTTTTCCTATAGGACAGAGGAAACGCAAGAAGGAATCGAAGGGGTAAAAATAACATAACCTCAGACATACCCTCTCCTCCTCGGCAGTTAACTGGAGGGGAAAAAAGACACAAACTGAGACTCAGGTGAAAGTTATTGATTTGTAAAAATATGATGGGACACTTTGACACTTGTGCAGAATTTCTAAAAAACGTTTTATGAACAACTAATATTTGTTCAAATGGGGAAATTATCTTTTTCAAGCTCAAAACTTTATACAAAAAGTCCAAATTTTACAAAGAAAAAAGACCCAATTTAAAATTTCGTCCTTCATTAAATGTGAGACAATTGTCAACCATTCTGGGGAAATTTGGGGAAACAATTATAAAACAACCCATTTTTCAATTACAAAAAAGGCTATTAGAATTATTCTGTTCCGTTCCTTCATCTTCCGATTGTTCCGGGGTCGGGTCGCGGGGGCAACGGCCTCAAACGGGCAGCCCAGGCCTCTCTCACCCTGGCTGCATCCTCCAGCTCACCCAGAAGGATCCCAACTCCTCCTTGAGCCGCCACCTTATCGCGGTGGAGGGGTTTGCGTGCCCCAGTGATCCAAGGAGCTATGTTGTCCGGGGCTTAATGCCCCTGGTAGGGCCACCCAAGGCAAACAGGTCCTAGGTGAGGGGCTAGACAAAGCGTGGCTCAAAATACCCCTATGAAGTAATCAAACATGGCCAAGTTGCCCTTGCCCGGACACGGGTCACCGGGGCGCCCCCTTCGAGCCATGTCCGAGAGTGGGGCACGAGAGCGAGCACCTGGTGGCTGGGTTTTTACCCATGGGGCCCAGCCGGGCTCAACCCTAACAGGGGACATGGGCCGCCCTTCCAGCGGACTCACCACCTGCAGGAGGGGCAATAGGGATTGGGTGAAGGAGGAGATGGGTGGCAGCCAACAGCGGGGACCCTAGCGGTCAGATCCTCGGCTGCATAAGCTAGCTCTATTAGAATTATTAATAATGCAAATTATTCTGCTCCTTCAAACCCTTTGTTCATAAAACTAAATATAATCAAATTACAAGATTTAGTTGACTTCGCAACAGCAATGTCAACACAATATGACCTAAGACAGGGGTCCCAAATCTTTCTTGTCCCTAGATCTACTTTTCAAGTAGCATACAGTACCTCTTGAGATAGAGGGATACGAACTATTTACAGTCACCAGAAACAACAAAAAAGGAGGTGGAGTTGCCCTCTATGTGGACTCAAACTTTAACTGTAAAATTATTGAAGATAAATCAGTATCTGTTCACAATATAATGGAATTAATCACTGTCGAAATTGAATTTAAAAAAACAAAAAATGTACAAAGTACATGTTACTTGTGTATACCGAACACCTGGTTCACCGATTGATACATTTAATGAAAAAATGAATGAAATTATAAATATAAATGGATATTCCACAAAGGAATTAATAATATGTGGAGATTTAAATATAAATTTGCTTAAAGCAACTACCCATGGGAAAACAACTGATTTCATAAATATGATGCATTCAAATATGTTACTACCAATTATTGATAAACCCAGCAGGATAACGATTCATTCCTCCACTCTAATAGATAATATTTTTATAAACAATATTGAAGCTAAAATTGTTGGTGGCCTTCTTGTCAGTGATATAAGTGACCACCTCCCAGTTTTAGCTATATTTCAAAATAAAATTATAACTGATGACAAAGAAAACTCTGAAACATTCAGATATATTAGGCGAGTGACAGACCAAACTCTAAATAAACTTAAAGAAGACTTATTAAAACAGAAATGGGACGAGGTCTACAACCAAACTGACCCAAGTGAAGCGTATGAAATTTTTATATCCATGTTTTTAGAAATCTACAATAAAAACTGCCCATTAAAAAAGGTAAGACTTAAAGAAAATTCTAAAATAAAGCCATGGATAACAAGTGGATTACAAAATGCATGTAAGAAGAAAAATATGTTATATAAAAAGTTTATTCAACACAAAACCAAGGAATCTGAAATAAAATATAAAAATTATAAAAACAAATTGACTAGTATTTTGCGGAAAACCAAAAAAGAATACTTTCATAAATTATTTGAAGAACAAAAAGAAAATATTAAGGGAACATGGAATGTCATTAATAAAATAATTAAAATAAAAGATAAAAAATATAAAATACCAAAACAATTCATGAACAAAAGCTCAAAGCTGGAAAATATAAAAGAAATTATAGAAGGATTTAATCATTATTTTGTTAATGTAGGAAATACCTTGGCTGAAAGTATTGAGAAGCATAACATAAGTCCAAGTGATGCTGTAAACAGAAATCCTTTTACATTTTATTTAAACCCAACAAATGAAAATGAAATAATTAAAATAGTAAAGCAATTTAAATCAAAAACATCTAAAGATACACTTAACATTGATATGAATTTAATAAAGAATACAATAGAACATATTGCACAGCCTCTAACATATATTTGCAATAAGTCTTTTCAAATTGGTAAATTTCCTGAAAAAATGAAAATAACTAGAGTTATTCCAGTCTATAAAAATGGCAATAAACAATTATTTTCAAATTATCGGCCTATATCCATACTTCCACAGTTTTCAAAAATAATAGAAAAAGTATTTGTAATAAGATTAGATAAATTTATAGAGAAACACCAGCTCCTTAGTGACAAACAATATGGGTTTAGACAAAACCGATCCACTAATATGGCTGTTACAGAACTAATAGAAAATATTACTACATCAATAGACTCAAATAATTATGGCATCGGTATTTTCATAGACCTTAAGAAAGCTTTCGACACCATAGATCATAATATATTACTGAGCAAACTAGACAGATTTGGTTTTCGAGGAGCTGCATATACATGGCTTCAGAGCTACTTAGAAAATAGATATCAATATGTACAAATAAAGGAGGAAAAATCTGATTTATTAAAAGTCATATGTGGAATTCCACAAGGCTCAACGCTGGGGCCTAAACTCTTTATCCTGTACATCAATGATTTGTGTTACACATCCAAACTAATAAATTATGTACTGTTTGCAGACAACACTACTCTTTACTTTTCAGGAAAAGACCTGAACCAAATGATACAATCAGTTGAAAGAGAATTGAGTAAAATAAAAATATGGTTTGACATAAATAAATTATCATTAAATATTGAAAAAACGAAATTTATAGTATTTACAAAATTAAAAGTACCTAAACAAATTCAAATTATGCTTAATAACACCCCTTTAGAACGAGCTTACGACAGTAAGTTCCTTGGAATGATTATAGATCACAAATTAAGCTGGAAATCACACATAAATTATACAAAAAATAAACTGTCTAAAGTAATAGCAATCATTTATAAATTCAGATTTGTCCTAAATAAAAAAAGTTTGTTTATGTTATATAATACATTAGTACTTCCATATATAACTTATTGTATCGAGATTTGGGGAAATACGTACAAAACTAACACAAAACCAATTTATATTTTACAAAAAAAAGCAATACGAGCAATAACATTCTCATCTTATAATCAACCTACCAATAATCTATTTATAAATTTAAAAACATTAAAGTTCTATGATTTAGTGGAATTACACACTTTAAAATTTATGTTTAAGATAAAAAAAAAACATGATGTCAAACTCTCTACAAAATATGTTTATTATTAGGAAAAGTCCATACGAACTAAGAGGAAATGATGTGTTCATTAAAAATAAATTTAGAACAAATGTTAAAAAATTCTGTATTTCTATTAAAGGTGTGGATCTTTGGAATAATTGTAATGATGAACTTAAATTGTGTTTAAATCTTTTATGTTTAAAAAAGAAATTTAAGTTATTAATACTTAAAAAATATGCAAGTCTTGATGGTTAAATTCAAGCTTCTATAAAAAGTAAACAATTATGATGTGTTATGATTATGATTATGTGTTACGAATATGTGTTATGATTATGTTATATGTTATGATGTATTATGATTATGTTATATGTTATGATGTGTTATGATTATGTTATATGTTATGATGTGTTATGATTATGTTATGATGTAAATATGATATTATTATGTTATGTGTTATAACAATTATGATGACTTAGTATTTACTTATGTCTTTTTGCTTTTATTATGACATAAAAAAAAAAAAAAAAAAAAAAGGGTCGGCGTAATAAGCGTTTGCTTCAGCCGTTACCTTTTCGGTCCTTTGCTGGAATATGGTTGTTTTCTTTATTTCATTGATATGAGGTTGCACTGTGACCGAAATAAATAAATAAATAAAAAAAAAAAGATCTACCAGTCCCGTGGCAACATTGCAAACCTCCACAAATTTTTCCAGCCTGTATTAAAATGAATATCGGTCTTGAGTACTTCCTCCAGATCCACAGCCAATTAGAAAATATATTTAGAAAAACTACAGTTGATTATCCAATCAACATTCAGGTTGATGACGTCTCACGTGACGCCATCAATCTGGAAGTATGCATCCAATTCTTTATTAGCCTTCAGATCTTGAGATGAGTAGAAATTTAGGGGTGAATTGCAGGCATCAAATCGGGATTGTTCAAAAATAAATTATTTAGAACTGTATAAGGATCTTCTCCAACAGTCAACACTGGGTTGACTGAGAATGAGGTCAAAACAGTGGGTTGACTGGTAGAGAAGATAAAAAAAAATACTGCTTTGATAGTTTCATCCTGATGCTGGCCGACTCCCGAGTTTTAGTCACTTGGGTGAAAGCGCTCTATAACACAAGAAAGGCGCTAGATTGTAGCTAGTCGCTTTTTTGAGCGGCTGAATGGTCGCTACATTTTGCGTCAAAGTCGCTAAATTGGCAACACTGACTTTCTGTCATAAAAAAAAAAAAAAGTCACATTCCTTTTTCATTTTTTTAAACATGTCTCACGGTCGACTAGGGACCAATCCACAATCTACCGTTAGACCGCGGTTGACCGGTTGGGAGAAAATTTGTATCAACAAAATCTGGTCAGAACCAATACAAAAAGTAGATGTGCATTAATCAGAGGTGTAACTCTGTGGAACAGTCTAGAGGAGTCTCTAAAAACCCTGCCTCAGTTGCACTTCATGTCTTAACGAAGCCCAAAAACGTGATGAGTGTCGTTACATATTTATAACACAAGATACTTTATTGATCAGCTAATTTTTAATTACCAGCTCTGAGTAGATTCTTCCATTCCATTCTGAAACAGAATCTCTCAAAATAGATCTCTATCTTGTTTCTTTTTTTTTTTTTTTTCTCCCTCCGGAAACGGAGGGTCAAAGGACAGGGATGTCCTCGTTCTGTGTAGTTAAACACTTGTATTGATTAAGTTAAGTTAAATAAAAGGCTTATGTGTGTCAGGTCCTGAGGGACAAATTGTTTCACTCCCACTTTTCGACAGAGTTGTAAATACCTTTAACCAAACCCAGCCACCGGCAGCAGAATCAGGACTCCTCCTGTTTGGATCATCAGTCTACACTTTGCACCTCCGCACATCTTTTATCAGTTTCTATTCCCAAAGTATTTTTCCAACCACATGCCTCATCACTGAAAACTTCACCACCATAAGTTAGGGTATTGACAAACAGAATGAACCAGTTTATTTTCTACTTAGTTAAAAGAAAATGGAAAGTGAGGTTTTTTTTTTTCTTCCAGTAAAACTTCCTGCGGGTTTTTTTACTTTTTGTGTGGGTGAACTAAAAACTTTGTAAAAACAAATCCTTTTTTTAATTTTACCCAGTCGTGAATAAGAAACTGAAAAAACGCACCAGTTTCGCTCCCATGAACTCAAACATCTTTTCCAGAAGGACCCTCATCTGCTGGACGTTGTTCATCAGCACACAGGGCTGCAGAAAGACGGATAGTGAGAAAAATATTACAAAATAGAGAAACGATGAAGACATAAAATGTCTTTAGATGTGTTCAGTTCAGGATCTGAAGATCTGGTACTCACTATCTTCTCCTTCTCACAGTAGGATGGGAAGCTCTTGGAGAGCAGCGCACAATACTGCAGTAGAACTTTGGTGATTGTCTGTGGAAACAACGAAATGTGGTCACGACACAATTTTCTTCCCACAGAATTTCACATTTGGTTTTAAGTCAATTCAGAAGTCAATTCTTTCGGTCACCACCCACAGCTGACCATAGGTGAAGGTGGGAAGGTAGATCAACTTGTAAATCGAGAGCTTTGCTTTTCGGCTCAGCTCTTTTTTTAAC
This sequence comes from Neostethus bicornis, assembly GCA_902685375.1. Lineage (NCBI taxonomy): Eukaryota > Metazoa > Chordata > Actinopteri > Atheriniformes > Phallostethidae > Neostethus > Neostethus bicornis. The sequence goes on from LR738545.1 coordinate 7,627,722, forward strand.
ACGACGGATTGATGCGGTGTCCTAATTATTGCTGACGCCACACCAGTCCGCCTGTTGATCTCCCGCTCTATCCTTTTCTCACTCGCGAACAAGATGAGATACTTAAATTCCTCCACTTGGGCCACTTGGTTTTACAGTTCTATCAATCTTTATTTAATCTTATTTATTTTGTATTAGTTTTTATATAAAATTCAGTCATTTATTTTCAAATCTGGTTATCCTTAGCAGAGACCCTGGCAGTGCCAGAGCCTATCCTGGCTAATTTTTGCGAGAGAAAAAAATCACATATAGAAGGAGAAAAACATGCAAACTCCACAATGAAAGACCCGCGTTTCTAGCCTCAACTGCACCCCGAACAGGTCTGTTACAGGGCCACACACATACAACCATACACACATACACTCATTGGTAGGGGCAATCACGTAGTGGGCAATCAACCTAGGATGCATGTCTTTGGCGGGTGGGAGGAAACCGGAGTACCCGGAGAAAACCCACACAAACATGGGGTAGAACATGCAAACTCCACACGGAAAGGCCAGTGGTTCAAGCCTCGTCCTCACCCGAAACTTGAACCCAGAACCTTCTTGCTGTGAGGCCACTTCTTGCTAACCACTGTGCCATCATGCCGCCTTTTACTGACATTGAGTTTAGAATATTGGAACATGTATTTGTAGAAGCATTTTTTTTTCTATCCCGTCGTCTTCCGCTCATCTAGGGCCGGGTCGCAGGGGCAACAGCTTCAGACAGGAAGCCCAGGCCTCTCTCACCCCAGCTGCATCCTCCAGCTCTTCCAGAAGGATCCTTAGGCGTTCCCCAGCCAGCTGTGAGACATAGTTCTCCAGCTGGTCCGGGGTCTGCCTCTTGATCTCTTCCTGGTGGGACGTGCCCGAAACATCTCACCAGCGAAGCGTTCAGGGGGCATCCTGTCCGGATGCCCGAACCAGCCCATCTGACTCCTCTCGACCTGGAGGAGGAGCGACTCCACACCGAGCTCCTCCTGGATGGCAGAGCTCCTCACCTGGTCTCTGAGTGAGAGCCCAGCCACAGTGCGGAGGAAGCTCATTTCGGCCGATTATATCCGCAATCTCATTCTTTCGGTCACCACCCACAGCTGGTGACCATAGGGGAAGGTGGGAACATGGATCGACTCGTAAATCGAGAGCTTTGCTTTTCGGCTCAGCTCTTTCTTTACCACGACGGACCGATGCAGCGTCCTAGTTATTGCTGACACCGCACCGATCCGCCTGTTGATCTCCCGCTCCATACTTCCCCAAATCGTGAACAAGACCCCGAGATACTTAAACTCCTCCACTTAGGACAGGACCCTGTCCCTGACGCGCAGGGGGCATTCCACCCTTTTCGGGGGTGAGGACCATGTTCTCGGATTTGGAGGCGCTACATGTGTTTTGTGGATCTGGAGAAGGCATTCGATCGTGTCCCTAGGGGACTCCTGTGGGGGTGCTCCTGGGGTACGGAGTCTCGGAGCCCTTGCTACAGGCTGTCCGGTCTTTGTACGACTAGAGCCAGAGCTTGGACTGTATAAACGATAATCAAAATGGTCTAAACGATCATCAAAACAGCTGAAATATCCACAACTGATGATCCACAAAAACTTTTCACTGAGAAATAACACAGCTTTATGAACTTCACCGCATTGCACGCTTTTAAATAAATTAGTGAGGTGATTTTTCAGTTGATATATTAAAAGTCAGGTATATAAAATTGGAAAACTGGGATTGTTTCTTCTGAGTGTCTTCGGTTCACAGTGAGATATTTCTTTAGTTTGTGCTGAGTCAGGCGGACGGTTAACTCATGCATTAAACATTTGGCCCGATGGCTGTCTGCACTGCTTCATATGGTTTCCTTGGGTTGTGCCAAGTATCCCGCTTTTCTTTGCGGTAAAAATTCTAATAACTATGACGTATTTATAGAAACAAAAAAGATAGAAGAGAACAACCGCTTGATGAAGGTATGGAAATGTAGCTAACAGACAACAAGATGGTGGAACCACACAAAAATCTGAGGCAAGAGGAGATGAAAAGGCAAGAGGAGGAGATTAACCTGAGTGGACTGGCAGAAAATGAAAAGCCATTCAAGGTCTGGGGACAGAGGGAAGGACAGCTCAGACTGATGGCTTACATTAGCCATTCTTTATTTAATGAGTCCCATATCGATTGGAGCTCAAAGGTTTGTTAGATTTAATGGAATTGCCTAAAAGCAGTTATGTTAAATTAGGTTTGAAAGAAAAAATATCAAAGATTCAGACATGAAACTGGACTATATGCTGTTGTGCATTTACGTTTTTTTTTTTTTACCTGGATGTTCAAACTATCGGAGGTACGAATGGTTCAATAAAACAGAGACAATGATGAGAGGGATCCATTGTCAGGAGGGGATTTTATTTCTCTCTATTTTTTTTAAAGAATAACTGATTTTAAATCATGACTTATTTATAATAATTGTCCTGTTGTTACATTGCTGAGTCTTGAGTTCATAAGTCACAGGAAATGTCCAACTTTTACAGAATCCAGAAACAACATAACACCTGTTTTTTTTTTGGATCTGAGCACCAAATCCTGAAATTCAATGTAAAAACTTTAACTGATATTAATTAAAACTAACTAATGTCTCTAATGTGCGCAAAAGTAACTGGGCTGTTGCTTCTCTGGGTCGAGAGAAGCCAGATGGGGTGGTTAGGATGCTTCCCGCTGGCCTCGCTGGTGAGGTGTTTTGGCCATGTCTCACCGGGGGAAAACCAAAAGGCAGACCACGGATATCCTGGAGAGACTATGTCCTACAGCTGGATAAGGAGCACCTCAGGATCCTCCCAGGTGAGCTAGAGGATGCACCCAAGGTGCGAGAAGCCTGGGTTTCCCGTCTGAGGCTGTTGCCCACAGGACCCGGACCCGGATAAGCGGAAGATGACGGATCAGATCGAGCACCAATCTTAAATATACTGTATTTTGGCTAATATCTATCCCGGATCCGCTGGAGAGACTATGTCTCACGGCTGGCTGGGGAACAACTCGGGATCTATCCGGGTGAGCTGGTGGATGCAGCTGAGGTGATAGAAGCCTGGGCTTTCCGTCTGAGGCTGTTGCCCCACGCGACCCGGCCCCAGATAAGCGGAGGACGACGGAACAGAATATGTATCAAATAATTACAAATGTTTTTTGTGCTTTCTTTCATAACTTTTTTGAATCCTGTGCTGCTTCTGAACATCCATTTTCGCATTAAAGCATTTAACCAATCACATTTCAGCCAGTCTTTGTTGCCAGGTAGGATCAGAATCCTTCTTCCTGAGGGATACTACTATCTGTTCGCCTGGTTCTTTGTAGCAAAAAAAATAAAATAACGACACTGAAACTTTTGCCTCAAACAAACAGATCTTGAGCTCGTTTATCGCGACGTTCTTCCTTCCACAGGCTGCGTCACTGTGTTTACGTCCGCTGATTAAATCAAATAAATAACATTTAACATTGTGAGAAAATGGAAAAATTATTTTATCAGTGTTAAAACTGTTGTTTCAACCATCAACAACTAAGAGAAGAGATTAGATAGATTTAGGAGTGGATTTATTTTCAAAGTCATTTTCAAGACAGAATTAAGACAAATTGAACAAAGTAAAGACATCTGAGTTGCATGGGACAGCTGTCCACATCTGTAAATACTTATCCCTAAAATACGACATGACAGGTTGGAGCAGCATTAAATTAAAGCAAATCAATATTATTTATGTAGAATAATTGATTTAGGAGGTCTGCGTGATTTGAAGGAATTTTTAAGGAAAGAGACCCTAACCCTATGGCAGCACAGTGGCCAACGGGTAGCACAGTGGCCTCACAGCAAGAAGGTCGTGGGTTTGAGTCCCGAGTGGGGACGAGGCTTGGAACACTGTCCTTTCTGTGTGGATTTTGCATGTTCTCCCCGTGTTTGCGTGGGTTTCCTCCGGGTACTCCGGTTTCCTCCCACCCTCCAAAGACATGCATGCTAGGTTGATTGGCCGGTGCCAAAATTGCCCCTAGGAATGAGTGTGTGTGTGAATGGTTGTGTGTATGTGGCCCCGTGACAGACTGGCGACCTGTTCGGGGTGTACCCTGCCTTTTGCCTTAAATCAGCTGGCATCGATGGGCTCCGGCACCTCCCGCAACCCCGAACAGGACAGACGGATAAGAAGGGGACTGACTGACCCTAACCCTTTGCAAGCTTCGTATGGTGCTTCAAGTGTTTATGTTAATCCTCAGTCGGATTTCAAATGAGTAGAAAGCGATTTACTGTAAAGTGATGATAAATGTCACCTTGGCGAAGCGTCGGTTATAGTGGGCCACCACGCTGGGATCAGGACAGTCCAGTTTCTTGATGATCTCAAAGCTCTGGTTGAGCTGAGTGAAGATGTCCACCACCGAGCTGGAGAACAGCGCATGCTCAGACGTCTGCTGGAACTGCAGATGGAAGAGGAAAAAGAGAAGTATGTGAATGTTTTGCATTGTTGTTTATGGCAGCCATCTTAGGTTTCGTTTTAGTCTTCATCTTTGGACGAATAGTAATTTCAGTTTTGGTCATGTTTTCGTCATCTCTTTATAGTTTCGTTTTAGTCACGAAAACCCAAAAGAGTTTTTGTCAGGGAAGACTTAGAAAGTTTTTAGCCTAGTTTTAGTGTAAAAAAAAAAAACTTACTTTAACAATTGTGTCTTTATTACTGAGAATGAAGCAGGTTATTTGTTTAAAAAAAAAAAAAAACTCTGCCGAGCTTTAATTTGCGCAAAACAGCAAACATAGTAAAACTACGTAAAATAAATTCAAATTCTTCAGTAAGTGAGGAACGTTGTAACTTATTCATACTTCAAAATTACACCTCTTAATAAACCCTGTAAACAAAGTAAACACTGCACTGTGTCTTTAAATCAGTTGTTAGCGCAACCAAGCTAACAGGAAGTTAGCAGCGCCGACAAGCTAGCATTAGCTTGAAGTTAGCATGCTGTTTGCGCAAAATATATGAAAAACTTTATGTTTCTGACCACCAAGCTCCTTTGTTACTGTTTTCACCATGGTTTGTGACTTCCTCATAGCTGGAGGTGTGTTGTGTAGACGGTGTGAACGTGCATCATTGTGGGGGGCGTGCCGCCGTGAGAGACAGATGCAGCTGCTGTGCTTTTTTTCTTTTCAGACAGAAATGTAAAAGTCTGACGCCTATTTCGTTACATTTTCGTCTCGTCAACAGAAACTTGCAAACGTCTCGTCACATTTTCGTCACCAAGATGTCGCATTTATTTCGTTATCCTTACGTCATCGTCATAAAAAAATGCTTCGTCAACAAAATCATTTCGTTTTCGTCATTGTTGACGAAAACAACACTGATGTTTTGTTAACCTGGTCATGCTTCTGATTAACTCACACATCTCATCCTTTTTAACTTTGCGGTAATCAAATTCCAGACTTGTTGCTCTCAGGAAAAGGAGAAGTCATTGCTCTGTTCCTCTCACAGAGCCGTACGTTACTATGGAGAAACTCATTAGCTAAAAGGTTTAAATTGAAATGGCGCCCAGAGGGTTGCTGCTGGAGATCGTGTGGTTACATCTTTCCTCGGTTTCTGACTCGTGATGTTTGTCCTCGTATTCGTCTCTCTCACTAATAAAAACACACAGATCCATAGATGCTTCTTTACAACTCGAGTCAGATCAATGAACACTCAGGAGTTTAATGGACTCTGTGTTACATCCACGTATGAAGGAGAAAAAAAAACAGCTGGATGTCTGCTGGATAAAATACTCTGTGGTTAGAGTGTTTTCTACAATGGGTGGTAACCGAAAGAATGAGATCACGGATACATGCGGCCGAAATGAGCTTCCTCCGCAGGGTGGCTGGCCTCTCACTCAAAGATCGGGCGAAAAGCTCTGCCATCCGGGAGGAGCTCAGTGTCGAGTCACTCCTCCTCCAGGTCGAGAGGAGCCAGATGGGGTGGTTCGGGCATCATCGAGCGCCTTAATGGTGAGATGTTTCGGGCACGGACCAAGAGGCAGACCGCGGACCAGCTGGAGAGACTATGTCTCACAGCTGGCTGGGGAACAACTTGGGATCCCTCCGGGTGAGCTGGAGGATGCAGTTGGGGTGAGTGAAGCCTCGGCTTCCCATCTAAGGCTGTTGCCCCCGCGCCCCGACCCCAGATGAGTGGAAGACGACGGAACGGAACTTTATTGATCCCTCAGCGGGGAAATTTGTGTGCTGCGTTACACTGCAGCAGGTTGCCATGACAGCGCCAATGGTGGGAGAAAGGGGTTTGGGTGTCTTCTCCAAGGACCCTAGATATGAACTCAGTGGGAATCAAACTCGCTAACTCTACCACTGAGCCAACGCCTCTCCACTCGTATATTTAGTCCAAACTGCAAAATATAGAAACTAACTGGCTTCCGAAAAACGCTTCTTTTGTAAATAAGCATAGAAAGCATTCAGTTCATTCTTCCAAAAACAAACTGCCGTTTTTACCTGCAAAGGTCAACCCTGTTCATTAGAATAAAGTACACCATTAGGACCTGGAAGTGCTTGACAGAGAACATTTTTTAAATCATCCAGCATGTCTGAATCTGGTTATGCAAGAAAAAAATTTGTATCCAAAGTCTGCAAACATGAATTTTTGGGAGAATGCAGACTTCTTTTTCTAACATTTATCTGCTGCTGAGCTTCTAAACTGCAACATGAACACCAGCTCTGGGAATGATTGTCTTCATGTTGTCTCACTTCCCTGAGGCAGAGAAGTAATCCGATTGGAGCTCAGAAACAATGCTTAAAGTTGGGAAAACATTCCTCTTAAAATATCGTTTTAATTAGCAGTGGTAACAATAATGTAAACAAAATCTCAGTTAATTAGATCATGAACGTCACCACTGATCATTTAATGGATACAAAACACCTCGGTTAACACCAGTTAATTGATATAAATCGTTCACTAACCAGATAGTTCTCCATCTCCTCAACGAGTTGGTTTCCAATGCAACCAAGCATATGTTGTAAATGTCATTTTAAAGACTAGTTTTATGACAAAACATGTTTTTTTTTTTAAAGAGAGTTACATTAATTTTCTTCTTCTACTTCTTCTTCTTTTGGCATTTCCCTTCAGGAGGCGCCACAGCAAGTCAGTGTCTTCCATCTAGCCCTATCTGCTGCATCTTCTTCAGTCCCACCAACTATCTTCATGTCTTCCTTCACTGTATCCATGAACCTCCTCTTTGGTCGTCCCCTAGTCCTCTTTCCTGGTGGTTCCAAATCTAGCGTCCTTCTTCCGATGTACACTCTCTCTCTCCTCTGCACATGTCCAAACCATCTCAGTCTGGCCTCTCTGACTTTATCCCCAAAACCTCTAACATGTGCTGTTCCAAAAATCTCCAGTAACAGAAAAAGCCGCAAGATTAAAACATTTTTTTTTTTAACTTTTTTTCAATGCCATGCGATCTACCCATAATGCCTTTGCGATCGACCGGTTGATTGCGGCCGACCGGTCGATCGCGATCGACGTAATGGGCACCCCTGTTTTAGATGCTAACGTTGACCTATGATATCTTGTGTATCTGATTTTGGGAGCTAAAAATCTTTCTGACAAAAGACTTTAATTTAGATTTATAAATTAAGTTGAGTTAAAAAGAAAGGACTTTTATTTTGATGGTTAATTTCTGCATTTATTTAATTTGAAAATCAATTGTTGTAGTCAAAACTTTTCTGCTTGCACGCTTCACGTCATGCTTTAACAACACCATCTGTTCAAAATTTAATGGAACATCTTCAACGTTTTAGCCACAGTTTTAATAAACCTGGTTGCTGGTGGATCAAGGTACAACAAAACAAAAATAGATACAAAAATTTAATTAGCTTTTGAGTTAATTAAATTTTATTGAAAAGCAACTGAGCTCAGATCTTAAGATAATGACGATGAAGAGCTGATGAAAATATAATTTCTTCAAACGAATCACTGAGAGTCCTTCACTTTCTCGGTTTTGTGACTCACCCCTTCTCTCTTATCTCTCTCCAAGGCTCCGTGCATGAACTCCATGGACACGTCCTCATTCTCATCCAGCCAAGCGAGGACAAACTGCAGAAACCACCTGCAAAAACCAGGACAAAAAAATGAACTGGTGGACTAAAATCAGTTGCAAGTAAAGCTACAATCTTTCAAACAAAAACGTGCACAATAAAGAGGTTTGAAAGCATGCAAACGTGTTGTTTAATATGATCAACCTGTTATCTACATTTTATATCCACTCTTATGAGTGCTTCGAGTTCCAGTGGTGGATGAAGTACTCACTTTTTGTACTTAAGTAAAAGTACAGATAATTAGGCAAAAAAATACTTTAGTAAATGTAAAAGTACCAATAAAAAAATCTACTTAAGTAAAAGTACAAAAGTAATTGGTGTAAATGTAAAAGTATTTGATCATAATTCAAATATTTTTTGTGCTGTAGGGTCACAAATAAATACTCTGCTGGGGCGTGACCCCCCACTCTCCCGCCTCTTTTGGTCAACAAAAAAAAAAAAAAAAAGGAAGAAAGGAAAGTGGACAAGTTACGCTATCCCCTAGCAGAGTCAGCAAATGGGCCGCCAAAATGCAGGAAAAAGGACACTTTTTTTTTAAATGTTCTAAGCCCCCTGTCACGCTATATTGGCTTTGTCAATGACCTGACGCCCCCCGCGTGGAAAATCCTGGATCCGCCCCTGCTCTGTGTAATGATGCCTGAACTTTTTATTTAAACATAAACACAACGATCTTCTGACTCTTTTTAATTTGTTCTATATTTGATGTTAGTTTTTTGGCGCTGAATGAATGCGGAAAATGTTCCCTCTCGATTCTGATTGGTCCTCAATTCATTACTTCTTTTCCCGATCAATTGCACTTTTTAATTTTGGTGATGCGGCTTCAAGAGGCACTAAAAAAAACTGTATTTTTCAACTTCCTGAACGAAAATGTAACAAAAACTGCAAAACATACTTTTAAAAAGTAGCGAAGTAAAAGTACAGATATTTGCTCTAAAATTGTAGTGAAGTAAAAGTAAAAGTACCGGTCTTAAATTTTACTCAAGTAAAGTACAGATACACAATTTTTTTTACTTAAGTACAGTAACGAAGTACATTTACTTTGTTACGTTCCACCACTGTCGAGTTTAAACATTGTGCATCAGGATTAAATAATTTCTGAAAGAGACGAGGATAAAATCAATCTTCTCACCCGGGATATTCAGGCACGGCGTCTGCAAAGGCCGGAAGGTCTTTAACGTATTCGTTGTAGAGCCATTTGACCTTAAAGTGAAGATTCATGTATTCAGCGGTCTTGCAGAGCTTATGCTTCTCATGTTCTGAAACAGTGGAAAGAAATAAACACTCAGAGATAAATGGAGAACACGTAGACTGTCTGGCCATGTGATAAACACTTCAACAACAACTGCTGATTTTTTCAGCGATTCTACCAGAATCAGAGATTCTTTTAAGTTAATTGGTTCGTGAAAGAAAACAAACCAATTAAAATTACAGGACAAGTGTACAAATCAATCTCAGCACTAGAAATTTTATCGTTCCTTATCCTCATGCAGGCGACTGACGATCAACTAGACCAGACCCAATAAGTTCATGAATGACTTGAATGACTTGGTACATTGGGGTTCTGTCCTCTAATTCTATCTACTATTCTCTGCCAGACTGTCTTGGCTCTTTCCCCGTACCCGCTACTCTAACCCTTTACCCTAAACCCCTGGCTTTCTATCTCATTCATTGTTCTAAATTGTCTGTTTATTTAGAATTACACTGCTAGTTGGTACAATACAATTCACATGTTGTCCACCTCTCTCCCTCCTCTCTGGGAGAGAACCCCATTCAGGACTCTGCGTTCCTGTCCTGGGCATGGCCACACCGAGGAGACCTCCGCGCTTCTTCATCCCCGCTCCATCAGGATGAAATCCATCTACTCATCCCCGCCGTGGGCATCGCTGGGCTGAGGAGTCTCCCGTGTCTCCATCAGGATGAAGAACTTCTACTCATCCCCGTACTGGACATCTCCGGGCTGAGGAGTCCCCCGTGTTTCCATCAGCATGAAGAACATCTACTCATCCCCGTTCTGGACATCTCCGGGCTGAGGAGTCCCCCAGTGTTTCCATCAGGATGAAGAACATCTACTCATCCCCGTTCTGGACATTTCCGGGCTGAGGAGCCCCCCGTGTTTCCATCAGGATGAAGAACATCTATTGACTTCTTTAGATATTTAGCTGTAGAGTAGAATAAGCTAATATTTAAATAATAATCTTTGACACATTGTTTGCTCGTCCCGGGGGAGGGATCTCTCTTTCATGTGGATCCCCATGAGGTTTCTTATTTTTTCCCCACTGATGGGTTTTTTAGGAGTTTTTTCTCACAGTGAAGGAGAGTCTAAGGGCATAAATGAGCTAGTCTTGTTTAGTTAGCATTTGTTAGTTATTTTTCTTGCTGTATATTTGTGTTAACACATTCCTCTTTTTCTTGTGAAGCCCATTGAGACGGACATTCTGTGATTTTGGGCTATACAAATAAAATTGAATTGAATTGAATTGAAGCTGTTAACGGGGTTCAAGTTGAAATGACTTGATTTGTGAACCTAAAAACTCATTTTAAAGAAGTACGTTCATGATCAGATCTCTGCTTTTTGCGAATGATGTGGTCCTGTTGGCTTCATCGGACCATGATCTCCAGCTCTCACTGGATTGATTTGCTGCCGAGTGTGAAGCGGCCGTGGGATTAGCGCCTTCAAATCCGAGACCATGGTCCTCGCTCAGAAAAGGGTGGAATGCCTGCGGGTCAGGGACAGGGTCCTGCCCCAAGTGGAGGAGTTTAAGTATCTCGGGGTCTTGTTCACAAGTGGGGGAAGGATGGAGTGGGAGATCGACAGGTGGATCGGTGCGGCATCAGCAATAACTAGGACGCTGCATTGGTCCGTTGTGGCAAAGAGAGAGCTGAGCCGAAAAGCAAAGCTCTCGATTTACAAGTCGATCTACGTTCCTACCCTCACCCATGGTCACCAGCTGTGGGTGGTGACCGAAAAAATGAGATCGTGGGTACAAGCAGCCAAAATGAGCTCCCTCCACAGGGTGGCTGGGCTCTCACTCATAGTTCGGGTGAGGAGCTCTGACATCCGGGAGGAGCTCAGTGTCAAGCCGCTCGTTCTTCAGGTCGAGAAGAGCCAGATTGGGTAGTTCGGGCATCTGGTCAGGATGGTCCTTGTTTCGGACACGTCCCACCAGGAGGAGACCATGAGGCAGACGCCGGATCCGCCGGAGAGACTATGTCTCACAGCTGGTCGGGGAAAGACTCAGGATCCTTCCAGGTGAGCTGGAGGATGCAGCCTTGAGAGAGAAGCCTGGGCTTTCTGTCTGAGGCTGTTGCCCCTGCAACCCGACCCCGGATAAGTGAAAGATGACGGAACAGAACATTCATGTATTTCTGAGAAGGAACATGACTTGAACAACATTTAATATCTTAACATCCAAACATGAGAAAACCAATTCATTCTGAAGCGACAGGAGTTCGGACTCATTCATTCCAAACGCAGCATCTTACCAGCATAGAAATCAACTCTGCGGATGCGAAATGTGGCTGGAGCTGAGATGGCAGCAGATGAGAGAAGCAAAAATCATGCAGCAAACATTTAGATGACTTCAGAAAAATGAAAAAAATACATGAAACACACACTAGAGGAGGGGGATTCTGGTTAAAACAAAGTTTTACACTATAAAGATTAAGCTACGACTACTGAAAGAACTGAATAAAAACTACATCCTGATCAAGGGTTCTAAGGCTATTTTTTATCGCTAGACTCTGCATCAAGCAGATTTCAAATGTTTGAGAAACGAGTAGGGATTAAATAAAGTTGTGGTTTGACCATTGAAGACCATTTACCAGAGGCTCATTACGTCAATCTGACCGCACGTCACTTTAATACGCTAATTAGAATAAATAAAACACAACCTCGGAGGCTGACTTTTTATGGCTTTTAATATAAACATGTTTTCTATTTTGTCATTTATTTTTTGTGTTCTAAAAATGAACATTTCAAAATTTACAAGCATTTATCTCGCCTAACCTACTGCGCCCCGCAGCAGCTGGGACCAAGCGCGCATTGGAAGTTGTTGCTATGTTTCTATGGCAGCAAACACATTGCTATGCCACACATAAGTCAGTCAGTCATCATCTTATCCGTCTATCCCTTTTGGGTTGCGGGGGTGCCGGCGCTCATCCCGGCTGATTTAAGGTGAAGGGCAGGGTACACCCCGAACAAGTCGCCAGTCTGTCGCGGGGCCACACACATACAACCATAGACACACACTCATTCCTAGGGGCAATTTGACAACGGCCAATCAATCTAGCATGCATGTCTTTGGAGGGTGGAAGGAAACCGGAGTACCCGGAGGAAACCCTCGCAAAAACGGGGAGAACATGCAAACTCCACACAGAAAGGACAGTGTTCCAAGCCTCGTTCCCACCCGGGACTCAAACCCACGACCTTCTTGCTGTGAGGCCACTGTGCTACCCACTGCGCCACCGTGCTGCCCACACTTATGCCACACATAAGTGTGTGTTTGTATTTGTGGAGAGAGACAAGGAGGACTCTGACGCCACTACAGAAACATTTTAGAATTTGAGTGAGATTATATTGAAGAGACACCATGAAGAGATTAAGAAAATTGTAGTCTGAATAAAGTCTGCCATGTTTTCTAGTTAAGTCTTGAAAGTTCAGGTTTAAGTATTGGAATATAGCCTATAGTTAATTTTAACGAGAACATTTTTGAAGCAGCAGCGCAAAATGCGGAAAAAAAGTAGACTATTGACAAATTATATCATTTTACTTTGGTGTTTGCTTTTTTATTTTAGGTTTTAAAAATATTCAACATTTTATTATCATTATTATTACTTTAAAAATTGAGCCGTGAAAAAATTTATTTATGCAATAAAGCAGCGCAAAACATGAATAATTACATAAGCGGTTACATTGACAGTCAGGGCGCTTGCAGGTAGATTTCAAACGCGGCGATCCTAGTGTTTACATGGTGGCCTCACAGGATTCACGTCTCGGGTGGGACTAGGCTTGGAACACTGGACTTTCTGTGTAGAGTTTGCATGTTCTTGCAAAGTATGCATGGGTTTCCTTCAGGTACTCCGGTTTCTTCCCACCCTCCAAAAACATGCATGTTAGGTTTACTGGCCAATAGTTAATTGCCCCTCAGAGTGAGAGTGTATGAATGGCTCTGCGGCAGACTGGCAACCTGTTCGGGGTGTACCCTGCCTTGTTGTTGCTATGACTAAAACTCTTTCAGGACTGTATCTACGAAGCGTTTCGTCTCTATTCTCACCGTTGTTCCAGCGATAGTGATCAATTTTGTCCAGAACTGTGAGCGATGATGAAAAAGGACGACAAAGAATGGACGAAGTGGTGAGAAAGGAAGAGAAGATGGAGTGCACGGACAAGTCAAGCTGTTTTTATCACACACACATACACACACACACATACACACACACTGTGGTGGATCATAGAGATACAGGTACACAGTCTTACCCTCCAGAGCGTATTTCATGTCCTGAGCAAAAAGCATCCACATAACCTCAGCGCTGACCCTCCCCACGTTGAGTTCTTGAGGAAATCTAAAAACAAGAAGAAATCAGACAATAAAATGGCCGCCATTTAGGTTTACGTTCAATTAAAATATACTGACTGGTTGATGATGGGTGTGTATGAGTTCTTGTCCTCCTCGATGATGGACACAACAAGCGTGATGAGTTTGGGCCAAAAATCCAGATTCTGGATACTCGGGCCTTGCTCTTCTGGTTGGTTTTCTTCTTTTTTTTCTTCTATCTCTTCTTCCTCCTCAGCTTCTTCGTCTTCCTCCTCTTCTTCATCTTGTTCATTGTCTTCTCCCTCTGCTTTTTCTTTCTTCTTTTTCTTTTTCTTCACTGGCTCAGGCTGCGAGAGGAGAAAAGAGAAGGTGGAACCAAATAAAACGCACACACTACTCAAGTATTTTCTTTTTAGGGGTTCGGCAGGACAAAATTTATCTATCCGTCTTTGTGAGGCAGCAGGTTTTTGTACGAACACCTACGAAAAATGCAATTTATTAGATCGGAGTTCAGAGATCCGATCTTTTGTCGACTGAAGCTAACCACACAAACCCGTGACAGTCAGGACATCTATGAAACCACTTTTCATAGATGTGGTTTCATCTGGAATGGGGGGGGCAAACTTTTTGGCTCGCGGGCCACGTTGAGTTCTAACATTTGACCAGGGGGCCGGAATAGGAAGAGATGGATTGTATGTTTTGGTAACCGCAACATTAGACCAATAGAATGGCGTGCTAGATTTTAAAAAAGCGCTAAATGTTACATCAAGGGCGTTAAATTTCAAATCTAGCGGCGCTAGGTCTTAAATCTAGTGCGATAGCGCTTAAAAACGTGCATTTAGCAGCGCTAGGTTTGAAATCTAAGCGCTTGATGTAACATTTTGCTTGTTTTAAAATCTAATACGCTTGTTTACGCGTGTGTATTGGCCCCGATGGCTTTCCATATCAGTGGACACTGTTTATTTTGATGGCATGAACATCACAAAGACACACACATTTTAATGGGAGCAGTGTTGTTGTTTCTTTGGCACCATCTAGTGAGGAAACATCAGAATTGCAGGAAAATAAAACATCAACATGGTTTATTTATTTAATTATCTTAAGTTCGGCGGGCCGGATTAAAACGTTTAACGGGCCGCATGTGGCTCGCAGGCTGTAGTTTGCCCATGCCTGGTCTGGAACATCTCTTGGTGATATGCTGTTAAACAGAAACTTACAGCTGGGGCAGCATTTTGAAACTGACGATTAAACAGCTCCAGACAGTTGTTGAAGATGTACTCGTAGGTTGAGTTCAGACAGGCCTTTACACAGTCTCGTACCACGTTGGCGGCTCTGGGAGGACTTGGCAACTCCAACACCTGTACAAAACAGAAAAATCTCTCTCTAAATAAGGACTTAAAATAAATACAGACATGTAGTTTGCCATCAAATAAAAATGGTTAAGGTGCTGCCATGGGCGGCTGCCTGCTGCAGTGTTCCCTGGACTTCAGCGTTTAATCGCCAACTTTCTGAGTTTCTGTCCCGTCTTCTGGCTATGTTTTGTCTCGTTCTGGACATTTCATTTTGAGCGCACTTTAGGCGTCATTTTGGACTTTGTTTGTGTCGGATTGCTGTTTTTTTTTTTTAGAAATTGTCTGGCTAGCTCCCAACGGCTAGCTGGTTATGGAGTTATTCTGCTGTTTACATGCTTGCTGACATGTGCGACCAACTGCTGGCTCTCGGAGTCACATCCGTCAGGGCTGGAGGAGTTTGGTCCTGAAAGAGCTGAGGAGAAAGAGACGATCTGGAGGAGGTGCGGAGAAGGAGACAGTGCTTCAGGCCCTGTGTTTTGGCGGTTTCCATGGAAACGTCCGGTTGCTCGCTTGAGGAACTAGAGGCGCACACTCAGATCCGAACAGTTTGGCCAGAGAGGCCAGTTTGGTGTTCTTCACTGCGGCCAGGCTTTGTGGACCCATTCCGGACTCGAGCTTTTGGGTGGCAAGGTTGGACACAGTGTTACAGGACTGGGACGCCAGTGGATAGGGGCGAGAGGGTTCCTCTCTCTCAAACACGCACACGCACACGCATACACACACACACACACACACACACACACACACACACAGACGAAACCCCAGCTCGCTCTCTTTTTCTATCTTCAACACACATAGACAAGTTCCTCTCTCTGAAGCACACACAAATTTCTCTCTCTAAAACACACACAGACAAATTTCTCTGTCTCAAACACAAACAGACAAAGTCTGTCTCTCTCTCTCTCAAACACACACAGACAAATTCCTCTCGCTCTCCCTCTAAAACAAACGAACATATACACTCACCAACAAAATCCTCTCTCTTGCTTGCTCTCTTTTTCTCTCTCTAACACACAAAGACAAACATTTTCTGTGCAAGTTGGCACACGGAGCGCTCTGTGAGGGGGAGGGGCCACAGCAGCAACATGGGCTGCTTATTGATTACAGGCTCAGCAATGTGATTTCATGTCACAGACTCCAAAAATCTCTGGTAACACTAGAAAAAGCTGCTAGATTGAGAAAGAGTCGTGACTCTAGCGGCTAGAAGGTCTGAATACTCGCTAAATATAGCGTCAAAGTTGCTGAATTGGCAACACTGACTTTATTAATTTTTTTTCTCCTAAACACCTGGCGGTCGACTTGAAATCAGTCCGTGATTGGCTAGTTGTGCTCCCTGGCAGTACACAATTAAAGATGTTTATTGCCCTGTTGATATCTTCTTATGTGTCTTTTGGAGTACTTCCAAGAACGTACACCCTTGTTTGAGAGACACAGTCGTGAAGAAAGACGCTGAAGTCCTCTAACTTCTCAAACTTTGGCAATTTTATGGCCCAGAACATCCAGGCTGCGTCATAAAAGTGTGCAACTCTAGAGCAATAATAAGTCATGCAGCAATTATATTAAGTGACAGTAAAAATCTCAACGCTCTGTTCTGTTTTGATGCCTGGTGTCACAAGCTTGACAAGATGGCATATTTTCAGCCAAAAATAATTTTTTACCTTCATCCTGAAGAAAGTGATGCTGGTGAGAAGATCCACAGTTGATTTGAGGTCACTTAGACGAGCTTTGTCGCTAGCCGGGAAGTTATTCTGAGAATAAACACATTAAAATTCAGATGAATTCTAAGTATTATGTTAATATTTTACACTTATGTAATTATTTATGAGAATAAATCAAGGTAGATGTGCTCGGTTATACAGAGAATATGTCTACTTGAAAGAAAATGAAAACTATGAGGAACAATGAACTGACTCTGTACGTGGAGAGGTCGATACGGAGCGAGTTGTGAAGGTGATCTAGAATTTTCACAAAACGATCTCTCTGTTGGAGAAAAGAAAGAAAAAGAAGATTAAAATTCTTCTGAATCAATCACACGAATGCACACAATGTTTTTTTTTATCTTTAAAAGCGGCTTCAATGACGTGCTGAAATGGAAAAGATATCTTGTTAAAATGAAGACATGATTTTCAAACACGAGCCAATTATTAACGACGTGAGTTCACAAAAGCTTCAAATTGGCTGCTTCTTCTTTTTTTAATGAAGTGAACTGTTTTGCAAATGGTTTACAAAAGAAACCCGTGTTGTGCAATTACTTGTGTATAAATTTTTCTATTTAAAAAAGAAAGCTTTTAATTTTTTCCGTTCCATCATCTCCCACTGATCCGGGGCCGGGTCGAAGGGGCAACAGCCTCAAACGGGTAGCCCAGGTCTCTCTCACCCTGGCTGCATCCTCCTGCTCACCTGGAAGGATCCCAAGTCATTCCCCAGCCAGCTGTGAGACATAATCTCTTCAGCGGGTCCGGGGTCTACCCCCAGCGAGGCTCTAAGGAGGCATCCTGACCAAATGCCCGAGCCACCCCATCTGGCTCCTCTCGACCTGGATGAGAAGCGACTCGACACCGAGCTCCTCCCGGATGGCAGAACTCCTCGCCCGATTTCTGAGTGAGAGCCCAGCCACCCTGCAGAGGAAGCTTATTTTGGCCGCTTGTATCCGCGATCTCGTTCTTTTGGTCACCACCCACAGCAGGTGACCATAGGTGAGGGTTGGAACGTAGATCGACTTGTGAATCAAGAGCTTTGCTTTTCGGCTCAGCTCTCTCTTTACCACGACGAATCGATGCAGCATCCTAGTTATTGCTGACGCCGCACCGATCCGCCTGTCGATCTCCCACTCCATCCTTCCCCCACTCGTGAACAAGAATTAAATTCTTTATTTTAAAATTTTTTTGCATCAGTAAATCTTTTTTTTCTTTCATAAATAATTGTCTTAAGGATTTTACAGATGCAACAAAGAAAAAAAACCTGTTCCTACGCGGGAATCAAACCCAGACCTTCACAAGCAAAAATGTCGGAGTTCCATGTCTCGGGTGGGGATGAGGCTTGAAACACTGACCTTTCTGCGTGAAGTTTGCATGTTCTCCTTTTGTATGTGTTGGTTTTCTCCTACCCCAGTTTCCTCTCACCCTCCAAAAACATGCGTATTAGGTTGATCAAGCCCCTGTCATGATCCCCTCTCCTGCCGCCAGAGGGAGCCCTGGATATTTCTGATCAACCTGTTTAGGGTCACCTGAGGATGATTCCTGATTGCACACATCTGTGCACCCTGCCATCTATTTAAGGGCAATCATCCCCAGACTTCGCTGTTGGATAATATACTCCTTTCCAGCCAGGTCTCCCTGGTTGCCTGACCCACTACACATGCTTGCAATAACATTTAACCATGCCACTGAAACTTTGTTTTTTTCCCCACAGTATTAATGGACTGCCAAAATTCAAATGAACCATGTTTTTGTCTGCAATTGGGTCCTCCTCTTTCCATCTGTACTCCGCCTCATGACAGCGGCTATGGAATTGCCCCTTCAACAGACTGGTGAACTGTTCAGTTTGTACCCTGCCTCTTGCTATTCAGCCAAGATAGGCTCTCGACTCCGTTAGAGATAAGCAGCTCAGAAGACTAAACAAAACATTTCACTTTTCTTTTTTTTTTTATCATCAACTCTGCGTCCCAAAAGATCCAAATCCTAGAGAATAGGTGGGTGGATTAGAGTCGCCACAGTTGCTGCAGCTTTGGGTACATTTTAAAACATCAATGTAAATTCCCAATTTAGAAAAGACTTGTTTCTCTGAGTTTGTGACAATTAATTTGGTGCAGTGATGCAAAAGACTAATTAAGACCATTAAGAGTCTAAAAACATACAAAAGGAAAGAAATTTTTTGACTCTTAACATCTGTTAGACATAATAATTATGCACGTTTTTATGTCGTAACAGGTACAAATTGTACCGAATGTTGGATAAAATTGTCAATCCGGAGTTCAACATTAATCTCCCAGATGGTTTTGTTTACCATATTTAATGCACTAAATTAGAATAAAGCAGATCGAAAACACGCATGTCATAAGGTCATGTTATCAGTTTATCTCCGGCTGCATTTTAAAAAGCTTCTCCATATTATTTACTGCCTGCAGAATGCAAATCCAAGACAGACTTTGAAGTCTCTATTATCGTAATCTGCTGTATTTTCCAAGAAAAAGCACCATCGGCAGCCAGCTTACTAAAAAAATTTGGCCCCACTCTTTTCTTTTACACACATGAAGTACCAAGAAATGATTGGACGACAAAACTCCTCCACCTGAGCAGCGAAAACGTAACGGCATCCCCCCTGTTTATTTTTATCCTCTTGCTTCATATGCTCTGGCTACACAAACAAATTTTCAACGCATGGCAGTAAGACAATGTGCCGTTGGAAGAGATTCCTCTGCAGAGGAGGCAGTCACGACGTGGCGCACAAATAGAGGAGGCAAACTGAGAAAACAAAGAGAAAAAACTTGGCAAAACTTGGTAATCTATTAAGGTACTGATGGGTATTAACGAGCGGTATTTGAATTGGGTAATAGTCAGTAGTGGATGAAGTACTCACTTTTTGTACTTAAGTAAAAGTACAGATAATTAGGCAAAAAATTTACTTAAGTAAAAGTACCAATAAAAAAAATCTACTTAAGTAAAAGTACAAAAGTATTTGGTGTAAATTGTACTTTTTAAGTAAAAAGTAAAAGTACTCGACCATAATTCAAATGTTATTTTTTTGTGCTATAGGGTGTCACCATGGTAACCAGGATAAATACTCTGCAGGGGTGTGACCCCCCTTCCCGCCTCTTTTGGTCCACAAAAAAAATAAATACTTAAATTAAAAGGAAAGGGGACAAGTCAAGCTCTCCCCTAGAAGGGCCAGTGAATGCGCCGCCAAAATGGAGGAAGATGACACTAATTTTTAAAAATGTTTTGGGGGGCAGGCCCCCAGTCACTATATATTGGCTTTGTCAAAGCCCCACCCCCGTTTGGAAAATTCTAGATCCGCCCCTGCTCTGGCTAATGATGGCTCAACTTTTTATTTAGAAGTAAACACAATGAACAACGATCTTCTGACGCTTTTTAATTTGTACTATATTTAATGTTAGGTTTTTGGCGCTGAATGAATGTGGAAAATGTTTCTCGATTCATGACTTCTTCTCCTGATCAACTGCTTCTTTTGATTTTAGCAATGCGGCTTCAAGATGCACTAAAAAAAACCTGTGTATTTTTCAAATTCCTGAACGAAAATGTAACAAAAAATGTAAAACACACTTTTAAAAAGTAGCAAAGTAAAAGTACAGATATTTGCTCTAAAAATGTAGTGAAGTAAAAGTAAAAGTACCGGTCTTAAATTTTACTTAAGTAAATTACAGATACACATTTTTTTACTTAAGTACAGTAACGAAGTACATTTACTTCGTTACGTTCCACCACTGGTAATAGTTCACATTTTTTTTCTGGATTCTTTCCATTCCTGAGTTTTTTTTATCTCTATGAAAAAGCAGCAAGTCGTATTTGAATGCCCAGCAATTAACTTGTGCATGATGTGTAAACTCCAAAGGGTGTCTCCTTGTTTTTAATGGATAAGTGAAGAACGATGCCAGCAGTGCTTTAAACTAATAAAGAGTGAATCCCAATAAACCTCTGACTCTTTTCTACTCTTGTTTTGTGACGACTCGCGCATCCCTTGGCAGCAAATACAATACAGTTAGTTATTATCTTTGTGAAAGCAGAGAGAAAAAGTCAAAAGTATGAGTCACGATGGTAGAAAAATCCACAGAAACGGATTTATGCAGCAGCTATAAAATTACTAAACTAACTTTATGATTGTGTGTTTTTTCGTCAGAACTGAGTAAAACCCCACAAGACCCAGACATAGAAATATTTGGTGAAATAAAAATGATTAGATGTTGCATATTTCCTTCAGTGGGTGCTAACGCGGTACCATCAGCAGTCAAATTACCATTAGTTTGAAAACAATTAAATAATACAGAAAAATTATCATGACAATTTTGGGAAAATAAAACAAAAATGCCTCCCAACGGATCCTAGATTCGCTCCTAAGTTGAGCCACTAAACGGCAAGTTTTTATACAAAAATAATAAAGACGGAACTATAAATAAAAACATAGTAATTTGTATTTTTTTTCAAAAAGGAGTTCTCCTACCACCAGAGCAACTCCAGCCTGACATACCATCTAAACATAAAACATGTTCAGGCAAGTTCCTCTGTTGCGAGTGTGGCTATCGTGAGCTCGCTCCCCCAAACCAAGATAGCTGAATTTGGCAAGCGAATGAGCAAATCCACAACAGAAAAACAGACAAATACTATCGCAAAGTGGGTTGATGCTGATTGTAGGACAATTTCTATTGTTGAAGATAAGAACGAACCCTAACGAACCCTAACCCTTGTTTTACTTTTTTTAATGATGCACCTGGCCTCATGACGCACAGTTCACCAATAATAAATTAGATTTAAAATCTTCTCTTTTTACTGTATTCAATTGATTAGTCATACAGTACATTTTTTTAAATATCCTAGAATTCAAATTCTTTATCAAGAGATCTTTTGCAGATATGATGTTAAAATGCGATTAATTCGATTAATTAATAACAAAATCCTGTAGTTACTTCGATTAAATATTTTTAATCAACTTAAACCACTACTAAAAACAATTGGAAATTTGATTTATTCCGTTCCATGACGTTATCTTCCGGTTATTAGGGGTCGGGTTATGGGGGCAATAGCCTCTGACAGAAAGCCCAGGCTTTTTTCTCTCAACCCGGCTACATCCTCCAGCTCACTTGGGAGGAGATCTCAAGGTGTTCCCTGCCAAGATGTGCGACATAGTCTCTCCAGCAGGTCTGGAACCTGCCGCTGGATTTCCTCACAATGGGATGTGCCCTAAACACCTCACCAACGAGAAGTTCGGGAGGCATCCTAACCATCCTAACAGATGTCCGAACCACCCTGTGTTGTTCATTTGAATAACGAGACTGCGTTATTTCTAACAGTAGTCATGTGTATTCCTTGTTTTCTGTTTGTGGAAATACTTAACAATAATAATAATAAAAAGTTTATTTGTAACGCACTTTATAGCTCCACTGGAGATCTCAAAGTGCTACTTCTTCTTCTATACATTTATGTTCAACTAGTGACATCTACTGGTGGTATAGCATATCACAACACACTCCATCTGGCTACTCTCGACCAGAAGAAGCAACGGCTCTACTCTGAGCTCCTCATTTTGGCCGCTTGAATGCGTGATCTTGTTCTTTTAGTCACCACCCACAGTTGGTGACCATAGGTTAGGGTGGGAACGTAGACCGACTTGTAAATCAAGAGCTTTGTTTTTCGGCTCAGCTGTTTCGTCACAAAGATGGACCAATGCAGCGTCCTGATACAAATTTGACTTTTTGATGCGCAAAAATATAACTTAATATTTTCTGAAGGTGAAATTCAACATGTCCAGAAATAATGAAAGTGAGAATAAAATTCCACTCAAACATACAATTTAACTTTCAAGAACTAAATTAAAGAGAAGAGCTTAACCTTTGAAGTATTTTACTTAGTCACATTAACCTCCCTCGCAGGTGGGTGTAAGGCGTCCCAAAACAGGCGCAATTAGTTCATTTGTTCAATTTCCTTGTTAAAAATATAACGACTCTTTGTTCTTGTATCCCATCTTAATGCCGAGGAGAAACTTGCTCCCTTTTCCTATTAAGAGTTCACACACCCTTTTATCCTCTGACACAATTTATGTGTCTATAAAACATTTGGAATATGTTCCATTTCATTAGAACGATGATAGATTCCTGCAGGGAATTACTAATGGCTTAAGCTTTGGATACCAATTAAATAAAGTAGTAAAGCCGAACAAAAAGAGAAATAAAAATATTAATTACTGTTTAAAACTGGATTTAACCTTTTGCTCTATATTCTTAGAAAGGCTTTGTTCGGAGACAGTTTGTATCAAACCACACGGAACGGACAATTAACATGGTCTTTAAAAACAAAAAATGGACTTTTTGAAAGACAAAGAAAATTTTAAACTAGCAAATCTGAGAAAATGTGAATACTTCTTTTGTTATTTTCGTCATTAGTCAAAAGTGTATTCGGTTACCGCGATCCTGACCATCTGTATGAAACGTCACGTTAGCTAAGGGATGTGCTGATACTGCTGAGCATCCCCCATCTCACCTCTAGTCTGTCTCCACTTATCTGTAAGTCGGGGGTCTGCAACTTTTCTCCCTCCCCCCCCACTACTCTGTAAGAATATGCCTCTTGTTTCCAAAACTGTACAAATAAAGTAAGGAGAACATAGAGATCCAGCGCAAGGTCAGAAAGACCCGGAAAACAGCAAAGTAGTCAGTCTGCCACTGCTCCCCCCATGACTCATACCACCTATCACATTTACAGCAAGTGTGATAGAAGCTGCAGCTACCGCATCGGCTTACTCATCCACAGCCAACGCTGTACATTCAGATAAATATCCAGGTGCAGACTCCATTTTTTCTAGAGACAGAAGGATGCCGACCACAAATAAAGCAGTAAGGAACGCTTTTCTTCGTAGACAAAAACAGCACAATTTGTAAACTTTTCACATTTTTATGACAATACCTGGTAAGCTTTGACCCTCTAGGTGTCATGATCCCCTCTTCTGCTTGTAGAGGGAGCTCTGGATCTTTCCAATCAACCTGATTAGGGTCACCTGAGGATGAATCCTGATTGCACACATCTAGGCACCCTGCCACCTATTTAAGGGCAATCATCCCCAGACTTCCCGGTCCCTTCCAGCCAGGTCGCCCTGGTTGCCTGACCAAGTACACACTTACAATAACCTTTTACCATGCCTCTGAAACTTTGTTTTTTCTTTCCACAGTATTAATGGACTGCCAAAATTCAAATAAACCATGTTTTCTGTCTGAAATTGGGTTCTCCTCTTTCCACTTGCACTCCGCCTAGTGACACTAGGTGTACAGTAGAGCAGGTGTCACCGTCCCGGTACCCGCGGGCACTAGGTCGCCCACAGCGACTGCATCAGTCGCTGCGGGCGAGCTCTAAAAATAGCACTAATCACGAATTAGCTCTGTCTAAAATTTTATTTAATTGTGTTGCTATTCTTTTTGAATTTCATTTACAGTGATGTAAATTTAAAAACGAATACATAAAAACATAAACTTGAGCGCTGCAAAGATGAGGATACGAACGCGTTTTCTACCCACAAAAACAAGGCAGAAAAAAGGAAGAAAACTTATCATTTTCACAGTGAATGGGAGGAAGAGTTCTTTTTTACTAAAGTGAAAGAAAACTGTGTGCGTCTCATCTGCAGTGCGACTGTGGCAACGCACAGTCGCACCGTACTTATTTTGAAAGGAGTAGATTTTGTTTAATCTTACAGAACTGATCATTTGTACAAACATGGTTCAGAGTTTATGATTTGATAACAATTGGTGGCCTGTAAAAATTAAAAAAGATTTCCTGCAAAGTGACGATTTGAAAATGAAACACTTGGATATTGCATATTGAAATCTATCTGTTTCCTACCTTGTTTAATCATGCTGAAATAATTATTGTGATGGATCATTAACAATCAGTGTCTTCACATAGAATATTATTAATAGTAATATCAAATTAAAGGTACACTGTGTAACTTTATTTTATCAAAGTGGTAGCCCTTTGCGTTACTCAGTGCCCTTGAAGTAGCTCTCAGTTTCAAAAAGGTTGATGACCGCTGTTGTAGAGGCTAAAAGAGTCATGCGTTTGGTTCTTTTAATTGAATGTAGTGAATAATTCTGGTTCGGCATAACTTCATATTACATCAGCCTCTTCGTCTGACAGAAATACATGAGCGTGTCACATGCCTGCAGGTCTTCTTTTGCACATGTAAAATTCAGAGCAAGAAGTAAACCTGCTCATCTCAGAAATAATGATAGAGGACAGAAATGAGATCCCTGTAGTGAAAGCTTTCAGAGACAAAAACAGGTGGAGTTGAAGGAGAAAAAGTCCGAGGACTTTTACAATAATGAGTTGAAAGGATGTAGTCAAGTTTCACCACTCAGGAAACGAAAAAAAAGGAAGATATCATGTTGCCATGGAAACTAAAGCACCAAAATTGGCTTTATTCAGGGCAAAAAGAATGAAGGCCGAAAAGATATACAAAATAAAAATTTAAAAAAGCAGTCTATGAGATAAAATGATTAGAATCTGACGCAAAGCATGAGAATGTGTTGGAAAGATATCGTACAAACAAGTTTGTCCCTATTATTTTTTTGCCTGTTTGGTTATTTTTAAGCTTTGTGGGGCTCAGAGTGTAGTTACAACACCCCCAAAGGGGAATGTCACCCTGACCCAGGTACTGACACAGCAGGGGAAATGTCAGAATGCTGAACAAATTAGGAAAAAAATATTACAAGGCATAACCCAAACAATGTCTAGGTCATATTAAATCATTCCGTTCCGTTCGTTCCGTCATCTTCCGCTTGTTCCAGGGTCGGGTCGCGGGGGGCAAGGATCCCAAGTCGTTCCCCGGCCAGCTGTGAGACATAGTCTCTCCAGCAGGTCCGGGGTCTGCCCCTTGGTCTCCTCCCGGTAGGACGTGCCCGAAACACCCCGCCCGCGAAGCGCTCGGGGGGCATCCTGACCAGATGCCCGAACCACCCCATCTGGCTCCTCTCGACCTGGAGGAGGAGCGGCTCGACACCGAGCTCCTCCCGGATGGCAGAGCTCCTAACCCGATCTCTGAGTCAGAGCCCAGCCACCCTGCGGAGGAAGCTCATTTCAGCCGCTTGTACCCGCGATCTCATTCTTTTGGTCACCACCCACAGCTGGTGACCATAGGTGAGGGTAGGAAGATGGTAGATTGACTTGTAAATCGAGAGCTTTGCTTTTCGGCTCAGCTCTCTCTTTACCACGACGGACCGATGCAGCGTCCTAGTTAAATCATAAGAAATTAATTTTACCGAAATTTACCGCCCAAAATGTTCAAGTTACAAGCGGCTGAAATTAGCTTCCTCCGTAGGGTGGGTGTGCTCTCACTCAGGAGCTTTACTATCCAGGAGGAGCTTGGAATACATTCTTCCAGGTCAAGAGAAGCCAGATCGGACATCTGGTTAGAATGCCTCCTGAACGCCTCGCGGGTGAGGTGTTTTGGGCACGTCCGACTGGGAGGAGATTAAGAGTCAGACCCTGAACCTGCTGCAGAGACTATGTCTCACATCTGGACAGGGAACGTCTCGAGATCTTTCCGAGTGAGCTTGGGGATTCTTCAGGTGAACGAAGCTTGGGTTTCCCGTCTGAGGCTATTTGTTGCCCCCGTCCGTTGCCCCCACGACACACCCATGGATAAGCGGAAGCCAATGGAACGAATTGAAACGGAATGTTCAAATTATTTGTAAAACATTTGATACAATACAAAGGTAACATCAGGCTGGGGGGAGACGGTGGCTCAGTGGTAGAGCATTCGCCTGCGGACCGGAAGTTAACCAGAAGTTTGCGGATTCAATTCCCACCGAGTTCACGTCTAACGTCCTTGTGGAAGACACCTAACCCCCCGTTACTCCCACTATTGGCACAGTCTTGGCAGACTGCTGCGGCGTAGTTATTTCATGACTAAAGGGGGGGCGCTTTGGGGGAGATGGCAGCTCAGTGGTTAGAGCGTTCGTGCGCGGACTGGAAGTTCGCAGGTTTGCGTCCCAAAGAGAGCACGTCTAGGGTCCTTGGAGAAGACACCTAACCCCCGCTTCTCCCACCATTGGTGTCATCGAAGGGCAGCCTGCTGCGGTGTAAGGAGTGCAGCACACAAATTTCCCCGGTGAGGGATGAATAGAGTAATTTTTTTTTTTTTTTTTAAAGCACCTAAAACGTTATGTTTAAAATATAACTTTTTATGTCCGATGACATAAAACTCGATAAAATGCAGCAAAAACTTCAAGAACAAAACCGTTTTTCTTTCAAAATAAGATGCGTGTTTAATACTGAAATCAATGGATGTCCTCAGATACCCCTGTAAGAACATGAACAAACAAGATTCTGTTGCTGGTGTGTCTTCTGGACTCATATGAACTTGTTTTATTTTTACTATTATCCTGATCACTGCTGGTGTGGAAACCTGCCTCCGGGCTCGACTCAACCAGCGCTTTGTTTTTCATATTTGAAATCAGACAGCCTGGGATGTGATAAATGAATCATTTAAAACCTTAAATTAGAATTCCTAATTAGTATCTGCATAGCACAAACTTGTCTGAGATCAATTGAAATGTTTACATTTAGGTGACAATCTACTTAATAAAAAAAAAAAAAAAAAAACTTTCCAATTTTAGTAAAGGAGGAATGAAACAGCTGAAATCCTGCTGCTTATTTCCCTCCAGAAACATTTTAGTCACTGTTGGGACCATTTTTATGCGAGAGTAAAATGTCAACGTGGTATTCGGGACACAAAAATCGCAATGATGTAAACACTGAGTTCAGATCGTAGTAAAAGCAAAATGATGATTTTTATGGTGAAAAACACATCAGATCATAAAAGACTGCTCTGCCACTGCTCCCCCAATGACTCATACCACCTAATACATTTGCAGCAAATGTGGTAGAAGCTGCAGTGGTTAGAACAGTGGCTTCACAGCAAGAAGGTCAGGGTTTGAGTTCGGGAGATGAGGCAAGGCTTTAAACATAGAAAACACTGGCCTTTCTGTGTGAAGTTTGCATGTTCTCCCCATGTATATGTGGGTTTTCTCCAGGTAGTCCGGTTTCCTAGCACCTGGTTGTTATAAGGTAATATTTTATTATTAAAAATGAGAATATCAATCTACTGCTCCATCGGTCCGTCGTGGTAAAGAGAGAGCTGAGCCGAAAAGCAAAGCTCTCGATTTACCAGTCGATCCAAGTTCCAACTCTCACCTATGGTCACCAGCTGTGGGTGATGACCGAAAGAATGAGATCGCGGGTACAAGCGGCCGAAATGAGCTTCCTCCGCAGGGTGGCTGGGCTCTCACTCAGAGATCGGGTGAGGAGCTCTGCCATCCGGGAGGAGCTCGGTGTCGAGCCGCTCCTCCTCCAGGTCGAGAGGAGCCAGATGGGGTGGTTCGAGCATCTGGTCCCGATGCCCCCCAGCGCCTCGCGGGTGAGGTGTTTCGGACATGTCCCACCAGGAGGAGACCAAGGAGCAGACCCCAGACTCGCTGGAGAGACTATATCTCACAGCTGGCTGGGGAACGACTTGGGATCCTTCCGGGTGAGCTGGAGGATGCAGCCAGGGTGAGAGAAGCCTGGGCTTCCTGTTTGAGGCTGTTCCCACTGCGACCCGGCCCCGAAACAAGCGGAAGATAACGGAATGGAACGAATATCAACAATAATCTTCCTTTTGGACTTTTTTTTGTAAAGAAATTTGATTGGTGAGACCCTGAAACCAGACCATCACTCTGCATTTTATTATAGATAAAAAAGAAAAATATACCCAGTAACAAATCTGGTGATTCTCATGAGATGTGACGGGACATCCTCGTCCATACCTAAACTGGATTACAGAGTGTGTGGTTGATCAGTTCTTTTCTTTGGAACCATATGTTGAATTCTTTTGAATAATTCAACTTGAAAATAAAATGAAAATGAAAAAAATCTGCAGGGATGCTGGAAATGTGTGTTTAAGGACAGTCATCTATACAGCGATGGAACATTTAAAACCAACCAAGCTTAAAGAATCAACCGGTTATTTTAAACTTCCCAACATCAGATTTTACACACAATCCTTTTATTTATTTGTTTCTCTCGTTCCTACTTGACCTTGTTAAAGATTTTAGATGACTGCCTACATGCAAATGTTTTCAGTTTGTCACATTTTTTTGCACTAAATATACAATAGATGGGGATTTAGTGAAGAGAAATCTATTGAGGTTATTCAAATAACTTTACAACGATAGAGGTTGCGGTTTAGTACCAATACATTGTATCTTTTTCCAGCAGGAGATATTTAATCTGTATGCTGCTACAAATTTGATAATTTGTTCTTACTTCAAAATTTATTATGAACAATTTAACGTGATTTCTCTGTACATTAGAGATTTTTTTTAGCACTTGTGTTATTTCATGATGATTAAACAACAATGTGGATCTCGCCGCACGAACGTGGCCAACTGGACGACCTGCCCTGCGGTCGAAAGATACTGTACCTACAAGAGGGATCTGAAGTCGTGCAAAATCAACGTAGCAGATCTCGAATCAAAGACCTCTAACCACAAAAGGTGTTGTGCAACTGTCAAAATTGGTATCAAGAAGACTGAGAAGAACAGAGAGATCCAACGCGTGGCCACAAAGACCCGGAAACAGCAAAAAAGATCAGTCTGCCAATGCTCCCCCCATGACACATACCACCTATCACTAAATCTGTATTTGTTGCCAATAAAAGAGTTCAGAAGATATCGCTAGTGCAGGGGTGGGCAAACTTTTTGGTTTGCGGGCCACAAAGAGTTCTAAAATTTGACAAGGGGGCCAGAACAGGAGCAGATGGATGGCATGCTTTGGTAACCGCTAGATTAGACCGATAGAATGGTGCGCTAGATTTTAAACAAGCGTGCTAAATGTTACATAAAGGACGCTAAATTTCAAATGTAGAGCGCTAGGTCTGAAATCTAGTGCGATAGCACTTAAAAACGTGCATTTAGCGGCGCTAGGTTTGAAATCTAAGCGCTTGATGCTTGATTTTGCTTGTTTTAACATCTAACACGCTTGTTTATGTGCGTGTTCTGGACCCGATGGCTTTCTATATCTGTACGATTTATTTTGACAGCGTGCACATCACAGGGACACACACACATTTTATTGGGAGCAGTGTTGTTGTTTTCTCAACAAAGCCAATATATGAGTGTGCCATCTAGTGAAGAAACATCAGAGTAGCAGGGGAAATAAAACAAACAAGGTATGTTTAATTAATTTTTTCAAGCTCGGCAGGCCAGATTAAGCTGTTTAACGGGACGCATGTGGCCCGCGGGCCGTACTTTGTCCACGCCTGGTAGAAAATGTACGTATATCTTCATATACTTCTTTTTTTTCATTCAAACATGTCTTTAGCTTAATGTGATCCCCAAGCTGCAGGTGGTTTGGGACCTGCACCTGTGTGACAGTGTTATCTGTTAACTTAGGAATGTGTTAACAACGTTTGTTGAACACATACACCGTTTTTTTTCAACTTTCTTTCATCTTTATTTGTCTTAACCATCTGAAAAAGGGGGGGCTGTAACTTTTCTTTCCCCCACTACTCTGTATGAACACATCTCTTTTGATCTCCACAACTGTATAAATAAAGCAGACAGGATGCATATTTCTTTTAGACACTCGGGGTGTGCTATCCTTGTCCGACAGGGAATATATGAGTCTCTCGTTTTCTTCTCCGGTCACCACATATTTAATCTTTTCCTTCCAAAAGTGGGGTTAATGATGTGTAACTGAAACACCTCCCTTGTCTTCACGCCAGGGGTGGAACGTAACAAAGTAAATGTACTTCGTTACTGTACTTAAGTAAAAGAATTGTGTATCTGTACTTTAATTAAGTAAAATTTAAGACCGGTACTTTTACTTTTACTTCACTACATTTTTAGAGCAAATATCTGTACTTTTACTTCGCTACTTTTTAAAAGTGTGTTTTACATTTTTCGTTACATTTTTGTTCAGGAATTTGAAAAATGCACAGGTTTTTTAGCGCATCTTGAAGCCGCATCGCCAAAATCAAAAGGAGCAGTTGATCGGGAGAAGAAGTAATGAATCGAGAAACATTTTCCGCATTCATTCAGCGCCAAAAACCCAACATCAAATCTAGTACAAATTAAAAAGAGTCAGAAGTTCGTTGTTTGTTGTGTTTACTTCTAAATAAAAAGTTGAGCCATCTTTACACAGAGCAGGGGCGGATCTAGAATTTTTCAAACGAAGGTGGGGCTTTGACAAAGCCAATATATAGTGACTGGGGGCCTCCCCCCCAAAACATTTTAAAAATAAGTGTCATTTTCCTCCATTTTTTGGCGGCCCATTCACTGGCCCTCCTAGAGGATAGCTTTACTTGTCCCCTTTCCTTTCCTTTTATTTTATTTATTTATTTTTTTGTGGACCAAAAGAGGCGGGAGAGGGGGGTCACACCCCTGCAGAGTATTTATCCTGGTTACCATGGTGACACCCTATAGCACAACAAATAACATTTGAATTATGGTCGAATACTTTTACTTTTTACTTAAAAAGTACAATTTACACCAACTACGTTTGTACTTTTACTTAAGTAGATTTTTTTTTATTGGTACTTTTACTTTTACTTAAGTAATTTTTTTGCCTAATTAACTGTACTTTTACTTAAGTACAAAAAGTGAGTACTTCATCCACCACTGCTTCACGCTGTTAAGATCATTCACACCTGTAGCCTGAGCTGTCCGCTTATAACTAGCTCACCAAACACGGTAATAATACAAGTCGTAAACAGATTCTACACGTCTTCTTCCATCGAGTCGTTGCTACATAACCCAGAGCAATCTGTCAAGCAGACACGATTAGCTGTGTTGTAATTAAAATATTAGACTTTATGTGTTGATTCATATTGTTACGGAAAGTCACTTACCCCGAAGTTTGAGGCAGCGAATCTGGCTGGAGCAGACACATTTGTGGAGGCGGTGGGGTGGGCGTAGAAGGCATTGATGTTGGCCAGCAGGGTGCTCATCACAGCTGGCACTCCTGACAGCATATATTTAGAGGACAGGCAAGAGAAATGCCTGCAAATGGGGAAAAAAAAAAAGCAGAAAGGCAGAGGAGTGAGAGATGCTTGTTGAGAGGATAACAGTGTACCAGTAAGCATTTTAATGGTACCAAACGCACCAGTCAATCACTCATGTATGCCACTGGACTGTTATGCCAAGAAGTTTTATCTGATTTAACAGAAAGTTTGCATCTATTGTAAAGAAACCTCTTCGGAGCTATTTAACAAAATGAGCAGTAGAAGTTTCAAGTTATTCATTTCTTTTGCTTTGTGCTCATGTTGCAGTTGGTTTATTCCATTTATTGGGGAGACGGTGGCTCAGTGGTTAGAGCGTTTGCCCACAGACCGGAGGTTAACCGGAAGTTTGCGGGTTTGCATCCCACTGAGTGCACGTCTAGGGCCCTTGAAGAAGACACCTAACCCCCTTTTTCTCCCACCGTTGACACCGTAGAAGGGCAGCCTGATGCGGTGTAGGAATGCAGCACACAATTTTCCCCGGTGAGGGATGAATAGTCAGTCAGTCAGTCATCTTCTTATCCGTCTATCCCATATGGGTTGCGGGGGGTGACGGAGCCCATCCCCGCTAATTCAAGGCGAGGGGCAGGGTTCACCCCGAACAGTTCGCCAGTCTGTCGTGGGGCCACACACATACAACCATCCATACACACACTCATTCATTCCTAGGGGCAATTTGGCACCGGCCAATCAACCCAGCATGCATGTCTTTGGAGGGTGGGAGGAAACCCACACACGGGGAGAACATGCAAACTCCACACAGAAAGCACAGTGTTCCAAGCCTCGTCTCCACCCGGGACTCTAACCTAAGACCTTCTTGCTGTGAGGCCGCTGTGCTACCCAATGCGCCACCGTGCCGCCCAGGGACGAATAGAGTGAGTAAAAATTAAATTAAAATTAATCACTTACAAATCTACATAGAGAACGTCGGCATGATTGCACCTTTTTTTGAATGATGTCCAAATTCGGTTTTACCAAATCCATAGGAAAGGCATGTTTATGACCCCCGACATTTAGACCATAAATTAATTTTCTCAATGGATTAATAATCAAATATCAACTGTTATGGACAACGCCATTTGGAGGATGTTTGGGGTTTTATTTTTGTCGCCCTTGTGTTTTTCCCTTACCTCTGCCACCCAGGCTCCCAACCTTCCCACCTGTTGGCAGTTACAGATGATTAAGAAGGTCTGGTGCCAAGCTGAGAGAAGACCCATTTGCAGCACTCCCAAAAGAAGCTTTTCAGTTGTTAAGATTGATTGTAAATAAATA
This sequence comes from Neostethus bicornis, assembly GCA_902685375.1. Taxonomy (NCBI): domain Eukaryota; kingdom Metazoa; phylum Chordata; class Actinopteri; order Atheriniformes; family Phallostethidae; genus Neostethus; species Neostethus bicornis. Next base: position 7,660,714 of record LR738545.1, read on the forward strand.
GATTATTTCTTCAACACCCTACTCTGCCTAGTTATTCAATTGTGTTCCACTCCCGGGTTTTAATCATAACATCTGTCTATGTATCGGCCTAACCCTAGACCATACGAGTCGTACTACCAACACGTCTTTAGGTGGGTTTGTCTTTGCTTTAACACAGAACAAAAACTTGAATCCAAGACCTCAATTTGACAAACCTCCCTCTTTGTTTGAAAAGGAAAAAGCCACCATTAGGCTCATTTAAGTTGTCAAAGCCGCAGAAAGTGAACAGGTTGAAGAAGGTTGAACCATAACAGCAGCCAGACATAGAAGTTGAGCTTAAGAAGAGTACCTAGCAGTTAAAGAGACAGATATTTCCCACAGGACCTGCCAGACATCTAAAACAGAGGTAGAGGAGATTCAATATTTGATTGGTATTTGCAGAGCTGTGGCGCACTAAAGCTGAGATTAAAATCAGGAAGGTGCAAACATGTGTGTAATGTGCAGACTTAGTTCCTGCTCACTTGCAGTCTAAATACAGGTTAAATGGTGGGTTTTTAAGAAATGATCACAGATGTTTAAATTGGTCATTATTCTGTGTTAAATTGGACCATTTTATTTTTCTGGTACTTTCTGTATTCTTTTAATGATACATCCAAAAAGTTGTTGGAAACATTCCCAATTTCCTTTGGCACCACATTCCAGAGCTGCAAGGACTTCATTATTCCTTTTTTTTAAATCGTAGTGTATTCAGTCCCTCATGGGAAAATTACTTTTGCTGCATTGCACCACAGCCGGCAGCCATGACAGCGCCAATGGTGGAAGTAAGTGGGTGTTCGGTGTCTTTTCCAGGGTCACTTAGACATGGGACGAGTGGAAATTGAACTGGCTTCTGTTGGTCCAAAGATGAAGATTCTACCACTGGCCCTTATTTTGATGCTAAGATTGAAATTCAGCAAATTGTTCCGTCATCTTCCGCTTGTTCCGGGGTCTGGTTGCGGGGGCAACAGCCTCAAACGGGTAGCCCAGGCTTCTCTCACCCCGACTGCATCCTCCAGCTCACCCGAAAGGATCCCAAGTCTTTCCCCGGCCAGCTGTGAGACATAGTCTCTCCAGGGGGTCCGGGGTCCGCCTCTTGGTCTCCTCTTCGTGTGATGTGCCCAAAACACACCGCCCGCGAGGCGCTTGGGGGGCATCCTGACCAGATGCCCGAACCACCCCATCTGGCTCCTCTCCACCTGGAGGAGGAGCGGCTCGACACCGAGCTCCTCCCGGACGGCAGAGCTCCTCTCCCAATCTCTGAGTGAGAGCCCAGCCACCCTGTGGAGGAAGCTCATTTCGGCCGCTTGTATCCGCGATCTCATTCTTTTGGTCACCACCCACAGCTGGTGACCATAGGTGAGGGTTGGAACGTAGATCGACTTGTAAATCGAGAGCTTTGCTTTTCGCCTCAGCTCTCTCTTTACCACGATGGACCGACGAGTTTCTACCCTGCCTATTTTTGGTAGATAATTCTGCTCATTCCACCTTTTCAGTTCCAACTCCCTTCACGCTTTGCGATAGCGCTGCAACTCACATCATGACTGAAATTAATTTAACGTTTACAGAAGCTGATCCGTTTTTTTCTCTCACCAGATGATTGTAATAAACTGATCACACAGTTGAGAAATCTCCAGGGTGACAGGTCATCATTTCTCATTAAATCAGATAATCTCATTTGCATGCTGTTTACAGTTCATGTTCAACCCTCATTTACAAAACAGTTTCTCATTTCCAACCCAAACATTTCCTGGTTGATTTCACCGATAAGTAGACACACCGTCTGGTCAGGATGAATCCTATTCAGAAACGTATTTGTAACTCCAAGCTTACTACTTGTAAGCTTGTAAGTACTTAGGATCAACAGTCCAGAGCAATGGAGGGTGTGGAAAAGAGGTGAAGAAGCGTGTTCAAACAGGTTGGAACTGGTGGAGAAAAGTATCAGATGTGATGTGTGATAGAAGAGTTTCAGCTAAAATGAAAGAAAAAGTGTACAAAACCGTGGTGAGACCAGCCATGATGTTTGGTCTAGAAACAGTAGCATGGAAGAAAAGACAGGAAACAGGGATGGAGGTAGCAGAGATGAAGATGCTGAGGATCTCTCTGGGAGAGACCAGGATGAACAGGATCAGAAATGAGTACATCAGGGGAACAGCACATGTTAGAGGTTTTGGAGATAAAGTCCGTGAGGCCAAACTAAGATGGTTTGGACATGTACAGAAGAGAGAGACCGAGTACATCAGCAGAAGGATGCTGGGTTTGGAACCACCAGGAAAGAGGACTAGAGGAAGACCAAAGAGGAGGTTCATGGATACAGTGAAGGAAGACATGAAGATAATTGGCGGGACCGAAGAGGATGCAGCAGATAGGGTTAGATGGAGGAAACTGACTTGCTATGGCGACCCCTGAAAGGAAATGCCGAAAGGAGAAGAAGATATGTAACTCCAAGCTTACGTCATGGCCTGATAGATGGATTCCACACCATAACGCATGGCAAACTCATCGACGATGTCTTGGTGGACTTCATCAAAGTAAACCTTCCATGCATCGTCTCCCTGAGCCACTGGGATCTTCACAACTCCACCTCCTTCCAAGTCTGTCACAAAGTGGAACGTATTCTGCACAAAAACAAGTAGAGGTTAGTGTAAGGGTGGGCAAACTTTTTGGTTGGATGGCATGCTTTGGTAACCGCTAGATTAGACCGATAGAATTGCACGCTAGTTTAAAACAAGCACGCTAAATGTTACATTAAGAGTGGTAAATTTCAAATCTAGCGGCGCTAGGTTTGAAATCTAGTGCGATAGCGCTTAAAAACGTGCATTCAGTGGCGCTAGGTTTTCAAATCTAAGTGCTTGATAACGTTTTGCTTGTTTTAATATCTAACATGCTTATTTACATGCGTGTATTGATGTTAATACGCGCACATACACGGTTTCCGTATCATATAGTGTGCCATCTAGTGAGGAAACATCAGAATTGCAGGGGAAATTAAACACTAACAAGGTCTAGATCATTTTTTCAAGTTCGGCGGTGAAGGAAGATATGAAGACATAAAACGTTTAACTGGCCACATGTGGCCTGCGGGCCGCAGTTTGCCCGTGCCTGGGTTAGGGCAATGTCTCAAAAATCTTAATGTTCATATCCTACTCTAAATTATTCCTTAAATTTGGATATATTTTGCGAAATTTTTGAACTTGTGTTAAATTGTTTTATTTCACTTTATATTTCAATCTTTTTGAAATACAATGTAATAAAAAAGTAAGTAAAAATGCATCTTTAATCAACTATGACTGTATAAATTTATTAAATTAACAAAATAATTTGATTTTAATGACTGCTCATAGATTTTTTAATGACTAAAAAAAGGAGATCCTTCCAAAAAATAAAAATTTTCAACTTTATTTTATCATAAAACCAAATGAAGAGCAGAAACAATTTGACTATTTTGACTTTTTTCAAATTTAATTATTCTAATTGTTTTACAAAAACAACAACAACCTCAGCTGGATTTTGGCGCCACACAAATTTTTAATAGATGAAAGAACTTAATCAGAATGAGTTTCTGTTTTCTTGTTATTGTGTCTGACCTCATGAAGGCACGTGTACTGAACGTGGTAAGGGGCCACTTTCTCCTCTCCTTCTATCTCCACACTGATCTGCAGGCGAATGGCACCAGACACAGCCGACTTATCCGTTCTCTTTTCTGTGAGAGGTAAAACACACACACAGACACACATCATTACCTCTAAATGATCCTCAACCTGAACTCAAAATGAACTCTAAATAAGAAGACAGCTAAAAAAAGAGGGTGAGCTGCAGCCGTGCTGATAAAAAAAAACATCCACATAAAAGACGTGTAGTCCCTCATTCATCCAGGAGTGACCCATAGTAGAAAAAGTTTCAAAAAAGTCTTCTGGACAGTTTAATGCTTAATCGAGACGTTTCAACTTCCATCCAGAAATCATTTTCAATCTGAATGAAATGGACTGAAAACTGGATCTATTTATACTAACCTGAGTAAAAGGTAAAAAAATAGTAAGGACGGGCTCGACCAATGAGCCTGTGTTACCTATGATGGCCGTGAATGGCTCCTATTGTAGCTACAGACCAGTAAACGAACCTTATAATAAAAATGCTAAAAGCCTAGTGAATAGAAGTTCCTGCTAACGAGAGGCGTGAATCTGGGTCACGAGGTGTCATCTTTAGTCCATGGCTTCAAAAGGCTGCTGTAAATCCCGGGCAGAATGTATCTAACGCCTCCACTCCGATTCAGAGAGGGACTCTCTTTCATCACAAAGATGGCTTCCTTCACTCCTCTTTCAAACCATCCTTTCTCTCTACTTAGAATCTTCACCTCACTGTCCTCAAAAGTGTGTTTGGTGAATTTAAGATGCAAATGTACAGCAGACTGTGGACCACTTGAGGGTTCTGTCCGGGATTTACAGCAGCCTTTTGAAGCCATGGACTAAAGATGACACCTCGTGACCCAGATTCACGCCTCTCGTTAGCAGGAATTTCTATTCACTAGGCTTTTAGCATTTTTATAATAGGGTTCATTTACTGGTCTGCAGCTACAACAAAAGCCATTCACGGCCATCATAGGTAACACAGGCTCATTGGTCGAGCCCTCCTTACTATTTTTTTTTACCTTTTACTCAGGTTAGTATAAATTAGATCCAGTTTCCAGTCCATTTCATTCAGATTGAAAATGATTTCCGGATGGAAGTCGAAACGTCTCGATCAAGAATGAAACTGTCCAGAAGACTTTTTTGAAACTTTTTCTACTATCCACATAAAAGCCCACACCAATTACAAAATCAACTGCCTCCTCACACGGATTAATTACTTACCCAGGTTGTACCAGACGTCCATCTCACCGCTCAGTGTTCGGACCTCAATGATACTTTGACCCAGGAAGTCATCAGATTCTCTCTTTAGATGTTGCTTCATACGGGACTTGAAGTCGTTGTCCTCATCCCAAACGCGCAGCTTGATGCGGTCTGATGAGTTGTGGCATTGGCTGTGCAGACGAGTGATAAGTGGGTGTTGGTGTTAATTCAACAAATATGAGAACAGATGGAAGCAAACTAACGAAGAAAAACAACTCGTCTGTCTGGAAAAACTGACCAACATGATCAGATATGGTGATTTGTTCATATTTGATGAAAATCTGGAAGTCATAAAATAATTATTAATATATATTTTGGTTTTAAAATGATATGTTTTGCGTTAGCATTAGGGTGGTGACCGAAAGACTGAGATCGCGGATACAAGCGGCCGAAATGAGCTTCCACCACAGGGTTGCTGGGCTCTCACTCAGAGATCGGTTGAGGACCTCTGCTATATGGGAGGGTGGATCAGCGCTAGAGCGCTCGCCCACGGACCGGAAGGTCGCGGGTTCGATTCCCACTGAGACCACCGTCTAGGGTCCTTGGAGAAGACACCTAACCCCCGCTTCTCCTACCATTGGCGCCGTCGAAGGGCAGCCTGCTGCGGTGTAAGGAGAGCAGCACACAAATTTCCCCGGTGAGGCATGAATAGAGTAATTCATTATTATTATATGGGAGGAGCTCGGTGTCAAGCCACTCCTCCTCCGGGTCGAGAGGAGCCAGATGGGGTGGCTCGGGCATCTGGCCTGGATGCCCCCTGAGCACCTCGCTGGTGAATGTTTCGGGCATGTCTGACAAGGAGGAGAGCAAGAGGGAGACCCCTGACCCGCTGGAGAGACTATGTCTCACAGCTGGCTGGGGAACGACTCGGGATTCTTCCGGGGGACCTGAAGGATGCAGGTGGGGTAAGAGAAGCCTAGGCTTCCTGTCTGAGGCTGTTGCCCCCGTGACCCGGCCCCGGATAAGCAGAGGGCAACGGAACGGAAGGTTTTGTGTGTTTATTTGTGAATAAACATGATTCTAAATTATTCTATGTAATGAAAATATTGTAGATCAGAAATTTTCTAGGAAGTTGTTTGGTATTAAACACCATATTTCTATGCGACAAAACCATCACCACAGGTGTTCGCACCCACGCAGCTTTGATTAAGACTTAAAGAAAAGGCAAAGTAACACAGACGGGGGACATTGTTTTTCATCTAGTTTCATAAACAACACGAAAGCTGCTTACAAGCTGAATTTTTCCTCCCAGACTGGATTCAAATTTCCGTAAATGGTCTTCGTTCGTTTCTTGGTTTTGCCCACTTGAATGGTGACGTACGGGTCACTGGAACCGGTCCTATCCTTGGCTTGTAGACCCTGTGCACTGACGACTGAAAAACACACGTAAACACAGAGAAACAGACCTTGAGATTGCATAAGAATAACAAACACCTACTCTTCATCAGCAACTTATTCTCCTTTTTCACACACATGAAAACATCAAAAATCACCCACACGGTCACGCAAATCCTCGTAACACAATTTTTTTGACTCCCAGGCAGACGAAGGCGAACAAACATCCTCATTACTATACTAAACTGTTTGTTCTGTGAAGCAAGTAGTAAAACCTGAAATAGACTCGAAGCTGTATCAGTCATAACATGCAACCAATTATATATATTAAAAGAAAGACATGGATTATTTTAACTTTTTTTTCATGAAAATTGTATTTCTGGGCAGAACATATTGAATTAATAAAAAACTAATCGAATAAAGATTAATCAGAGTAAGACAGAGTACATGTGTGTGAATGAGAGGGATCCAAATGGAAAAGTGAGGTTACAGGGAGAAGAGATAAAGAAGGTGGAAGATTTTAAGTATCTAGCTTCAACAGTCCAGAGCAATGGAGAGTGTGGAAAAGAGGTGAAGAAGTGTGTGCAGTAATGCTGGAACGGGTGGAGGAAAGTATCAGGTATGATATGTGATAGAAGAGTTTCAACTAAAATGAAAGGGGAAGTGCACAAAACCGTGGTGAGACCCGCCATGCTGATTGGTCTAGAAACAGTGGCACCGAGAAAAAGACAGGAAGCAGAGATGAAGATGCTGAGGATATCTCTGGGAGTGACCAGGATGAACAGGATCAGAGGAACAGCACATGTTAGAGGTTTTGGAGATAAAGTCAGAGAGGCCAGACTGAGATGGTTTGAACATGTACAGAGAAGAGAGACCGAATACATCGGCAGAAGCATGCTGGATTTGGAACCACCAGGAAAGAGGACTAGAGGAAGACCAAAGAGGAGGTTCATGGATACAGTGAAGGAATACATGAAGATAGTTGGTGTGACCAAAGAGGATGCAGCAGATAGGGTTAGTTGGAAGAAACTGACTTGCTGTGGCGACCCCTGAAGGGAAATGCCGAAAGAAGAAGAAGCCAAAATAATTAAAGTCAAGCAAAAATTGGGCTTGCAAAAAAGTTGGCTGTTAGATGGATATTTTGTTTTTAGGTTAACAAAATAGAGGAGGCGTTGGCTCAATGGTAGGGTGTCGGTTCGATTCTGAGTAGGCCCGTACCCAAGTCTCCTTGAAAAAGACGCCTACCCTTATGTCTCTCCCATCATTGGCGCCGTCTTGGCTGCCTGCTGCCGTGTAATGCAGCACAGAAATTTCCCCATTTGAGGAATGACGGAAGTATGTTGAAAAAAACATACATCATGAAAAATGGGGCTTGAAATCCATTTTTGAGTATAACTCAAGTTTTAGAAACATGGCTGTTCTTCAAAACACATAGATCTGCAGTCCTCATTTGAGGGACGTATCCAAATATACTTAAAGGTACAAATTCTGCCCAGAAAAAAAATCAAGGTTCACACTAATTGAAAAATTGGAGAGTTCATACAATACAATAGCATTCCAGAATGAGAGCAACTTATGAAATCCTGCCAGATGTTATAAGAAAACCACTTGTGAGTAATGGCTTTCATCTTCAAACACACATTTTGAGGAAGAAAAGTTATATATAGGAGTTTATTTGCAGCTCCAAGGCAGACATGCAGCGGAAAGTTCTTTCTAATCCAGTCCCTGCATTTCGTTCACTCTATTTTAGAGTGAAAGCACATTTTTCAGAGGATTTTTTTTTTTTTAATTTGACAAACTCAAGATGAGAAAAGTCATATTGCTCTTATTTTATCTCATAAATTCCAACCTAGCAGCTGTTTTTCTTTGCTAAACTTAAGATAGAAATGAATACTTTGTCTATTTGTGGCCTCCATCAATAAAAACGGTGGAGAAACACCTCTGATGAGAATAAATTAATGCATTAGGAAAAAAAAAACTTAAACTCCTGCCCCAAGTGGAGGAGTTTAAGTATCTCGGGGTCTTGTTCACGAGTGGGGAATGGATGCAGCGGGAGATCGACAGGCGGATCGGTGCGGCATCTGCAATAACTAGGACGCTGCATCGGTCCGTCGTGGTAAAGAGAGAGCTGAGCGGAAAAGCAAAGCTCTCGATTTACAAGTCGATCTACGTTCCAACCCTCACCTATGGTCACCAGCTGTGGGTGGTGACCGAAAGAATGAGATCGCGGGTACAAGCGGCCGAAATGAGCTTCCTCCGCAGGGTGGCTGGGCTCTCACTCAGAGATCGGGTGAGGAGCTCTGCCATCCGGGAGGAGCTTGGTGTCGAGCCGCTCCTCCTCCAGGTCGAGAGGAGCCAGATGGGGTGGTTCGGGCATCTGGTTAGGATGCCCCCCGAGTGCCTCACTGGTGAGGTGTTTCGGGCATGTCCCACCGGGAGGAGACCAAGGGGCAGACCCCGGACCCGCTGGAGAGACTATGTCTCACAGCTGGCCGGGGAACGACTTGGGATCCTTCTAGGTGAGCTAGAGGATGCAGCGGAGGAGAGAGAGGCCTGGGCTGCCCGTTTGAGGCTGTTGATCCACGAAACGACTCCGGAACAAGCGGAAGATGACGGAACGGAACAATTTGCTGAATTTGTTGAACCATGATCTGCCTAATTCTCATTTATAAAGCCAATGGATGCCAGGGGCGGATTCAGGGGCGGCATGCCCCTCCCCTTTTTTGGTCCACAAAAAAAAAAAAAGAAGAAGAAAAGAAATGGGACTAGTCAAGCTATTCTCTAGCAGGGCCAGCGAATGGGCCAACAAAATGCAGAAAAATGACTCTTATATTTCAAAATGTTTTCAGGGAATGCCCCCAGCGTCCCTTATACTGCCTTTGTCAATGACCTCACGGCCCCCCTTTATAAAATCCTGGATTCGCCCCTGGATACATTATGTCTAAACCTCTAACTCCAATTCTCTTAATTATCTAAAAATAAAATATCTGATCCTCACTTAATCGAAGGGGATGCATCACAGGTGGCCAAAAGTTAAAAATAAACCACAGCGCAAAGAAAGATAAAGTTAGTATTTTATTGGTGTCAAAACGCGTGACAGTGATCGATTTCAGAACATTTACCCTGAAATATGCTCTAAATAATTTGTTGAGTGAGATCAAGGGGCTTCAAAGAACATCATCTGTCACACCGGCTCCAAGTTTGAGCACACTGTTTTAAATCAAGTTAGAAGATAGTAAAAAAAAAAAGAGATTTTCAGTCATTTCTTTAGTTAAGTTCTTCCTTCATGCAGTTTGAAGGGTCAAAATGTCTTTTTAATGTGACTTTACTTCTGTAATCCGCCTGCTCAGATGATATCCCCCCGGTGATCAGACAGACAAGGTGTGATTGCTTCCATGGCAACACTGCTTCCTCTATACGATGTGATGGTTGCTTTAGTAACAGGTCTAGAAGTGAGTTAGCATGTTAGGGATGCTGGTCGGTGCAAATTAGTGAAATGAAGACAAGTTCAGAAAAATCGTTTAAGATTTTCCACACGTTACAACAGAATTAACAGGATTTTCAAAAATGTGGAATAATAATTTCTCTGAGGTTTTATCTGAGAGGGAACAGGCCCGCCTTAAAAAACACACTACTTTAAAATCAAACAGCTGGTACGAAGGAGTTTGAGACAAGATGTTCAAAGCTTTACTAAACTCAACGTGTTGCTTCCCTAAAGCAGCTAAAGCCGTTAAAACTCATCCATAATTAGTCCTAAAACTAATTTTATGATCAATTCAAGCATCTTTTCTAAGTAAAATTTTCATTTTCTGACTAAAAAAAATAACACGTTTGGCCACCAGCTGTGGGTGGTGTCCGAAAGAACGAGATCACAGATACAAGCGACTGAAATGAGCTTCCTCTGCAGTGTGGCTGGGCTCTTGGAGCTCAGAGTAGAGCCGCCTCTTCTCTGAGTCGAGAGAAGCCAGATGGGGTGGTTCAGGCATCTAGGGTAGCATGCCTCTGAATGCCTTGCTGGGGAGGTGTTTTGGGCACGTTCCACCGGGAGGAGACTTAGAGATAGGCCTCCGCTGGAGAGACTTTGTCTCAAAGCTGGACAGGGATTTCGGGATCCCTCCGGGTGAGCTGGAGGATGCAGCTGGGTGAGTCACTAAGATAACCGGCCAGATGATTAAAAAAAAAAAAAAAACCTTTGGAGAACAAAAATAAAAAACAAGAGAGACTTCACACGGAGGTATGAGTGTTATGAACGCCACATAGAGTCTGAAACACATCCTGTTGCTACACGTCTTGGACGCTGGCGAGATGGCGATGCAACCAGATTGTCTAACAACGACATGATGTCTCTTTTCTTTTCTTTTAGACCATATTTCAAACAGTTTCTTTGATTCACTGAACCTTTCATTAATATCAACTCAATACTAAATTCATATCGAGCCTCATATCGAACACATACTTCTTCTCCTTTCGGCATTTCCCTTCAGGGGTCGCCACAGCAAGTCAGTTTCTTCCATCTAACCCTATCTTGTGCGTCTTCTTTGGTCATACCAACTATCTTCATGTCTTCCTTCACTGTATCCATGAACCTCCTCTTTGGTCTTCCTCTAGGTCTCTTTCCGGGTGGTTCCAAACCCAGCATCCTTCTTCCTATGTACTCGGTCTCTCTCCTCTGCACATGTCCAAACCATCTCAGTCTGGCCTCTCTGACTTTATCCCCAAAACCTCTAACATGTGCTTTTCCTCTAATCCTGTCCATCCTGGTCACTCCCAGAGAGATCCTCAGCATCTTCATCTCTGCTACCTCCATCTCTGCTTCCTGTCTTTTCTTCAGTGCCACTGTTTCTAGACCAATCAGCATGGCCTGTCTCACCACGGTTTTGTACACTTTTCCTTTCATTTTAGCTGAAACTCTTCTATCACATATCACACCTGACATTTTCTTCCACCCGTTTCAGCCTGCTTGAACACGCTTCTTCACCTCTTTTCCACACTCTCCATTGCTCTGGACTGTTGATCCTCGATACTTAAAATCTTCCACCTTCTTTATCTCTTCTCCCTGTAACCTCACTTTTCCATTTGGGTCCCTCTCATTCACACACATATACTCTGTTTTACTCTGACTAATCTTCATTCCTCTTCTTTCTAGTGCAAACCTCCACCTCTCCAGATTTTCCTCCACCTCCTCCCTCCTCTCACTACAGATCATGATATCGAACACATACTAAAACAAAAAAATGCTTTTCTACATTTAAAAAGTGTCAAATTAGAGCTGAAATGTTTGAATGACCCAAAAATGCACGATTAAACGCGTGCAAGAATGAATCTTTATGGCTCAAATAAAAATCCAAAAAGATTTTTTTTTTAAAAAGTAAGAATGTCAGCAGTACAAAAACCCATTTGTCATCGTTACTACGTCGTGTAAACTGCAGGTCATACCTGTGATTGTGATTTTGGCCGACCACTTGGAGGTACCTTCCAGAACACTCTGCTTGATGCTTTTCATGTGCTGAACGTGAATCATCTTAGAAATATTAAACAATTTACGGATTTCCTCAAATATCTCCGGCTTGTTTCTTTCACGAATTTTCATTCTGTCTTTAATGGCCATGATGATGTGTTGTGTCCGGTCTTCTGCTCCAGTCTTAGAGCTCTTCTCAGCTGCTCCTGGGAAGGAAATAAATCAATGAAAAAATGCACAAATTTATGCTCAAAATGAGTTTTTTGGGGTGAGTTACAAGGCTTTGAAACTTCAAAAACTTTAGAAACAGTGACTCACTCTGCAGGCAGTCAGCGTTCAGAAGCTCTTGGCATTTCTCGTGAACTTTGACTCCACACTCTGCACAACGCATACCCTGCCGGGCGATGCCCCACAAAAGACCCTCGCACTCGTAACAATAGGTGGGTTTAGTGGCTGTCCACACCTCAAAGTTGTGCGGTGTGGTGCAGGAGATGGGGTAGATCAGAGCCTGCAAGGTTTTCTTGTACACGTGTTTTTTCTTTTAGAGGAAAATGAAAGAAAGAAAAAAAGAAGTCACAAGTACAGAAATGAAATACAAGCACTGGTGGAACGTAACGAAGTAAATGTACTTTGTTACTGTACTTAAGTAAAAAAATTGTATATCTGTACTTTACTAAAGTAAAGTTTGAGACCTGTACTTTTTACTTTTACTTCACTACATTTTAGAGCAAATATCTGTATTTTTACTCCGCTCTGTTTTAAAAGTGTGTTTTGCATTTTTTGTTACATTTTCGATCAGGAATTTTGTGGAGGTCAGGGACCCCACGGGAATAGTTGATAGGAAAATTTTTGATTAGGTTGTTACAGAGGTCCGGAACCCTGTATGGTTGTGGAGGTTGGAACCCCACACTTTCTAAAAGAAAAAAAAAAAAATACAGTTTTTTTTTTTTTTTTTTTGGCGCAACTTGAAGCCGCATTGCTATAATCAACCTGTAGGGGAGCAGTTGGTCGCCCGCGGTCTCCAAGAGGGAGAAGAAGTAATGAATCGAGGACCAATCGGACTCGAGAGTAAACATTTTACGCAGTCGTTCACCGGCAAAAAACTAACATCAAATATAGAAAAAAATTGAAAAAGAGTCAGAAGATTGTTGTTCGTTGTGTTTACTTTTAAATAAAAAGTTGAGCCATCATTACAAAGAGTATTTATTTGTGACCCTGCAGCACAAAAAATAACATTTGAAACATGGTCGAATACTTTTAATTTTTACATAAAAAGTAAAATTTCCACCAATTACTTTTGTACCTTTACTTGAGTAGATTTTTTTATTGGTACTTTTACAAGTAATTTTTTTGCCTAATTATCTGTACTTTTACAAAAAAGTGAGTATTTCATCCAAAACTGGATCAAAGAATAAAATAAATTTAATGATGTAGAAAAAAAATAAAGCTGACGAGTAAATTAATTTTTAATGATTGCAAATCGTCTTTTTTTTAGAAAACAAAAACAATTTAAGAAAGAATGGATTGTAAATAAAGAATGCATTTTAATATTGATATTAGACCGATTCATCTCAAATTATAGAATAAAATAATTGTTAGTTAAAAGTTGTTTGACAGATTTATGTCTATTTATCTGAGAAACAAAATTTTGCCGTAGAATCATGTAGGAAGTGTGTGGGAGGACATGAACACACCTCCACTGGATGAGCCAACGTTTGATCTACAAACCTTACTGGACTTGGTGAGCACAGTTTGCAAAAATGTGTGAGTCATTGTTTTTATTAAATTATTTTTTATTCTCAACTGATTCACTGCTTTAGCTTCATTTTATCTACAAAAAAAAGAAGTGTTACTGATTTGAATTAAGTCTGCATGATGTGCAATTAACTTTTTTCTGGCCAATTTATTCTTTTGCAAATTCATACTCAAAATATTGAGTTTAGAACATTTGAGTGTGTGTTTAATATTTATTTGAGATATTTTTGCACATATGATTTAATCAAAGAAAATCAACAATATCAGAAATGGGCCGAACAAAAGCTGGTGAAAATGATGTGAAAGTTTTTAGTAAACTCTAATAGATTCTCTTCACCTTACTTTATAGAACTAACTGGTAGAATTTGTCAATATTTAACTGGCTTTTTTCTTGTTTGTCTTCAATGATTAAAAAAAATGAACCATATTTAAAAATGTGTTGTCCAAATCAGTGTGATGTTGTGAATTAAGCAGGTCCTCTTTTTAGCTTCTTTAATTGCAGTTTTTTTACAGCATATAATCACAATTGAATTGAATATGCTTTATTTATCCCCGAAGGGAAATTTGAGTGCTGCAGAGTTACTCATACAACATTGTGAATGGCAAATAATTACAGGTTTGAAAGTGAAAGGTTAAATAGTTTGATGGGGGATTGTAAGAAGGATTTTCTGTAACGTTCCTTTGAGTAGCGGGGTTGCAGGAGTCTGTTGCCTAAGTTGCTCTGTTGCGGTCTATTACTAGTTGCAGGTAATGCAAAAGCAGAATTCTATAATGATACATTTTTTGATACATTTTTATTCTAAGTTCATTTTAATGAACAATTACTGTATTTTAGTGTTATTCATTTGTAGATCTAAGCTTTAAAAAAACAACAAGACTAAAAAAATTTTTGATTGTTTTTGGATGTGCTTTTGACTGTGATCTTGAAAACACAACGGTAACATCTAACAAAAACAGTCACTGAGACGGTGGCTCGGTGGTAGAGCATTCACCCTCGGACCGGAAATTCGCAGGTTCGATTCCCACTGAGTTTACGTTGAGGGTCCTTGGAGAAGCCCCCTAACCGCCTGTTTCTCCCACCATTTGCACCCTCATGGCAGCCTGCTGCGGTGTAATAGTGCAGCACACAAATTTCCCCGGTAAGGGATGAATAATGTATGTAAATAATATAATTTTATAGAATCTCATCTGGTCTAATGTCACAATATTCAAAACACAAAACATCACTATTTTGCTTTTTTCTTTTTGTGTTAAAGAAATGCTACTCACAAGCTCTTCATCTTTCAGTGACGCCCGTGAGGCCAACGTATGCGAGAGTCCAGCTTTCCTGGACTGGATTATAGACTAGAAAAAAAATCAACAAGACATTATCATTCAGAAACAAATAATCTCATTTTATTTAAGCAAGCAAAAAAAAAAAGAACATTTCTTTGCATGATATAATCTAATTGTGTTTTAACTCTGATAAACACAAAATCCCAGATTAATCCATGTGTGACACATGTTTTTATCATTCTAGCTCAAAGGTTTTTTTTTTCCTACGCTTATCAGATTGATTGCCAATGAATAAAAACATTTTAGGATTAATGCTAGTTTTGCATCATTTGAAAAGAAAAAAAGCACTTTTAAAAAGTAAATTTAAATGAATAACCTTTAATTGATGCTTTAATAAACACATGAATTATTTACTCTCATTTGTTTTCACAGATCAAAAAGCTCAGTCTGATGGGGGGAAGGGTGGCACATTTTCCTCAAAATACAACATCTAAAATTTCTGACGGCTTCAAACATGCTCCCAAAGAGGACCATGATAATAAATTTTAGTTAGAAGAGGTGCATATCTTCACATTTCAGGCACATTTCTTTTTCGCACCACTCCAGATCTCCATCTGGCACGTCCACACTTATCTGTCCGACTGCCAGGTCGTTCAGTAAATTACACAGTGCATCGACATATCTATCTCTTCTCTAACTGAGCGTGCTGTTTTCAAAGGTTTATAAACAGCCACATGAATATCTAAGAGTTTCTTCTGATCTCGTATACTTGTAGCGAGATGTAATTTTATGGCCTGGTTTCCATTTTTTCCGTTCTTTCCGGTCTCCATTTCCCTGAAGCTAGTGGGTCAAGAATTTGGAATTCTTCAGGATCTAACATTTATGAAAGCTCAAATAGCAAAATCTTCATTAAACATGACTTTGAGTTTATTTTATTATTATTATTTATTTATTTATTTCGGTCACAGTGCAACTTCACATCAATGAAACAAAGAAAACAATCACATTCCAGCAAAGGACCGAAAAGGTATCGGCTGAAGCAAACGCTTATTACGCCGACCCTTTTTTTTTTTTTTTTTTTTTTTTTTTAATATCATCATAAAAGCAAAAAAGATATAAGTAAATACTAAGTAATCCACCATAAAACATATAAGCAAACACTCAGAAATCAATTATAATACATAAAATGAAAATTAGAACATCAAATGAAAAAGTAATACAAGTACAAAAGTAATATAATTGTTACTATAATTGCTTACCTTGTATATAAGCCTGAATTTAACCATCAAGACTTGCATATTTTTTAAGTAATAATAACTTAAATTTCTTTTTTAAACAGAAAAGATTTCAAAAGACTAAAAAGTTTACTTTCGACCTGATGCAAAAAAAAAATCGCATTTTCTTTGCCGAGAAAAGTGTGTCATTTAATACCTCTATACTATAAAAAAAAAACCCCCGATGTATTTATCCATTCATCAATAACTCAAACGAAATAGAAAATAACATCAAGTTGTGCTAGCGTGAAATCACGTTATTTTCAAAGCCAGTCGCTGGTTGTTTATCAAAGGACAAAAGAAAGAACCTGATGAAAGATATTCCCCAGAGTCACATGCCGAGCATTTTAAAATGCTTTGGTTCAGTCAAAGCTTTGTTAGTGTTTAAATAAAACCAAACTCTTCAAACAAATGTGGGAATCAGTCGCTAAAATTCAGTCACTTACCATTGCCTGAGGGTCAGCAGTGAGCGGAGCCGACACAGAAAACAAGAAGAAAAATAAAGGTTAGAGACAGTCAGAAAAATTTGAGTCTTCAAACCTGTGGGTGGTGACCGAAAGAATGAGATCCCGGGTACAAGCGGCCGAAATGAGCTTCCTCCGCACGGTGGCTGGGCTCTCACTCATAGATCGGGTGAGGAGCTCTGCCATCCGGGAGGAGCTCGGTGTTGAGCCGCTCCTCCTCCAGGTCGAGAGGAGCCAGATGGGGTAGTTTGGGCATCTGGTCAATATGCCCCCCGAGCGCCTCGCGGGCAAGGTATTTCGGGTACGTCCCACCGGGAGGAGACCAAGGGGCAGACCCCGGACCCGCTGGAGAGACTATGTCTTACAGCTGGCCGGGGAACGACTTGGGATCCTTCCGGGTGAGCTGGAGGATGCAGCCGGGAAGAGAGAGGCCTGGGCTGCCCGATTGAGCCTGTTGCCCCCGCGACCCGACCCCGGAACAAGCGGAAGATGACGGAATGGAACCAGTAATTCAGAATTACTGAATAATAACTGGATTTAATGGTTGAAATTAGACGTATTAGGGCATGTAGGGCATTTTGGTATCGCTTCGGTTGCATTTCAGCACACTTTTTTGATGGTTGTCAAGGTGACATTTCCTTATTACCAGTAAAACATACTGGATGCAGGAAGAACTTAATGGCCGAGATGAATGACAACAGCCATCCCTGATAAAACCCCATGGTACTTTTAAAACTCTGACCTGCTGGGAATTTTCCGAATTCTTACCACTAATGAGGATTTGAAGAATTTACAACCGTTGTAGCTGTTCAATGTGTTTGAACACTGTTTCACACTTAGAAGGATTTCATTGGCTGAGAGATTCATTTTAATAACATTTAGAACTGGTAACGTTAGCTTATCGGTTATCAGTTAGCTTATCTTATCGCGATCTCCAGCTCTCACTGGATCGATTTGCTGCCGAGTGTGATGCGGCCGCGATGGGAATTAGCGCCTCCAAATCCGAGACCATGGTCCTCGCCCGGAAAAGGGTGGAATGCACCCTACGGGTCAGGAACAGGGTCTTGCCCGAAGTGGAGGAGTTTAAGTATTTCGGGATCTTGTTCACGAATGGGGGGAAGGATGGAGCGGGAGATCGACAGTCGGGTCGGTGCAGCGTCAGCAATAACTAGGACACTGCATCTGCCTGTCGTAGCAAAGAGAGAGCAAAAAGCAAAGCTCTCTATTTACAAGTCGATCTACGTTCCCACCCTCACCTATGGTCACCAGCTGTGGGTGGTGACCAAAAGAATGAGATCGCGGATACCAGCGGTCGAAATGAGCTTCCTCCGCAGCATGGCTGGGCTCTCACTCAGAGATCAGGTGAGGAGCTCTGCCATTCGGGAGGAACTCGGTGTCAAGCCGCTCCTCTTCCAGGTCGAGAGGAGCCAGATGGGGTGGTTCGGGCATCTAGTCAGGATGCCCCCCGAGCACCTTGCTGGTGAGGTGTTTCGGGCCAGTCCCGTCGGAAGGAGACCAAGAGGCAGACCCCGGACCCGCTGGAGAGACTATGTCTCACAGCTGGTGGGGAATGACTCGGGATCCTTCCGGGTGAGCTGGAGGATGCAGCCGGGGTGAGAGAAGCCTGGGCTTCTCGTCTGAGGCTGTTGCCGCCGCGACCTGGCCCTGGAGTTTAAGGGCATAAATGTGCTAGTCTTGTTTAGTTAGCATTTGTTATTTATTTTTCTTGCTGTGTATTTGTGTTAATACACTCCTCTTTTTCTTGTGAAGCCCATTAGACGGAAGTTCTATGATTTTGGGCTATTCAAATAAAATTGAATTGAATTGAACTGGATGAGTGGAAGATGACGAAACGGAACGTTTGCTTTTCAGTCTTCCTTTCCATCCCTATGTTTCAGTCAATAACCATTGATATTCCTGGTTTGGCGTGAAGTCAAATGTAAATTCTGTTTACTTTATTTTAAGGAGCAGAGAAAATCAAATGCCTGCAAACATAAAAAGGGCGAATTTTGCACATATTGATATTCGTACTCACCAGTTCACTGACAAGAGGAATGGGCCTCTTCTTTCGGAGGTCTGGCATGCTGTCAATACCAAAGGGTGCATTTCCTCTGTAAATAAAAATTAAAGGTCTTAAAATAAAAAAGAATACTACACTTTAACAGACACCCACATTCTAAAAGGTTTTTACTAACCCTGGCTTAGCCCAAGGATGCTTGCTGGGGTCACCATCTTCATTTCGACTCTGAAATAGATTATCAAAGATGAAACAATCTTCTATTTTCAACCTTAATGGAAGTAAGGCATGCACATGCACTGAGTATATACTGTAAAAAAGAAAGTGAAAGCAAATAACAGACCACAACTACGAGGGTTGGTTGAGCTTCAATATTGCATGCCAATGACTTGCACAAATCAATGTTTCAAAGGATTTATATCCGCCGTTTGAGTTGACGTGTGCTTTTAACACCAAATGTGACATACATGATCCGAGTGAGCGGATCTAATAATATTTGATCCACTTTTGAATTTGAGTACAAAATGTGTCAGAAAGAAGTACGGAGTAAAAGAACGAGTTCATTTTTGATCGTTTTTTTCTAACCCAACTATGAAAAAATAGTCTTGTACGTGCAATTTAATGTAAAAAGTAACCTGATCTTCATCTTGACTTCCATCTGCAAAATAGTGTGAGAGAAAAAAGACACACAGTCATTGACTGGTCTCATTGACTATGAGAAATAACAAGACAAAAAGTGTTTTAGTCATTTTGCTGTTAGTGCTTGGCTTTAAAAGCACCACCACCGGCTTTCCAGATAGATAGGGTCTGAGGTCATAAATGTTTCATTAACATGTATAATTTATCATGAAAAAGAGTCTTAATATTTTCCACGTCCTTCGTTTTTTATGTCAGGCTCACTGTCCAAAGAGATAATTAATGTTTTCTAATTTGCAAATGGGTGCTACTAATGCCTCGGAGAGGAGTAAGAGACTCATGAGTGGCAGTTGATACATTACTCACAAGGGGCTAGAAAATGATCATTTCAGCAGAAACCATTTGGCGGGGTAAACACTCAAGGGAACTTTTGGTGGGAAAGCAATTCATATTGGTAGCTTGAATAGATTCAGAGGAGGCCAGTGGTTTTTATTTTATCCGAGCAAATAACAGCATTTGTGACAGATAAAAGACTTTCTGCAACCACAAGAAACTTGTGTTTGGAGACAAAGAAAAAAGATATTTTGTTTCTTCACAAAAAAAAAAAAAAACAACCCAAAACAAAACAACTTTAAACTTAAAAAAACAAACAAAAAAAAAATCACAAAGCAAAGACCAAAAAAAAAAAACAGGGTGTGGCCCCATTACTATGTAAAGACTACCTGGTTTAAAGCCACTCTGCGACATAGTAGACACGGGCACGGAAGCCTGATTGCGCCTGGTCTCTCTCTTCTCCCGAAGAATCTGCTGGAAGGTTCTTAAACACTTAAGCTTACGTTCATCAATTTGACTCATATTGGTGTCTGGTTCTCCTGCATCTTCAACTTGATTTGATTCATAGGCCATGGTGGTGTCTGTGGTCGGTTGTTGTAGCACCTCAATTTGGCTTTGTTCCCCCGACACCATAAATCCCTCGTTTAAGGTGATAGCTGGCAAAGATTCTGGAGTTGTAGATTGTAAAAGCTGGGACTGTAAAGTGAGATCCATAGAATCTTTAGTAGGTTTTTCTACTGGATATGCAACATTTTTCTCTCCTGAAACATTACGTCTCGCAGTGCATCTTTGGGCTTTTTCTGACTTGACCGGGAACTTCTCCAAGCGTTGGGATATTTTGTTTGAACAAAGAGGGTGTTGGCAAGCTCCAATCTCCTCTACTGGAAAGCTGCTATTAGAAAAATCTGTTGATACATCTATGTCATCATTTCCGGCGAACCCCTCAAAACCTTTACCACTTTTAAATCTAACTCTGTGAGGGCCATCAGAGGTTGGCTCAATGTGTGCCTCGTGCCATGAAGGCCTTGAAGAGAATTCAGTCGTGGAAAAGTCAGATGGCATTGACAGTTCAAAGTCTGTTTCTTCTTCAGGATTTAGGCCTCTGGGTGTTTCAAGTTTGTGCAATGCGCCACGCAAAGCAGAGCTGAAATCAAAAACAGCTTGTCCACCATGTTTGACATTGAAACTTGCATCTTGGGAGTGAATATCATCAAACTGAGAATATCTGTTTTCTAAACTTGAGCTGCTGGCTTCCAATTTTTGGTTTGATGGTCTTTTAATGTTAGCTCTTGTCCATGTCATTGCTGAAGACTCTTCATACCCTAAGTGAGTTTCAATTCCACAGTTTAATGTGTAGCGTGGATCATTTGTTGGTTCAAAATCAAACTCTTCTACTTCTCCATCGTGACCCTCCACTGAATGGTAACCAGAACTTTGAGGGTAGGACAAATCAGTGGCACAGTCATACGATTGAGCACGATTTCCAATGTTGATCATTTTTGAGTCACGAATCCTAGGCTCGCTTTGAGGACGTTTCACACGTGAGTGCCTCTTCTCCCTACTAGATGTGCTTGCCGGCGAGTTGTAATGTTTTCTAATGTGAAGAGAAAGAGGTTCTGAGCTTCCCCCAGAGCCATACCGTGAAGAGCGATAACTTTCTGCACCTCGATACTGATCCCAGCTTCTACCTCCATCACAATGGAGAGTCCTCTCACTTTTTTGCATTTCCAGATGTCTGTCCCTGAGGTAAACAGTTTCTCCCTGCCACACAGATTCCCTGCCTGTACCGCATTGTGGTACAGTGTTTGTCCAATGGTCATCCTTTTCCCTAAACCTATGGTGCTTTCCTCCCTGACTAGATGATGGTCTTTCCAAGTCTGACTCAGACTTGGAGCTGTGACCAGAGGACAAAGAACTAGTACTTAAACAGTCATGTTGTTCAAGGTAGCCAAAAGTAAGTTTTCTAGCTACTGCTCCTTCTGGGATATCTGAACTATGATCAGAGTTATCATCTGCCTCCTCCCCTTCCTGATCATCAACTAATTCATCAATTGGTGTCACAACATTTTCCTCTGCCCTTGGTAGCAGATATTCTCCATGAATGCTATGACGTTCATTATATTTAGTTGAAAAACTGTTGGAATCTGACTTTGGTACTGCATCGCCTAAACTACCATAGGCACTAGAGGGCCTTCTCCGTGATGACTGACCATCTTTGCACCCCATCTCTGACCAAGAACCTGCGTGTGTCCCTGAACTACTTTTGTTGTTGGAACGAATGCCTTCAATCTCCAACAAAACAGCATCAACACAGGATGATACCTCCTCAACTGATCCTCTCACCGAGGTCAGGTAATCCCTGAGGTCAGAGATTTCTTCCTGGATTTTGTTGATTCCCCTTAATTCTTTTAGAATATGGTCTATGATTGCACTTGAAGCCTCCTCTCTATCTTCATCTTCTTCTAAAAGTGTATCTGGTAGAGCTTGGTTGAAATTATAGTCCAAGCAGTCACCAGCAGAATATGGCCTTTTAGGCCGAATATGAGGTGAACTACAACCCTTTCCAGTTGAAGGTGCAAATTTTGTTCCATTCATGTCGGGATTGGCTGGAACGTGTTGCAGGTTTGGTTGTATCTCTTCAACACTATCCCGAAGTCCACTTTCAAAGGATATACGTTTCAAATTTCCAGGGGATCTGCAGCTTTTATGTCGTAACGTGCATGGTATTCTTATACAACCTTCTCTGTTTAATTCCACTTCACCAACACATGGCTGCCCAGATGGGATTGTATGTCTTTTAAGATTTGAAGCTTTTGGAGAAAAGGTTTCAGGCCTCGGGCTAACCTTTGGATATACACTTCTTTGCTCCTTTCTACTTTCATGTGCCTGTCTTTCCTCTTCCTCCTCAATACCCGCATAATAGAGATGGGACTCTGGGACATGGTGGTCACCGGACCCTTGTAGCAGCCGATGTATTTTGCCGCGAATAACCAGTGCTACTTTGGGATTTGGAGCCCTCTTTTTTGGTGGATGAACTTTTGACTTTGCCCCTCCTTTAGGGGAAACACCTGCTCCATGTTGTCCATTGAAGCGACTCTTAGAGAACATGTTCTCAAGAGAGTGAACTGTCTTTACCTAGTTCTCCACATTGTTAGAGGACCATTCAGTCAAAATGCTTAAACTACCATCCTCGTTTAAAAAGTCTTTAGGGAGCATGTTCTGCTCAATGTCATTGGGCCATGACTGAAGAGAAAAGAAAGAGAATTAAATCTTTTTGATTGAAACAAACACTAACATCAGGATAAGCTAATTTATACGAAAAGGAGGACATTTCGGGGATTATTCACTTTCTATTAAAAAATTATGTCTACACAAAAAAACCTCAATTTATTTTGCACATCAGGGAAATCAAGGAATCAGGAATGTTGCAATTTTGAACATCACTAATCAGATAAAGGTTTCATTTCACATCAAATCTTTATAAGTTAATGACCAAGAGAGAAAAGACTGATTGTGATAGATTAGTCTGATAACACCATCCCAGCTAAATGTTAAGTTGATAATAAATACCTGATTAAAGTCTGTTTTTTTAACCAAAGAGCTATTGTCAAATTATTAAACTCATTTGGTGTGTTTTTTTATCACTTGTTGTGAACAAAATTCGTCCAAAAATACACACGTTTACCGGGGTTTGACAGAAAATTATGTTTTGAAACATTATCCTGTAAAACATGATTGGAAAATTTAGAAAATTCTTGAGCAGGTCACCCTGATTAAATTTGTGGATGTAGCTTTTTTATTAGGCACCTAATTCAATCTCAAGATCATCTTCTTTATGTGCGTTCACACCCAAACATACACTCTCAAATTGATAGAAATCACATGTTCTTCAACTTCTCCTTTTGGCATTTCCCTTCAGGGGTTGCCACAGCAAGTCAGTTTCTTCCATCTAACCCTATCTGCTGCATCCTCTTTGGTCACGCCAACTATCTTCATGTCTTCCTTCACTGTATCCAGGAACCTCCTCTTTGGTCTTACTTTAGGCCTCTTTCCTGGTGGTTCCAAATCCAGCATCCTTCTTCCAATGTACTCAGTCTCTCTCCTCTGCACAGGTCCAAACCATCTCAGTCTGGCCTCTCTAACTTTATCTCCAAAACCTCTAACATTTGCTGTTCCCCTGATGTACTCATCTTCATCTCTGCTACCGCCATCTCTGTTTCCTGTCTTTTCCTCAGTGCGACCGTCTCTACCAATCAGCATGGCCGGTCTCACTACGGTTTTGTACACTTTTTCTTTCATTTTAGCTGAAACTCTTCTGTCACACATCACACCTGATACTTTCATCCACGTGTTCCAGCCTGCTTGCACACGCTTCTTCACCTCTTTTCCACACTCTCCATTGCTCTGGACTTTTAGGTTATATCACTTGAGTTTAACAAAAAAACTTTTTTTAGATTATGAATACCAACTTAATCAGAACATATAACAGTAACAAAGGTGTCAGATTGAATTAAATCAACATGCACTGTATGCACTAGGGTTTTAGGTGCTTTGAAATAACATTACAAGTATGAATCAATTCATAGACTGATCAGTTGGGTTCATAACTTATGGCCCTTGACTTGTTGATCAATAACCTGGCAATGAAGAGTGAAATAACACTTAAGGGAAATTAGTACATGAAGCTCACATGAGAGGGAATGGTGTGGGAGAATAGTGTCTAATAAGGAGAATAACCCTATTCTTAAACTTTGATACTTTTAGGTGGATGACTTTTATGTTGATGCAGTTTTACAGAGCCATCATCGAGTCTGTCCTCACCTCCTCCATCACCGTGTGGTACGCTGGAGCCACAGCCAGGAACAAACACAGACTGCAGCGCATTGTGCGCTCCGCAGAGAAGGTGATCGGCTGCAGCCTTCCATCTCTCGAAGACCTGTACGTCTCCAGGACTCGGGGGCGGGCAGGTCGGATAGTAGCTGACCCTTCCCACCCTGGACATGGACTTTTTGAGCGACTCCCCTCGGGCAGGAGGCTCCGGTCCATTCGGACCAGAACGTCCCGCCACAAAAACAGCTTCTTCCCTTCTGCCGTTGGACTTATGAACTCTTTATAACCTGGATCCCCACATCTCTTAGTCACCTCCCTCTTGTCACTTTACTATTTTTATTATTTTCTATTATTTTCTATGACATTGCACTACTTTTCTTTTTCTGAGCACTCTTAGTTTTGTCAAAATTATTAATTATTTTTATTTATTTTATTTTTATTATTTTTATTTTTTATGTTTGCACACCAGTACCAGAACAAGTTCCTAGTCTCTGATGTTTTTCACTGACATGGCAATAAAAGCATTCTGATTCTGATAAAAAACAGAGTGTTTCACATAGTGGACAACGTGGTGTGTGTTTTAAGATTAAGAATATCTTTATTTGTCCTACAATGGGAAAAATGCAGTATGCAACAGAATAGGCACAGGAAGAAGAAAAAGGTCACGACAAGTATGCACAAACAAAACAAAAAAGGCAAAATAGACAAAAGCCAAAAACATGCATTCATAGTGAGTGAGCTACTGCACAGTTCTGGTGAGAAATAGCAAAAACAGCACATGGTTAAAATTGCTCATTGTGGAGTCTCACAGCAGAAGGAAGGAAAGACCTCCTGTATCTCTCCGATGCCGGTGAACTATACGATGTGTTTTGCATCA
The DNA here is from genome assembly GCA_902685375.1 of Neostethus bicornis. Taxonomy (NCBI): domain Eukaryota; kingdom Metazoa; phylum Chordata; class Actinopteri; order Atheriniformes; family Phallostethidae; genus Neostethus; species Neostethus bicornis. The sequence continues at coordinate 7,685,872 of LR738545.1, forward strand.
TCTCTTTTTATAGTTTTGATTTGTTTTTTCTGGTTTGTTTTTCTTTTATTGGTTTTTAGATAGTTTGACTGTGTAATGAGAAAATCAGATGTGTATATTTTATGTTCGATTGTCTTTATGCTATGTGGATCTTCCCAAAACCAAGCAGATATGTTATTGTTAGCCAGGGTATACCTGGGTAGCCTATAGATTACCATAGTTTTTACCAGGAGTTGGTACTGCAGTCCTCATTTCAGCAAGGCTAACTAACCCTTACAAAGCACACACATTTTCGTTTTTTGAGACTCTTCCTATTAGTTGACTCAAGTTTGAAAAGGGATTCAATCTGGATCCAAAATTGTTTTTTCTGTTAGAAAGGGATCTAAAAGAAAATACCGAAACCACTTCAGTCAATTGGAAAAAAAATGGGTGTGCAATTGAACATAAATTGCTACATTCCCAAACCGTGACACTTTTTTAATGAGGCAAGTACAGTGTCTCCAGATTTGTACCACAGTAACTCCAGAAGACATTTAGAAAGGAAAAATAAAGTACCGGTATATAAAGTTCAGCAGACTCAGTCAAACATAATTTTCCCTGAAAGACGAACTTGCCACTGACGTACTCCACAGAGTGCAGTAGTTTTCAAATGTGCAGCAAGGGAACCACTAACCAGAGTTTCATATTTCAAAATGTTGTAAACATGTTTAATTTTGGGTTTACTTCTTTTGTGGGACCTCAGGGAAAAGCAGAATGCAGCCCAGATTAATTTGTGCGCCAGAAATGCATTTTCAAACCTGCTTTACAAAGCAGTGCAGGATGCGTCCAGATGTCTACTTCTCTGGCTTGTAGCCTCTTTACCATGACAACAGCAGTGAAGGCTCAGTGTGCCTGTTCCTAGAAGTCATTACAGCAGTGGCATTAAAAGTACTAGAAAGCAATAACAAAACTTTAAATGACTGTTTCGAAAAGATGCCAAAGAAGATCGATAGCTGGATGGGCGTTTGTATAAACGGGCATGTACCTTAAAAATCTTTTCCAACAAGATCAAATGTTCTCTAGTTAAATATCTTAAAAATCTTATGCAACTGGCATAATTAAAAAATAGATATATTTTGTCCCCATTTCCAATGAAAGGACTTTTTTTTTTTTGCTGTCATGATCCTACTCCCTTCAGAAAATTTTTCTCAATTCAATTCAATTTTATTTGTATAGCCCAAAATCACAGAATGTCCGTCTCAATGGGCTTCACAAGAAAAAGAGGAATGTATTAACACAAATACACAGCAAGAAAAATAACTAACAAATGCTAACTAAACAAGACTAGCACATTAATGCACCCAGACTCTCCTTCTCGGCGAGGAAAAATCCCCAAAAAACCCATCAGTGGGGAAAAAACAAGAAACCCCATGGGGATCCACGCGAAAGAGAGATCCCTCCCCCGGGACGAGCAAACAATGTGTCAAAGATTATTGTTTAAATATTAGCTTAATCTAATCTACAGCTAAATATCTAAAGAAGTCAATAGATGTTCTTCATCTCCTGCCTAATCCTGCCCACTTAGTCCCAATTGCCTCATCCTGATGTCTGTACCTGTGTCTGTACCTGTGTCTCGTCTTCCCCCATGGTTACTTAATCCTTAGTGTTCATCAGCTCATCTGCTGTTCTGTACTCCTGCTGCAGGTGGATGGTGGCCCTCCACGTTGTCTGGTCCCTTTCATGTAGTTTTCCAGGCTGCACATGTGTTCCCCTGTTCTCTAACCCCTGATTAACTGCAATAAACTGGTTAAAACTGGCTATGCATCTGGGTCCTACATCTCCACCTTCACCACCTCTTGACAGTTGCAGACTTTATTGTACATAGTGCTTTGCCTTCAAACACAGAAAGCTGTATATTTACCATCCTTTGTCTTTCTGGGGATTTTGTTTTTTTTTTAGTATTTTCTTTGCAACATTCACTTTTGGGTTTCCTCTCTTGTCATTTTGTAATGGATGCCACCTAAATGGTGAATCCTAAGGTTGGTCCAAAAAAAATTGTTCCGAATATCAGTTTTTAAGCAGTTCCAAGCCCGGTATCTTTCTGCTATTATTTTCTGTCTCATGTCTTCGGACATGTACAAACCATCACAGTCTGGCCTCTCTGACTCTAACATGTGCTGTTCCTCTGATGGTCTTATTCCTCATTCTGGAGTGTGGAAAAGAGGTGAAGAAGCGTGTGCAGGCAGGCTGGAACGGGTGGAGAAAAGTATCGGGTGTGATGTGTGACAGAAGAGTTTCAGGTTTTGGAGATAAAGTCAGAGAGGCCAGATTGAGATGGTTTAGACATGTGCAGAGGAGAGAGAAAGAGTACATCGGAAGAAGGATGCTGGATTTGAAACCACCAGGAAAGAGGCCTAGAGGACCAAAGAGGAGGTTCATGGATACAGTGAAGGAAGACATGAAGATAGTTGGTGTGACTGAAGAGGATGCAGGAGATAGGGTTAGATGGAAGAAACTGACTTGCTGTTGGGCCCCCTGAACGGAAACGCCGAAAGAAGAAGAAGAGGAAGACTAATGTTGAATAGTGAATGTACAAACTTGACTGGTTCCCTCAGCAGTCGTCCATTCAGAATCTGATTAAGATAAACCATTTAGTCAAAGCTCCTCTTCATAATGGCTTCTTCCTGACTGGTCCAAAAGGCCAGTAAAAGCTCCACAGCTTCTTTCCTTTTAAAAAGCTGTGCTTTTATTGATCAGTGTTTTAAATGCTCTTCTGTAACCAGGTAGACGAATCCTGCCTTCCTGCCACCGGCATTCTTAGATCATCAGTTATAAAAATCCAAAGCATGATTCCAAGCAATCAACGCCATTTAGGAGACAAAATTTTAAAATTGCATTTTAAAAAATATTTTTCTTCTTTACTATTGTGTTTTAGTTATTGCTGGTTTTCCATATTTGCCCACTTATTATGACGTGTTTGCCAGGTTAGACTGCAACGAGGAAGAAATGCATCTTAAATGTATGTTGGCAAGATTAAAAGACATAAATGGGAAAAGTATGCAGCAAGTTAAGGTGATCAAGGTGGCCATACCAGCCTATCAACGCCTGATTTTGTCAGACCTCAGAAGCTAAGCATGCTGGGCCTGGGCAGTAGTAGGATGGGAGACCACTGTAATTATTACACTGGGGGAGACGGTAATTCAGTCGTAGAACGTTCGCCCGCGGACTGGATGTTAACCGGAAGTTCGCAGGTTCTATTCCCACTGAGTTCATGTCTAGGGTCCTTGGACAAGACACCTAACCCTCTGTTTTTCCAACCAATTACGCTGTCGTGGCAGCATCCTTTGGTGTTGTAGTGCAGCACGCAAATTTCCCCGGTGAGGGATCAACAGAGTATGTAAAAAAAAAAAAAACCTAGATGCCACTGTCGGACAGTCATTGAGAAAAATTGTTGCTGTGCCCCTAGGCAAGACACTACACCCACATTGTAAGATATTGCCTAGTCTGGATGGTGTGTGTGATTGGTTAGTGATGGTCAGAGGGGCCCATGGTACAAAATGGCAGCCTTGCTTTTGTCAGTCTGGCCCTGGGCAGCTGTGGCTACAACAGCAGCTTATCTTTACTTGGTTAAGTGAATGAATAATGCATACGTGAAATTTTTTTGGGGTATCCTGAAAAGCACTATATGAGTATGATGCATTATTATTTTTAAGATAGAAACAAAGATGTTTCACAGGTGCCAGAGGTGTGTGTGTGATGGGAAAATGGATAGAGAATTGATGAATGAAAAAAATGAGAGAAAAAAGTGCAGAAGAGGTTAGTCGTAAACCAGGAAGTGGGAAAGGGTTCCAGTGGAGAAGTGAGGAGGGCATCGAAGTGGATGAAGAGTGGACTTTTGGCTTTGATGACGATCCAGTGTCGGTATGGAAGGTTGCAGAAGTTTTTGACTTGGTTGTTTAACGGGATCTTAGATAATGAGAAGATGTCAGATTAAAGGAATACACATGTACTGGTGCCCGTTTCTTCAGAAGAAAGGAATTGGTGGTACTACAGTAACTACAGAGGAATAAAACTGGCACAGAGCTAGGTTAAAGCCAGAAGTGAGCAGTAGTGGGTAGTAATATGGTTACATGCCAAAAATAATGGCGTAGTCAAGTATGATATCCAAATCATGCTGAACTCCTTTTCTGAAGATTTACAAATTAATTCATCATTATTATCGAACCGCAAATAAATCCTCATTATTTCCAGTTAAATTGATTATTAGACCTTGTCCACACGTAGCCGGGTATTTTTGAAAACGCATATACGTATTTCTATCCGTTTTGGCCTGCCGTCGACATGAAAACAGAAGTTTTTTTTCACTCAAAATTGGCGTTTTTGAAAACTCCGGCCAAAGAGAAGATTTGGGAAAACTCAGTTTTTGGGTTTGCGTGTGGACGTGCGAAAACGGAGATTTGCGTTTTTATGCGTCACCACCTGCGACAAGTAATGCACATACGTCATTCGTATGTTTACCCTGTAGCAGACCCTCTTTTCTTGCCTTTTTGTCCACTCTCAACTGCTCTTGCTTCTTGTCAAGGACCAAAGGAGGAGAAATGCGTTGCAATTGGCGATTATTAATCACATAAGCCTCCCTCCTCCACCACTCCATACTGCCCACTACCGGTCTGGCATGCTCATAACCGCACTCACAAGCGTATTTATACGGCTCCGTGTGGACGCGTATATTTTGAAAATGGTTACGTATGGACGCGAACGTTTTCCTAAAACAGAGGACAGCAGATTTGCGTTTTCAAAAATACCCGGCTACATGTGGACGGGGCCTTATACTTGAACAAAGAAATGACTTCAACAGTTGATCCCATCTAATTCAATGCAACTTGCAATTTGCCCACCCATGCAAAATGCATCCATAAAGGCCTTTTAGTGATCAATAATCAGCTGAATTCCATACAATTCTTCCCACTTACTGTATTTACAGGAACAAAAAAAAATACATAACGAGCAGCAGACAGGAAGAGGGCATGAAACGTAATACGATTGATAAACCTCCAGGGAGGATTTGTGTGTCTCTGTAGAAAGCAAATGCTCACAAGTATCTTGACTTGTGTGTAATGAGGATGCTTCAGTCCAGAACAAAAAGAGCCTGACAGAAAATAAATACCAGCATTAGGAGGGGGGTTTGAATGCCAAAGAAAAGAATGACAGCTGGAAGAATAGCATGCAGCTGACTGAGAGATGGTGAGAAGAAAAGCAGCTGTTTTAAAAAGCGACAGACTGGATGCAAAGGACTAGTTGAATAAAAAAAAGTAAATAAAAAAATGAGCTTGGAGGAAAAAAATATGATGTGAAAACAAAAAAAAAGCCAAAATTGAAACATGCAATTTTTTTTAAATAAGAAAAGAAAACTGCAAATCATGTCCTGACTTTATGATCAAATCAAGAAAAAGAGAGAGGATGATCCGAACAGATAATCCATCATGCAAACTGTGTTAGAATGAAAGAAAACGGCTGGACTGAGACAAAAATCGTGGGATGAAAACAACTCATAACAATCTACTATCTAAATAATATTAAAATTAGAAAAAAAAGTACATATATAAGTATGTGAGTTGTGTAAACTCGACCACATTATGCCTGATTTCTTTATTTAGACAGAATTTAAGAAAAAAAACAAACAAATAAATTCCATAACTACAAAGTAAAAAATTAACTCTAAATCCGAGACCATGGTTCTCGCCCGGAAAAGGGTAGAATGCCCCCTTCAAGTCAGGGACAGGCTCCTGCCCCAAGTGGGAGTTGAAGTATCTTGGGATCTTGTTAACGAGCGAGAGAAGGATGGAGCGGGAGATCGAAAAGCAGATCGGTGCGGCGTCAGCAATAACTAGGACGCTGCATCAGTTTGTCGTGATAAAGAAAAGCTGAGCCGAAAGGCGAAGCTCTCGATTTACAAGTCGATGTATGTTCCTACCCTCACCTATGGTCACCAGCTGTGGGTGGTGATTGAAAGAATGAGATCGCAGATACAAGCGGCCGAAATGAGCTTCCTCCGCAGGGTGGCTGGGCTCTCACTCAGAGATCGGGTGAGGAGTTCTGCCATCTGGGAGGAGCTCGGTGTCGAGCGGCTCCTCCTCCAGGTCGAGAGTAGACCGAGGGAGTTGTTGGAGTGCCTCTTTTACTACAGCGTGATGCTCCAGATTTTCAGTTTGCTGCGTTATCACCATACAGGCATGATGCACGAGAACTCCTGTACAGGATACAGTAAGAACACATTTGTGTGAACTCCTGCACACCCACTTTGAAGACTGACTCACGTTTGAGTGGGTAACATTTCTGCTTGCCTAATTACTCTCCAAACTTTAATCGATTTATCATTGCTACACTCATCGACCAGCTTCAGAGTGGCTTCAGCAGTAACCTACCAAAACATGGACACAACTTTTTGTTTTTTCATCTCATTTTTCCGTTCCGTCATCTTCCGCTTGTTCTGGGGTCGGCATGCGGGGGCAACAGCCTCAACCAGGTAGCCCAGGCCTCTCTCAGCCCGGCCGCATCCTCCAGCTCACCCGGAAGGATCCCAAGTCGTTCTCCGGCCAGCTGTGAGACATAGTCTCTCCAGCGGGTCCGGGGTCTGCCTCTCGGTCTCCTCCCGGTAGGACAGGCCCAAAACACCCTGCCCGCGAGGCGCTCGGTGTGCATTTTGACCAGATGCCCGAGCCACCCCTTCTGGCTCCTCTCGACCTGGAGGAGGAGCGACTCAACACCGAGCTCCTCCTGGATGGCAGAGCTCCTCACCCGATCTCTGAATGAGAGCCCAGCCACCCAGCGGAGGAAGCTCATTTCGGCCGCTTGTATCCGCGATCTCATTCTTTCGGTCACCACCCACAGCTGGTGACCATTGGTGAAGGTGGGAACGTAGATTTTTCTGTTCATTATAAAAGAAAGAGAGGTCAAAACCCTGAATACAAAACAAGAGTAACATTCATTTTGCAGCATTCTAACCAAGCAAAGTGTTTACAATTAAATGCCCCGAGAAAGCGGGTACAACTACAAGGAGTGCCCTGGCAAGGTGTGTCACATCATTTAGCAGCCACTGAGTGGAAGCAAGGAGGGGGGAATGTTGGGAATCGGAAGGAGTAATCACTTCCAGAGCAAATTGAATGAGCCGGCCTTGCTCCCTCTGCCTCTTCTCAATCCTTCCCCCCTGTTTCTTTGAGTGAGAGCCTGTTCCACGAACAACTGCTGGCCGCCTGCCACTGGTAACCCGTTGCGAATGACAATGCGAAGCCTCCTGAGACTAATTGATTTAGCTTTCTCTCCACCACTTTAGAGATGGCAAACAATGATGCTGCCTGATGTCCCGGCCAATTCATGACAAAACCTCTGGTCTGAAGAGAGAGCTCTTTCCTTTCAGCTCACTGTGATAAATTGATGACCATGAAGACTGCTGCCTGGAGATTCAACTCCAACTACATCTGTGCTTAAAACAAAAGACATGCTGTTTCCTGATAAAAGTTTGAAAAATCAACATTCTTTCCTGGTAGACAAAGTAAATAGAATTTTATGTCTTTAAATCTGGTAAAAAGATGACAAAACAGGTATCGATTTGAGCCTGTTTGCTATTTAAAAGATTACCCAGATTTTCCAGAATTTGTACAGAGTACATGTGTGTGAATGAAAGGGATCCAAATGGAAAAGTGAGGTTACAGGGAGAAGAGATAAAGAAGGTGGAAGATATTAAGTATCTAGGATCAACAATACAGAGCAATGGAGAGTGTGGAAAAGAGGTAAAGAAGCGTGTGCAAGCAGGCTGGAACGGGTGGAGGAAAGTATCAGGTGTGATGTGTGACAGAAGAGTTTCAGCCAAAATGAAAGGGAAAGTGTACAAAACCGTGGTGAGACCAGCTGTGCTGATTGGTCTAGAAGAAACTGAAGAAAAGACAGAAAACAGAAATGGAGGTAGCAGAGATGAAGATGCTGAGGATCTCTCTGGGAGTGACCAGGATGAACAGGATTAGAAATGAGTATATCAGAGGAACAGCACATGTTAGAGGTTTTGGGGATAAAGAGAGGCCAGACTGAGATGGTTTGGACATGTACAGAGGAGAGAGAGAGAGTACATCGGGAGAAAGATGCTGGTTTTGAACCACCAGGAAAGAGGACTAGAGGAAGACCAAAGAGGAGGTTCATGGATACAGTGAAGGAAGACATGAAGATAGTTGGTGTGACCGAAGAAGATGCAGCAGATAGGGTTAGACGGAAGAAACTGAGTTGCTGTGGCGACCCCTGAAGGGAAATGCCGAAAGAAGAAGAAGAAGAAGTAGCGCAGTTCAAAAAATGTAGTTGGCATTTAAAAACTCTGAGATCTTGTTCAAGATAAATAAAGAGTTTCACATCACAAGTATGATCTAAAAATAGACCATCAAATATGTCAACCAAATAGGGAAACAAGTTGAAAATTAATGTGTAGGTTAATTCACCACTAGCACAGTGGCCTCACAGCAAGAAGGTCAGGGTTCAAGTCTTGGGTGGGACGAGGCTTGAAACACTGGTCTTTCTGTGTGTATTTGCATGTTTTCCCCATCTGTGTGTGGGTTTTTTTCGAGGTACTCCTCCCACCCAAAAACATGTTTGGTTGATCCCATGTTAGATTGGCCAGTATGAATTTGCCCCAGGTATGAGTGTGGATAGCTGTGTGGCCCCGCAGCAGACTGGCCACCTGTTCGGGGTGTGCTCTGCCTCTCACAAATCAACAAGATAGGCCAAAGACCTCCTCGCGACCCCGTAAGGGTTCAGATGAGATATTTGGCAAAAGTGGTGTATAAATCGATAGTCTTGTTCTTGGACAACCAGAAGGCTGACTTGCTGATTCAGGAATGAACTTGGGATCCATAATTTTATGATGTTTCTAGTAAATTTGGACTCACCATATCTAAAATTGGAGCTGAACTAGATCATCATCTGACTAAAAAGAAATCACATCCCCATATAGTATACAACTTTAACTGCATCATGCAAATTTTAATCGAAGTTTTCAGTGTTGAGCCAACAAGAGAAGGATTCGATTCGGTCTTCTAAAACTTTATTTTGTGGTTCCCTCAACCACCACCAGAGGGAGCCAGGGACCATCTCACCTTTCCCCTAATTCTACTTGATTTGGACCACCTGCGCCTAATCTCTCTGCTGCCTATTTAAAGGCAGCCTCACCAGCATTCCTCGTCGGGTCTTCATGCCTTCCTGCCTTGGCTGACTCCCGACCCAACGGATATCCTTTGGAACTGAGATCAACTCTTTGAAAACCATATTGATTCCTTTTGACTTCTGTTTCTTTGCTTACAGCCTTGCTGATCCTTGGTTAAATAAATCTTGTTTGATGTCCTGCATTTGTGTCCCCCTCCGTCCACACCACAACACTTTAAAATAGTTCCTTATCAACATAACTGTTGGAAAGTTACTCAAGTGGAAAAATAATGTCCAAAAGTAACAGAAAAAAAAGAAAGTAAAAAGTCACCTTAGAAAGTGGCGTAAAGTAAATTGCTCCACGTTGATTGGCTGCTCAGTCTTTATGTTGTCTTGTCTTTTAACAATCATGTCTAATTAACAGTAATGAGCATGTGTGATTAGTAATTGAAGGCTCATGTAATGCTTTAGCCTTGCCTGACCTTCCCTTTTAAAAAAATCTTCTAAAGCAAAGTCATGACGACCACATTAAAAGATTTCATGCTGACCAAGAAAACTCTTCGAGATGAAGATGCTGAGGATCTCTCTGGGAGGGACCAGGATGGACAGGATCAGAGGAACAGCACATGTTAGAGCTTTTGGAGATAAAGTCAGAGAGGCCAGACTGAGATAGTTTGGACATGTGCAGAGGAGAGAGAGAGATTACATCAGAAGAAGGATGCTGGTTTTGAACCACCAGGAAAGAGGCCTATGATATGCTATTATTTTCTGTCCCTTGTCTTGAGATATGTACAAACCGTCACAGTCTAGCGTCTCTGACTCTAACATGTGCTGTTCCTGTGATGATCTTATTCCTCATTCTGGAGTGTGGAAAAGAGGTGAAGAAGCGTGTGCAGGCAGGCTGGAGCGGGTGGAGAAAAGTATCAGGTGTGATGTGTGACAGAAGAGTTTCAGCAAAAATGAAAGGAAAAGTGTACAAAACCGTGGTGAGACCGGCCATGCTGTTTGGTCTAGAGACAGTGGCACTGAGGAAAAGACAGGAAACAGAGATGGAGGTAGCAGAGATGAAGATGCTGAGGATCTCTCTGAGGTCTAGAGGAAGGCCAAAGACGAAGTTCATGGTTGCAGTGAAGGAAGACATGAAGATAGTTGGTGTGACCGAAGAAGATGCAGGAGATAGGGTGGGAGTGACCATAATGGACAGGATCAGAGGAACAGCACATGTTAGAGGTTTTGGAGATAAAGCCAGAGAGGCCAGACTGAGATGGTTTGGACATGTGCAGAGGAGAGAGAGAGTACATAGGTAGAAGGATGCTGGGTTTGGAACCACCAGGAAAGAGGACTAGAGGAAGACCAAAGAGGAGGTTCACGGATGCAGTGAAGGAAGACATGAAGATAGTTGGTGTGACCAAAGAGGATGCAGCAGATAGGGTTAAATGGAAGAAACTGACTTGATGTGGCGACCCCTGAAGAGAAATGCCGAAAGAAGAAGAAGTTCTCAAAAGTTTTCTGGAAGATCAAAACTACATAGATGTTGAAATAGAGATGTTTATGAGAGTCGTTACTTTGACACTGTGACCCAACGAGGAACGAATTAAAAAAAGTCCACCTGCAGTTTGAGGCAATTATTATTGGAACGTTCAAACTCTTTGGTATCATTCTTCATTTCCCTCCTGATAATAGTTTGTCCCATATTTTCATAAGTGCCTGAAGAGTCTAATGAAATTATAGCCTTGAGTGCAAGAAGCAAAGAAATCTCAGAAGATCACAAGTGGGATTCTTTTTTTTCCCATGAAATCCTTCTTCTTTGTCAAACACTAATGAACATCCAATCAATTTCGCTCAATTGGGTTTAATTAGTTAATAGAAAGGTGTCAGATCCAAACACAGTCTTTAAGGAGTGACTCATTCTTCTGGAACTATTACTTGTGTCATTCATGTTGTCTATTAAACAGTTGGTGGCATGATCCAAATTTTCTTTTAACAAAATTAGAGCAGACAGATTCAAACTTTAGAGGTAGGTGGCCAAGATGTTGAAGTAGAGAGCTGCTTTTATAAATCTTCATGCAGCGACCAGTCGCTACATCTCATGCTTCCTGCAGTTACCGGATTGCTCAGATACACTGAAGATCAATTGAGAGGCATTTGGAGGCATTTAACCTTGTCAAAATGAATTCAACTAGAGGAGGCATTGCATTTCAGAGCTCTGGCTACACAGAAGAATCCGTTTTATGACATAGCAGGTTTTTATCAATAGCATCCATGGTTGGTATGGACTATTTTTGATCTTAGTGTATTTTTTTTTCAGCTGCTCCATGTATGAACATGTGGTGTGGTTGCCAGGTTACCATTATTATTTTCTCTAAATATCATGCTCATTTTCTCAAAGTGATCTTGTTCGACCACTTCATCTGTCTATCCATTTAACCCCCAATTCTTGTCTGTGGTTCTTGAGTCCTCAGCCCTTTCTGGAAACAAATTTGTCGCCTCTTCCCTCAGCTCATTTACTGAAGGAGAGACGCTGTCTGCTGCGAGCCTTGTTTTCTCAGTTTCAATCATACCTCTGCAGGACAGTATCTAGCAAATACATTAGTTGGCTGGTCCTGGCGAAAATATACCAGTGTTTGTCAACCTTTTTCACGCCAAGGTACATTTTTTTATTGAAAAAAAATCTTGAGGCACACCACGAATCAAAAATGTTGTCGCGATCTCTATAGACGCCTATATCAACAACATAGCAATTCTCATCAGAGTGTCCTGAATAGAAATCAAATCAACACATCAAAACCTAGCATTTCATTGTCATTATGCCCTCACCTGCCACCAGAGGGAGCCCTGGACCTTCCCTCATCACCCTGATTGAGACACCTGAGGGTCAGTGGTGAAACGTAACAAAGTAAGTGTACTTCGTTACTGTACTTAAGTAAAAAAAATTGTGTATCTGTACTTTACTTAAGTAAAATTTAAGACCGGTACTTTTACTTTTACTTCACTACATTTTTAGAACAAATATTGGTACTTTTACTCAGCTATTTTTTAAAAAGTGTGTTTTACATTTTTTTGTTACATTTTCGTTCAGAATTTGAAAAATACACGTTTTTTTAGCGCATCTTGAAGCCGCATCGCCAAAATCAAAAGGAGCTGTTGATCGAGAGAAGAAGTAATGAATCGAGGACCAATCGGAATCGAGAGTAAACATTTTCCGCATTCATTCAGCGCCAAAAACCTAACATCAAATCTAGTACAAATTACAAAGAGTCAGAAGATTGTTGTTTGTTGTATTTACTTCTAAATAAAAAGCTGAGCCATCATTACACAGAGCAGGGGTGGATCTAGAATTTTCCAAAGGGGGGTGGGGCTTTGACAAAGCCAATATAAAGTGACTGGGTACCTCACCCCCAAAACATTTTAAAAAATAAGTGTCATTTTCCTCCATTTTGGCGGCCCATTCACTGGCCCTTCTAGGGGATAGCTTGACTTGTCTCCTTTCCTTTTATTTATTTTTTTTGTGGACCAAAAGAGGTAGGAGAGGGGGGTCACACCCCTGCAGAGCATTTATCCTGGTTACCATGGTGACAACCTATAGCACAAAAAATAACATTTGAATTATGATCAAATACTTTTACTTTTTACTTAAAAAGTACAATTTACACCAAATACTTTTGTCCTTTTACTTAAGTAGATTTTTTTATTGGTACTTTTACTTAAGTAAATTTTTTGCCTAATTATCTGTACTTTTACTTAAGTACAAAAAGTGAGTACTTCATCCACCACTGCTTATCTCCCACACACCTGTTGCAGCTGTTCCCCGTGTTCTACACACCTGTCCTTATTCATCAGTTTCCAGGGAGATTTTCAAACGAGCATTTTGGTCCAAATTCAAGTTAGTATGCTTTTTGTCTCTGCTTGCTAATCCCTGCCTCTGTTATCTTTTACACTTGGTTTCCAAATGTTCACTCCCAACTTTTTTTTCCTTCTAAATTATAACTCTAATCCCCAAAAGCAATTTTTTTGTACAAAACAAAGATTATGTTTACACTTTGTTGTTGAATGCCAAAAACTCTTTTAAAATGTTGTCATTTGAATCCAGGAAAAACAGAGATTACCGTGTATTTTAAAATATATTGAATTAACTCATATCCTCTGTACCAAGGCTGCAAAGTGAATCATAATTCACACACAAATTGGTTGACTGGCAGCATAAAAATCTTTGTGGCCTTTCAGCACATCAGCCTCTGCTAAAGCATGTCTGTAAACAATTAGCAGGGTCAGCAGTGATAGAGGCTCTGATAGAGGAAGACTTCAGCATGCGTCAGTCTAAATGTAAAGTGGTCAGGACCCAGACAGAAATGTTTATTTCTAGACATGCTATGAATTTATAATGTGATGTTTATCAGGACAAAGGTTTCTACGACAAAATTATTAATGGGCACTGTTTTTCAGGTCATTTCAATAGAAATATTTGATTGGAACAGAAAAAGCGACTGAAGTTTACTATCAAACAAAAAGACAGTTTCGTCGGAATTAATTCAAATAACAAAACAGGAACAAGAGGAAAACTCTGATTTAATTTAGAATTTTCTGTTAAGAATTAAGTCATTTAATTCTTAAATTAAGTTAAATTCGTGTGTGAACGAGAGGGATCCAAATGGAAAAGTGAGGTTACAGGGAGAAGAGATAAAGAAGGTGGAAGATTTTAAAAATCCAGGATCAACAGTCCAGAGCAATGGAGAGTGTGGAAAAGAGGTGAAGAAGCGTGTTCAGGCAGGCTGGAACAGGTGGAGGAAAGTATCAGGTGTGATGTGTGATAGAAGAGTTTCAGCTAAAATGAAAGGGAAAGTGTACAAAACCGTGGTGAGACCGGCCATGCTGTTTGGTCTAGAGACAGTAGCACTGAAGAAAAGACAGGAAACAGAGATGGAGGTAGCAGAGATGAAGATGCTGAGGATCTCTCTGGGAGTGACCAGGATGGACAGGATTAGAAATGAGTACATCAGGGGAACAGCACATGTTAGAGGTTTTGGGGATAAAGTTCGAGAGGCAAGACTGATATGGTTTGGACATGTGCAGAGGAGAGAGAGAGAGTGCATCGGAAGAAGGATGCTGGATTTGGAACCACCAGGAAAGAGGACTAGAGGAAGACCAAAGAGGAGGTTCATGGATACAGTGAAGGGAAGACATTAAGGTAGTTGGTGTGACCAAAGAGGATGCAGGAGATAGGGTTAGATGGAAGAAACTGACTTGCTGTCGAGACCCTTGAAGGGAAATGCCGAAAGAAGAAGAAGAAACCCAAATATTTTTTGGAAGGGTTTGCCTTTTTTTCCACACGTAAAAAAAAACCCACAACAAATAAATAAAAAATAAATAAATAAAAATAAAAGAATTACTCTATTCATCCCTCACCGGGGAAATTTGTTTGCTGCTCTCCTTACACCGCAGCAGGCTGCCCTTCAACGGCGCCAATGGTGGGAGAAGCGGGGGTTAGGTGTCTTCTCCAAGGACCCTAGACGTGCTCTCCGTGGGACGCGAACCCACAACCTTCCGGTCCGCGGGCGAACGCTCTAACCACGCGGCCACCGTCTCCACCCAATTAAGCATGTTTATAATAAAGCATGTTTATAAATAAAGCATGTTTATAATCTTCCATCTAACCCTATCTCCTGCATCTTCTTCGGTCACATCAACTATCGTCATGTCTTCCTTCACTGTATCCATGAACCTCCTCTTTGGCCTTCCTCTAGTCCTCTTTCCTGGTGGTTCCAAAACCAGCATCCTTCTTCCGATGTACTCTCTCTCTCTCCTCTGCACATGTCCAAACCATCTCAGTCTGGCCTCTTTGACTTTATCTCCATGTGACAAATATAAAAAAAACCATGCAGTCAATACCCTAAGCGTCACATACCATATCTATTCATCTATCCATCCAGCAACCCATTTAAAAAGGTTAGGCTAGGTAAATATAGAGCAAGTAGGTCAAGTAATCAATTCATTCCTAGTGAAAAATAATAATTCGCCAATTCGTCGGGGCATTTAGCATCTTTTTACTTGTGGTATTTCTTTCAGTGATAGGAAACAAACTATCTTTCACGAATTAAACCAAAGAATAGAGCCATTTTTTTCAATTTTTACTCACTCTATTCATCCATCACCGGGAAAATTTGTGTGCTGCACTCCTACATTGCAGCACGGTGCCACAACGGCGCCAATGGTGGGAGAAAAAGGTGGTCCAACGACCCTAGACATACACTCAGTGGGATGCGAATTCGCGAACTTCCGGTCGTCTTCCGGTCCGGGTGAGCACTCTAACCACTGAGCCACCATCTCCCCATAATGACATTTCTCAGTTTGTTGATCATTTTTTTAAAAAAAGCCAAATTAATCTATCAATTTTCCAATCAAAATTTCAAAAAGCATTTGATTCAGACTATTCTATTTCCAAATTGAGATATTGGTGTCATGATGTGGAGCTGAGGCCAAAAATATACCCTTGACACAACAGACAGACACAACAATCTGGTGAAGAGTTTGTCAAAACGGATCCATTTACGCTCTAGCAGATGAGTAGACGAGTTTCAGGTGTGACTTATGCACACACAGACAAGAGAGAGGGGGGAAACAGGACACAGAGGGGGACCAGACTACTCTCCTGACAGTTGGTAAGGCAAGAAAAGTAAATTTCATTTCATTCATGACCATTGGAGTGGGCAAATAATTATATTTTATTTGAAAAAGTCCACATCTAAGGAATGTTTTAGGTTATAGAATGAATGTCTGGTTACTCGTAAGAGCTCCTAAAAACCTTCATACCCCAAAAGATTAACCTCAATTGCTGTGTTTATTCAGAGGCTGAACACGGCTGTTTACACTTTTCAGATATAATCTGTGGGCTTCGTGTCATAGCTTAAGATCAGGTGAAGAGAGATGATCCACATGAAGAGAAATAAGGTTATACTTTGATTTTAGTTCAGAAGTGGTGATAAAGAGCTTTATTTTAAACGTGACTGGGTGACAAAAAAAGGGAGTGGTTTTAAACTCGAGTCATTTCTCTCACTTCAAAGATCACAAAAAACTAAACAAACATTATTGGATTTGTTAAAAAAAGAGATATTTTTCTCAAATTTAGAATTACTTACTTTAATATTAGTTGATCATATCATAGAAAATCCCCGAAATGTCCTCAATGTAAGATTTACAGGTAATTATATTATTGATTTTCTGACGTTAAAAAATGTTTACATACCAGATGAAGCCTTTGATCACAGGAAAGTTGGACAACACAATCCAAAAAGATTCAATCCAAGACCAGAAGAAACAGATTAGATGTTCCACTTTGTCATTTTTAGAGGTTTTGTAAGTTAAAAATGATTCAAATCAGAAGCTGGAAAAACTCAGTCCAGTTCACTCCACAACAGAAGAAAATATCAGAAAACAAGAAAAGTTGGCAGGTGTATTTTTTCATCTGTAAAAGGCGTATCAGTCACTTTCATGTACTCTTCTCTCCTTGATCTCAACGCTCAGTGAACGTCCTCCAGCTCCCTTTTTACCTCAAACGGCTGCAACCTCACTGTTTCACTCCATCTCTGTGTCTCCGCTTCTCATCCTCTTATCACCCCAATGATATTCACTCCTTCAAGGCTTCTCCCTCTTCCCACCCACTCCTCCACCGTCCCTCCACCACCTCCGCTTCTATTAGCTCCGCTGATCGCAGCTTGTTGCACAGGAGCGTGCTGTCTTTTGCGCTCACTCTCCTTTTTCACTGCTTCTCTTCTCACCGTTTCACTTTTCACACTCTCCAGCACCTTGACAGCGGCACACACGCTTCAGTCTGCAATGCACATGCTATTTTAGGACATGTAGAAATTGTAAAAGCACCACATGATGTAAGTTTTTGGGTGATTTTGAGCTGTGACTAACACGAGATTGCACAAATAATACAAATGCATTGTGTTTAAAGTATTTCATTACTGCACAAAAGCAGATGGATATGTGGTATTACGCAACTATTACTGATGGAAGCCACCAAGCCATAAATGTGGAAACGTCTGCCCACATAAAGTTATAAATGGCCATCAAAAATTCTCTTCAATTGCTATTTTTTCTGCATCCGTTTGCTTCCAAGAAAAAGAAGCTTCATGATTTCATGAAGCTGAAACTAATGGCTGCAGATTTCAAATGAAAATATTGTAAAATAAAATTTCTAATTCATATATGAAAAGATCTTTTCCTGTACGTTCTTTCCGAACCATCTATATTTCACTATCTTTAATAAAATAAAAACATCATCTATGAAGCAAAAATGTCTTCCTTTGACTTTTGGCTGAAATGCTTTGAGGGTCGTGGATATTGACGTCAGTTGTGCCTCATCAAAGGTCATTAAAATGATTAGGTCAGAGGCTGGATAGTCTTTAGCTCGAGAAAAGACAATCGGGCTGCTGATGAAACTCTAAAAATCCAGATGATGCAGCTGATGAGTTTCAGGAGAAAGAATTAGAAATACTGAGCACTGAGGACACATAACTGCAGCCAGAGGCATAGCATCTAACATGATGGGTTTCATCAAATTTGTCTGATTTAGCCCCGGATTAGACCAAATGAAATTAAAAATATAAAACAAAAATTTTTTATGATGTTTTATTCATTTAGCTAAATTATGCTTTTAGATTTACAAATCTTTTAACCGGTCAATCCCATTGGTAGCGATTAAAAGCGTTTGGTCATGACGGCTGGGCTCTCACTCAGAGATCGGGTGAGGAGCTCTGCGCTCCGGGAGGAGCTCGGTGTCGAGCCGCTCCTCCTCCAGGTCGAGAGGAGCCAGATGGGGTGGTTCAGGCATCTGTTGAAGCATTGCTTTTTTTGGGAGTTTTTTTTTTCTGCTGTGCTGCCGCATTCCATAGCGCTTTCATGCCTTTTTTGTTACGCTTCTTGGCAAAACGCATATTTCTCAGAAACTTTGGGTCCACCCATTTTAAGGACTCATAACGCTGAGATCTTGGCTTTTTGATGCCATTTCTGTGGGCTTTCCGAGACTGGTAGTGAGTTTTGTGATTCTTTGATTTCGTCATTTTCACGCAAGTGAAATCTGCCACACGAACAGACGGCAACCGGAAGAGCTGGTCAGGATGCCCCCTGGAGCGCCTCGCAGGTGAGGTGTTACGGGCACGTCCCACCGGGAGGAGACCAAGAGGCAGACCCCGGACTTGCTGGAGAGACTATGTCTCACAGCTGGCCGGGTAATGACTTGGGATCATTCAAGGTGAGCTGGAAGATGCAGCCGGGGTGAGAGAAGCCTGGGCTTCCCGTCTGAGGCTGTTTCCCCCATAACCCGGTCCCGGATGAGCGGAAGATGAGGGAACGGAATGATCATGAAGGCAGAGTTCAGCTTTCTCAACAAAATTTGCTCTTGAATAATTACAAAAAAAAAAAAAACCAGCCACCAAATTAAAACTTTTTAGTGAGTTCACAAGTTTTAAATGTAATAAAACATCCCTGAGTTTTAAAAAAAAAAAAAAAGGGTAAAATTCTCGCACATAGTGAAGGCTTAAATAAAACCTTTTATTTTCTATCAAACTTTATACCTTTTGAAGGTTAGAATTTACGCGTATCTTTATATCCATCAGCGGAATCAAATATATTTTTAGTCTGGGAAAAAAATGCTTCAGCCAAAACATTTAATCAAAGAACAACAAATCGTGAATCAGCTTCTACATTTATTAGCCTTCTTTAAAGGGAAGGCAAACACCTTGAGGGCTTAGAAAAGAAACTGATGGCTATCTCACTCAAAGGCCTGCGGAGCTGATAGGAACATCTAACTCTTGTTAGGAATTAGCTTCACCCCTCGAGATTTTAAGACGTGATATCCGTAATTTTATCTGAAGATGAATAGGATTGTTTTTTCAATGCAGTTCCCACCGGAATTTATACCATCAGCAAGACATAAAGTTGAACTTTTGGTGCTTTTCTATTCATTATGCTGCCTCTGCCTTTGTCTTATGTGAATGTAAGATGGGGAATAAAACCTGGCAGCTGGGTAAATTATTTCTGAAAAGGTGTGTATGAGTGTGCGCCTTGTGAAGTCCATCACCGTATGCGGCGCTAACTAAGGAGACAGGCAAATACCTTGGTGCAAGTACGAGGGAGGGATCTGTCAGACTACCATAGACACGGAGATAATCCGCAAGTCTAATTTGTAGACTTGGATTCCTTAAAACAGTCCCGCCGGCTAACTTCCACTCCTGACTGACTTTTATTGCTTAATCCTATTTACGTTTGTCTTTTCTTTAACATACTCAGTTTTACTCTGAGCCAATCGTGTTCAGCAGTGAATTTAACTACTTTGATCTCAGCAAAACTCAGACTGGAAGAAAGTAAAACTAAATTATTTTAAGATAATTTGGCAACATATGTGTTATTAAACTTGTGATGTTGTGATGCAATAATTCACAAAAGTTTTTGAAGTTTGAGATATTTAGAAAGTTTTTTAGAGGCGTCAAACAGTCAGGTGGTTTGAACCAGGAATATATTGGAAAACATCAGAACAACAGCTTTTGAAGCCAGAAGTTTCCGATCAATGGTCTGATTAATCTTTTTTTTTTTTTGACGACAATTAAAAAACGAAAGGGAAACAGAATTTAATGATGAACATAGCCATACATCACATTTTGAACTTGGACAAAATGTTCTTTCTGTCTATTCTAACTTGTGTTTCTCAGAGTTTCAGGTCTTTGCCGGTGGTTTTGTTGATATTTATGTTGTGGTGTGGAGGGGGGAAGAGAACCCAAATGCAGGACATCAAACAAGATTTATTTAACCAAGGATCAGCAAGGCTGTAAGCAAGGGAACAGAAGACAAAAAGGGATCAATAAGGTTTTCAAAGAGTTGATCTCAGTTCCAAAAGGATATCCGTTGGGTCGGGAGTCAGCCATGGCAGAAGGCATGAAGACCCGACAGGGAATGCTGGTGAGGCTGCCTTTAAATAGTCAGTAGAGAAATTAGGCGCAGGTGGTCCAGATCAGGTAGAATTGGGGAAAAGGTGAGATGGTCCTTGGTTCCCTCTAGTGGTGGGTGAGGGAACCACGACAATTTAGCTTTAATTCCTGTTTTATTTTTAAATACTCTCTCATTCCAGGTGTCTCCACTTCCCCTCCTCATGTTCTCTCCTCTGTGTTCCTTCCTAATGTGTCTCACATGTGTCTCATGGTCTGTCCTTGCCAGCACTTAATGTGTGTCTTGTCCTTTACTCATCGCCAGGTTGACTAGTGCCGTCCTTGTGCCAAACACTAACCTACAGGTCTTCCTCAGTTTCGAGCAGTCTTGTGACCTGATTGAGTTGCCTCGTTCTTGGATAAATTTTGAGTTTGTTTAGAGAATAAATCTGTTTCTTGTTTAAAACCTCAAAATGCGCGAGTGTCCGCAACCTAACACAACCTGACAGTGTTAGTTTTCAGGAAAAGGAGGTGTTTGTCCAAAAATCGTAAGTTAACAAGTTATCACTGTCTATGACAATAATCGATTTTCTAAAAGTACGAGTAGAAAATCAAGTTTTCTACCGTTACGAGAGGATTCAATTATTCAATCAAGTTTCCTCTTACAGTCTCGTTTACATAGATTCAAGGTACTTGATATTTGCAACTATTGGATTTTGATATAGCGTCGTCTTTGTAAGTGTCCAGATGTCATAGACTTGTATGTACATTAATAATCACTACGCACAATTAATACAGTTAAAAAAAATACTCTGAATTTAACTTTTGTCGCCTTCTTTCCTACGCTTTCCAAAGAAACCCAGCTAAGCCAAAAACCCTTTTTTCATTCAGTTAAGTTAATATTTTACCTTCAGACGTCCAAAAAAACATTTAGCAAATTAACGTCCTAAAATAGAGGAGTTCATAATTCATAATAAGTGGACAGTAAAAGACAAAATAAAATTAATCTTCTACCAAAATCAACTCACACAAAGTGCAGATTCTGTTTTCCTCAGGAAGTCTTTTAAACCGAACCACTTCTATGGATTGGTGTAGAGTATCTGTCCTTAGCAGAGCACGGACAAGATCACTGTTTTCTGCTTAATTTAGGTTGAACATATGATTCTATTTGATATCTTTTTTTGAAAATGACAATGTCTCAATTTAGATTAGTTGTAGACATATTTCCAATGTTTATTACGATAGCTAGTTCAAATTAGTGATCTGTACAGATGTTGGTTTGTGAGTAGCGCGAATCCATTGGGATGATGACCTGAAAAAGGTATATACTGTCAAAAAAACATAAAATAATAAAGAAGTAGAAAAAAACTTGAGTAAATTACGTATGTATTGGTCAAGCCTGCACATTGGATAATCTATTTTAATAAATACAATTGGTACAAAAATAAAATTAAGATTCTTAATTTTCCATTTTGGTGCTTCTGTTGGTACACATTAGTCAGAAGGAACAGCTTGACATACTTGAAGCTCTACTGAATGAGCTGCTTCCTGTCTAAACGGCGGACAATGGACAGCAAGAACATTATGATCTGTTAGAAAATGCGCTTACTGCACAGCTGCCAATTGAAAACAACATGTTTTATCATCTAACAAGCACTGAAAATAAGAGACATGCCTTGATTACGTTTGGTTGTATAAGTACGGGATGACGGATCTCCATCACAACCTTTGTCACAAATGCTGCATCTTAACAAGGGTTTCTTTTTTAGTTTCAGTTTTCATAAGTTCTGAGAGTTCTCATCAGACCCTGCCGTCTAGCCACAATTACTGGGCACTTATCAAAGATTGGTCTATCGGACAAAAATATATTGCAGTTCTTTTTCGAAAAATCAGGCGTTTAGTGGTAAAACTATGACTGCATGGGGGAAGCATGATAAAGCATGAAACATAACCTAAGAATGGGACTTGATTTTGTCCAACTGGTTAACACTTTATTCATTTTTAGATTATAAATAAAACCCTTCCTCCTAATGATTGTTGATTGTTGGAAATTCAACAGTTCACATCTGACTGGCTGCAAAAATTTCTCTGAAAATAAATTACTTGAGCTCCGCCATGAAGCTGCAAGATTGATTTGTGTTTACAAGTCACTGCAAATGCAGTGGCAGAATATTCATGAAGTCAGCTAACCATCTGTATCATTTGGTAAGAAATCTATTTATGACAAGATGGTAAAAAAAAAAGAAAAAAAAAACAGTGTACTTTTTACATTATATGGAAAAAAAGCCAATCAAATAAAATGTTGTGGACCCCAGACAGACAAAAGGAGGTGGTTCCCCTCTGCCTGTATCCAATTATCTCTGTGTGAGTCCTCTAACAATTATCACTCACGCAACACTGTTCTGTTAAACCTGCAATTCCAATTAGAAGGAGTGCTGCTTTCTTTGTGTCTCTGATTTTGCACAATTTTACATCAGTGTCTGCCCCCTTTTCAGGACAGGATTCTAAATAGGTCAAAAGAAGTAAATACTGCAGGATAGAACAAAAGAAAGTGTCAATTGTTGACAATATAGGCGGTCACCAGGCCGAATCTACACAATTAGAAAAAAAATATGTACATACATTTAAAACCGCATTGAAACTCTTAATTTCTTACAAATGAACATAACTAACTCCCCCAAAAAATAAAACGATATTTTGACTGTAGAATATTTTGGATACTGAATCTGAAAATGCTTAAAGAAGTTTATAGAATGTATTTTTTGTGTTTGCTTAGAGATGACAACAGGACCATATTTCCAACGCCAACGCTCTGATAACAAAAATAAAAAAAATCTGCTGTGTCGACTGTACCAAATGTATTCTTGTCGTTATGCAAATTTAACTTCCAAACGCAGTCCAGTTATTATCAAATTCTCCCATTCGCTCCCAGTCCGACAAAAAAAACCAATGTGACAGCTGCATGAGTCCCTTAAAACACTTTCTGGACTGGACGGCCAAGTTGTAAACAAATATGTCACCCCATCTGGTCCACAGAGTTTTGAAACCTCACTGGTCCCATCTCATGCTTTCCAAAGCTTCTCCTGTCCAATAGTAATGCGTCTGGCTAGTGTTTGTCACCATAGTGATTTTCAGAATGAATCAGCAGTTTTAAACATATACATATATTAGTATATCTCCCAGGGTTGCGTATCGTTTAAATTTGACCGATTCTAGTTCTAATCCCTTGTTTGAATTTCCCTAGTCATTCTCCGTTACGATTCTTTTTTGAGGCTCTTCTGAACTCAGCAGCTGCTATCGTCCCTGCCCCTCAATGAATTGGGGGGATCATGGACTGTTCACTCAGGACTCACAGTAAATTTCAGAGGCAAAGCCTGTGCTTTCTCAGGATAAGGGCGGCAGTAAAAAAAACAGTCAGGCTTCTAAATTTTCTGATTAGTGATAAAAAAATGTATAAATTGGTAAGATTTTCTAACTATTGGTATGTTCCAAAAACACCAAATTGTGTGTGTTTGTGTATAGAATACAATAATATTTTGCACAAAAGGGGGCCGAAACTCGTTAGCTAATTGTCTGTGAATGTGTACCATTAAGCTGCAGCGATGGGCGTGATTACGCAAACGAAAACACCAAGCCTCAGCTATTTTAATTCAAATACAGAGTAAAATCAAGGATTGTTTGTGACAGTTCTTTTTACAATAACTGGCCAAATAGATTGTGTGTCCATAACATCTCTTCTCCACAGCAGTTCATCCCTAATCTGCCGATTTGATAACCTCCTTTAATATACAAAAAATAACCTAAAACAATCACATGGTTCTCGATAAAAGCAAAGAGCTGCATTAAGCTCTTCCCAGACTCCATCAGGGATCAAAATTTCCAGCAAACATACTTCATTAAGATTGAATGGAGAAAAAGGCTGATAAAGTTTTGCTTCTGCAAAGTTTTTACGATGATAACCCCTAAAACTCCAGTAAAATCTAGTGAGTCCACAATAAAAGGGTAATGCAAACTTTTAAAATTGAATGTGACTAAATCCGATTGCCGATCAAATGTTCATGAATTCTAAAGTGTCTTGTAAACAGAACATTTTTTGAATAATTCAAATGCAACAAGGTCTGAAAGTTTTGCTCAGGTGAGCATGAACATCAGTTCTCTTAAAATAATTCTGTCTTTACTTTCTTGACTGAAGCTCAAATCTCAGTCAACAACAACCTTTTGAGCTGTACCAAAAGTGGAGACGGAAATGAGGTGGAAACAATGTTCCCTCTAATTTTTTATGTCTGAGCAAACACTAAAGCTTCCTGAGGAGAAGAGGGCGGAGCAAAAACTCTTGTGACGTCACCAGCAGCGACGCGCCAAAACTCCGAAGCAGCGTTTGAAGCAATTTCTTTCAGAAAGAAAGATATCTACTCCGTAACTCTGTCTCACTTTCCCATCTTTAGTCTAAATTAAGTTTTACTTTGTGCGCTGCATAAGTTTTCTTGTGCGCTATTCATCTGCGAGCTGTGCGCCATTGCGCAGTTTAGAGGGAACACTTGGCGGGAACTAAATCAACTCTTCAAAGAAATAGTTTGAACCTGAAGCTGTTGATGAGGTTTTACTGATCTAAAAATGTCTAAATGAATAAGAGGTTGCTTTAAAATATTTAACTTACACGCATTATTTTCTCTGTTTTTGTTTTTTTGTTTGTTTTTTTTGGGGGAGGGTGTCAGCGGGGGTATTTTAGCATCTCCGTTCATAATAAATAAGACTTTAAATTAGCTTTACTGAGTATAATTAAATTTCACGGGCTTTACTTATTCAGCAGAAAGTAACAAGATAACTATGTCATAAAATAAATCAAGAAAACAGATAATAGAAAGCAAAAAACAAGACAAAATAAAGAGAAAATGGAAACCCACGGGTTAAATGAGGATGGTAGAAAACCTAATCATCCACGTTCTCTATTTTTTCCCCTCGTTAAACATGTAAAAACCTTTTCACGCCAGCTAAAACATATGCTAACACCTAAAGACCAGTGGAAGTGTGTAATTGACCTTTTCTCATCCATACATTCTTCAATCCAAACATCCACCAGATTCCACTTATTGGATGGAATTAAGGTAATGTTAGTAACTAGAAAAGCAGGCAACCCAAAGCACTTCCCAGGCAAAATGGGATTTGTAATCTGTTCTGCAAATTCAGTGTTTCCTTGGGGTCTTGTCCCAGCTGGCATTGCTTGAAAGACCTTCTAAAAAGAAGCATTAGGGATTCTTCACCATCCACCGTTTCAGCTAAAATCTTTACAGTGTAGGAAGAGAGGGTCTCTCCCCGGTCCCCAACTGACATTTAAGCCCTTGACTTCTGTTATCTTCTGTTTGAGCCTTCACACCCTACCCTAGGACATTTATTTCATTTGTTATGAATGCATATACCTTAAAGTTATAGTCAAGTGTTGCAAAGGAGAAAAACTTGTCCGTCCCATTTTGGGTCAGATCAGTGCAATTTTATCACATGTTACTGTTTCTGAAATGTTATTGTAAATTAATGTAACACATCCATAAGAAACGGCATGGTTAAGCTTTTAGTTGTAGTTTTTAAAAGTTCTAAATTGAAAGTCAAATGGAGAAAAACATGTATGTCATTATTTCAAATCGATTGTAGAAAAAAATGCTTCAACGTCTCAATAGCCAATTTCTTTTTTTTGGGGACGAAGCCAATCAAAAGGTGTAGATAAGTCAAAATCAATTCTTAACATAAAAAAAATGCCTTTTATAATAACTGGCTTTGAAAAGCCCGAGAAAAAAAGGAGTCATAACCACAACAACTTGTGAGTGGTGACCGAAAGAACGAGATCGCAAATACATGCGGCTGAAATGAGCTTCCTCTACAGGGTGGCTGGGCTCTCACTCAGAGATAAAGTGAGGAGCTCTGCCATCCGGGAGAAGCATGGAATAGAGTTGTTGCTCCTCCGAATCGAGAGAAGCCATATGATAAGAATTAATGGTTATGTGTAAAAAAATCGAACAAAGATCTCTTAGTAAAAACTCCTGTATGAACACTTCCTGTTTACGTATACGAGAGAACTGTTAGTGGAATAAATTACTTTGTTTTTAGAGTTCTTGTTATGCTGAATTATTTATCATAACTAATTAAAATCAATAAAGTTATTGAGCCTGCTCGATGAAAAGCAGACTGAACAATTAGTACGGGCAGAATGGAGCCATTCTTTCACGTTGTTTCAGTCAAATCCAGAGTCCAGAAAAGCTCCTTCAGCATTTCAACTATAGTAAATCATAATCATGATAGCATAACGTCTTCATTCTTAAACTAGACATTATAACCAAGTGAGCTACAGCTTATTTTTTTTTCAGATTTGAGGTGATATTTAGTTTTTGGCTCACTGGTATTAGTATGTCATGCTTTACAACCAGAGCCAACCAGAGTCGCTACTGACTCTGTCCATCTCTTTATGACTGTAGCGGATAATCTTCTGATGCTATTTTCTGCAGGACAACACATCACGTAGCTCAGATCATCTTCAACTATTTTCCGGAACATTATTGTGAGTTACTTCCACAGTTTCCGAATCCAATGGGATTCAGATTTGGACTCTCCATTTATCAAATAGAGTCCAAATGATAAATGAACTCTACTTATGTAGCGCTTTTATGTACCTGTGTTGGTACCCAAAGCGCTTCACAGTGTAGCTCACATTCACCCATTCACACCCACATTCATTCCTGATGATGGGAGCTGCCACGTTAGGCACATACCACTATCCTTAGGAAAAATCGGGGGTTTGGTGTCTTGCTCAATGACACCTCTACATGGACTCCGAGCGGGGGTCGCCCTACCCCCCGACACATCCTTCCCTGAATCACATCTGAATCCCAGATGTTCAGAAGCTGTGTGATGACACCATATTTTCTATTTACTACGTATCTTCATGTCTTTCTTCACTGTATCCATGAACCTCCTCTTTGGACTTCCTCTAGGCCTCTTTCCTGGTGGTTCCAAACCCAGCATCCTTCTTCTGATGTACTCTCTCTCCTCTGCACATGTCCAAACCATCTCAGTCTGGCTTCTCTGACTTTATCTCCCAAATCTCTAACATGTGCTCTTCCTCCAATCCTGTCCATCCTGGTCATCTCTGAGAGATCCTCAGCATCTTCATCTCTGCTACCTCCATCTGTGTTTCCTGTCTTTTTCTCAGTGCCACTGTCTCTAGACCAAACAGTATGGCCGGTCTCACCACGGTTTTGTACACTTTCCCTTTCATTTTAGCTGAAACTCTTGTGTCACACATCACACCTGATACTTTTCTCCACCCGTTCCAGCCTGCTTGCACACGCTTTTTCACCTCTTTTCCACACGCTCCATTGCTCTGGACTGTTGATCCTAAGTACTTAAAATGCCACCATACCATTTTGATGCAAATATTCCAATAAGGTTTCCCACTCTTTACTTGAGCTCCAATACTAATAGTTGTGCCAGTTCTGAAGGACTAAAAAGTCTGACCCAGTTGCAGATAAGCGAGACTTTTCATGTCTTTCATGTCTTGTTTGGCTGCGTTTTTCTTAGCTGAATATTTTACACTTAAATTTTGCTTCAAAATCAGTCTTTAGTCAAGTTTGGTCAATGAAACATACTAAAACATAAAAAGAAGAAGAAAAAAAAGAAAATCGTTTCAACTCATTGAAAACTAAATTAAATCATCCAGACACTACAAAAGTTTCAGAAACAGCAGAAGAAATCATTTTGCAGTTGCTGTGTGAGTTTTTTTTTCTGTTACTATTGACTGAAAATGCATTCTATTACCTTTTTGAGTCAAAGAAAAGGAACCCCGACAAAGAGGGCTGAAACCAGAACACATTGACTCTCTTTTTTTTTCCCTTTTTGAGCTCTTGATGTCAACGACTTTGCTGCTTCATGACGTAAGCTTCTGTTACAAAATGAATTAAATGGGATTAAATTTACTTCAATTCATTCATGCACTCCTAAAACTTCACAAATCTCTTTAGAAGAGATGTCATCAATTTTTATGATAATTACTAACTTAATATATTTGTAATAAGCATTAATACCTATAAATTATATACAAAGTTTTAGAAACAATAATCTTAACAACTTATAAATTAACAATTTTCTTCAGTTTTGTAAAACACATTTTAAATTAAAAACCATGTTGGAATTGGTAGATTATTCTAATTCAAAACACAATTCTTCACACACATATTTGTGTGATCTGATTGCCGCCGCTATCAGCAAAAAAAGTCATTAAAAAAATTAGAAACAAAATGTAAACAGCTGGTCTACTAATTTTGTCTGAAACTAAACTCAATATTAGGCACCATAAAAAAGCAACATGCACACTGACCATTTTTCACAGTTGTTGCAATGTCATTATATACAAATGTACATGTTTGTTTCCATAGAAATTAATATCGTTGCTATGGTACACATCTACCCACTGAGTTAGAAACTATTTCTGTCCCTAATGTGATGATGGCTGGTCAATGGTTAGCCTAGAGTCATTTTACCTCGTTCAGAATATTCAACACATACCTGATTATTATTTTCTTATATGTGTAATCCTTTTATGCATGTTATGCAAACAGAGGTATTGGCTCAGTGGTAGAATGTTAGACTGGGAGAATTCGGTTTGATTCCCATTGAGTCCATGCCCAAGTGTCCTTGGCGGTTTGGTGTCTTCTCCAGGGACACTTCGGCATGAGCCCAGTGGGAATTTAACCGGCTTCTACCTCATTCTAACGCAGGAGTGGGCAAACTTTTTGGTTTGCGAGCCACATTGGGTTTTAACATTTGACCAAGGGGCCGCAACAAAAGCTAATGGAAGGCATGCTTTGGTAAACAAGCGCACTAGATATGGAAAGATATGGCCCCACTAGATTGGGGCGCTTCAGGCACATACTCTAGCACGCTAAATTTGAAATCAAGCGCACTAACGCTTAAAAAAACGTGAATCTAGCGTGCAAGGTTTAAAATGTAGGTTTGAAATCTAACGGGCTTTTTTACTTGCGTGTATTGATGTGCGCATCGCGAAGCACATGTTAATGGGAGCAGCGTTGTTGTTGTTGTTGTTGTTTTCTCAACAAAAACACTACCACCCTGAGAGCCATCTAGTGACAAAACATCAGAATTGCAGGAGAATTTTTTTAAAAAATGTTTATTTATTTAATTTTTTTAAGTTCGGCGGGCCGGATTAAACCATTTAACGAGCCGCGTGTGACCCTCGGGCCGTAGTTTGCCCATGCCTGTTCTAACGCCTCCTGTAAACAAACATTGCACTTTTTTTAAAGTGTTTCCACCAACCATTTCACTTTTAATTTTATTTTCACAACATGCATAAACCATGTTGGTGCATCCAAAATGCAGAGACATGTCTGATGAGCTTTTAATAAATCAAAACAGACACGTTCTTCATTACTTATTGAGCTGGGTGCACTGCTGCTTGATTCTAATTCTAGTCAATAATTGTTGCTTCTGGAGTGACGGCTGCATTGCAACCAGCTCTCTAAAATTAATGATCCAGCTTTATGATCATCAAGCAGCGAGATACTCTGGGGAACAGGGCACGTCATTGTTACGCACAAGTCAATTTCAGCTCCGCTTGTTTTCTTTTGTAGTTTCAATCCAAAGTAAACACCTTTAGCAATCCAACTCATAAACAACTGTTTTAACACCTGACATAGACTTACCTCACGCTCCTTTATGAAGCCAAAAGGCTTCAAGAAGGGTCATTCTTTAAGAACGTGGTTGAAAAGAAAAATGCTAAATGTGAAGGGTGATGAGCGAGCTGAAACATTGTAAGGGTCTGAGGTGGGGAACGATTGAATGAATGATGATGAAAAGCAGCAGCGATGATATTCTCTGACATTAAAGGAGATCGAAGTTCACAGCTGTGTTGGCCTGAAGGCCTTATTCAGATGACAGTGCATAATAATGCAAGACAGGTGAAAAAGAAATACAAAATAAACTACCAGGATTTACATCGCTCAGCCGGTTAAGACAAAATTTACCATCTGGTTAAGTTCCATTTAACCAGAATACAAACAAAATTGCTCTAAATTGGATTGATTCTGGACCCTGTAATAAGATGCATGTCAAATTGTTCATTTGAAAGGAGGTATCTGTATTCTTTCCTCAAAGGTTTTTGTAAAAGATCAAAGTTGGCAGAAACAAAAATTTCCACATTGAGAGGCCTCTCCAGACAGAATGAAGCAATTATTCCCTCAGATCTGGTCATGAGTGGCCTTCAGCAAAGAAAAAAATCTCATCTCCATTGAGTTGGATAACTTCTTTTATGTCTCCAGCTCAACAAAGAGGACATAAAATGACTAACAACTTCTTGCAAAACACAAAAATGGCCCCCTCCCCCATATTTATAAATAAACAGACGCGAACCTCCATACACAAAATCGTACATCACTGTTACTGCAGTAATTAGTTGCAGTAGGACAACAGAGAGCAGAATGAATTTCAAACTGAAAGAAACTTTAGATTAAAAGTGGAATTCGAGATCCAAGAAAAAACTTTTTATAGGTCAGAAATGTGTGCAAGTTGTTGTTGCATGAATTGAAACTCAACCAACCAACCAACTCAACCAACCCTTGACACAGAAAAAGTTGCAATCAACAGAAAAACAGCAATACAAATGTGTCATTTACAATTTTTTATGTTTAAAAAAAAAAAGAGTTTGAAACTAATCTTTTTTGTCTAACAGCATACAACGGAAGTGCAACTGAAAAGAAAAACTGTCCTTACCTCAACGATCTTCACTCTCACTTTGTTGTAGGCTTTCAGCCAGCGAACCTTCGATGGCGAGCACGGTAAAGGCCCATCCTCTGAGAAACTGAGTAAGATCGAGAAAAAAAAAAATCAATATGTTTTTAAGAGGAAAACAGAAGCAACAAAGGATGAATAGAGCTATTCATTGTTATATCTGAAGTTTATGAAGGTGCAAAAATACCCACAGAAATGTTTTTTGTCACTTAGACCTTAAAACTTAACAAATAAAGTCAGTGTTTTGAATGATATATATTCACATCATACCTCAGTTTGTTCTGATTCTTTTTATCATTGGTTTCTAAAGTTGGCTTGGGAAGGATGAGCGAAGAGTCTTTCAAATCCTTATTAGATCCAGGTTCTGGAAGGGCATTGACTTCTTTCTCAACCTCATCATCCTCATTCCAAGTGGATGTATTGCTACTGAGAGGAGGTCGTAGGTCCCGAGGAGTACTGGATTCTAGATGCTGACGCTCCTCTTGCTCAGAGCTTAGCTGGGAGCTGATGGGGCTGAGGTTTCCAGATGAATCCAGATGACTACTGTCAAGTGGGCTGTAGAAAAGTAACCAATCAAAATATAAACTAAAATTAACATTATTTTTAGTTAACAAGATACGCTGCGATTAGACTTACCGAGTGTCAAATTAATGAAAGGAAAAGTTCAATATTTTAAATAAAATCTTTTGAAAGATGACAATAGAAAATGGTTAAAATTCTAGATTAGCAGGAAATTTCAAATAGACAGAAATTCTGTGATTTTGGGCTCTACAAATAAAATTGAAATTGAATCGAAAGGGTAGAAAATTAAAATAGTTCAAAGAATAATTTTTAAAAATGAAGCCAAAATGAAAATTGGATTTGCCAAGATAGGTCCAGGTTATTGATAATGAAAAAAAATAGCGCTCTTAAACTAAAAACAAGTGTTTAGAAGAGTACAAAGGTAATAATTGCACCTGACCAACTATAGTTCTATTTCTCAGGAAACACATGAAAGTGCTGTTAGTACAGAGAAAAAATGGCCATCTTAAACTCTGACTAATATCATAATTCACCGACTCAGAGGTAGAGATATGTCTGACTAGAGGATGATTGAGATTCTTAGTGTGGAAAGTGGCTAGTGCTTTAACTAGAATGATTTACTTTGTCTTGGGTGAAAGCCAATTGACTTCTCACCGTTTGTTTTATTCCTGTGTCCTGCTTGCCTTCACGGTGTGTGCTGCAACACCGTCATAAATCTACCGGACTTAGATTCATTTAAACAAATTGGCTGTGACTTGGAAATAATTCAGAAAACTGAAGGAGACAAAAGAAGGCAGAAGGTTTGTAACTGCCCCTCCCTAGTGCAAAGTCAATAAATATACCCATCAGTGCCCTCATTCATTGTGCTTCTATCAATGCCAATAAATGTATTAAAATATCAGTAACATTGTAACATACATCTACTCTCATTTGATTGTTTTGATGTGTAGTAGTTTGATTGCATGACTCATAACTGCTGGTTTTCAATAATTACACTATAATTATATGATATAATTAATATCTTAACTGGTAGGGGGAAAAAAACAGTCACGAATGGAAAACAAATATCTAAAAGTATTGGACGAAAGACACAAGGGTCAAGCAAAAAAGCGAGATGATTATGGGGAGAGGAGGATGATCAAATGGACATCATGAGGATCTATATCAGGGATGTCCAAATCCGGTCCTCGAGGGCCGGTGTCCTGAAGGTTTTCCCTATGTTCTTGCATCTACACACTTGATCCAGCTAATGGAATCATTGTGCCAAATTCTATTGGCTGTTGATTTCACTTTCTGTGCATCAGCTGTATTGAACCAGGAATGTGTGGAAAACCATCAGGACATTGGCCCTTGAGGACTGCCTTTGGACACCTCTGATCTATACGAACACGACAAAGCATTAGTAACATTTATCACATATGTACTAGCCTTTTTGTAGCTTCCGTTTGGAGAAGATGCGGTGGTTGATCCGCTCCCAAATCAGTAGTAACGATCTCACACGGGCTTACTTCGCATTTGTCCAACATGGGTGCAGTGATTTTTAACTCAGATTTATCTAAACCTTCTGTTATGGAACCTGAGCAGGAAGGGAGGTCGGACTGTGGAGTCTGAGCTAATGTATCACAACTTCCTGTTTTTGATGTTTCTGTTGGTCCTTCTGTGTCACTGGCATCGGGACTTCCAGTTTCTCCAGAACCTGGGGAAGGTTTGTCAGATTCTGGTTCATCAAACTCCTCTGCCAGTTTCGAATCAGAATGAGGTTGGGATGTAATCACAGGAGGGTCGGATTTTGGTTTAGATGAGTCCGGACCTCCAAACACTGAGGTTAGTTTCATTCCGAATACTGTTGAAGCACTTGGTGTTTCTTGCTGTTCTGTTGGTTTTTCATCCTGAAAAATTCCAGCTGAGAAGTTTTTGAGGCCTGAAAATAGACTACCTTCTGTTTGTTGTGGTTGTGGTGTTTTGGTGGCCGAAGATGTGGTGGAAAAAAGGGATCCAAAGGAAGAAGTGCCTTCAGCAGCTACAGACATAAATCCAAACTTAGGAGTTGTCAGTCCAGGTATTTCAAATATACCCTTGGTTTCAGGGGATGTGGGTGGGGTGGGTTTGTCAGACACGCTAGCATCTGGTTCCTCTGGAGGTTTTGTATGTTCGTTTTTCACAGTTTCTTCAACAGGACATGTTGAAGTGGGGACTTCAGGGATAAAGTTCTCCTCCTTTTCAATTTTGTCAATTTTTTCAGCCTCTTCCACCAACCCTTTTTCAGGGTGCTCTGACTCTTCCATATCTTTGACTTGTCCATTTCCTTGAGAAAGAGTATTCTCATCTAATGGCTTTTCAGTGTTCTCAGGGTTAAACACATTTACTGAGGAATCATTTTGTTCAAGCTCTTTGTCTGGTTGTTGTAGTTCCTCTGGTTTTGTTGGTTCTGGGCTTTTGAACATGCCAAATAAGTCATTGGTCAAAGATTCTGTCCCAATGCTACTTGGAAGACCAAAAAATGAGCTCTTTTGTTGTTGTTGTTGTTGTTGTTGTTGTTGCTGCTGCTGAGGTTGACGGGGAGCTGGTGATGAACCAAAAAGCGATGCAGGGGAAGTCGAAAAAAACCCACCAACTGTTGGAGTTTTACTTGGTGCACTTGGACTAGAAAACATTGACATGAAACCAGAGAATGGAGCTGGTTCTGGAGGCTTTTGTGGGCCTTGCTGTCTTGGACCAGTCATTCTTGGTCCAGGCATCCGAGGTCCTCCCATCCGTGGTCCTTCCATTCTTGGTCCTCCCATTCTTGGTCCACCCACTCTTGGTCCTCCCATTCTTGGTCCACCTACTCTTGGACCCCCTATTCCTGGTCCAGGAGGGCAAGGTCCTCTGGTCATGTCTTGTGTGGGATGTTGCTGTGGCAGAGGACCAGCGGGTACTAGAGGAGTACTCTGAACAAGGCTTTCTTCTTTTGATAATGGAATTGCTTCACTTCGAGTGTCTCCTTCAGAACTTCGCTCAAATGTATCTTTAGTTTCTGTAATGGTCTCTGATTTAGCTTCAGTTTCATTAGATGTGACTTTGTTTTCCTCTGGTTTTGAGACACTACCGTCCCCATATTCTGTGGTGGGAATTTCAGATATCTTTGCATCTGAATCAATCATTGTTATCTTGTTGGTTAACGTTTCTGAGTCTGTGACTGTTTCTTGTTCTTCATCAGCAACTCTAGTAGCCTGTTCGTGTGATATTTGGACACCAGCACTTGCTGGTTGTTCATCAGCATCATTTCTTGTCACTTCTTCAGGGGGCTTTACATCATTTTCTGTTTGTTTTTCACTAACAATTTTCAAAGGTTCCTCTGACAATTTTTCAACGTCAGCAGTTGAAGTTTCCTCTGTACCTGCTACTTTCAAAGCCAACTCAGTTTGTTTTTCAAAATCTGGGGGTACAATCTCTGCCTCAACTGCTGCTTTAACTTCATCTTCTCCAGGTACATCAGAGCCTTTTAGCTTTTCAGTTAAATCCCCTCCATGTTGGAACATATCACCATCTTTAATATCCTCTGTTTTACTTTTGGTTTCATCTTCATCAGCAATAATAATTGTTTCCTTGATGCCTAAATTGTCAAACTCAGGGTCAATAACTTTTTTCTGAGTATCCATCACATCTTCTGTTTCTTGAACTTCATTTGACGATTCAGTCTGTATGTGAGTGATGTCTTTAACAGTTTCAGTTGATACTGAGGCTTTTTGATCACAACTAACATTGTGTTGCACTGTAGATTCTTCATCTAAATCTCTATTTGAATGTGAGACGGGTAGGTCTGCAGAAATTATAGTGGCATCGTCTGTTGAACCTTCTATTTCTACCTGTGTTAGACATAAAGGACCAGAAGAAGGCTTGTTTATGGTTTCAACATTGTCTGGTGTGGCATCTTCTGGAATAGACTTTGTGTTCATGGGTTTAGCAGGTTCTGAGGCAAGTTCCTCTTTGACAGTAGCAGGTTTTTCTGGCTCTGCTTTAGTTTCCTCTATGAAAGACATTCCAAATAAGCCAAACCCAGTTTTGGGTTTATTACCCTCAGAACTCCCACCAAGAGAAAATACAGAGAAAACTCCATCTGATTCAGGTGGTTTAGAAACTGCTGAGGATTCTGCTGGCTTTTGGCCTTGTCCACCAAACATTGAAAACAATCCCTTTCCTGGAACATCGGGACCACTGGGTCTTGGTGATGTAGCAGCTACTCCAGGTGGATGCATTCTAGGTCCTGCTTGAGGCTGAGGACCAAGACTACCAAACTTTGAAAACAAACCAGTACTTGGACTGTCTTTTGGTGATGCAGATGGCCCAGCCAAGGGTCCTCTTGGGGAGCCACTACTTCCTTGATGACCTCTCGGACTAGGCGCTTGTTGGGGTGTAGGTGAGCCAAACACAGAAAACAAACCTTTTCCTTGTTCTTTAGGTGGAGGACCTCTAGGCCGGACACTCTGAGCAGTCGGACCCCTTGGACCGGATGAGGGCTGACTGATGGACCCGCTGAACATGGAAAAAAGACCTTTACCTTGCGGCTCCTGGGGAACAGATTGTGGTGGAGTAGCTTTAGTGTCAGGAGAAGGAGCATTAGACCCACCAAACATTGAGAGCAACCCTGTCCCTGGAGCGTCTTTGCTTGATGAGCCAGGAAGAATGCCACCAAGAATTGATAGTCCACCCTGGGGAGGGTTCTGCTGTGGAGCAGCTGTAGATCCACTAAACACAGAAAATAAGCCTCTTCCCGCTTGTTCTTTGGGTTTTTCGTCCTTGAGGTGATCACTTTCTATGGTGGAGCTGTCTTTCCTAATTTCCTCTTTTGGAGGTTTGATGGGACTAGGCTCAGGTCCAGATGAAGAGATGTCCTTTTCAGTTTGGTCCTTTATGTCCGTTTGGTCCAACACATGAATTTGATCAGATTTGGCATCTAGAACTGAGGTCTCCTCCTTCATCCCATCTGGAGATTTGTTGTCATCCTTGAGTGTTGACATGTCAAGTTTTTCAACACTTCCAGGCAGTTTTTCAACTAAAGTTGTTGTTTCATCAAATTTTGATAATGTAATGGGTTCTATATCCAAAGGTACTGTCTCTTTGTTTGTAGATGTTTCTTCAAGTATATGTTCATCAGCCAAAGTCTTTATAGTTTCTAATTTTACTTCAGTTGCATTTTCTGTCTGTAAATTCTGCACGTCTTGTTCATTTGCACGTTGATCTTCTGTTGTGCCTATGAGTGACATTTTTGGTTTGCAAGTGTTGGTTTCTTCATTGGATACATCAATGAAGGATGCCATGGTACCATTTGCTGAACCAGCATCCTTAGATAAATCTATCTGTGCACCAACATCAGTGGGCAATGTATGTTTTTGGACTGTAACTGTCACTGTACTAGGAGTGGTTTGTTTAGAGGTGTCAACTTCTGGCATATGAGGTTTGCTATACTGATTTGTTTGAATGTCATTTGTATCTTCTTCTGGCGAACTTGCTGCAGAAACAAAAATATGAGGCAGTCTTACATAGGGCCTTGCCTCCTCGGATTCATATGCTGTAGCAGTAGGAGGTACATCTGGGGAATTAATTCCAATATAAATTGACTTAGGCTGGTGCTTCTGCTCTTGTAGTGCGATGCTCTCAGAAGAAATCTTGTCACACATATCAATAGATTTTGTGGGTATCGATTGTTTAGTCTCATTTGATCTTTGTTGTGAAATCTCTGATTCACATAAAATAACTTTATTTGAAATTGCCAAGCTCTCTACAGTAATCTCTTTCGATATGACTGTTGGCAGTATTTGTGCAGTTGTTTGTACAGCATCAACTCTTTGGAATTCTTGTGGTTTTATTGATGAAGTTTCAGAATGAGGTTGTTCTTTCTGTGGTATTTCTCTTTGCTCACTGACAATTAATCTGGCCTGTGGTTGTATAAGGTCGACATGTGATGGTGATGCTGGTGACTGGGTCGCATTACCTAAAACTAAATCATTGTGTTTTGAGCCCGTGACTGATGAAGAAACTTGCACTGGCTGAGGCTGCACATGTATGGATTGATTTGTGGGAAATTTTGAGGAAGTGACCAGTTCACCTTTTAGTGTCTCTTTTGTGAAAACATGGGAACTTGACACAGCAGCAATTTGTGGGCTTGAAACAGTCTGTTGAGATATTTCCATGGCAGGAGTTCCTGGAGAAACTTGTCCACCCGCCATAGGTTGTAGTCCACTGGCTGAATGAGGATCCAGAGTTTTAGACACAATTTCAGTCTGGTGTGGCATTACAGTTTTTAGGCCTGCAGAAGACTCTACTTGATTAAATTTATTGATTAAACCTTTCACTGAGGTGGGCACTGAAGGTGTTACAAGTACCTGCTGTTCATGTGGTTCACCTCTGTCCCCTTGTCTTTGATAGTCACTCTTTCCTTGTAACAGAGGCATTGGGCCATGTCTTGTGGTAGGCTGTGGTACTATTGTAGTGGCTTGTGTTCCAGCATGAATCAAAGATGCAGAACTTGATGGTACCTTTTGTGTGTAGTAACGCTGGGCAGGAGCAAGACTTTGACTCATTTCAGACACTGAAGGTGTAACAAGTACCTGCGCATTATGGGGGTCACCTCTGAGCCCTTGTCTTTGATAATCAGTCATTCCTTGTACCAGAGGCATTGGGACATGTCTTGTCGTAGGCTGTGATACTATTGTAGTGGCTTGTGTTGCACCATGAATTAAAGATGCAGAACTTGATGGTACTATGGGCGTGTAGTAACGCTGGGCATGAGCAAGACTTTGACTTGTTTCAGATTGTTTTGATACCAGAGGTTGTTCTTGTGCATAATTAGGTAGATTTGAAACAGAGTGAATATTCTGAATCCCACCAGATGGAAAATAAGGATGAGTTGTATATTGGCTGTGTTCTTGTTGGGCAATGACACCAGCCTGAGCACCAAAAGGTAATGATGTATGAACACTTTGGGATCCACCATGCATTTGATGAGTAGAATAAGGAACAGGTGAAGGTTGCATACTTCTCAATGCTCCAATGTCTTCACTATCATCGGTACTCCCATAACTGTCTATAGTTGCCTGTTTGATAAGAATTTTAGGTCTTTGGTTCATGTCTTGTTGAGCACTTGCATCTTGCTTTGACAACTTTGGAAGTTGTGGTTGAGCACTGACTATGAATGAAGTCTCAGTTTTTTCCACAACAAAAGGTTGGAATTGCTGCTGTGGAATTGAGGGTTGTGTTTGACAATGAAGTGTGCTTTGGGACATCATTTCTGGTCTCTTGAGTTGAGGATATTGGCCACTGACCTGTTCTTTTGTCCCATAATTCAGAGGTTCTGCGTTTATTCTAGGTCCTGATTGCATTTTGTAATCAATTCCAGATTGGGTATTGGACTTATCGGTGATAAAGCGAGATGTGAGCTGAGTTTGAGAAAATGAGTTGTCAAATCTGGCCTCCTCCACCTTAGATTTTGTGGGCACATCTTGCTGTCTATAGGATATGCTATATTCAGGTAGTAAAGAAACACGAGATGAGGTATAATCCCTTGCAACCTCATGATTAGCAACTGTTGTTTTGCTTTTAACATCTAAAGTTAGATCAACAATGCCCAAAAACCTTTTCTGTTGTGACTCCCTCTCATTTTGCACTTTTTCAGATGTTTCTTTTTTTGCATTTTTATTTGCAAAGTCCATGGGCTCTCCCTCTTTTAGTTCAGTTAACGAGCTTGAACAATAGATAGTGCTTTGAATGACTCTAGCTGAGAAGTTTACAGGTATATTCTGTTGCCTTGTGTTCTTGCAAATTGTCTTTGATTCAGACAACATATCATTTGTGTGGTGTGTTACAATCTCGCTATGTAGAGTCTCAGTAGTGTTCACTCCAGTCATTAGCTGTCTTCTTTGTTGGGGCATGGGTTGCTCCACTATGAGTGGTATACCAGCAGAAACATTCCTCACAATATTTGTCTTATCCCTAACTAAGGACACAATTCCAGATGATAAAAGTACAGGAGACGTTTCCGATTGCTTTTGTTGAGGTTTTGGAGACATGTCCAAAGAGCCTCTGATGGAATTAGCAGGTGCAGAAGATCCCCGAGGAGAAATTTGCACGACTTGTTGTTGGATTTCTTTAGGTGACCTTGCCAATTTTGAATGTTGCCTTTTGGGTTGTTCCTGAGCGAGATGTGTATCCACAATTAGTGGAATACCAACAATAGCTTCTTCTTGGGAGTAGGTTAAGCTTGACCTCCTTATGCGCACAAGTGACACTGGATCTGAATTGTGTGATACTACATCAGACTGGACAGTCTTTGTTGACATATCAATTGTGTCTTTTCTAGAGTTTGCTGGAGATGTGTTGAGTATCTGTTGGGTAGTGGATTGTGGCACAAAGGAATGTGGCATTGCCATGGAACTGGGAAGAGACTGTTGCCAAACAGGAGAAGCTCGTCTCTCCGAAACTTGCCATTTTTGCACAGGTGTCAAATCTTGTGATTGGGTTTCACATTTTGGTTCCTGTAATGTTGGGTCAACAATCAGTGGCATACCGACAGAATCTTTTCTTGCAATTTCTCTTGCACTTGGTTTGTTTACCAATGGGATTGCATGATCTAAAGCGTATTCCATTTTTTTGACAGCTGTTTTTTCAACACTGTCATAACTTGGTTTAGGTGACATGTCAAGCACAGTGACATGTTTTCTTAAATCATAGGATTGTTTTGGGACAGTGAACTGTGAAGATGGTTGATTTGGTTGTATTAGCTCATGTTTCCTTTGTAAAGATTGCTCTTGGGGTGTCACGGAAGCTACGAGACAGTGTACATGGTTCTCACGCTGGTTAACAGACTGAATATATCCTACAGAGGCACCATGCTGTTTTTCAAAGGGAATAGTGCTTTCTGGAACCACTTCTCTCATATTTGTAGATTTTGATGTCAATTTTTCTGATTTGTTCGATAAACTGTCTGCTTCATTTGCAGGTGTCAAATAAATACACTCTGATTGTTGCAGAATTTGTGTTTTATAAGTTAAGTCAATAGATTCCTGGTGACTTAAACTTTTTTCTGTCTCTACATTAGCTATTGTTTTTTTTCTTGTCAATGACAGTGCCTGACAGGTAAGATCTTTAGATGAAACAACAGTTTGCTGCACCTGCTGGGTTGTTGTCTTTATAGACATATCTATAGTAGCTTTGACTGCATTTGCTGGTGCGGTTGCCTTTTGATAGAAAAGTGGCTTTTTAGAAACATCATAAGATGAAGACACTTTAGAGACAATTGTAATTGATGGTTGGGGACTAATTCTAACTGAAAGCGGAGTTTGTTGTTTAGGCAGTTGTTC
The DNA here is from genome assembly GCA_902685375.1 of Neostethus bicornis. Classification (NCBI taxonomy): domain Eukaryota; kingdom Metazoa; phylum Chordata; class Actinopteri; order Atheriniformes; family Phallostethidae; genus Neostethus; species Neostethus bicornis. Next base: position 7,726,583 of record LR738545.1, read on the forward strand.
ATGAGGGTCCACTTGTTTCCTCATGACAGGGCTCATTAGGGGTGAAGTAGGAAGAGATCGCACAACCTGAATTTTTCCAGTTTGTTTGGGACTGTCATTAGATTTAGATGCTGTAGCAGCTACCGTTATGGTAGAAGTTATTGTTCCTGATGTGAGTTTTCCAACAGTACTGTCTGATTTTACAGCTGGAGTTCGAGTTAGCTTAGGGGGAATGACTTCTGGAGCTCTACTAGGTAATTTGGCATTGGTTTGGGTTGTGCCTGTTATTTTAGAGGTGCTCTGTGAGGCTGGTGGTTGCTGGGAAGGCACTGAAGAAGGTACATGAACAGTTTCAATCCCTGTCTTTGATATTTTTTTCTCTATTTTGTTTATTTGAATAGTAGGTTTTTCCCCTTTTGGCTGAAACACTGTCGGAATAGCTTGTGTTGAATCCACACAAGGATAATTTAATGGTGGCAAATCATCTTCATCTTCTTCTGTTTGCTTTGTGAGATCTACAGCACAAGTGCCAGTCAAGTTTTTACCAGGCTCAGTTATGCTCTGTTGCTTTTCTTTTATTCTTTTTAATTTATATTTTGTGAAGTCAACAACTTCATTTGTTGGTTTAGTTTTACTTTGGTCATCACCTTCTTCTTTCGATTTGATCTCTTCATTTTTGCTTTTTGATGCAGAAAAATCCAGGGCTTTATTTGATATTTTGGAGCCAATCGGAGTAGAAAAAGATCTCCGATTTTTATTAAAGAGGTAAGCTTCATTATACTTATCTGAACTGTCATTTAGTATGTGTAACTTGGGTTTACATTTTTTAGATGTTTCTTCAGATGGTTTCTGAGCTTCTGGAGATGGTTGAATCATTCGCGAAACGTTGGCATTTGTGCTGCCCGCTGTGACTGTGGTGTTTTTGGCTTGGGGTGTTACTTTGGGTTTGTCTGCTAGAGATGGTTGCCTTGCAAGTTGGGGTCTCTGCAGAGGGGCAGAAGGTACAGTTGATGCGGCTGTGACTGTTGGACTTTTCACAAAAGCTGTCTGTGAGTGAGTTGGAGAGTGAGTTGGAGAGTGAGTTGGAGAGGCACTTGGCGGCATGGGCAGCTTTCTTCCTGACTGTGTGGGTCCTGGTATTTTTGAAGTTGATTGGGCCCCATGCACAATCTTTGTTGGCTCTGAAACCTGGCTTGGCACAGATGTTGTTGGCTTCGCTACTGATGGCTTGGCTGATGTTGAAATGATCCCAGTTCTACTTCTTTCAGTGTTAGAGAGCTTACCAAAACTTTCTGAATGACTAGTCATTGATTTTAGCCTTGATTGATCTGTATGTCCAGCATCTACATCAGAAACTTTGATCTCAGGAACAGGATGGTGTTTAATTTGAGAAACTGGAGTTGAACAGCGCCTGGGAGAGCAGATATATGATGGAGCAAATGTTTCTTTTATTTTCTGATCTTTCCAATATGGACCTCCATGTCCTCCTTTTAGAGTTTTCAAACTAAAATCAGCTGCCTCCATCGGCTCTTCTAGACAGGTCTGAGTGTTTTGTGCTGACTCTACTTTTATTTTTCTTAGCTTGTACACACTAAAATCCACAGCTTGTTCTGTTTGAGAAGCTATAGACTCCTGAAACATTTGAGAGAAGCTTTCCAAATTCATGTTCATTATTTTTTCACCTTTTTTAAGGGCAGATGTGAGATTAACTGGTACATCTGACACTACTGAGTTTTTGTGCTGTTGGCCGTGAGACCAGAAGCATTTGCTCTCCTCTTCAAGGGGAATTTTAAATCCACAAAGGGTCACTTTGTTGTCCTCTTTTTGTTTAAGAATGTTGGCAATATTTTCAGTAATATTGCCCAAAATCTGCCTATCCTCTTCAGTGGCACAGGCATAGAGATGCTGACCAGTTTTGTCTGTCAATAGAGAATATATGTAGCCTTCATTTGTGTATACGTAGTAACCGCAATCTCCTGCCTCGGCTGGCCACCACAACCCTTGCTCCAACAACATAATCCACTGTTGATACCACTCAGCATCCTCAATCAGCATTTCTTCTTCTGCAGCCTCTGAGGTACCTGCAGAACTACTTAAATCAAGGGCACCACGTCTTAAATCAACAGGACCTTTTCTTGAGGCAAGGCGTTTTAAAAATTCAGTTGCAGACTTCAAGTCAAAGTCTCCAGTATTTATTTGTCCATTCACTGCACTTTTTTCTGCCACCTTGCTGAATTCTTGAGTGTTGTATTCCGTAAGTGACTGACATCTACCTAACCGTGACTTTTTCTTTTCTTGAGATAGATTTAGAGCACATCCTCTTGCAATCCATTCCTTTCTGCAATCATTGAGTTCATTCAAATGGTCACAACTACTCCAAGATATTTTGTCTTTGGAAGTCATGTCAAACAAAATGACGTCTTCATCTGGCTCAAGAAAGCGATTCCTGCTCTCAAAAAGTTGAGCAGCAGAATCCCTCCATGGATGTGATGGGACGTTAAAGTCACGCATGTCCATTTCTTTATGATTCAAAGAAATGGAATTCTGTGTTTGGGGCTCAATAATTGTTGGCGGCATGGGCCCCTGATGTGCCCGGTTTCTAGCTTGATTTTGACTTTCAAGAGCTTCAGCCAAGGCATAATCATTTAGTTGTTGCCATAAAAGGGCTTCTATAAGACATTGATGTTCATATAACTCTGGTAAAATCACTCCGTGTTCTGTAAAGTTGTACAAAAGGTCTTTGTAACCATACTCATCTGCAGTTCCATACAAGAGACAATGAATTTCTTCAAGATACTGTTGTGTTGAAGTAATTGTAGGATCTTGCCAAATTGGAGAACTTTTGTTTTCTTTGTGGGCCTCAGCTTGTGAAGTAGCAGTAGTTTGAGGTGTTGTTGCACTTATCTCCTCTTTGCCCTTTGATGCTGGACAATCAACAGAGGGTATTACTTTTACTTTTCCTCCAGCAGAAGGGCTCACTTCACTTGAGCTTGTTTTGAAAATGCTGGTCAATAAACCAGGAGATGTATCACTTGTGCTGGTTTTTGGTTCTTCCTTTCCAGGTTGCGGTGATGATGTAGGAATTGTTTTTGGCTGTGGCTCTTCAGTGACATTAAAAAGGCCTGAAAGAAAACCTTTTTGGGCTGGACTTTTGAAATCCTTCTCAGCAACTGATTCTTGAGAAGTATGCACCTCCACTGGTTTGGTTCTCTGCATCTGTGGCCGATTTTGCCCTGCACGGGGCTGCTGCTGTTGCTGTATTTTTTGAGGGCTAACTTGATCAGCAGGTGATGATGAAGGCTCCACAGTTGCAGAGATTTTATTAAAAAGGCCTGAGAGAAGTCCTGCTGAATCAGGCTGAGATGGATTTTGCTCACACTTGGTGTCTGTTTTCCCTCCCGGAGCAGGTTGAGGTGTTTGGGGTTCTTGTGGTAAACTGTCTCCAGAAGCAAGTTTAAGAATACCTGAAAACAAGCCGCCACCTTGACCCTGTGGCTGTGCTGCTGTTTGCTGAGGACTTGTTTTGTTAGCCGGTGGTTGCTGTTGCTGAGCCGATGGCTGACCAAACAGACCAGATAAAAATCCTCCTTGTGTATTTTGAGATGCTTGCTGACCTGCAGGCTGAGTTGATTTAGAGTCCTGTTGAACCCCCATTTGTGTGTTGGGCTGTTGTGGTGTGTTGTCGCTAGACGCTAACTTATTAAAAAGACCAGACAAAAGACCACCTTGCTGTGGCTCTGGTGCAGGGGCAGCAGACTGTGCAGGAATCTGATTTTGCCTTCGCAAAGGTTGTCTGTTACCCTGTTGGGACTGCTGTTGATTTTGTGGACTGCTGGTAGGTTGCCGTGGAGGTGGAGCAGAAGGACCAGCAGAAAAAAGTCCGGAGAAAAAACCTGTCTGTTGATTGGGTGGTGATTGAGGGGTTTTGGGACCTTGTCTTTGTGGCTGTTGCTGGGTTTGACTCCCTGGTGCAGGCTGTGGAGCACCAACGTCTGCTATTTTGTTAAACAATCCAGTGAGCATTCCACCAGGACCACTGGGAGGTTGCTGTAGAGGAACTTGGTTTTGTCTTTGCAGGTTTTGGCGATTGCCTGCTGGTTGATTTGGTTGGTTGTGGCTTTGGGAGGGCTGGCTCACAGGAGTAGATTCTTGGGCCCCGATTCCAAACAAACCAGACAGAAAACCCCCTTGATTTGGAGGAGCCTGCTGCGGATCAGGCTCTGAGCTTTTTAGCAAACCTCCAAAGAATCCAGTTGTCTGTGGAGCAGGTGGTTCTTTGTGAGCCCGTTTTTCAGCTGCTTCTTCTGTTTGGGGTGTTGATTGTTGATTTGAAGCATTGGGCTGTATTTGTTGTTGATTTGGCTGATCCATGTTGGAAACAGCTTTTTCTAAAGACCCTAATTTCTTTATTCCTGATAAAAGTCCAGCAGATGCAGAAGGATCTGATGGTTGACTCAAGTTTTGGTCATGTACCTCTCGCTGTGATTCTTGGCTGGATTGAGGTGGTTGTAACACAGTTACTGTATCTGTGGCTAATTTTAAGAATCCAGAAAAGAGTCCTCCAGTAGATGGTTGTGTATCAGCAGGTTGCTCTTGCCTTGAGGTTACAGTTTCCTCTGACTGCCAAAGTTGATCTCCAGATGAAGCTGACTGGTTTGCAGGAGTTGAAACTGTATCAGTGGCAAATTTTAGAAAACCAGACAAAAGACCCCCTCCTTGTGGTGTGGTAGAACTCTGTTGAGTTTGGGGAGTTGGTGACGAAAGTAGACCTGACAAAAGACCACTCTGAGGGGGTTGACTGTCCATAACTTGAACTTTCTTATCAGGTGAAACATCTTCTGTTGCCCCTAACTTTAATAATCCAGAGATAAATCCTTGAGACTGAGTTTCTGTTTGAGATTTGCCACCATCAGGCTTTGGAGAAATCAGTTCTCGCGAGGCCTCATGTGAAGGTTGATCAGAACCAGAAACTCTACCCTCTGTTGCTTCAGGGGCCGTTTGCTCAAGATGCGGTTCAGTTTGGCCGCTTGGTTTGGTGAGTGTCACAGTGGGCGTTGTTTGCTTCTTCAGGGGCTCCTTAGGAGGTTCACCAGCACCGACCTTAAACAGGTTAGAAAACCAGCCAGTTTCTGTGTTTCCTTTAGGTACACTGTCAAGAAGGGCGGCACGATTTGGAGAGGGGGATCTGCTAGGAGAAGGGGTTGTACTTTTTGGAGGGGTATTAGTATCTTCACCTGTTGCAAACTTAAGAATCCCCGACAGCATGCCTCCTTCTGCTTTTGCGGCAACTGTTGGGGATTCACTTTCTGCAAAAAATGGGATTTTAAGTTTGCCACCCAGAAATGAATCCTCTGCAGGTTTGTTGTCATTCTGTGAGGAATTTTCAGGAGGTGCTGCTGCTATGAGGGTGGAAAGAGATTTTTTGAAAGGACTAAAGAATCCCGTTTCCTCTGTGCTACCTTCAGACTTTTGTTCGGAATGACCAGATGTTTTTCTTTGCTGAATATCAGGTAATTCTCCAGATGACTCAGTTTCTGGAAGAAGCTCCACTGAACCACTTGCTGTATCTGGCAACAGCTCTACCGACCCACTCGCTGTATCTGGCAAAAGTTCAACCGATCCAGTTCCTGAACCTGGTCTCATCTCACCAGATGACTGGCGCTCTATTTGGGAGTCTTCTCTACAAGGACTCACAGGTGGTTGTGAGGAGTCTTTGCTAACAGCAGATGAACTTCTTGGCTCAGATGGCTGTGGTGATGTTTCTCTAGATGGAGGCGTGCTCGAAAAAAGTCTCATAGGACTAAGTCTTCCAAACATGGATTCAAACCCAGATGATGGTTGATTCGATGTTGATGAACTGCTTTGTGTCTCTGTGGCTGACCCACTCGCTGTATCTGGCAAAAGTTCCACCGATCCAGTTCCTGAACCTGGTCTCATCTTACCAGATGACTGGCGCTCCATTTGGGAGTCTTCTCTACAAGGACTCACAGATGGTTGTGAGGAGTCTTTGCTAACAGCCGATGAACTTCTTGGCTCAGATGGCTGAGGTGATGGTTCTCTAGATGGAGGCGTGCTGGAAAAAAGTCTCATAGGACTAAGTCTTCCAAACATGGATTCCAACCCAGATGATGGCTGATTCGATGCTGATGAACTGCTTTGTGTCTCTGTGGTAGGATCAGTTGGTGTTGGACTAGGGCTTGCTTGTCGGACAGGCTCAGAGGACTGAAAAGGCAAAAGAGACTGAAATGAAAACTTTTTCTCTGTTGTGGGTTCTTGAGAAGCAGGAGGAACTACAGCCACTGGTGGAGTGGCATTACTGCTTTTGGGAATAAAAGAAAGAAGTTTTGAAAGGCCTGAATCAGGTTGGGTTGATGTTTCAGAGGTAGGTTGGTCTCCTGTTGACATTTCTGTGGCCTCAGTATGAGTTTTGGGTATAAAAGAAAATATTTTTGAAAGACCTGAGTCAGTCTGTGGGGGTTGGGCAGATGGAGATGGCCCAGAAGTTTCCACTTCAGAGGGAGATTTTGATCCTGTGAGTGAGCTAAACAATGAGCTCATTGCATTTTTTACTCCAGCTAAGCTCTGTTCAACAGTACTGTCCTCCTTAATGTCAGGCTTGACTTCTTCGATCTTAATGTCTTCGGGCTCAATGTTCTCAGGCTCAACAACTTTTGCATCCGTTGGCAGAGGTGGAAGTTTTCTTCTCGGGGCTTTAGGAATTGATTCATAGCTGTCAACTTCTTCCTGTTTCACAGCGAGGTATTCAGACACTGATTCAACTAAACTCTGTAGTTCATTCATTGGATCTATGTAGCTATCGTCTGGATCTTCTACAGGGGATAACATAGGGTCTTGTCCATACAATGTTCTGATTTGACTGTGTTCCATTATTGTGGGCACATAATTATCAGGATAATAATAATTTTCATATTCATAAGTGCCATCTCCTTCAGTGAATGCCAGATCATCCAGTTCCTCTTCAGATCCAAAAGAATACTGCATCTCATCAGAACCAACTGAGTTGTATTCAGCCCTCCATCTGATCTTCGCGGCCTCTTCGCGAGCAGCCTCTTCTTCGCGAGCTGCCTCCTCTTCACGATAGGCTGCATAGTTCTCCAAAGTATCTTCTAAAGCGGTTTTGGCCCACACTCTTGTTTTGTAAAGCAGACTTTCCGTATCTGTCTGCTGTCGTAGCTGCTTGATTGATGGAATTATATCAATCTCTGGGGGAGATGATTCATCCTCAAAGCTGCCAGCTTCCTTATAAACTAGTCGCACTTCTCCACTCCCAAAACCATGCCTCTGTCTATTTGTCTTTCCATCCAGCATATCCTCTGGGGAGAGTCCATCACATTCCACCATTTGATAGAACCTGCTGCCTTTTGATTCACCTCTGTCACTGATCCGGTATATGATGCTTTTATCTTCATCCTCCCATATTTTCTGCTCAGCATCCAAATAATCATCTAAAACCCCAGATTCAGGCACTTTGTATTTACTCTCCCAGTCCTCCACACCCATACCTGAGTCAACAGGAATTATTCTAACCCCACCTTTACTGTTAAATTTTCTTAAGCGAGCAGAAAAAAAATATGAAGGAAGCAGTGGAAGATCATGCAAAGAAAAAGAAAAGAAAAAAGTGTTAGATAGAAACAAAAAGATCATGCAAAGAAAGTGAATGTGCACAGAAAAAAACAGAAAGCAAATGATCAGAAATGTGACCCGTCTGATCGAACGCAAAGTGAGTATTTTGGACATGCTCTTTGTAATCAATCACTCTACTCTTTTGGGGTTTTTTTCCCTTTACTTTATCGTTTTCTGTCTTACCTTTCTGTGACTCAGACCTACACTTTCTGGTCTGATTTGATGAGGAAATGCAAATTTAGCAATAGCAGACTTTACTTCTTTTTTTCTTACCAAAACCTCTTTGATGACAAGATTTAAAAAGTCCCATTTAATAAATGACTTTGTGTCCCTTGATGTCAAAAACAGTTCATATATAGAGAATGTTACAGATGTGATGCATGGAAATACAAGTTACACCGTCATTTTTTTTAGGGGGTCTTTAAATGCGGACATACGATGGATGGGGCAAAATTTAGAATAACCATTTACCTGGATGCCCTCATATCTCTATAATCTTGCTCATTGCTTTGTAGAGAGTCAGACTCCCTTGACAAACTTTGGTGCTGACCCATGCGACCTATTGGGTATTGGTGAATGGACGAATTAGGCTGGGAGGTGTTGTGGAATCGTAGTGGCCTGTGTCCTTGTTCGCTGCGGTAGTCGCTGTCACGATCATCCACTGCACTGTCAGGGTCATCGTAAGCTGTGTTGAAAAGACAAAAAAAAAATGCTTCCGAGGAGTATTTTTCTGACATTATTATTCATTTTTTCAGTGTAGACATGTAGTTATCATGTCATCTGTTCTCCACAGTTAAAACTTGTGATTTTCCGGAGAGACGGTGGCTCAGTGGTTGAGCGTTTGCTTCAGGGATTCGATTCCCACTGAGTACATGTCTAGGGTAATTGGAGAAGACTCCTAACCCCCATTTTTCCCACCACTGGCACGTCATTGGTGGCAGCCTGCTGCGGTGTAGCAGTGCAGCACACAAATTTCCCCGATTAGAGTATGTAAAAATAAAAATAAATGAAAACTCAAGAAGATAATAGTTTAGTGTTCGATAAAGACAGAAAAATATAATTGCCACATTGAACGTACTTCTATCGGCACCTAATGTTCTTTTTCAATTTAATTAATATGTATATATAAAAAAAATTAACACTGTTGAATAAAAATTCATACCAATACAGAGACAAACGTTTAAGCAGATGAAAAACTTTTTTTTTTTTGAAGACGCTCAAATATCAGAAATATTTGGATAAACATCTCCCTCTGTGGGCAAAAATCACAAAGTACAACAGAAACAGAAGGATGAGCCACAGAAACAAATGATGGAATACCAGTGTTCAGAAAGACTAGACAGATGTGACACCTGTGATTTAATAAACGAGAAAACAGAAAATAATGGAGGTGCGGATCAGTCTTCATGTTCAATGAATGGCAGAGTGAAAACATGCGACGATGAAGAACAAAGAGGAATATCGAAAGTAAAGAAGAAACAACCACCATACGTACTCTGCTGGTCACTCCATCCGAAATAATTCCAACTGCCTGTGGCATGTAAGCAAGTTCCCAAGAAGAGAAGTACACCACGTTACCAGATGATTAAACCCATTTATTTATTAGTGGCTGAATGGGCATGCAACTTGTTCCACATGGAGGTGAACAGATAAAACTTTGTAAGATCTTAACGGTAACATCTTTTCATTACCAATATCCACCACATTATTGGATGTACCACTCTAGTACTGCATTGTGTCTTCAATCTGCTTCAGAACCTTCATTCTTGGTGGGAAAAGGTCAAAAATGGTATTGTGAACTATGGGTCCTGCGAATATTACTGTTTATGACGTATAAACGAAGTTGATAGAGCCAGTATTTTAAGCCTTAATGTGATCTCCCATCCGGGAGGAGCTCGGTGTCGAGCCGCTCCTCCAGGTTGAGAGGAGCCAGATGGGGTGGTTCGGGCATCTGGTCAAATTGCCCCCCGAGTGCCTCGCGGGCGAGGTGTTTGGGGCACGTTTTACCGGGGGGCGGGGCAAAGGGGCAGACCCTGGACCCGCTGGAGAGACTATGTCTCACAGCTGGCCGGGGAACGACTCGGGATCCTTCCGGGTGAACTGGAGGATGCAGCCGGAGTGAGAGAGGCCTGGGCTACCCGTTTGACGCTGTTCCCCCCCGTGACCCGACCCTGGAACAAGCGGAAGATGACGGAACGGAGCGGAATCTGATCTTGTAGTGTCAGAATCAGGTCCTGCAATTTACCTGATCTGGCTGAACCTGACTGGATCATAGAGTCGCAGTCAGTGCAGCAGTCTAACTTTCAATAGGTGCCGCCAATGCTACTAGCACTATATACTGACAATCTGCTATGAAAATTATCGTACGTCAGGGAGCAGATTCTTTTGAGAATTAGAAACTCTACTGAATTGCATACTAAGAGGTTTTAGTTAAGTTTACCCTCCCGAATTCCTCGCTCGTGAGGTGTTTTGGGCACGTCCCACTAGGAGGAGAACTAGAGGCAGACCCTGGACCTGCTGGAGGGACAATGTTTCACAGCTGGTGGTGGAACGCCTCGGGATCCTTCCAGGTGAGCTAGAGGATGCAGCCGGGGTGGGAGAAGCCTGGGTTTCCCATCTAAGGCTATTGCCCCCCGCAACCCAGCCCCGGATAAATGGAAGTCAACAGACGGACGGACTGAGAGGTATTATGGTGGTTTTATGATATAAAGCTATTAATTTTGGGCACAGATCTGGTAAGATTTAGTCAGATCCGATAAATTGTAGGACCCATGAACTTTCATTTTTCTTCATATTCGCATGCAAACATCAGCCTGTTTCTGAAAATCCAATCAGTACTCCATTCTTTTATCGCAATCCTTTTTCTTATCCCGTTTTCTAGGTTTGACGTCTTGTTACGTTTGAAGTTTTGGACTTCAGCAAACTTTTTGTTTTGACATGTAAGTTTCTGAAATGTTGTTGGCTGATTAGATATTGTCCAATGCAATAATGCAATTAAATAAACAATTGAAAAGCCCATTAATTTATTTGCCGGGATGTAAAATGTTGATCCAAAATGCTGAAGTCAGACATACAAATAAAAAAATACTGATAACTAATGGTTATTGCAATATTTACGCAAAAAAAGCCACCAAAACTTTTTTTTTTTTCAGAAAATTTAGTAGTTAATTAAGAAGGTATGAAGGAGGTCATGATTATTATTATTATTTTTTTTAAATGTGGGATTGATATCTGTAACTTAACACTGTCTAGTCTGGATTGGTGAAGACTTACAGCACTGGGATGGCACAGAAGGCATTCTTCTTCTCTGCTCATCTCCTGGTAATGGGTACTGAGAGTAGAAAAGAAGGAGAAAAAAATCAATTATTTCAATTATGAAAATGATTTATTTGCTTGAGATCAATTAAATGATTGCTGTCTGAAAAGTCTCTCTGTTGTACTGAGGATGATTGGACAACAGGTGGCAGCAAACAAGAAAAAATCCTGCAAGAGATTCTCTGAAAATTGACTGAACATAGATAACCAGGGGCGGATCCAGGATTTTCTAAAGGGGGTCGTGAGGTCATTGGGAGGGGGGAGGAGGCGGGGCAAGGGGTATTTTCCTTTCCAGAACATTTTGAAAAACAAGAGTCATTTTTCTGCATTTTGGTGGCCCATTCGCTGGCCCTGCAAGAGGATAGCTTGAGTCTTCTCCTTTCCTTTCTTCTTCTTTTTTTTTTTTTTGTGGACCAAAAGGGGAGGACGTGCGCCCCCCAAGACCCCCCTGGATCCACTCCTGATAACAGTGTAAAATCAACCTATCCAACTGGAATTGCCGATTTAAAAAGTGCAAAAAAAGTTAATATTTTTATAATTGCTCACATTAGAAGCTCTTTTAATGTTTTTATAATAAAGGGGAAAAGGAACTGAGTTCTATACTTTTTAATAGAATTTTTATATTAATCAGTAGAAGTAAAGATTATTAGTTGAGTATTAAGATCTGAATATTTTAGTTTCTCATGATGGTGTAACAATGATCCTGTGTCTTGCTATGTTTTTTGTTGTGTGGAATGCCAGATGTTTTAGGGAGTGTAAAGAGACAGGCCACCAATCTCCCCATCCTCCACGTTTTATCAGATTCTGAGGTTGAGATTACTCTGAACTTTAGTTGAACTGATTAGGGGCAATAAACTGATAAACTGGCTTTGTTCCACCACAACTTATATTTACATAATTACATTAAAACTTTGTATAACATTTTTATACTTATAATACACGATAAAAGTAATCATGTTTAATCTGCTAGATTTTCTGACAGCGCTCTTAAGGCGCTGTAGCTGCGCTAACGCCTGTGTGGGCAAGATATACTTTTTCTGTGTCCAGGTGTACCCTGCTCATGTGAATTGCCGACGAACACAGCAATTGCACCCTCCTGCTCATGACTGCTGCCACATTGATCAACTGTTACCCCTGCCTGGAAGAGACATCAAAAGAAGAGAAAATTCCATGAAGGACTGCAGCAGTTGTGGACTTTTGGGGGTTGGGGGGCACTCTAAGGACAAACTGATAACAGAATAAAAACCCTGTGTTACCGAGCCTCGATGCCTCTTCAGCTCGGACGGGAGAAGGCACACATCATGTGCACCCTAAAGAGGTTGATAAGGCCCGGACGTCTGTATACTTTAATAAAATAGTTTTAATGGTACCCTATTGAATCCTGGTCATCCCTCGATATGAATACGCTGTGTAGGACTAGAAATAGGAAAAGGGAATAAATCCTACAATAACCAACCTCGTCATGTATACGCATGGTGTTGATGCGCTCCAGTTTACTGGTCCAGAACTCGGCCTCTTCATCGGGAATGTCTGAGCAGAAGAAATTAGATCAAGAACATAAGTCTAACTGTTTGGCTGAATCTAAAATTTAGGTTACTGTCAGGATCCCTCACCTGCAGCCAGAGGGAGCCCAGGATGTTCCTAATCAATCTGATTAAGATCACCTGAGGATGATTCCTGATTCCACTAATCTGTGCACCCTGCCATATATTTTTCCACATCCAAAAAAACCCTGACATACTAAGGGGTTCTAGCTCCAAACATTCTGGTTTCTTTTGATGTCCACAAACTCTTATATTCAAACATATTTGATTGTTTAAGATAAAATTACACACTTGGATTACTTGATATTAATGTTGGGAAAATGAGAACAAGTAAAAAGACAAAAATGGCCAATGCAGCGTTCTGATTATCGCGGGCGCAACACCGATCCGTCTGTCCATCTCCCGCTCCATCCTTCCCCCACTCGTGAACAAGACCCGGAGATACTTAAACTCCTCCACTGTTTTAAATAAAAAGAAACAAAGTTTCTCAAGGTCGAGAGGAGCCAGATGGGGAGGTTTGGGCATCCGGTTAGGATGCCTCGCTGGTGAGGTGTTTCGGGCACGTCCCACCGGAGGGAGACCACGAGGCAGACCCCGGACCCACTGGAGAGACTATGTCTCACATCTGGCCGAGGAACGACTCGGCATCCTTCTGGGTGAGCTGGAGGATGCAGCTGGGGTGAGAGAAGCCTGGACTTCCAGTCTGAGGCGGTTGCCCCCGCAACCCGGCCCCGGATAAGCGGAAGACGATGGAACGGAACAAAGTTAGGTAACCTAATCACCAGACTTTGATGAGTATTTAGATTTCAAAAAAGTTGATTTAGGCACTTTATGTAAATATTGAAGCATCCATTAAAAATGAACTGAATGTTTTATTTTAACATTTTTTTAATCTCTCCTTTCAGGCTGCTAACTGCCGCTAACTGCTTTGTTAGTGTCTTGTATCGATGAGTTGTTATTTAGGGATCCAGAAAGTTCTCTGAACTGAACGTAATACATTTATTACATAAATCTAATCAACCGGCACTTTAGATCTGATCTGTCCGTGATGTGCATGATACATACCAAAGGGTAACTCAAATCGAGTGTCCAGCAGCACTTGGTGTTTTGTTGGGTTGGAGGTTCCACAGATCTCATCCTCCCTCATTAAAACCTCAGAATCTAAAGACGTCCATTCTCCTGGACCCTCCTTATTGGCAGAAATTTGGAAGAGAGAAAATAGACAGCTGTTTAAAATAGAGTGCACAAGTCAATTTTTTTTTTAAAAAAAAGGACCATTAGTGGTCTCACAATAATCACACAAAGCCCTGATTGTTTCCTTTTAATCATGCAAAAGTCTCAACAAATGACCATGAATTTATCTGCTTCTGATCAGCTAAAGATCGTCTTCTCCGCTCATTAAAAAACCCGTTTGATATGTCTCCTTATTGTATGGACGCTCAAAGAATGTTCAACTTCAAGAACCTCTGTTCTCCCATGAAGGCAATTAGTTTTACAAGCAGAAGAACTTCAATAAAACCAGTGGTGGATGAAGTACTCACTTTTTGTACTTAAGTAAAAGTACAGATAATTAGGCAAAAAAATTTACTTAAGTAAAAGTACCAATAAAAAAAATCTACTTAAGTAAAAGTACAAAAGTAATTGGTGTAAATTGTACTTTTTAAGTAAAAAGTAAAAGTATTCGACCATAATTCAAATGTTATTTGTTGTGCTATAGGGTGTCACCATGGTAACCAGGATAAATACTCTGCAGGGGTGTGACCCCTCCCACCTCTTTTGGTCCACAAAAAAAAAAAAAAAAAAGGAAAAGGGACATGTCAAGCTATCCCCTAAAAGAGCCAGTGAATGGGCACCAAAATGGAGGAAAATGACACTTATTTTTTAAAATGTTTTGGGGGGGAGGCCCCCAGTCACTATATATTGGCTTTGTCAAAGCCCCACCCCCTTTGGAAAATTCTAGATCCGTCCCTGTTCTGTGTAATAATGGCTCAACTTTTTATTTAGAAGTAAACACAACGAACAACGATCTTCTGACTCTTTTTAATTTGTACTATATTTGATGTTAGGTTTTTGGTGCTGAATGAATGCGGAAAATGTTTCTCGATTCATTGCTTCTTCTCCCGATCAACTGCTTCTTTTGATTTTGGCGATGCGGCTTCACGATGCGCTAAAAATAATTTGTGTATTTTTCAAATTCCTGAACGAAAATGTAACGAAAAATGTAAAACACACTTTTAAAAAGTAGCGAAGTAAAAGTACAGATATTTGCTCTAAAAATGTAGTGAAGTAAAAGTAAAAGTACTGGTCTTAAATTTTACTTAAGTAAAGTACAGATACACAATTTTTTTACTTAAGTACAGTAACGAAGTACATTTACTTTGTTATGTTCCACCACTGGTCACAACCAACCTTTTAAACCCATCATTCCTACAGGAATCAATGAGTATCCTTCAGGTTAGCAGCACAAGTCTAAATGATGGGGAGGGGGGCAACCTGAACGGATCTGGACCTGACAGAATCAGGCTGGATTTTCTTGCCCATCGATCAGTGGAGTAATTCAGACATATTTTACCACACACAGTCACAAATGCCAACAGTTTGTTTTTAATTTCTAAATCAGAAGATGAGCATTGTGTTGCTTTACCTCGTCAGATTGTCGGATGTAGTCGTGAGGAATCAGTGCTGTGCCGATCATGGTGTCCCAGATCAAACCTTTGTTCCAGAGCTCCACCACCAGACCTGATTCTAGATGGCTGATCTCGCTGCAGAGAAACATACATTTTAAAATGATCACACATTCCAGCTAAGACAACTTTACGTTTTTTGTTTCTGTTCAATGTTCAAGTCGTTCTACTCAAAACATCCTTTGATTTGAGTTCTTTGTTTTCTTTACATCATCCTCTCCATCATTCACTTCTTCATTTCTTCTCCCTATTTCTTCATATGATCTCTTTTTCTGTTTTCTATTTTTTTTTTGCCTGTATTGACAATGTTTTAATTAACTAAAGTCAGCAATTAATTTGGTTATAATTTCTCAATCCATCTACTCATCCCCATGCTGGGCATCGCCGGGCTGAGAAGTCCCACGTGTTTCCATCAGGATGAAGAACATCTTTGGACTTCTTTAGATATTTAGCTGATATTTAAACTATAGTCTTAGACACATTGAATGCTCGTCCCAGGGAGGGATCTCTCTTTCATGTGGATCCCCATGAGGTTTCTTATTTTTTCCCCACTGATGGTTTTTTATGAGATTTTTCTCACCAAGAAGGAGAGTCTAAGGGCAGGAATGTGCTAATATTGTCTAGCTGGCATTTGTTAGCTAGTTTTCTTGCTGTGTATTTGTGTTTGCAGTGTGAAGCCCATTGAGACAGAATTTCTGTGATTTTGGGGAATACAAATAAAATTGAATTGAAAATTGAATTAACTTTTATTATCTTGATTTTTATTAAATACCATTTTATTTAAGATTTTTAAATGTGTTAACATTGATTAATCCAATTCTCACTGAAACATTAAAGTCTAATTGTTGAGCTTGGAGCTGCTGTAAATCCAAAATATGGTCCACAAATAAGAACATGAACTCTGTATTACATGTGAATCCACCATATGTAAAGGTTCTTGATTTCGGCTGTTCATATGTATCTACCATCACAAATTAAATTACACTTGGTCCATGTTGAAGATTTCAACATTAATGTCCACATCATTTCCTTCCACATCAGGTCAGTAAGTCCAAACAGATGACAGGCGTAATCATCTGACAGATCCGTCTTAAAGAGAAGACAGTGGCCACTCTGACTTTTCTCATCTGCATATTTTCTATTCACGGCTCCATTCAAATTCAGTTTGCCTCAGTTTGGCTGTCAATCGCTCCTGCTGATGACACCTCATGGCTGGGATGATGGAGTGGACCGTGTGTGAAACCACACACTAAATCAGGGGTGCCCAACCTTTTTTGTCCCAAGATTTACTTTACAAATATCAAACCTCCTGAATGTTACCATCGCAAACCCCACAGATAATTTCCAGCCTGTTGTAACTACCCCTACAACACGATTTGTTAAATCCACACACGCACACTCAGCGCTTTGCAAGGGGAAGGGGCCACAGCAGCACTGTGGGCTGCTTATTGATTACAGGCTTAATAACGTGATTTTACGTCAGACTCCAAAAATCTCCAGTAACAGCAGAAAAGTTGCTAGGTTGACACTTTTTTAAAAGTTTTTTTAAAAGTTTTTTTTAATACCATGCAATCTACCCATAACGCCTTCGCGATCGACTGGTCGATCGGCGCAAAGGGCACCTCTGCACTAAATCAACCTGAACACAAGTTCAATTCAAGCTGTATACTAAATATTTTTACATTAAAATAACACATAATTTATTTTCAAATGAAAATGAAGATTTCTAAAAAAGGAAAGTTATTTTCTAAACATGAAACTGAAATAAGCAGCACGGTGGCGAAGTGGGTAGCAAAGTGGCCTCACACCAAGAAGGTCGTGGGTTCGAGTCCTGGGTGGGGACAAGGCTTGGAACACTGTCCTTTCTGTGTGGAGTTTGCATGTTCTCCCCGTGTTTGCGTGTGTTTCTCCCGGTACTCCTGTTTCCTCCCGCCCTCTAAAGACATGCATGATTGGCCGGTGCCAAAATTGCCCCTAGGAATGAGACATACAATGGACGGTTGTATGTGTGTGGTCCCACAACAAACTGGCGAATTGTTCGGGGTGTACTCTGCCCTTAAATTGGCCGGGATGGGCTCCGGCACCCCCCGTAACCCCGAAAGGAGTAGACGGATGAGAAGATGACTGACTGAAACTGAAATACGTTACTCCATTAACTCATGAAAAGCTGAATTTTTGTGCGTCGTATGAGTGTGTGGGTCGTATAAAACCTCTCCCCCCATTTGTAGCATGTACCGGTAGCATATGGGCTTCATCCAGGCTGGAGAAGGAAATTGAGACAGGGGTTCAGATGAAAAGGGGTTAATATAAGTTTGACAGGAGTACAGAGTACAGCTAAGGTCCATGCGAGCTTGGCACCTGGTTTATGTCTCGCCAGAAGTCAAACCAGCAGCACTGCAGCGGAAATGTCAATTTGAGAGTCCAAAACTACAATCTGTAAATCACGTAATACATAACAGACCTGGAATGACTGGAGACAAAAACACTTTGATATACAATCTAATCCAACAGCTTATTTTATTTAACCTTGAATTGGATTAAATCAGTTTGATCCTGTCTGTTAATGGTGTCCGTCCCCATCCTGTCTCTGAATTAGTTGTGTTTTCTTTCTTTTTTTTTTTTTTTGTTTTATGTTGCTCCACATCCGATTTTGACATAAGCCTCGTATCTAAAGCTCATCTAAAATCAAGCAACTGGTAAGTTGGAGAAGGAAATAAAAATAGTGTTTTCCAACTCAAAGAGGCCACACATAAACATGCTCTCCCATGCACACACACATAACCAGATGGGAGGAGAGTGTGTGATTTTACTGAGCATAGGACTTGACACACATTGTGTTCTTTGATGAGGAGCAGAGCATTGTGGGGGAAAAAGGAAAACATAGCTTTGAAGATGAACAAAGCTTGGCATGCTCACTTTTTCTACAACCAAACAAACCATTGAACATCGTTGAACATCGTGTTTGTTGCTAAAACATATTTGAGATCAAACATTTTGTGTCATACCTAAATGTACAATGTCCTATTTATCAGAAAATTGATTTTTTTCTCGTATTGTCATTTATTGACTTGATTTTTATTTGACCTAATTTTTCATATGGGTTTCACTTAAGTTTACTTAAATAAGTTTACCGTATTTTCATGACCAAAATTAAAATTATTTAAATATTAGTTACAGTCGTCATAAAGTCATTCATCAAATCCATCCAAGTCCTCATCCTCTGTTTCAGAATATAACAGGTGTGCTAAATCCAACATAGCAGGTTCACTTTCCTCGCTGTCAGAGCCACTTTCTACACTGTGCGGCTCCTCGGAAGTGCGAAAGCTCGGACACGTTAGCCCAAGCTTCTACAATCCACTAGCAAACTGATGCGTAACTCATCCGGCGCTACCTTCCACCCTTCGTGAAGCTGTGGTCTCCTCTGGTTATCCATCGCTCCCACGCCGCTCGCAGCCTTACTTTGAATCTACTCATCCTCGTACTGGACATCACCGGGCTGAGGAGTCCCCCGTGTTTCCATCAAGACGAAGAACATCTATTGATTTCTTTAGATATTTAGCTGTAGAGTAGAATAAGCTAATATTTAAACAATAATCTTTGACACATTGGTTGCTCGTCCCGGGGGAGGGATCTCTCTTTCGCGGGGATCCCCATGAGGTTTCTTATTTTTTCCCCACTGATGGGTTTTTTAGGAGTTTTTCCTCACCGAGAAGGAGAGTCTAAGGGCATAAATGTGCTAGTCTTGTTTAGTTAGCATTTGTTAGTTATTTTTCTTGTTGTGTATTTGTGTTGATACATTCCTCTTTTCTTGTGAAGCCCATTGAGACGGACATTCTGTGATTTTGGGCTATACAAATAAAATTGAATTGAATTGAATGGCCGGTTCACGCCGATGTCAAGCGATTGGAGTTCCTTTGTCAGACCTTCTTGAATCACATCAAGCGTTGTGTTCATCTGCTTCACTTGTTTTTTCGCAACACACATAGGCACACTGCACGATAGGGCGCGCTGCTCAATTTGAAGAAAATCTGATCAGCTTCCTAAGAAAGTAAAATCGGCTGCAAGTCTTCTTGTACACAGCAGTTCTGTTGCTCCTCCAGCCCAGTCTGCTGTCGATGGTCACTCCCAGGTATTTGTACTCCTCCACCACCTCCACATCCCTACCCAGAATGCAGAGCAGCTGCAAAGCAGTCCTCTTCTTCCGGAAGTCAATCACCATCTCCCTGGTCTTGTCTACATTGAGCAGTAGGTGATTCTCTCCCACCCACACCACAAATCCATCCACCACCCTCCTGTACTCCTCCTCCTGCCCACCACTTATACACCCTACAACTGCAGAGTCATCAGAGAATTTCTGTAGGTGGCATGATTCTGAGTTGTGCTGGAAGTCTGAAGTGTACAATGTGAAGATGAATGGAGAGAGCATTTCCATTTGTATATATACTTGCAAATGGAAATTCAACTTGACTTTAATTGTCACATAATGACTTTTTTAAAGGTTTGTGCCCGTTTGAGTTTCCTTTCCATCAATCTAAACACCACGGCACGAATGAGGGAATTTAAAAGGTTGTCGGCATGTCTGCTTCACTTCATGGTTGGGATTTTTTTCCTTGTCACTGTTTTTATTTCATCAAAGCACTACTTAATCACAATTGAGCTAGATGAGTACAGTCAGAAGACAGTTGAAATGAATCTCAACAAATAGTTGGAGAACAAAAACTAATCTAAACTTAATCCATAATCTCGTAGGTCATGTTTGAAAGAAAAAAAACAGGAACATACTGATGATAAAGAGAACAAACTGACTGGTTAAATCTAAGCATGCTCAGTCGAAGCGGCAGCAAACACGTGAGACCTATTGACCCTGAATCTAAAGAGATCAACATCGCAATGCTTAGCCCGTTATCCCACTAGCCAACCAACCCGCTCACTAGCTGTCATACACACACAGACACAGTGATCCAATGATCAAAAATCAAACATGAGCTGGGGATGAGCAAAGGAAACATGAGAGCAACAAGACTTGATTTACGAGATAATGACTGCTTGTGCAGAGATTAGAGACGTTTTATATTCTACCAGGAGAAAAAGTAGTGATAGATTTTTACTAATCTTGGAAGCCCCACTGTCAAACACGGCAGGATTTTTTATGTATTCTCAAATATTTAGGACTTTAAAATGTGTAAAGACATTTTACAATAAACTAATCTACGAATGCTAATCTTTATGCCGAGTTTTACTATGCCAAATTGATCAATTCTGTTTAATTATGTGACTTTGAAGTTGATACTGTTGCTGGTTTCAGTGCTTTGAACAGTCATTATCTTCCATATTTAAATAATGTCTCTTTGAAGACAAAGAGGAAAATGGTTAAAGATGAAAGAAATCCATCATTGAATCCAAAAAGCGTCTTTACAAACAAATTCATACAAGCAGGTTTTTACAAGCAACTCAAATTCCCCTTTGGGGTTTAAGTATCTCGGGGTCTTGTGCATCCGTGTGGCATCAGCACTAACTAGGACGCTGCATCGGTCTGTTGTGGTAAAGAAAGAGCAGAGCCGAAAAGTAAAGCTTTCGATTTACAAGTCGATCTACATTCCTACCCTCACCTATGGTCACCAGCTGTGAGTGGTGACCGAAAGAATGAGATTGCGGATACAGGCGGCCAAAATGAGCTTCCTCCGCAGGGTGGCTGGGTTCTCACTCAGAGATCAGGTGAGGAGCTCTGCCATCCGGGAGGAGCTCGGTGTTGAACTGCTCCTCCTCCAGGTCGAGAGGAGCCAGATGGGGTGGTTCGGGCATCTGGTCAGGATGCCAGGACCTCACTGTTGAGGTGTTTCGGGCATGTCCCACCGGGAGGAGACCAAGAGGCAGACCCTGGACCTGCTGGCGACACTATGTCTCACAGCTGGCTGGGGAACGACTCGAGATCCTTCCAGTGAGCTGGAGGATGCAGCTGAGGTGAGAGAAGCCTGGGCTTCCAGGCCGAGGTTGTCGCCCCCGCAACCCGGCCCCAAATTACCGGTAGATGACGGAACGGAATGGATCAATAAAGTATTTTCAATTCAAGTTATGCAAAATAGCATTATCTACAGCACAAGAAGACCTCTCCTTTTGTCAGTTAAAAACAAAAAACTGTGGCTGTAATTCCCACAAACTTACTAAAACAGGACATTAGAAGACAGAGAAACCTTGTTGGTCTGATGAGTCTCGACAGTATTTCAAGCAAACTTAACCTGATAAATGGAAACTAAAGACAAACTGAAAATATACCTTCTAAAAGCAAAACTAATAATCTGAGCACGTTTGAAAAGCCACAAATAAATCGACAAGAAGACAGTCTTATGTAACCCTATCTTCCATCTAACCCTATCTGCTGCATCCTCTTTGGTCACACCAACTATCTTCATGTCTTACTTCACTGTATCCATGAACTATCTATTGGGTCTTCCTCTAGTCCTCGTTCCTGGTGGTTCCAAATCCAGCATCCTTCTCCAATGTACTCTCTCTGTCCTCTGCACCCAAACCATCTCAGTCTGGCCTCTCAGACTTTATCCCCAAAACCCCAAAACCTCTAACATGTGCTGTTCCTATACTCCTTTCTAATCCTGTCCATCCTGGTCACTCCCAGAGAGATCCTCAGCATCTTCATCTCTGCTACCTCCATCTCTGCATCCTGTTTTTTCTTCAGTGCCACTGTCTCTTGACCAAACAGCATGACCGGTCTCACCACGGGTTTGTACACTTACCCTTTTATTTTAGCTGAAACTCTTCTATCACACATCACACCTGATACTTTCCTCCACCCGTTACAGCCTGCATGCACATGCTTCTTCACCTCTTTTCCACACTCTCCATTGCTCTGGACTGTTGATCCTAAGTACTTAACCTCACTTTTCCATTTGGATCCCTCTCATTCACACCCATGTACTCTTTTTAACTCTGACTAATCTTCATTCCTCTTCTTTCTGGTGCAAACCTCCACCTCTCTAGCTTTTCCTCCACCTCTTCCCTTCTCTCACTACAGATCACAACATCATTGTCCCTGGAGATTCCTGTCTAACCTCCTCTGTCATAGTCACGTCAGACTAATGTAATGTCTTGCAAGTACGTTGCAAGATATTATATACCATTCCCAGGGATGTTTTTAATGCCATCATGACGACCAATTAATTCGGTCATTTCTTGAATCCAAAAATATTGTATAAAACCCAAAGTTGGGGGGAAAGTGAGTAAATGTCAATTTTATGTTTTTAACATTTTAAAATTGGAATTTGATAAACATCAGTAGAAAAAAGTTACAAAAAAGAATTTTTAAAAAATCAAGCAAAGGAGATATAAGAATTCCTCAACTGGCTTAGAAATAAGTGCCATACAACAATACCAGTACAGTAGATCTTTTTATAGGCAGCAGCTGGACTAAGAATTGATCAGGAAGTCATGTTGGCTCTTCATGAATCTAAATGTCAATCCTGTGTGTTTTTTGTCCATAGTTATTGAATTGTCTGCCGTAAAACCTCACAGTCTCTGGATATAAAACACTAATGACTTCGATGATTTAAACAGGTTTATTTTTTACAGCCATAATGAGGTGGAGGCCCGGAGTGAAAGATTTACACGACTATTGACCAGAGTTCAAGGAAATGCAGAAGACTCCCTCCCAGCTCATCGCAATTCATCCAACTCAATGACTTGTCAACTGGTGCGTTAGCAAATGAAATGATAATAAAGTCCCTGTATTTATTTGTCTGTTTGTTGTAATGCTTGTTCAAGGTTTGAGCACAAATATCCACAGCTCAAAATCAATATTTCAATATTTTTTATCATATGAATTATTTTTGTATGTTTAAGCAGACTAAAAATTGCTCTTCGGTCACAACAACTATCTTCATGTCTTCCTTCACTGCGTCCACGAATCTCCTCTTTGGTCTTCCTCTAGGCCTCTTTCCTGGTGGTTCCAAACTCAGCATCCTTCTGCTGATGTACTCTCTCTCTCTCCTCTGCACATGTCCAAACCATCTCAGTCTGGCCTCTCGGACTTTATCCCCAAAACCTCTAACACGTGCTGTTCCCCTGACATACTCATTTCTGATCCTGTCCATCCTGGTCACTCCCAGAGAGATCCTCAGCATCTTCATCTCTGCTACCTCCATCTCTGTTTCCTGTCTTTTCCTCAGTGCCACTGTCTCTAGACCAAACAGCATCACCAGTCTCACCACGGTTTTGTACTCTTTCTCTTTCATTTTAGCTGAAATTCTTCTGTTACACATCACACCTGATACTTTTCTCTACTTGTTCCAATCTGCCTGCAGATGCTTGTTCACCACTTTTCCACACTCTCTATTGCTCTGGACAGTTGATCCTAAGCACTTAAAATCTTCTACAATAATTTTTTAAAAATCAATGATCTACCTAAAATAGAAAATCTTCTCAATCCATAAATCTTTTGAAACACTATCCAGGCTTGTATTCAGTAAGCAGTGCAGTTCTATAAGTTAAAAATACAAAAATATGCTGTTTAAAACACAATAAAATTAACATTTATTCAGTGAACGGCATTAAAAACAAGGTTGACCAACACCTCCTGATAAAGTGACAAAACGTGGACAGTATTTAAATGCTAATAATATACAAAGTAGTTTATTCTAAGCCATTGTTCTGCTTTGAATGTAGGAACATTTGTCAATAATGGAAAACCCCATCAATTCTCAAAATTACCAAGTTAGATTTAACCATACCTCCATGACAATTTCTATTAACCTCCTTTATGAGTTGTTTTAATCTTGCATAATTAGAGACTGAAAGCTTTAAATTAGTATAAAGTGTTTCTCTAACTGGGCCTGGGTAAATGTAAATTTTCACCGCAATTGTTGGGACATTACAGTTTTTTGAAAAGGTCAAAAATCTCATGTTGACTTCATTGCTTGACTGAGAAGAAACCATTTCTTTAATTATCAAAAAAATCTGAAAAAGATTACTTTTATTATATGTTAGGCAGATTTATTTTGAAAACCTTCATAATCTATTAGCTTCTCTTCAGAATTAGAAATCTCTGATCTGGATCATCCAGTTTACAGCTAGTTTAAAAGAATGTGATAGCATGCACGATGGGATGTAAAAGCATTTACATTGAAACACCAGTTTAAAGCTGACATTTTTAAATACTTATGAATAACCAATGACTGCATTGTAACTTCAACAAGCATAAAAACCAAAGTGGGATTTCTAAATCAGTTACAACTGTAACCTCCTCTCCCTTAGGAATCAGAATGGGCAGAACAATTCATTAGATTTATCACTGGCTCATCCACTTATCTGAGCTCGGCATGTAATTTCACTTTCAATCCATCCTACCTGCTGCAACCTCAAATTCCCATTTAGTGGCCTGTGTCAGCCAGCCGGGATGGAGTCCCACAGGTGGCTGGTTCGCTCTTTCAATTTCTGTAAGACCTAATAAAACCAGCTAACAAGTCAGTGAGCAATAATGCCAGCCTGGCATGCACCTTAAGTCTGACACAGACCCAACAGAAGCAAATTTTCTCAGCATCTGTTCTGATGACTAATGTTCCCCAAGAGTTTGCTGGGGAAATGTATGCTGTTACCGCTGATAGGATGAACACACCCCTTAAATTCCACCACTGAGACACAAAAACAGGTACGGATTCACAAAAATTATTGTGAAATATGAGTTTATAATAGTATTTCATTTTTAATTTTCTTTCAATTTTATCTTGGAATGCTCAAATCCATGACACAACAGACGGGCTCAGATGAAGAAATCAAAAGCAGGTTTATTAGATTGATAAAAAGTCCAAATAAAGCAGACAAAAACAGATTAATTAGGCAGGTTCTGATGTAGAAAATGGAGCCAAAAACTGGATAACAGGTCAAGCATGATACACAAACGATCTGGCAAAGAGTGTGGGCAAAACTGATTCATTTATGCTGCAACAGATGAGTAGATGAGTTTCAGGTATGACTTGTTGCACACAAACAGACAAGAGGGAGGGGGAAACAGGACACAGAGGGGGAACAGACTACTCTCCTGACATGGTAACATAAAAAGAGTTTTGGAAACTTACAACATAAAGTCCTGTTCCCAGCATGGTTGATTCCCTCGAACCGCGATGGTTGTACTTTTCACATTCTGCACCTTTAACGTCACATAGGCATTGAACTTATCTGAAACAGAGAAAAAAATTGGGCATATTTTATTTACATTTATAGTAGAGATCTAAATATTGTTTTCGGTTCAATCTGCACAATCAACAAGTCGTTAACTTCAGAGGAAAATATTTCCCATTCTTTTTTTTTTTTGTGATGGGTTATGAGTAGCCCCAGAGGGAATCCAACCCGGTTCACCCGGTCGAAAGACGGCAATTCTGCCACTAGCCTAACACCCCCTGGGGCCTTTATTTTCAATGTTTTACGAATAAAGTGAAGCGATTCCGATGATAGAATTAAATCAAATTTGTAATGTTGCAATTTGCTCAACTTCCAAACTTAGTGGAGGTGGATTTTTGCGAGTTCATGGAATTTTTTTGACTAACATTAGACACACGTTTTTAAATGGTAAAAAAAAAAAAAATTGTTAATGTTGCACTTTCTGAAATTTGTAGTAGATTTAAGAAAACTGTTTGAAAATTTTTACTATTCATATGCCAGCGAAATTTCCACATTCTCAGCGCAAAACTAAAAAAAAAAATTATTGAAAAAAACCATACTGAAGCCTTTTTAGCAAAAAGTTTACTGTTTTGTTTTTTTTTTTTTGTCTTTATTGTTTTATTTTTCACCTTGTCCTTTCAGTGTGTGCTTCCATAGTCCCAGGGAAAGCTTTGGGCCTGTGGGATTCGAACCTGGTTCTCTTGGTCGAAAGATGGTACTAGGCGATAGAGTTCCTCACTCTATCTCTGATTGGGAGCCTGACCAATCTGGTGGAGGAAGCTCATTTTGGCTGCTTGTATCCGTGATCTCATTCTTTTGGTCACCACCCACAGCTGGTGACCATAGGTGAGAAGAGGTCAGAATTATGTTATCGATCACTATCATTAACGAGGTACAACTGATATACTCTATGACAAATCATCGTTTAAGGAACATTTTCTCACTTTCAGACCCAAAAGTGCCTGTGTGGTCAAGTTTGATCACAACATGTAACACGGCTAATTTCGATGACCATGTCCACCTCCTTATGAATCAGTAAACTATTTCTTTCCGCCAATTCCAGCTGGATTTTGCCCCATGTCTCTACACTCCGATTATCTCCAACTTCTTTCCCACTTTACTGATTCTATTTCCTTCTGAATAGAAAACAGGCTGTGGATAAAAAAAGGGTTTCCAATTTGTGCTGCAAATGATATAATAAAGCTTACAATCAAAATGAAAATGATCCCATTTAGTTTCGCTGTGAAAAACTTTGAAAGCACGCTGGGTTTCATTCTACAGACTTTTTATTAAAGAATCTCGTTAATGGAGGAGTTGCTGACATAATGACACATTGCTACGGATATAAATTGGCTCGTCTCCACACAACCTGAACTGCTGTTCAGTCGTTCTCATTACGATGAACTTCAGTTCAGTTATAATCGTATCATAATGTGGAGCTAAGGCCAAAAATATACCCTTGACACAACAGACAGGCTCAGATGAAGAAATCACAAGCAGATTTATTAGACTGAAAAAAAATCCAAATAAAGAAGACAAAAACAGATTAATTAGGCAGGTTCTGATGTAGGAGCTGGGCCTAAAAACTGGGTAACAGGTCAAGCATGGTAAACAAACGATTTGGCGAAGAGTATGTGTGTGTGTTGGAATGTCGCGAGATACCAATGTAGGTATATTACGCCTAACAAGGAACCAAAATCCCCTGTGATTTCAAAAATAAAAATCGACCATTGCTCTAGTCATCACATCTGATCATGTAATATGTGTATGTGTTGGTGAAGAGTATCTGAAAAACTGATCCATTTATAATACAGTAGATGAGTTTCAGGTGTGACTTGTTGCAGCTCCTCGCTAAGTCCGCCCAACTCCACACACACACACAAGAGGGAAGGGGGAAACAGGGCACAGATGGGGATCAGACTACTCCTGACAAAACGAGACAGAAGGAGGTCATTATAACGTCTCAAGTTTGTTCAATTTTACTCTAATGTCCTTTGAGAATTAAAAACAGATTTATTTTGTTTGAATTTATAAAACTTCTTCTTCTCCTTTTGGCATTTCCCTTCAGGGATCGCCACAGCAACTCAGTTTCTTCTATCTAACCCTATCTGCTGAATCCTCTTCGGTCACGCCAACTATCTTCATGTCTTCCTTCACTGTATCCATGAACCTCCTCTTTGGCCTTCCTCTAGTCCTCTTTCCTGGTGGTTCCAAACCCAACATCCTTCTGCCGATGTACTCAGTCTCTCTCCTCTGTACGTGCCCAAACCATCTCAGTCTGGCCTCTTTGACTTTATCTCAAAACCTCTAACATGTGCTGTTCCTCTGATCCTGTCCATCCTGGTCACTCCCAGAGAGATCCTCAGCATCTTCATCTCTGCTACCTCCATCTCTGCTTCCTGTCTTTTTTTCAGAGCTACTGTCTCTAGACCAATCAGCATGGCTGGTCTCACCACGGTTTTGTACACTTTCCCTTTCATTTTAGCTGAAACTCTTCTGTCACACATCACACATGATACTTTCCTCCACCCGTTCCAGCCTGCCTGAACATGCTTCTTCACCACTTTTCCACACTCTCCATTGCTCTGGACTGTTGATCCTAGATACTTAAAATCTTCCACCTTCTTTATCTCTTCTCCCTGTAACCTCACTTTTCCATTTGGATCCCTCTCATTCACACACATGTACTCTGTCTTACTCTGACTAATCTTCATTCCTCTTCTTTCTAGTGCAAACCTCCACCTCTCCAGCTTTTCCTCCACCTCCTCCCTCCTCTCACTACAGATCACAATGTCATCTGCTCAGTGTCATTTGAATTTATAAAACATCTCACTAAAAAAAAAGTGCCAATTAACTGATAAACAATACACAAAACAAGAAAATTGAGCATCCTGTTTATTTGTATTTAGAGAGTAAAAAGATTTCCGATTTAATTTTCATCTCCTCAATCAACCAGAACCTCATCCTCCCCGCTTCTCTTCCTCCCCCCGTACGCCTTCCACCTCTCCACGACGCCCATAACAGAGTATTCATTACTGTAGACAGCCCAGTAAATGTCATCTCGCCTGGCCGCACACGTCCGTGTGTAACCGAATATAACTTATTTATTTTCATAAGTCATCACCACTTAATTATAAATGATGCTGTCAGCTCCCCGAGAAAAGTCCCGATGCATGGTGGGAAATGTTTCTTTCACCATGTCGGAGTTTGTCTTTTTGTACTTTAATTTTTTTTTTTTTTAGCGTACGATCAGATTTGATTGTTATTTTGTCAAACGAAATGTTTCTATGATAAATGGTAAATAACGTCTCGAAAGGGACTTAATTGGATTATTGATTTAAAATCTTGTCATCGATTGAATCGATTGACGTTGTGTGGTTGGAAAAAAAATACTTGAGGATAAAAAATAAAGAAGATAAAACCACAAAAGAACTAAAGAGAAATGTGAGCTTTGTGAGTTGATTTTTTTCCTCCGTTTACAGAATATTTTACAGGAATTTGTTAATTGCTGTTGGTTTATTGGCTTAATTAAGGGCAATATCATTACCTAAATTTATTATTTCCAAATTATCTCCAGCTCACAATGGATCGATTTGCTGCCGAGTGTGAAGCGGCCAGGATGGGAATTAGTGCCTCCAAATCCGAGACCGTGGTCCTCGCCCTGAAAAGGGTGGAATGCCCCCTGCAGGTCAGGGACAGGGTTCTGCCCCAAGTGGAGGAGTTTAAGTATCTCGGGGGTCTTGTTCACGAGCGGGGGAAGGATGGAGCGGGAGATCGACAGGCGGATCGGCGCGGCATCAGCAATAACTAGGACACTGCATTGGTGGTGAAAAGAGAGCTGAGCCAAAAAGCAACGCTCTCAATTTACAAGTCCATCTACGTTTCATTCCGCACCTATGGTCACCAGATGTGGGTGGTGACCGAAAGAATGAGATCATGGATACAAGCGGCCGAAATGAGCTTCCTCCACAGGGTGGCTCGGCTCTCACTCAGAGATTGGGTGAGGAACTCTGACATCCGGGAGGAGCTTGATGTCGAGCCGTTCCTCATCCACGTCGAGAGGAGCCAGATGGGGTGGTTCGGGCATCTGGTCAGGATGCCCCCAGAGCGCCTCGCTGGTGAGGTGTTTCGGGCACGTCCCACCAGGAGGAGACTAAGAGGCAGACCCCGGACCTGCTGGAGTTGGAGTTGGCTGGGGAACGACTCGGATCCTTCCGGGTGAGCTGGAGGATGCAGCTGGGGAGAGAGAGGCCTGGGTCTCCCGTCTGAGGCTGTTGTCCCTGCAACCTTGCCCCGGATGAGTGGAAGACGACGCAACGGAACAAAAACTTTTACTTGATTAATTAATACAATCATATTTATCTATCTTATAAATCTAGATTTTTGACCAACTTGGCATCATGTGTACCCAATCTAAACCAGGATAAATCCTCTAACATGAAAAGGTGACATAAATACCAGTCCAATCTCTCTAGGGCCAATCACCAGTGAGGTTTCTAAGTCCCCTGGGCGAGCAGCCAGAACCCTCTGGTTATAAATCCATTGCTTCTTATTATCAAAGATAATTCAAATCATGTTTGCAAAACTGGGGCATTAGAGTGGGACAAAATCAGCTAACTGGTCCTGACCTGAAACAAATAATCACGTCATATGGTGGAGAGTTGGTATGGTGGATAGTCTCGTTCTCGTTGGGGTGGATGTTTCAGCTCTGATAAAAAAAAAAGTAGGTTTGATGTTTTAGGTCAAATTACAAAAAAGTTTCTGATCAAATTTTTTTTTCTTATTGTTTGTCGGTGACCAGAATGGACCATCTTTTCACGTCTCCACTCAAATTTTTATTTAAAAAATAAATAAATAAATCAAAACACAATTGTGTACTTTATGAACATTATTTCCGCTTATCCAGGGTCAAACCAACAGCTCCAGACGGGAAGCCCAGACTTTTCTCTCCCGGGCTGCATCCTCCAGCTCACCCGGGGGGGTACCGAGGGGTTCCCCAGCCAGTTTTCATCCCTGCTCCATCAGGATGAAATCCATCTACTCATCCCCGTCCAGGGCATCGCTGGGCTGAGGAGCCCCCCGTGTTTCCATCAGGATGAAGAACAACTATTGACTTCTTTAGATATTTAACTGTAGAGTAGAATAAGCTAATATTTAAACAATAATCTTTGACACATTGGTTGCTCGTCCCGGGGGAGGGATCTCTCCTTCATGTGGATCCCCACGAGGTTTCTTATTTTTTCCCCACTGATGGGTTTTTAAGGAGTTTTTTCTCACTGTGAAGGAGAGTCTAAGTGCATTAATGTGCTAGTCTTGTTTAGTTAGCATTTGTTAGTTATTTTTCTTGCTGTGTATCTGTGTTAATACATTCCTCTTTTTCTTGTGAAGCCCATTGAGACGGAAATTCTGTGATTTTGGGCTATGCACTTATAATTGAATTTAATTTAATTGAATTTTGTGGCATAGTCTCCTCCTGGTGGGAGGTGCCTGAAACACCTCACCAGCAAGGCGCTCGGGAGGCATCCTAACCAGATGCCCGAACCCGATCTTCTGGCTTCTTTTGACCCGGAGAAGCAACGGCTCCACTCCAAGCTCCTGCCAGATGGCAGAGCTCCTGAACTCTATCTCTGAGTGAGAGCCTAGCCACCCTGCGGAGGAAGCTCATTTGGCCG
This sequence comes from Neostethus bicornis, assembly GCA_902685375.1. NCBI lineage: Eukaryota > Metazoa > Chordata > Actinopteri > Atheriniformes > Phallostethidae > Neostethus > Neostethus bicornis. The sequence continues at coordinate 7,757,585 of LR738545.1, forward strand.
CTTTTATCTGTGATCTTGTTCGTTTGGTCACCACCCACAGCTGGTGACCATAGGTGAGGGTAGGAACGTAGATTGACTTGTGAATCAAGAGCTTTGCTTTTCGGCTCAGCTCTTTCTTGATGCAGCGTCTTGATTATTGAAGACACCAAACATTATTAAAAAGTAAAATATATTTTAAACATTCAGCCTTTACCCAAACAATTAGTGGCTTCATACATGTGCTATGAATAAAACTCATGTTGTGTGCCACGTGCACTCAGGATGGGACATAAATCACAACTTTCCACTCTTAAATTCTGACAGAAGCAGAAAGTTTACCCACAAATAACTTTTCCCCTTTATTTGAAGTTTTCTTCTTCAAACTCTGAGAAATTTGTCTCAATATTGTCTTGACAAATTCTCATTTCAGTCTAGCAGGCGGTCTTTTGTCCGAGATGATCTATTGATTTTCCTACTTTTGTCCTCCAGCTTTATTTTTTTATTCTCCAAATCATCGCCATCATTCATCCCTCATCATTGCCTGGAGAAAAGATGACGTGATCAACAGTAGCCAAAAAATGTGTGTTTTTATATAGGCGGACAGGGCGTGTATGTACAGTATATTGCAATTCGTAAATTAGCTTGCAGAGGATTTTTTTTAGAACTGACTAATGACTGTGAAGAGACATTTAGACCCAAACCAAGCACTCCAAACTCCACACATTAAAGTTTCTAATCTTGTGCTACCTGTCTAAATATTAAACTGGTTTTACATTGGCGGCCATTTACATTGATCTGGTATCTAAACAAGGTATAAGTATTTACTTCTTCTAGTGCAGTGCTTCTCAAATAATAGGGCGCGGCGTGATACCAGGGGGGGTGCGTGTGACCCTGTGGAACATGTTTTTTTTTTTTTTTTGCCGTACTAGAAAAAAGTGTAATTGCACATCCACTACAGTAGAGGTCCCCAACCTTTCCTGCGCTACGGACTGGTTTAGTGTCTGATAATATTTTCACGTACCGGTCTAAAGGTGATGAGTGCAGTCTGAAAAAAATGTTTTTTAAAAAATAAATAAATAAACTTAAATCCTTTTTGTCCTTACGAGAAAATTTATTAGCAGCGTCTTTATAACATGGAAACATTCACTCTGCTCGAACGTAATCTGGTTGCTATGGTAACGGTAAACATACCTTCAAAATAAAGGCCATCACAAAAACAAAGTGAATAAAAATACCAGTTAGGATCCTCCCAGTAATACTAGATCAATCGGAGTTCTGAGTTTGTTTTGCTGCAACCAGACAGTCCCATCTTGACCTGGAACCTGAAGAGTGTTGCTAAAGTCCAGTCTGCTTCGTAACTCTGTATTCGGTCACTTTTCAAATCAAAACATAGTCATCAAAAAATCAAGAAAACCTTTATAATAAAGGCTCAAATAATAAACCTAATGGAAAAAATGGAAGTTATTTCTTCATTCTATGCGGCCCGGTACCACATGAGCCACGGCCCGGTACCGGTCCGCGGCCCGATGGTTGGTGACCACTGCACTACAGTAGTTGGCACTTTTTGAATTTCAAGTTAATCGATGCACTTTACATTTTTTCTGTTACAGACTAATGTTAATAAAGCTGTTCTTTTTCTTTTTTTGTTTTCTTCAATGTTAATGAGAGTACAATGTTATGCAGAGGTGTACTTAGAACAATTTCATGGACAAATGATACTAATTATAGTCACGGCGAATAGGGGCGGGCGGGCGGCGCAACAGGAAATAATTGAGAACCACTGTTCTAGTGTTACCGAACACTTTCAAGGATTACTGCTTCTTTTTTAAACCAAAAAAATTAAGAAACGAGTTCTTACCTGGAGGCCCATGAAGTTTGGCTTTCTTCACTGAAAAGAAAGAGAAATAAAAGTTAATCACAATGTTAAAAAAATATCCAAGTCACAAACATTTCTTGTTATGCATTGACACATTTACAAAAAAATGGACTCGACTTCAATGACACTTTTCTACCTGCGTTGGTATTCAAAGAGCTTTACATTTTTTTACATTGTTGCTCCATTCAGTCATTTACACACACATTCATATCTGATGGCGGAAGCTGTCATGCAAGATACAAACCACCATCAGGAGCAATTGGGGGTTCAGTGTCTTCCTCAGGGACACCTCAGCATGTACTCCGACCAGGGTTTTAAACTGATTACAGCACACTCACCCTACCCATTGAGCCATCATTTAGTATGTTTATCTGTATACTGTTTGTGATATCCGTAATGTTATGTGTTGTGGAGCCCCACAAAATTAGATCGTGTATCTCAAGGAACATTCCACGAATAAACAAATTCAAATATAAATCCTCCACTTGAAATAATGTTAAGCATCCAGAAAAGGCTAAAACTCAAAACACACTATGAAACCATAACAACACACTGAATATTAGCATGAAGACATTTCAAAAGAAAATGTAGATATATTTGGATCAGAGAGTTGCAGGTTCGATTCTCGCCATGAGCTCATTCTGAAGTGTCCTTTGAGAAGACACCTAAGCCCCAGGTTCTTCTACCACAGGCACTGTCATGGATGCCTGCTGTGGTGCAATGAGGCACAGTAATTTCCCCATGAGGGATAAAAAAAGTATATACAGTAAATCTTTAAAACTAGTGTGTTTTTTTTTTTAAACTTGCCCTGCTGCATCGACCTGTGGCGGTGAACCCGGGTGACTTATTTTTTTTAACACCAAAAAAATTATTCTTTATCATTCTTTCATAATATCTAGGTAGTAATAATTTGATGCATGCAAATAGTAACCAGGTTTCATCTCATCACGATGCTGGACTTCAGTAAAAGAACTTTTCTGTTTCCTGCAAGATGCAGGTTAAAATGCGGGGATTGTCCCAATATACAGATCTTGTAACATTAAATCTAAAAAAAAAAGTTGATAGGTTCACTAACACAGAGCTTATAAAAGAGCTTGAGTCGGCATTGATTTTTCTTTTTGGGAATAAAATGTCTGTGATTCATGAATTCTTTCATAAAAGGACAATAAAATCTTGTGAAAATAATTCTTTTACAACATTAAAAAAACAATTCTCATATGCACCTATGTTCATTTCAGCTTTCCACACAGTTGTGTGACCGCAGCAGTGATGTTTATCTATTTAAATTCACTTTTTAAGAGGTTATCTAGAATCCAAACTAGACAACCATGGACAACCACGACAATCCTCTACCCACTTCTGTCAAACAGTGGAGCTCCTTCTCCAAGAGGCTCAGACAGCTCCACTCAAAAACCACTCGGTAACGGAGGTCTTTCTTTCCCTACGTGGTCGGGCTCTAAATGACTCACTGAAAATCAGCAGAAAACTGGTTGTTGCTGTAACACACAAATTTCCCATTAAAGTATATCTGATTATCTCACACATGGAGATCAATAAGTTCATTCAGCCATTAAGTTGGGCGGTTTGACAGACAAAAACACAGACAGTTACAAGGTTAAATGTTTCAGGCTGTCGGCACAGATTGCCTTATGTGTTACTCATGCCGACTCAGCTAAAGCTGACCGGAAACCTGGTAGCCTGGTTGGTCCAGTGCCAATTGGGTCTCACAGCACACATGTGATTACCTGACTCCTACATTTGCGAGTGTGCCATCAGAATTAAATGTTTTGATCATTTGTACTCATAAAGAGTACACACAGAGCCTGGTAATTCTAAGAATGAGCAGGTATGGATGAATGGGGTAAAAATTGAAAGCCGAAAAGAAACAAAAGCAATATTTATCTAATCAGGAAGGGTAACATCAAAGGCCAGTGCATCGCTACAAGGGTTCCTATGTCAGATACAATCAGTATCTTGCAGTCTGATAAGAAATAAGAAGGTCAGTGTCACATTTCTGAGCTTGCAGAGGGCCGAAGCCACGGCGATGGGGTAAAGCAGGCCAGATATCAGACACGTGTCCAGTGGAGTGATTGTATGAGAGAATGCGTGCTGCTGTGGTGAGCGTGCATTCACCCGGTGGGATAATCTCTCCCAGCTAATGCCTTAAGCGGGGCTGAAACCTACCAGTCTCTGCTCTATTGTACAGAGCATAATATAAAAAAATATGGTTTAAAGCAGAAATATTTTTACATAGATGTTTGAATTGTGGCCAAAATCTTAATTTTTTTTTTAGGTTTTTGATATCCAAGTTTGGCACACAGTGAAATTTTGAGGAGAAACCATGCAAGCTTTTTACACAAAGTAACAACCCAAAGCTCACGTGACTGGTCCTGCAGTTGCTGGATTAAAGCTGAACTGCATGGGCATAATTATGTCATACTCACATCTGGAAAGTCTGACGGTAACAGAAGTAATCAGAGGAATGGGAATATCTTTTTACTTTAGATGTTTCTGAACGCAAAAAAAAAACCCTTTAAAAATTATATACTGAATTTTTTTTTGCATTCAAACATATGCATCCATACCGATTGTAGAACTTGCTCACTAGCCATTTTTTTGGGTGTCCCATGTTACTAGTCGATTTAGCACATTTCCCTTTCGAGAATACGCCATTTTTGTAAGCAAAAGATTGGATAAGATGTTACAAAAACCTTCTGTAATGATGGCATTACACATTTGCCGCACATTCACGGTGAGAATCCCAGTCTGGCACATCCCAAAAAAGTTCTATTTAAAAGAGACTGTAAGAAAGCAGTCAGGTATGGTCGGGGCTTGGTGACATGTTGTATTGTCCTGGTGAAAATAGCTTCAGACAATAAACTGTGGTCATAAAAAGTGGACGTTGTCATCCAGATGGGTGTTTCCTTGTGATGTTTCCAACAAATTCCTTTCTATTACCATAACAACACAATCAGAATAATAGTCGAGCTTATTTGGAGACTCGTGACTTGCATATTTGTATTTGGCATAGTTTTATATCGGATGCCCTTCCTTACACAAACTCTGTGATTATCTGGGCTAATGCCCATTGCACAGTGAAGGAAGACATGAAGATAGTTGGTGTGTCCAAAGAAGATGCAGCAGATAGGGTTAGATTAAGCATGGGCAAACTACGGCCCGCGGGCCACATAGGGCCCGTTACACACTTTAATCCGGCCCACCAAATATAAAAATCAAATAAATAAACCCTGCTATTGTTTTATTTCACCTGCAATTCTGATGTTTCCTCACTAGATGGCGTACTATAGATAATATTGGCTTTGTTGAGAATACAACAACACTGCTCCCATTAAAATGTGTGTGTCTTCGTGATGTGCACGCTGTCAAAATAAACAGTTTACAGAAATATGGAAAGCCATTGGGCCCAATACACGCACGTAAACAAGCGTGTTAGATGTTAAAACAAGCAAAATGTTACATCAAGCGTTTAGATTTCAATCCTAGCCACGGTAGATGCACGTTTTTAAGCACTATTTCACTATATTTGAGACCTTGCGCCGCTAGGTTTGAAATGTAACGCTCTTGATGTAACATTTAGCGCTTGTTTAAAATCTAGCGCACCATTCTATCGGTCTAATTTAGCGGTTACTAAAGCATACCATCCATCTGCTCCTGTTCCGGCCCCTTTGTCAAATGTTAAAAATCAATGTGGCCCGTAAACCAAATAGATTGCCTTCCCCTGGGTTAGATGGAAGAAACTGACTTGCTGTGGCGCCCCCTGAAGGGAAATGCCAAAAGAAGAAGAAATAGAGACTCGTGAGTTGTACATTGCTAAATGTGGGATTTGCTGCACTGGGATTTGCCCATTAGATATCCAGACATGTGACTCACATTGACAGATGAGTGTATAAAAAAGATGTCATAATCGTTCCGTCATCTTCCGCTTGTTCCGAGGTCGGGTCGTGGGGGTAACAGCCTCAAGCGGGCAGCCCAGGCCCCTCTCTCCCCGGCTGCATCCTCTAGCTCACCTGGAAGGATCCCAAGTTGTTCCCCGGCCAGCCGTGAGTCATAGTCTCTCCAGCGGGTCCGGGGTCTGCCGCTTGGTCTCCTCCCGGTCGGACATGCCCAAAACACATAGCCCTCGAGGCGCTCGGGGGGCATCCTGACCAGATGCCCGAACCACCCCATCTGGCTCCTCTCGACCTGGAGGAGGAGCGGCTCAACACCGAGCTCCTCCCGGATGGCAGAGCTCCTCACCCGATCTCTGAGTGAGAGCCCAGCCACCCTGCGGAGGAAGCTCATTTCGGCCGCTTGTACCCGCGATCTCCTTCTTTCGGTCACCACCCACAGCTGGTGACCATAGGTGAGGGTTGGAACGTAGATTGACTTGTAAATCAAGAGCTTTGCTTTTCGGCTCAGCTCTCTCTTTACCACGACGGACCGATGCAGCGTCCTAGTTATTGCTGATGCCGCACCGATCCGCCTGTCGATCTCCATCCTTCCCCCACTCGTGAACAAGACCCCGAGATACTTAAACTCCTCCACTTGGGGCAGGACCCTATCCCTGACCCGCAGGGGGCATTCCACCCTTTTCCGGGCGAGGACCATGGTCTCGGATTTGGAGGATTATTTGTCATAATCGTCTCTGCCTAAAAAAAGTTTGAATTGCCTATTTTTCATGTTTTTATCGGAGTCTCCTGAATCCTTTTTATCTCTCTGCAGAGAACACGATAGAAAATACAAAACCTGGTACCAAACATCTTTCTTTACCTTTAATCATAACCAAACACACACAACAAATCAAATTCAGCCTGTAGATGTTCCCTCAAAGAAGTAATGACGCTTCAAAGCCAAATGATTACACATCATTTCAGACCCCTACAGATGGGGTCTTCATTTTAGTTTGATCTTTAGACAACAGTAGGAAAGTTCAGCTCGAAAATAGCTCCTCGGTGGTGAATTAAAAACATTTTAAAGTCTGTGAGGCCACAAATCATTCCAGATAGGTGATAAATTTGTTCTAAAGCCAAACCAAAAAGGGAATGTTTTCAGGATCCCCAACGCCAAATCGCTCAGTCCTGTATCGCCAAAAAATAAGCATTCATCAAAAATCATACACTCACACAAAACACTGCACACATGCATCGACGTTCACACAGCCCCCGCACCCGACCCCTCATATGCCATTCTTCCCTTACCCCCATTTCACCTGAACCGCTAGCTACTGTCTCTTTAAATTCAATTCAATTCAATTTTATTTGTGTAGCCCAAAATCCCAGAATGTCCGTCTCAATGGGCTTCACAAGAAAAAGAGGAATGTATTAACACAAATACACAACAAGAAAAATAACTAACAAATGCTAACTAAACAAGACTAGCACATTTATGCCCTTAGACTCTCCTTCACGGTGAGGAAAAACTCCTAAAAAAAAACATTAGTGGGGAAAAAATAAGAAACCTCGTGGGGGTCCACATGAAAGAGAGATCCCTCCCCCAGGACGAGCAACCAATGTGTCAAAGATTATTGTTTAAATATTAGCTTATTCTACTCTACAGTTAAATATAATAAATAAAAATAAGAATCTGGCCTGATGCTGCGAGGAAATAGCAACTGGGGATCGATCCATACAAAGAGTCGGCCTGCCCATGACTGCAGCGGCCAAAACCAAAGGGGTCCACCCAGCTCCAAGGGACGCAGGCACCCACAGAAGCCACCTGGCTAAAGTGAGGCACCCGCACCACCAAGGCTAGTCAGACATTGGGGGTTTATTCTTGAGGACATAGATCTTATCATATTTAAATCTTTCAAAATCATTTAAAAATATTTCTATTTATAAACTAAACACAGGGTGAGAAAACTTTTTGACTTGCGGGCCACATTGAGTTCTAACATTTGACAAGCGGGCCGGAACAGGTGCAGATGGATGGCATGCTTTGGTAACCGCAAGCTTAGACCGTTTGAATGGCACGCTAGATTTTAAAGAAGTGCGCTAAATGTTCGTTAAATTTCAAATTTACCACGTTGGGTCTGAAATCTAGTGCGATAGTGCTTACAAACGTGCATTTAGCGCCGCTAGGTTTGAAATCTAAACGCTTGATGTAACATTTTGCTTGTTTTAACATCTAACACGCTTGTTTACATGTGTGTATTGGGCCTGATGGCCTTTCATATCTGTGTACACTGTTTATTTTGAAGGCATAAGCATCACGGAGACACACACATTTTAATGGGAGCAGTGTTGTTGTTTTCTCAACAAAGCTAATATAACCAGAGTACGCCATCTAGTGAAGAAATCAGAATTGCAGGGAAAGTAAAACTAACAAGGTTTATTTTTCTAATTTTATCTAGTTTGGTGGGCCGAATTAAAATGTGTAACGGGCCACATGTAGCCCGCGGGCCATAGTTTGCTCATGCCTGAACCAAACCATTCTTCTTCTTTATTTCATCCATCTATCCTGATTTTTTGTTTCCATTACTATTTTTTTTATTACCAACCTCCCAGACCCCAAACAAAAAGGCCAGTATTTCAAGCCTTGCTGCCCCGGGACCTAAACCCTAACCTTCTTGCTGTGAGGCCACTCATCCATCTTTCATTTGGTAATCTATTCAAGCTTCATTTTCTCCATCCATTGTTTTTTTTTCATCCCACATTCCAACGGTCATCCAACCATTTATTTCTTTTTTTATCATATTTTAAACTTTTAAAAAATTTTCCACTAGAAACATGGCATCTCTTCCATTTATAAACCAGTTACACAGCTTCCGGTGGGGAGTGTCTTACTGGAACATCACTGGAGCAGACCTGCAGCAGCCGTCCGTGCGGGCAGATGGGAGTTAACTAGACCAGTGTCATTACAAGAGGCCAGCCTGTGGATCTATTTTTAGATTCATTACTTGGACTGACGGCGGGCTGGAGAGTGTGCTGTTGGGAACCTGGTGGACGTTAAATTAACACCCTCTTACTGTCATTACATGACGGCCCCAACAGATTTTACCAAGTTAAAACTGCCGTGTAGAATTTTTACCTCTTCATAATTTATATTATTTTATTACCTGCCTTAGGAACCAAGTGGAAACTTATGACCGAAAAGTTCACATTTAAGTTTTATTAAAATCAAATAAAATAAAACAGAACGTTAATCCTGCTTCATCCTGCTGATAAGCCCATGCTCGGAAACGCTCTCCTAGTTGATGTTAACAGATTACCTCAGCGTAGTGACACCTGTCTAATGGCAGTAAAACTGCCCAATTAGTCTAAGATACTTTTACAAATCTTACAACCTGATAGGACGAGCATGATGGTGCAGTGGTTAGCAGAGTGGACTCACAGCAAGAAGGTCAAGGTTCCAGTCCAAGAGTGGGCACAAGGCTTGAAACACTGGTCTTATTTTTTTTTTTTTTACTTTATTGATCCCTGACCGGGAAATTCATGTGCTGCACTACACCGTAGCAGGCTACCACTAATGATGGCGCCAATGGTGGGAGAAATGGGGGGTCAGGTGTCTTCTACAAGGACCCTAGACATGAACTCAGTGGAATGCCTTTCTGTGTTGAGTTTGCTTGTTCTTCCTGTTTATATCTCCCTAGTTTTCTCCGGGTACTCTGGTGTCCTCCCACCCTCTAAAACATGGTTGATTGCCCACTGCGAAATAACCGCTAGGAATGGGTGTGTGTGGATGATTGTGAGTGCGGGGCCCCGCAACAGACTGGTGACCTGTTCAGGATAGGCCCAGGATAGACGCCTTTGTTAGCGATTATCTGACTATAAAACACATTACATCAAGAGGATAACAAAAAAAAAAGTTTCCAGTCCGTGCCGTCTCCTTTTACCAGTGGTGGAACGTAACGAAGTAAATGTACTTCGTTACTGTACTTAAGTAAAAAAATGTGTATCTGTACTTTACTTAAGTAAAATTTAAGACCGGTACTTTTACTTTTACTTCACTACATTTTTAGAGCAAATATCTGTACTTTTACTTCGCTACTTTTTAAAAGTGTGTTTTACATTTTTCGTTACATTTTCGTTCAGGAGTTTGAAAAATATACAGGTTTTTTGCGCATCTTGAAGCCGCATCGCCAAAATCAAAATAAGCAGTTGATCGGGAGAAGAAGTAATGAATCGAGAAACATTTTCCACATTCATTCAGCGCCAAAAACCTTACATCAAATATAGTGCGAATTAAAAAGAGTCAGAAGATCGTTGTTCATTGTGTTTACTTCTAAATAAAAAGTTGAGCGATCATGACACAGAGCAGGGGCGGATCTAGAATTTTCCAAAGGGGGGTGGGTCTTTGACAAAGCCAATACATAGTGACTGGGGGCCTCCCCCCCAAAACATTTTAAAAAATAAGTGTCATTTTCCTCCATTTTGGCGGCCCATTCACTGGCCCTTCTAGGGGAGAGCTTGACTTGTCCCCTTTCCTTTCATTTTATTTTTTTATTTATTTTGTGGACCTAAAGAGGCAGGAGAGGGGGGGTCACACCCCTGCAGAGTATTTATCCTGGTTACCAGGGTGACACCCTATAGCACAAAAAATAACAATTGAATTATGGTCGAATACTTTTACTTTTTACCTAAAAAGTACAATTTACACCAACTACTTTTGTACTTTTACTTAAGTAGATTTTTTTATTGGTACTTTTACTTAAGTACAAAAAGTGAGTACTTCATCCACCACTGCCTTTTTTTCCACCACAATAATGAGCCAATTAGTGATCTTAAGCATCAAGAAATCCAGGAGTGATCAGTCAGGAGGTGGTCCAGGGATGAAGATAATAAGACCACGTGAGCCGTAGATGTTCGGCTGTCTGATCGTTGTGCCAAACACAAATACACACATTTTACTAGAGTAATGCCACACAAAAGAAAATCTAGCCACATTCAAGATTCTGAGATTTTGGAAGCAAATTGTTCTGCAATCAAATATTTCGAACAATGGTCATCTATTTCTGCATGAAGCTCTATTTTCTCCAAAAACACACAAAAAGCTCTACGAGGCTACATTTAAGGTGTTACAGATACAACAAAATGTGGGGTTATGGAGGTGGCAAAGCGTTTCCTGGCTGGGTATGATCAGGAGTGCGTGTACATCCTGAATACGTTGCCAACCTGTTACGGATTGCTTCAAATACCAATGAAAAACTTGAGAATTTAATTTTCAAATATATGAATTAAAGATAAGTTCTAAACAAAAAGCAAAACCGGTTCATTCAGTTTCATATAAATAACTAATAATGTATTTTTAAGATAAATAAAAATCAACCAACCAAAAAAAAAAAAAAAAAACTAACGTTGCCTAAATGTTGGCGGTTGTGTTCGAACCTAACCTTCCCGGAACGTTGAGAGAACCAAAACGTTATGGTTAAAATTAAGGTTGGAGGAACGTTTTGAAAAAAAAAAAAAAAAAAACGTTTCGCACCCACCATTAAAATTTCCATTTGAACCGTTTTAGAATGGACCGTGATCTCCAGCTCTCACTGGATCGGTTTGCGCCGAGGATGGGAATTATCGCCTCCAAATCCGAGACCATGGTTCTCGCCCGCAAAAGGGTGGAATGCCCCTTGCAGGTCAGGGAAAGGGTCCTGCCCCAAGTGGAGGAGTTTAAGTATCTCGGGGTCTTGTTTACGAGTGGGGGAAGGATGGAGCGGGAGATTGACAGGCGGATCGGTGTGGCATCAGCAATAACTAGGACTCTGCATCGATCCGTCGTGGTAAAGAGAGAGCAGAGCCGAAAAGCAAAGCTCTCGATTTACAAGTCAATCTAGGTTCCAACCCTCACCTATGGTCACCAGCTGTGGGTGGTGACCGAAAGAATGAGATCGCGGATACAAGCGGCCGAAATGAGCTTCCTCCGCAGGGTGGCTGGGCTCTCACTCAGAGATTGGGTGAGGAGCTCTGCCATCCGGGAGAAACTCTGTGTCGCTCAAGCCGCTCCTCCTCCAGGTCGAGAGGAGCCAGATGGGATGGTTCGGGCATTTGGTCAGTATGCCCCCAAGCGCCTCACTGGTGAGGTGTTTCGGGTACGTTCCACCGGGGGGAGACATAGGCAGACCCTGGACCCGCTGGAGAGACTATGTCTTACAGCTGGCTGGGGAACGACTTGGGATCCTTCCGGGTGAGCTGGAGGATGCAGCTGGGGTGAGAGAAGCCTGGGCTTCACGTCTAAGGCTATTGCCCCAGCCCCGAATAAGCGGAACACGACAGAACAAAATGGAAAATATAACCTTTGAGGAACATTCTGTTAACCTTTGAAAAACCTTCCAAGAACGTTCTGGGAACATTAAATTGATAGGTAGGGGGTCTCTCGGAGAAATAAAGTTTGTTTTTATTTGAATTTTCCTACTGTCCTGGATGAGTTACACTCTAGTATGAAAACACACTGAGCAGCGAAAGCAGCAGATGGCCTGGGGATTATTCCCCCTTCTATCCTCAACTCCCTCGTCCCGTTCAGGCCAGAAGCTTTAGCAGTGTCTCCGTCATTCTAGCACAGCGTGGCGATGTATTCACTGACCCGCTCTGTGCTCAACCACTGTCCGTACCTATGTCATCTGGTGGCCTATATTGATTTTATTTTTATACCCGTGAATTCAATCCAAAACTTTCTTTAAGAAAAAAATCTGGACTAATGCAGTAGACACTTGAACCTAGACAGTCCACCTATAACCATCTATCCGTTCTTAATTCAGAATAGTTTTCTCTACAGCCTCGAAACTCAGCGTGTGATGCAATAGAATTATTTATTCATCCTCTAATTACCAGAAATAGCTGAGATTGGGGAGAGCTGTCAGAGAGTGTCCCCTCTTCGTCTGATTTGAAGCCTGTAGCCAAGCTTCTTTTTCTTTTATCTGCCTTCAAGTAGGCTCTAGTGTGCCTTGAAAATAAAGAACGAGGAAATAGCTGTTTAGGCAACACAGCTTTACTAGAAACCAGAAGCTCATTGTACCGGTTTGTCTGCATTCTTTTGTCTTTTATCAGGAAAAGGATAACTAGTCTTTCAGGAACTTGTGAGAGCATAGGTGACTGGTTAACATGTTTGTTAGAAGGATTACCGTAATTTCACGGCCATTAGGCGCACCGTACGAAAAGGCGCAGTCTTAGTCACACACCGCCTTACAACAACACACACGCAAGCATGCAAATGTGCGTATTAAAATTAGATCGGGAGCAAAACTGAGTTTGGTTGTGCTTTATTTAAGTAGTAACAATACCAAACAAGCACATTACCGGTAATAGTCTTTTTTCAAATCCGTCAAAGTCCTCATCCTCTGTTTCAGAATCGAACAGCTGCGCAAAATCCAACAGAGCAGGTACACTTCGCTCCTCGCTTTCAAAGTCACTGTCTGTATTGTGCGGCTCCTCAGAAAGGATACCAGCTTTTGTGAAAGCTCGGATAACAGTACCAGCAGACACGTTAGTCCAAGCATCTACAATCCATTGGCAAACTGTAGCGTAACTCGCCCGGCGCTGCCTTCCACCCTTCCACGGCTCGATTCCCATATTCCTCCACGTAGCTGATTGCCTTCAGCTTAAACTGAGCGTCATAAGTGTGTCTCTTTGCCATTTTCAGGGTTAAAACAGCAATGTTTTGCATACAGCACATACCTTTTTTATACACAATCCACGCCCACACTTCACTCTTTAACGTTCTCATGTCTTTTCTTTCAGGTCCGCCTTGCCTCACGGACTACATTTTCTTTTAGGTCCGCCTTTTCTCACACACAAGGCACACCGCACGAAAGGGCGCACCGCTTATTTTGAAGAAAATCTAAGACGTTTATATGCGCCTTATAGCCGTGAAATTACGGTAAGTCCAAAACGAAAAGGGCCTGAGTAGACTCTACTACCCCAGGTCCTTCAACGTCTGAAATAAGATGCTCTCCATGTTTTACCATGCCATCATGGAGAGTGTCCTATTCTTCGCTGTGAGCAGCTTATTGGAGAAAAATATTGGAGCAAAAAAAGGAATCAGAGGGAAGATCATCGTGAAGGAGAAAATTCCACAACAATTTGGCGTCTCAAAATTGTTGTGGAATTTTGTGACGTGTGGTTGGCTCACACCTTGCCTGCGTGGAGGAGGTGGTGAGGGACAGAATGAAAGCAAAACTGTCATCAGTCATGCTAAATACCTCCTACCCCCTCCATGAATCTGTGGACCATCTAAAAAGCAGCTTTAACGACAGACTCCTGCAACCCCACTGCTCAAAGGAACGGTACAGAAAATCATTTCTGCCATCCTTCATCAAATTATTTAAACTTTCACTTTCAAACCTGTAATTACTTGCCATTCACAACGTTTTATGAGATTGTATGAATGTAACACTGCGGGAATAAATAAAGTATATTCAATTCAATTCAAAACTAAAAGAGAATCTCAAGAAACGTAAAAAGTGAAAAATCGATAATATCTACAGACTTTGCTTTTGAAGAATATGACCTTCATTTCACAGTCACAGTCAGTCATAGTCACCTTCTTGTCCGTCTATCCCTTACGAGGTTACGGGGGGTGCCGGAGCCCATCCCCGCTGATTCAAGGCGAGGGGCAGGGTACACTCCGAACAGGTCGCCAGTCTGTCAAGGGGCCATCCACACACACACTCATTCCTAGGAGCAATTTTGGCACCGGCCACTCAACCTAGCATGCATGTCTTTCGAGGTTGGGAGAAAACCGGAGTACCCGGAGGAAACCCATACAGACACAGGGAGAACATGCAAACTCCCCACAGAAAGGACAGTGTTCCAAGCCTCATCCCCACCTGGGACTCGAACCCCCGACCTTCTAGTTGTGAGGCCACTGTGCTGCCCTCTGCACCACCATGCCGCCCAACCTTCATTTCTCATGCCTAAAATAAAACTTTTTTTTTTGTCTAACCGAACACATCGTGCCACGCATTCATTTATGACCCATCCATTTCTTGAACCAATTCAATAACTCCAAGTCATTGTGGTGCTTCAGTCCATTCTGGCCAGCTGGCAGGCAAAACGTGGTATACGTCCTGGATAGGTCATCAGTACGCTTGTTGATTACAGATAAAGTTTGACTATTTTGGTCACGTTTACAGAGCAAACACCGTCAACTGACCTACATCTAAAACCAATTTGGTATCAATGTGAAAGTTTAACCAGGCATCTCGCCATATGTTGTTGCTGATTTACAACTCTTCATGACCAAATTGTACCATCTTCTGAAGTTACTTCCAACCGGACAATAATGGGCAAGTCCCAAACCTTAAATCTCACTGGCCACTCTCTTAAAAATGACAATAAGAGGAGCCCAAACACCAGATCTTGGTCCGATGAAGCCTCTATGAAATGTATTGGAAGACGATTGGATTTCCGTCATAACTGTTCAGCTATTATTTGACAATTTTACGTCAATGTGAGACAAAAACTCTAAGAAATTTTTGATAACCAGCACAAACCGGAGGCAACCTGGGGTTCCACAGTTGGGAAAACCATCTGGTTTCAGGGGATTCCGGTAAAATAATCAATAAAAATACAGTTTAATGAACATAACTACATTTTATTTAAAAGTCTTCATGTCTGTAACTAGTTATGCTTCACTCGCTCCAACGTCTCCATCTCAACACTGTTTTACTGACATGTTATTGGGTGTCCTGGATTTTCAGCCCTACGGCTGTCCACAAAATGAGAAGTGATCAGTGAGGGGGGGTGAGAAAAAACACTCCTCAGACAGTAAGATAAGATCAAATGGGAGACAAAAAAACAATGTTCTATTCAATCCTTCAATCAGGGTGTTTGCAAAAAAAAGACCAGGCACCAGTCTGCTAAACTGATTTTATTATGGAACATGTTTCATGGCTGATCTTCAAATCACTTTTTTCTACTGATGTCCAACAACTTTTTTTTCTTCAAGCCACAGCTGCCCTGTCCAGCCACAATCACCCACTTCACCATCAAATCAGCTTCACATGAGCAAGCACAGATCAACTGTCTTGCTTCAGGGGACCTCAGCAGAGACCACAGCAGGAGAAATCCATCTTTTCATATTTCTTAAACCAGCCAGTCAGTGGATTTTATTGGAAAAAGTAACATACGAGCTCTGCTGTGTAAAACTACATGTTTTCAATTTTATATATTTGGAAGCATCTTTCGATATTAAAAAATATTAAGCAGATATTCAGCAGATGGAGGTTTGCACTAGAAAGAAGAGGATGAAGATTAGTCAGAGTAAAACAAAGTACGTATGTGTGAATGAGAGGGATCCAAATGGAAAAGTGAGGTTACAGGGAGAAGAGATAAAGAAAGTGGAAGATTTTAAGTATCTAGGATCAACAGTCCAGAGCAATAGAGAGTGGTGAAGAAGAAAAAGAGGTGAAGAAGCGTGTGCAGGCAGTCTGGAACGGGTGGAGAAAAGTATCAGATGGGATGTGTGGGAGAAGAGTTTCAGCTAGAATGAAAAAGAAAGTGTACAAAACCGTGGTGAGACCGGCCATGCTGTTTGGTCTAGAAACAGTAGCACTGAAGAAAAGACGGGAAGCAGAGATGGAAGGTAGCAGAGATGAAGAAGCTGAGAATCTCTCTGGGAGTGACCAGGATGGACAGGATCAGAGGAACAGCACATGTGAGAGGTTTCGGAGATAAAGTAAGTGAGATCAGACTGAGATGGTTTGGACATGTGCAGAGGAGAGAGAGTGAGTACATCGGAACTAGGATGCTGGATTAGGAACCAGTAGGAAAGAGGTCTAGAGGAAGACCAAAGAGGAGGTTCATGGATACAGTGAAGGAAGACATGAAGATAGTTGGTGTGACCGAAGAGGATACAGTAGATAGGGTTTGATGGAAGAAACTGACTTGCTGTGGCGACCCCTGAAGGGAAATGCCGAAAAGAGAAGAAGAAGAAGGGGCCACAGCAGCATCACGGGCTGCTTATTGATTACAGGCTTAATAACATGATTTCACGTCACAAACTCCAAAAATCTCCAGTAACAGCAGAAAAGCCGCTAGATTGACACTTTTTTTTTTTACTTTTTTTCAATGCCACGCAATCTACCCATAACGCATTTGCGATCGACCAGTCGATTGCGATCGACATAATGGACACCCCTGCCTTAAGGTTTCATTTGTATTTATCAATGCAATAAAGAATAGACAAGAAAGTTTGATCAAATAAAACTCAAAAATTATCTTTTGACATGACATCTCATGCAACAAATTTAAGATTTTTTAAAGTCTATTAAGAATTTACAGCTACTTAAAAAATGACCCTAACAAGTAACAACAGCAATGTTCACATAAAAACTCAAAGAATCTAATTTAGGTTGTTTTGTCCGTCCGTACGTCATCTTCCGCTTGTTCTGGGGTCGGGTCGCGGGGGCAACAGCCTCAAACGGGCAGCCCAGGCCTCTCTCTCCCCTGCTGCATCCTCCAGCTCACCTGGAAGGATCCCAAGTTGTTCCCCCGCCAGCCGTGAGACATAGTCTCTCCAGCGGGTCCGGGGTCTGCCCCCTGGTCTCCTCCCGGTGGGACATGCCCGAAACACCTCACCAGCGAGGCGCTCGGGGGGCATCCTGACAGATGCCCGAACCACCCCATCTGGCTCCTCTCGATCTGGAGGAGTAGCGGCTCGACACTGAGCTCCTCCCGAATGGCAGAGCTCCTCATCCGATCTCTGAGTGAGAGCCCAGCCATCCTGCGAAGGAAGCTCATTTCGGCCACTTGTATCCACAATCTCATTCTTTCGGTCACCACCCACAGCTGGTGACCATGGTGAGGGTAGGAACGTAGATTGACTTGTAAATCGAGAGCTTTGCTTTTCACCTGAGCTCTCTCTTTACCACGACGGACCGATGCAGGGTCCGTCGGTTGTCTGTAGGTTGTTTTGAAAGAATAAAAATGGAATTTTCTTTAGAAAAATTGTGTTGCAAAATAACTTAGACTGCATTTGGAGAAATTATAAGAGCTGATTACTCAAGTATTGTAATCTATTACTCACGCATCTGTAAAGCACTGCAACACAGATCAAGTATTTAAATTCATTTTGTCCATTTTTGGTGAGGAAAAACTTTAAGTACAGACTTTTCTGTCTGAATAAATTAATACATAATTACACATTAATTACACATTAATATAAATCAACCCAAACTAACTTTTTCAATCAAAAACTTAGATCAGTGCAATGTGTTAGTAATGTGCATGCATACCTCTGACACACAGCAGGGACATCTCTGCAGGATTGAAGCAGTGAGTTTGCAGCCTGTTGCTCAGCAGTCATTTATCCCGATGTCCTTAAACATCCATCACTTTATCCTTCATCACACACAAGTTTAAAGAAAACAAAAAGAAAGATCAAATGAGTCCCAGGTGAAGTGAATCCTCACAGTGTCCCAGGCAGTCAGAGGACTGTGTCTAACAGACCGATTGACTGCCGGTTGAAGAAATCCGGTAAAACCGGTGGCTCATGTGTCGCGTTCAAAGACAGGTATTAAAGGTAGGAATTTACAACTCCATGAACACAGTCGTTTAAACTCATAAAAAACTTGAATTTTGATTAAATTATTTGTTTAACCTCTAATATTTTTTCATTGAGAATTTGATAATTTTGTTTAAATATGAAAGGTATTTTGAAATGAGCTCGATCGCGGTTTGTGATTATATAGAGTACATTTTATCATCAGTTACAGTTGTGATCATTTTAATATGAAAAAAAAATTGGCTGAAGCTTTTTGCATTCAGATCAAAGAGAAATATGTAGATAATTAAATAATATTTTAACAAAATGTTGTGTTTTTTTTTTTTTTTTTTTATTCTAATTTTTTTGCACATAAAACCAATTATTAAATTTTTTTAATTCAGTAAATAAAACACATAATTCTGCGTCCAATTTTAATGAATTTTTTTTGGTCAGAGAATCAACTCTTAGATTCAATTCCAACTCACTTCAATCTGTGATTAAATCTTTTTTAGATTCCTACCAAAATCTGCTTGTCAGATACATTTCTGAAGCATCCTCATATTCTGTACTTTTGATCATTAATGTATTTATTTTATTGTCTATGCAAACATTTGTATCTAATTATTGTATCCCAGAATTCAAAATGCTCGAGTCCTAACAAGCACTAGAAAATAAGATGACAGTCCTGTGCTCAGGACTCTGCACTGGCTTCCTGTGGATCAGACAATAGACTTTAAATCTGCTCTGCTTGTGTTTAAGTTTGAAACGTTAGAATCTTATGAACCATCTACAACTCTGAGGACCTCTGGGACCAGCCACCTACAGGTGTCTAGAATCAGGACTAAACATGGAGAACAAACTTCCTGAGGCTGTGAGACAGGCCTCCCACAGGTGTCTAGAATCCGGACTAAACATGGAGACTAAACATGGAGAACAAGCTTCCTGAGGCTGTGAGAATCAGGACTAAACATGGAGAACAAGCTTCCTGAGGCTGTGAGACAGGCCTCCCACAGGTGTCTAGAATCAGGACTAAACATGGAGAACAAGCTTCCTGAGGCTGTACTGTAACCATGTTTAAATCTAGACTGAGAACAGTTCTGTTTAATCATGAATTTGACTGAAGATTAATCACTTTCTACCAGTTTAATTTTTTTATTCTATGTTATCCAATTTTGACACGTTTTGTCTTATAAAAAACACTTTGAGCTTTTGTATAAATTGTACAACAAATAAACTTGCCTAGCCAAAATTTTTTATTGCGTTAATATCTCAAAAGCCCATGTATGGACCATCATAGCAAGCTAAATTTTGCATAGGTACCATGGTGCACACATGGGCCCTTTTTTATTTTCCTTTGTGTATGTGTGTTTAACAAATAATTCAAATTCCAAAAAAGAAAAAGGTTAGTATTTGGCT
Organism: Neostethus bicornis; assembly: GCA_902685375.1. NCBI lineage: Eukaryota > Metazoa > Chordata > Actinopteri > Atheriniformes > Phallostethidae > Neostethus > Neostethus bicornis. Next base: position 7,777,269 of record LR738545.1, read on the forward strand.
GCAGTTGATAAAAAACCTTGCCAAACTGGTGCAAGAATAAGATATTTTGCATCAATGTTTTCTCATTTTAATTCTGCAAAATTAGCATTCGCACAGTTACTTAAGTGGGAAAAAAACATGCATTTTAGAAACAAAACACAGACGTTGCTTCAGTCATGATCATCCATTTATTATTTTGGAGTTTACATTAACAAAAAACAAGCACCCTGCAATTTACTGTTTTATTTCACAAATTATTTTTTTGCAGTTCAGTTTCATCCATATCAGTCAGAAAAAAAGAGATCAAAACAGGTAGACTTCACCAGACCAATAAATCTTACATGTGTGTGACCTGTGCAAGGTCCACACACTCTGATGCATGAAAAATTGCTAGGATGAACGCCGGCCCACCACACACACACACAATCCCTAAATTAGATCCATTACCTTTTAATGAATAAAACTGAGAAATCCTGGGTAGGTCATAAAGTAAATTTACCAAAAAAAAAAAAAAAAAATATTCAAACCATGTCTTCTCACTTTGGAAATCACTATTGAATCCCATTTACCAAAATTCCTCAAAAAGGCCCAAATAGCTGCATATCAACTTATTCAAAGCAGTTTTACAAATGATTTTCAGCATGTAGATATTCTCCACATATGGCACTTTGCTTTTTTTTTTTTTTTTTTTTTTTTTTTATCTGCAAAACGGCTTTAACTAAATTACAGCACAAAATAAGACTCACAAACGACAAGAAATTAAATTAAGACATTTTTTTCTTCAATATTTTCAAAATAAAATATTTGTCAAGTTTTCCTCTACACTAATTTACATGATAAATATTTTTTTGTCTTAAAAATTTGGTTGAGTAAGTACAGTAAGTATTTACATAAATAAAATTAAATAAAAAAAAAATAACATGGCCCAGTTTATACAAAAAGCAGCTTTAAAAAAGTATCCTAAAAAAGAAAGTTATAAAAAAAAAAAGACTAATTAGTAAAGTAAATTTGGATCTCATGGATTGCATTTATAAAGTACAACATAAAACATTCAGTGTACCCTGAATTTAAATATTGGTACAACTTAGGGAAAAAAATGCTGCTGTAATTTATTTTGTAAAGGTTTTACTTCTGTGTGAGTGAGGGAAAAATATTTTGAGAAAGAATCAATTTAGATGCAACTTCTCAAGAGTCATCTGAACTCACCTTTCAGAACCTGCAAAGCCACTTTCGTTCTTGAGAACAAAACTCATTCAGGAGGCTGTAGATTATCTTGCGATAGTTGAGGTTGATGAGGCTGTAGTTTCTGTTGGTATACAGGAGTCTGTGGCAGGTAGCTAGGAACTTGAGGCTGATACCTGGGATCCTGTGCTTGGAGTTTCTGCTGGGGCCTATGAACTTGTGGCTTCTGCTGGTAGCTGGGTGTCCGGGGCTGCAACTTGTGGCGGGGCCTTTGTGTGTCAGTCTGAATCTTTTGTTGACTTTGTACCAGCAGAGGCCTAGGTTGGTGACCCATGATGCCCCACGATTCAGATACCTGGGACACAGGGTTTGAATTTGGGGTTGGAGAATAGTTCTGGACACCTTGTGCTTGCTGGTGGTTGGCATTCTGCAACAGAGGTCTCGGCTGGTTGCTGGGCAAATGCACTTGTGGTTTCTCTTGGTGCCACTGTCTACTTTGCTTTTCATGATTATTTAGTGTTGGTACCTGCAGACTTAACTGATAGCCCACCACTTGGGGAAGGGGCCTCTGGGCTTGAGGGTTGTATTGGTTGATGTTACCCAGAGGAAGACCCCTCTCAGCTTGTGAATTATGTTGTTTGATAAAACTTTGCAAAGAGGGATCCCAGGCATGTGGATTCTGCTGGTGGATGGATTCCTGGTAAGAGGGGCTCTGCTGGTGGGTGGATCCCTGGGAAAGAAACATCTGGGCTTGTGGACTCTGCTGGATGGTGGATCCCTGGTAAGGGGACCTCTGGGCCTGTAAATTCTGCTGTTTGGCAGATCCCTGTTGAGTAAGGCTCTGGGCCTGTGAATTCTGATGGTCGGCGGACCCCTGGCGAGTAAGGCTCCGGGTTTGTGAATTCTGCTGGTGGGTGGACCCCTGGCGAGTAAGGCTCTGGGCCTGTGTATTCTCCTGGAGGGTGGACCCCTGGTGAGTGGGGTTTTGAGCTTGGGAATTCTGCTGTTGAATGAACCCCTGCACAGGGGGTGTCCAGGCTTGTGAAGGCAGAAGGTGTTTGGATTCCAGGTTAGGGGAGCTCTGGGCCTGTGAATTTTGCTGTATATACCCATAGTGAGGGGCCCTCCCAGCCTTTGATATTTGCCGCTGGGTGGACCACTGAGGAAACACCCTGTGAGCATGTGGAGTCTCTTGATGTGTGGACCCCTGAAGCGGAGGGCTCTGAGTTTGGGAATTCTGTTGGATCTCATACCCCTGGAGAGAAGGCCCTTGGACGTTTGAATTCTTTTTGTGGCCAGACCTATGTTGTGGAACCTGATGGGTTTGGGACATTTGGTAGAGGGTGGACTTTTGAACCTGTGGATTCTGTTGGTAAGTAGACCTTTGTGGGATTTGCCTCGGACTTTGTGAATTCTGCTCATGGCTTGACCACTGATGTAGAGGCCTTCGGGCTTCTGACATTTGGTAATGGGCGGACCCTGGAGGATTAGATCTCGGCATTTGAGAGTTTTGTTGGTCATCAGATTCCTGAGGAGGAGACCTTTGAGCACGAGAATTTTCTTGATTGTCAGATCTGTGGAACTGTGCATTCTGGTCACGCTTGGACATCTTGGATAAAGATCTCAATTGGTTGCGATGGGGTTGAAAATTCTGCTGATGGTTAAGTTTCTGGGGCGGAGACTTGAGATGGGGGCTGTTTCCAGAAAATTCCGATCTCCTCTGGAGGACAGGCACTTTTTGCTGAGGATTCTGCTCAGAGTCAGGTGGATCATAGGAAGGCGTGGGTTGTACTCCATGCAGAGCCTGTGTCTGAGATGCTTCAGTCTTGGAAATGAGAAAATGTGTCTGGTGAAAATTTGCTGGCTGGTTGACAAATGGGGTCTGGAATGCTGGAGCATGGAGCTGTGACGTGGGTTGGTAGGCAGGAACTTGAGGCTCACTGCTTTGTTCCCAAGTGCCAGTACCAAACCTGTATTGGGACGCTGTCAAAAAAAAAATCCAACAATGTTATTTCTGAATACAGTTGCTTAAAAAACCCCAAAGGAATAAACCATATAAAAAAAATTCTTGGTGTAGGAAGTCTTACATTTAATGCTTGAATGAAGCCCTCTGATGAACAGCAGCCACAGTAACAGAACCCTGAAAAACAAATTAGTGATATTAAACAGAGAAATCAAAGAAAAACATGTTTAAATTAAAAAATTTAACACATTACCACTGAATATGTTTCATGTCTTCAATCTAGAATACTGAGAAAATTTTCTTAGATTTAACCAAGCACAAGGTTCTTTCTTTAGTCTTTCCAAAGCAAAGAGAAACATGAGTTTGATTGATCTTACTTCCTAAAAGCTTGACTGAAAACAGGTGGATCCAAAAAGGGTGGAGCTCATCTTCCTGCAGCAGGTGTTGGAAAAACCTGAATCCCAGGCAGAACCCTGCATTTTCTGCACTAAGAAGTTTTACAGAAGAAATTAAGATATATAGATCTAGTTTAGTTTAACAATGACTAATCAAAATGCAAAACCAGCCATGGAGAAGAGCCATGCATTTCAAAAAAATTTCATGCCACTTAACTCAATGATGCATCATAAAATGATCTGGAGTCAATCCTAACTGATTTGCAGGCATAAGGTAGACTCAGCTGGTACAAGTTACCAGTTCATCACAGGATTACACAGTGAGGAAACACTGCCACTCACATATTTCAACCTTTCTTTTAGGTCTGAGAGGAAGTCAGAAAAAAAAAAAAAAAAAGCAATGCATTTTGTTGACTCCGCAAATCTCATGAGCTGAAATCCAAACAAGAGAGCTTCTTCTTGTGAGGCAGTGTTTCAACCACAACACATCTCACAGCTGACCCTTTGAAATTTGGATAAATTTTTCATCTTACAGAAAGTTTGCTTTTATTTTTGGTACAATTCATCACACATCATTATTGGATAATGAAGATGTTTTGATTGCATGAGTTGCCTCACATACCCGCTACCCTAAAAGCCTAATCTGAAATATGACTGAGGCTCATATGAGTTCCTGTGTACCTCTGGCATTTTAAGTCTGTCTTGATCCCAAAGTTTTCTATAGAGCCTTCACCTACAACAAACTGCAGCAGATCACAGACATTTCTGCTCACAATTATTTTCCTCGCCACAGGCTGCCATCTAGTGATGGACACTGTTACAAGTTTTTATTCCTCTTAATTTGTTTTCTACAAGAAAAATAAGAAAAAATGTCCTCAGAAGACACAATTAGAGTAAAAAAAATTTTTGGTGCCAATATGGTGAGGTTTAGGACAGTTTGAAATGGTTTATTCTTCTAACAAGTGACAAAATTCTGCAATGCTTATTGTAATTTTTGGCGTCCTTGCCACAGCTATTATTCAACACTTTTCCCCCTGTCATCAAATTTGTAATCTCCAGATGCTTTAAAAATGACCCTTTGTTAAGGAAACTGGAGATGCTGAGGATCTCTTTAGGAGTGACCAGGATGGACAGGATCAGACTGAGATGGTTTGGACATGTGCAGAGGAGAGAGAGAGAGCATATTGGCAGAAAGATGCTAGATTTGGAACCATCAGGAAAGAAGCCTATAGGAAGACCAAAGAGGAAGTTCATGGATGCTGTGAAGGAAGATTAGTATAACTTAATATTGAATTAACTTAATTTGACATCATAATCTTCTTCTTCTTTAGGCATTTCCCTTCAGGGATCGCCACAGCAAGTCAGTTTCTTTTATCTAATCCTATCTGCTGCATCCTCTTCAGTCACAACAATTATCTTCATGTCTTGCTTCACTGTATCCACGAACCTCCTCTTTGGTCTTACTGTAGTCCTTTTTCCTGGTGGTTCCAAACCCAGCATCCTTCGTCTGATGTACTCTCTCTCTCTCCTCTGCACATGTCCAAACCATCTCAATCTGGCCTCTCTGACTTTATCTCTAAAACTCTAACATGTGCTGTTTCTGTGATCCTGTCCATCCTGGTCACTCCCAGAGAGATCCTCAGCATCTTCATCTCTGCTACCTCCATCTCTGTTCCTGTCTTTTCCTCAGTGCCACTGTTTCTAGACCAAACAGCATGGCGGGTCTCACCACGGTTTTGTACACTTTTCCTTTCATTTTAGCTGAAGCTCTTCTGTCATACATCATACCTGACACTTTTCTCCACCCGTACCAGCCTGCTTGCACACGCTTCTTCGCCTCTTTTTCACACTCACCATTACGCTGTACTGTTATGAACCCTGAAAATTCAACAGTTGTTTAATCTTGTTTTTTTAGTGACGGTAATAGCAGCATAGGGCCACGCCGCAGATGACGCCAGCAGTTGATGCTTTGTTTACAGTAGATGAGAATTTATATGATTTATGTTTTATTGATTATGTCTTGTGATGTTTTATTGTGGTTAATGTTTTATTTATGACCATGTATATCGTCCTTGGGTGACCTGAAAGCTGCTTGAAATAAAATGTTTTCTCCGTTTCACTTCATATCCACACAGTGGTCACATCACACATAAAATCAGTTAATGACCCGTTGACTAATCTGACTATTATATTTTGAAAAAATAAAATGACAGAGAATATAATTAGGCTATGTGTATAAGTGCAGAACTGCCATCCTCAAGGATTTTTTCAAGCGTTTTATGTTATAACATAACATTTATGTTTTTCAAGCGTTTTATAAGTATAAAACCGTCACACCTGGATTGTGTAAATGGGACACTTTTCACTAGAATGTAATATGTACACAGTATTGTAAGTCATGACTTTGTCAAAGCTAAGAAAGCACTTATAATGAACTTCAGATATTTTATATGTAAACATTTATTTAAACATTTATCAGTAGTTTATTAAAACATTCCTAAATTTTATTCTCCAAGAATACTTTTATCAAATAAAAATGTTGGAAATTTTTTTGTGGAACAATCTTTCCTCCTGTTTTATTTAACCATAAATTTAGGAATATATTTATCAGTGTGATCTGATAGTCCTTTCCACCACTAGAAGGCAGCAGTGTAACTTGAGTTGTTAGGAGGAACAAAAGAAGATGATAATTTTGGATTAAGGTACCAAATATAAAAATGGCATAGTGTGCAGTGCATTTCACACCTAGGCCTTCAGTAGTACTCCATCTGCATCAATGAGGTTGATTGATGCAGATGGAACTGCATCAATCCTTAAGGAGTGACATCCTTAAGGAGTTCAACAGCAATCTCAATGCAAGAACTATTTTTGGAAATAAAACTATTTTACTAAAGTGAAACTATAAACTATTCATTTTCTTTGATTCCACTTAAACTGTGCAATTTCTCCTCTTATAATGCATAGTTTTGTTTTTTTAAAATCTACTTTAGCCCTTTTTACTATGCATACACTTATCTTTGTATCAATTTTAGCTCTTTTTTATGATCTATGTTCTCGTCTTTCTGTACCAATGCTGGTGCATATTACGATTTCCCCATTGTTGGACTAATAAAGGTTTTCTTGACTGATTGACTGAATTAATATGGAAAAATCATCCCTAAGCATCACAGATGAAAACTCCACAAAAATGCCATTAGTCCTTTAACAAAATTAAATTGTGCATAAAGACGCACGCTCAAAAGGATCAAGGAACTATTACGTTTTTTGCTCACACACACTGCTAGCATTTAACATGAATTTAATTTATTAATATTTAGAGATATTATAAACAAAAAAGTCTGACACAACATAAAGTATTTTTTTTTATTCGAGGCAGTAATCATCAAGTCTCAGTTTCAGACAAAGATGATTTGGATTCCCTGTAGGATGTTTTTGTTGGGAATCTTCATTGTGGTCGATTTAGATGAGATGATGTCAGAAATCAGGTAGGATATCTCACAGGATTGGCTGATCCTGGTGGTTGTTGCTGGAAAACCCTGACCATCTCTGCCTCTTTAACCTCTGCAATGGAACACAGGAAACAGAAGCACATTTTAATCTACTAGTTACTTTGATAGGGTAGCATGTTAACCAAGAAATACTAAAGAGCAATTTTCTGCATCCATTCCAAGAGCAAGTCCATCATCACAGCTATGAGAAGAGACTCAGCTCAGAGACTTCTAACTTAACTCTAAATTCTTCTGTGACACTGACAGTCCTCAATACCGTCGGTGGGATGGTATAGGTCACTGATTTTAGGTCATTGGTGGTGACCGAAAGAACGAGATCGCGGATACAAGTGGCCAAATGAGCTGTCCATGCAGGGTGGCTGGGCTCTCACTCAGAGATAGGGTGAAGAGCTCTGCCATCTGGGAGGAGCTCGGAATAGGGCCATTGCTTCTCCGAATTAAGTTGTGGTTCGAGCATCTGGTTAGGACACCTCCTGAACACCTTAATGGTGAGGTGTTTTGGGCACGTCCCACCAGGAGGAGACCAAGGGGCAGGCCCCTGGCCCGCTGGAGAGACTGTCTCACAACTGGACAGAGAACACCTCCGGATCCTCCCGGGTGAGCTGGAGGACGCAGCTGGGGTGAGAGGAGCCTGGGCTTCCCATCCAAGGCCGTTGCCCAGGACCCAGCCCTGGATGAGTGGAAGACAGTTGAACGAAACACCGACAGTCCACCTCATAACTGTCTAACAGTCCTCATTTATGTAATGCATTGTTCTGGGAATGCTAGTATAATTCAGTAAAAACTGAACTACAATATTTCTAACCCTGGCTTGGGTTGCTCCTGGAAGCCAAACCAGGGCTAGTTCAGTTGATGATAAATGCAGTATGTACACTATTCAAAAATACTAGTTCAAGCTGTAAATGTCAGAGCTCTTTAATGTAAAATAATGTAAGGTGTTTACTCCACTTGCATTAGTAAATTTAGAAATAATAACTCACCTGGTTCCTAACAAAATGGAACATAGGAACAGATGACATCATTAAGGAGTTCAACAGCAATCTCTTTGCAGATGTCGCTCCAGGATTTTTTTCTCGTCACCACTTCAGAGGACTCATACTTCTTTTTTGAAGCTTTAAAAGATAGAAATACATTTTTAGATTGATCTTAGATTCATTTGTGCATTTTATTCCATTTTTTTATAATTTTGAAATAATATGGCTTGTCATTTATATTCTCATATTTTCATTTCCTACTTATTTTCATTTCCTACTTGTGAGAGTCAAAAAATGTTCAACCAATAGATTCTGAATACGTTGTCAAACTTTTTTAGTAAATAATGTTCACTAAAAAGTTGTGTGTATAATGTTATAAAATACTGATGTCCGACAAATGCCCTTTGCAAGATAAAAAGGAGGAAAAACATGGCTAACATTACGCTGTGTCAGAAGTAAATGGTTCTAGGACATTTCAGCCACGGACATTTGAGCCAAAAAACTGCAACCTAGGATATTTGAGCCATGTGCGCCCCCGAATTTAGGACATTTCAGCCACGGACATTTGGGCCAAAAACCTATTTTATGTAGAAAATTGTGATATTTTATGTAAAAATTTTATCGTAAATAAACAGTTGCACTACAGAAAATAATTGGTTTTAGTCATTTTTATCCCATGGCTCAAATAAAAAATTCTGATATTTTTAAAAAATTTTGATATTTTATGTAAAAATTTGATATTTTATGTAAAAAGTTTTTATCGTAAATAAACACTAAAATTTTTTATCGTAAATAAACAGTTGCACTACAGAAAGTAATTGCTTTTAGTCTTAAAATTTTTTATGGTGCAAAAATTTTTATCGTGCTTTTAGTCGTTTAAATTTTTTTTTATCGTGAATAAACAGTTGCGCCCAGGTTGCAGTTCTTCAAATGTCCGTGGCTGAAATCTCCGAGTCACCGTGGTTCAAATTAGTGATGGGAATTACGGCTCTTTTTAGAGAGCCAGCTCTTTCGGTCCGGCTCACTAAAAAGAGCCGGCTGTTCAGATCTTTTTTTTGTTTGTTTGAAGTGATTCATTTAAACTATGCGCAAATTAATTCGTTTTTGCTTTTAAATATTTTTATGAAATAAGCCTGCCATTACTTAAAATTTTTTAGTTATAACAATTTATATACGATTTATAGTAAAATGTATACAAAAAAAATCTAGCATTTAAAATTCAAGTTTTTTTTTTAATTTTTCAGCTTTTTAAACAACTTTAAAATCAACAGATACAAAACATTGCAAATCAAAATTCTTTTTTATTTAAATTAATTAATTTAAACTATGCAAAAAATTAATTCCTACTTTTGTTTTTAAATATTTTTGTTATATAAACTGGCCATTATTCACTGTAAAAAATATATAAAAATGTATATATAATTTATAATAAAATGTCATCTTCTTAACCATCTATCCCTTACGGGTCTATCCTATCCTGGCTGATTTGAGGCAAGATGCAGGTTACACCCCTAATAGGTCGCTAGTCTGTCGCAGAGCCACACATACAACCATACACACACACACACACTCACTTCTAAGGGCAATCATGTTGTATAATAAAATGTAAAAAATAAAAAAATCTTACTCATTACCATTCAACTTTGAACAAATTTTAATTTTTCAGATTTTTAAACAAACTTAAAATGAACCAACACCAAACATTGTAAATTAAATTACAGTATAAATATAAATTAAAATAAGCAAAACAAACACATGCAAAAAAAGAGCAACTTTACAAACACAACCAATCACGTGCAGCATGAAGAGTGGGTGAGAAACAGACAGAAAAAGAGAGAGAGATTGACAGAGAGGGAGAAAATCGGGAAAAAAACAAGGCTCCCAATCAGGAGACGGTTTCGGTCGTTCACTTCAAAGAGCCGTCTCCCATCGTTCACTTCAAAGAGCCGGCTCTAAGAGCCGTTTCGTTCGCGACCGACACATCACTAGCTCAAATATCATAGGTTGCAGTTTTTTGGCTCAAATATCCGTGGCTGAAATATCCGTTCACCGAAGAAAATACAACAAAATTTAAAGCCAGCCAAATGATGATTAAAAATAGAAACACAACATTCATTTATATCTTAAATGTTTTGTGTGAAAGAGAATAGGAAGTGCAGCACAGCCTAGTAGGCTAGTCAACCAGCTTGCGTGTTAAGAAAACCATCTTCCCATGTGTTTATAAAAACTGCATTTATCATTTTGTTAGTTAAACAAACAACCAACAATGTCAACTAAAACTATTTTCAAAAGGTTTGATGACATATTAAAAAAACATGCCATCGGTCCAAACAAGAATGTTTTTTCATCCTTTCTTTACATAAACTTTTATTTACATAAACATATTTTGTTTAGACTCACTTGTATATTTTCATTAAGACAAAATCAGCAGCAACAATCGAACACAAAAAATATCACGCAAAGCAGCAAAGATTACGGGCTAGATCTAAGTTGTGTCGTTGAGAAGCTAGAGCTAACAAGTTCACCATTCTACGTTTTCTTTTCGTAAAATAACAATTCTCACCGTTCACCAAAGAAATCACCGCGAAGAAGATGACGAGAATCAAATGGATCATTGGAAAGCCCATTTCTCAAGACAGATTTCAAGAATGCTATCGTCTTCTTCTTTTTCAAATCGTTTCCGGAATGCTATCAAGAATGCTATCTTCTTCTTCTTCTTCTTCAAATCGTTTCCCCCGGAATGCTATCTTCTTCTTCTTCTTTAGTTTGCGGCATGAAGCACCAACCTGGGTGCATTACCGCCACCTACTGACTGTCACGAACCTCAAATCCTCCTCAATAACCCTGTACACCTCAAAAAAGTGTACAGGGCACCAAAACCCTTCCCCTGACGTCCATACAAAAACACCTCCTTCAAGCTCACTTGTCTCATCCCAACACTCCTCAGCACCACCATCATAGCCTCTCTTTCTTCCTCATACTTTCTACAAGCTAACACCACGTGATTAACCCCTTCCAACTCCCCACAGAAATCACAACACCCATCCAAATGTTTACCCAGAATCTTGAGCGTTCCATTCAATCCCGTGTGCCCAATACGTAACCTGCTAAAAACCACCTGCCCCCGCCTTCCACCACCCACCGGATCCACAGTCACCCCCACCGTCCTCTGTACTTCATACAAGTGTCGTCCCTTCACCTCTGACTCCCACTCCATCTGCCACTGCTGCATTATCCCCTTCCAGACCAACGCCTTCACCTCCCCTCGTGACAGAGCCACGACCCTCTCCACCACCACCCGATCTGCAGCCCTCTTTGCCACCTCATCCACTCGCTCATTCCCCCCAATCCCAGAATGGCCCGGAACCCACATAAACACCAACGACCCTCCTACCACCCCCGACACCATATTCATAACATCCCAAAACAAACCCTGATGATACCTCACCCTCCCCAGTTCAAGAGCCCGAACCACTGACAACGAGTCCGTGCATATAAGTACTTTCCCACCACCATGTTGCATCGGGTATGGGTAAAGACACGTGTCAAATTACGTGTGCACACGTGTTCTCAATGGAGTCCCTGTTGGACGTTACAAAATTGTACAAACACATATTTTATAACACAAACATAATTTTAGCTGTGAGACAGTTCAAGAGTTTTATCTACAGTTTCCTGTCTTCTGTTCAATCTTACAGACCTCCAATTATTACTTTTTATTGAATCTAGTTTCCTGTAACACATTTCTAATGACTGTCTATGAATTAGAAACAAACTTGCCATGTTAATAAGTGGCATATTTGAATCCAATACATTCATTTAAACAGTTTAAAATTAGTAAATTCAGCCACTGTTCTGATTTGATGCTTATAGAACATTTGAATTATTTGTTTTGTAGCTTAAATTAATGTTGAGTAACAGTCAATAAATTGAATGAATATAGTATAACTGACTAGTGACTTGGTCATTCTGTATATATAAATATATATACAGAATATATATATATATATGGTTATGAAAGTATATATATATATATATATATATATATATATATACTTTGAAAGTATATATATACTTTCATATATATATTTCATATATATACTTTCATATCCATATGAAAGTTGGTTTCATAACCAACTTTCATAACCAAGTTGGTTATGAAACTTTCACAACCAAAGTTATAAAACATTGGTTGTGAACACAAAGTTTCATAAATACTTTTATTTTTTCTGCTAACCTTGTTTTTCTACTATTTATCTTTCATTAACACAAAATTTTGTTCTGTTTTAAAAAATTCTAACTGACTGGTTTTGTTTTGGTTTATTTAGTGTGAGTTGTTTTCCATTCTTTTTTATTATTAGTTTAAAATATTTTAGATTGTAATATTCTTGCCAAAATGGCTTAGTGGGTAGAGCAAGTATCCTGTAACCGGAGGGTCATCGGTTTGATCTTCCCACCCGGATTTTATGCCAAGGTGTCCTTGCGCAAGACATCGAACCCCAGTTGGTCCTGATGGTGGTTTGCAGCTTGCAAACTTCCACCATCAGGTGTGAATGTGTGTGAATGGATGAATGTGAGCTACAGTGTAAAGACCTTTGATCCCCATGCAGGTAGAAAAGTACCATACAAGCAGAGATCACTTACCAAAGAAAATGTTTTGTCTTATAATTTAAAAAATTCTTATGGTGTTTTAAAGCAAATTTGTTAAAAATGCTTTTAAACCTGTAACTTGTTTTTAAAATTAAGTTCTTGGAGTAAATTGACCTTTAGATTAAATCTATTGGTCCATAACAACTACAATCCAGAAAGAGCAAATATAATGTCTTACCTGTCCATCCTCGGGTCTGATGCTTCACATCTGAAGCAAACCTCTGATCTGCTCTTACTGCAGACTTACAAGACTTACCTGTTCTCTGTGATCTTAAAATCAGACCCATCGCTGATGAAAACAGCAAGCATGCCATGCAAAACATGCCCACTATTTGCCTGTGGCATTTCCTGCTCTATTATACTCAATGTAAAAGTTTTTTTTTTTTGTAGATCTTGTTTTTGATCTTGTTCTACCTTTTGTTCTAAAATAACTCTGACAACTAAATACTGTAATTTGTTGTCAAAATTTCTGTGATAAATTCAAAAAAACTTTCATGAAGATACAGTACATTTACAAAACCAGAGAGTGATATAGTGGATCGAAATAAAGATGGAGATGGATCTAAATGTTATTTGGGTGTATGTAAATACTGTATATCATTTGTTTGTCCTTACTCTGCACTTTGCATATTTCCTCCTGGATAACTACCTGTCCCCTTTGTTGAACGGTTGCTGGGGAGAGGGGCGAGTTTGGCGTGCGGAAACTCTAGGTCCCCTACCCCCCAATAGGTCCGTAATCTCACCTAACCCGATTTCATTGATTTAACAGGGACGCCTTAATTGGAGGATCGGAAATCGCTTAACTTATCCCCCCTTTTGGCATGTCTCAGTTATCACCACCCATCAGCCGGTTTCCCCTGCAGATACTCACCTCACCGATCTTCAGAGGAGCGGGTGCGGATAATGATCGCCCCTAAAGGGCCTGCGGCATCTATAAGGATTGCTAAACTATCCCCGTAAAATAACTATAATTCTACAAAAAAGAAGAATCAAAAATACCTTTAGAGGTTTACAAAACGATTCTAAGTTTATTTAGCCAAAACTCGTACAAGAAAAAAGATAAAGATCATAAAAAGAAAAGTCATTATGGAAAAAAGTCCTCTACGCAGGTCCTCCTTTTCTTCTCCCCCGTCCGTCGATCTGCTTATCAGCTCCGAACGTCTGTCTTTATAGCCTCCATCTGGTGACCTCTTGACCCCAAAGGGCTTTCCATCTTCTGTACCAGTCCATCTTTCTGCTTGAGCTACCCATAGAAGCGTTCATCCATGACATACACACATCCTGTCAGGTACACATTCCAGAGCTGACCCCCTTCCCATTTACTCCTATCTAGTATTTAACTGTATTCTGCAGGCATTATCTGTGTCACACTCCACACTTGTTAATGTTCAACACCTGCTTTATTGCTCTCTGCAGGAAGCCCTATCTGTGACACTTCTTGGCACACTTTTCCCCCCAGTACCCCTCTCCGAGCAACCCCCCCGACTGAAAATCATGCATTTTCCCGACTACATGGTGCAGCTTTCCCAACATCTCCTGTGGTGAATGAGGTTAACATTATACCAGTAGGAGTTATAGAGAAGGGAATTATAATCCCATCCCATCGTCCGAAGTGAGATAGTAGTTAACATGCCATACTATGAAATAATAGAACTTAATAAAGCCTTAGATAATACTTATAGTGTGTGTATGAGGTAGTAGAAAGTTTGTGATCATACATGTACTGGTGCATGCTCCTGGAGCTCTCAGCCCCAAAGTTAACCGCCCATATCTGTTTTGACTTTAGCTGCTGATCTGTGTGTGTGATCCTGTTTCCACCTAAAAGAGTGCAGCTCTTACAACACCTTGAAACATTTTTGCATCTGATCATGACTAGTCACGACAGTGACAAAGAGCCCCAAAATGGTGTGATAAACCATCTAGGCACAACTTTTTATTTGGATCTTGATTAGCATCAACATCTACAGAATGACTGAGTGATTTGGAATGTAGACACATGTGTGGTCAGTGTGTATGTGTATGCATATGATTGTTTAGTCTCAGTTGTTACAGGTAATAGCCACCCCGATGCATGTGTGAAAATGCTCGCTCCCCGTTAATGACATGAAAGTCAAACTCAAACTCCTAGAGGGCCGAAATTCAACATCGGGAGAGTCTCAGGCCAACATTGATAGTTATAGGAAAAGTTTACTTCCTCTTTTCACTTGATTCTAGATAAGTTTTGCTTCAAACCTTAACACCTATTAAACAAAGCTTTAAAATATTGTACACAATATAAAACTGTCATGGTGTGGAGCTGAGGCCAAAAATATACCCTTGACACAACAGACAGCCTCAGATGAAAAATCACAATCAGATTTATTAGATTGATAAAAAGTCCAAATAAAGAAGACAAAACAGATAAACTAGGCAGGTTCTTATGTAGGACCCGGAGCCAAAAACTGGATAACAGGTCAAGCAAGATAAACAACAATTTGGCGAAGAGTGTGAGAAAAACTGTTCCATTTATGCTCCAGCAGATGAGTAGATGAGTTTCAGCTGTGACTAGTTGCACACACACAGACAAGAGGGAGGGGGGGAAACAGGACACAGAGGGGGAACAGACTACTCTCCTGACAAAAACCTAACATTACAAACACACAAAATTGCATGTAGCTAGAATTAAGTTGCTCTGACAGCTGAGATCAATGATGGGTTCTGACAATTATTGTGCTAAACAAAAAAAGGGCATTCTGAGATTTGTACTACTAGTGCTACATGTGCTGTGGGCTTCCATTGTCATTTTGTTTATTTATATGTACTTTATTAATCCCTCACCGAGAAATTTATGTGCTGCATTTTACCGCAGCAGGCTGCCACCTATGACAGCGCCAAAGGTGGGAGAAACGAGGGGTTAGGTGTCTTTTACAAAGACCCTAGACATGCACTGAGTGGGATGCAAACCCGCAAACTTCCAGCTGACTTCCGGTTCGCGGGCGAATGCTCTAACCACTGAGCCATCATATCCCCCCAAAGTTTAGTTTTACAGGCCAGATTAAATGACACTGCAGGTCAGATTTGGTCCACGGGCCAGAGTTTGACACCTGTGAATTTGTCAGTTCTCTTAGCCGCTACACAGCTGACTTTCCAGTTTAACAAGTAGAGGTGAACCTGTTTAGTAGAGGTGTTTAGTAGAGGTGTTCCTGTTTCATGTATAACCTTATGAAACAGGAAGGAAAGGGGACCCTAACCCGAGCCAATGAAGCAGGATTGTACTGAGACAAAACAATGAACACAAAGCTACATAAATCAAAGATGGCTGTCTGACTATGAAAGAAACTTAGATAGAAGACATACATTCCTGTTTTATCTACAGCTGAAATAAGTAGACATGTCTGTACAGTGATCTAAGTCTGACTGCTCTTGTTTATTCCAGATTAAATCAATGTTGTCATCATTCAATAGTTACACTGTGAAAAATCCAGCTATTAAACTTTCTAATTAAACTACTCGTGTCACTTTAAGACTATAAATAAACCTGGAGCAACGGATTTTTTAAAAAACAATGTTATTGTTTTTGTGGAGAAAAAGAAGTAAGACGATGGCTAAGTTATGGTGACAAAATGTTTTTGTTGAGGTGAAAGTCTTGAGCAGAAATGACTGGACCATGTCTTCTGTTTGGATCATCATGTCCCTTCAGAATGTTCTTCTGATGCTCAGGAGAATATTTTAACCTTCACAACAAAACAACTTAAAAAAATCTACTACGTCAGAACCAGAAAACCACAGATTTCATCTGAGGATGATCTTCTAAAAGAATTTTTCAATTCAATTTTTTTTGTATAGCCCAAAATCACAGAATTTCCGTCTCAATGGGCTTCACAAGAAAAAGAGGAATGTATTAACACAAATACACAACAAGAAAAATAACTAACAAATGCTAACTAAACAAGACTAGCACATTAATGCACTTAGACTCTCCTTCACTGTGAGAAAAAACTCCTAAAAAACCCATCAGTGGGGAAAAAATAAGAAACTTTGTGGGGATCCACATGAAAGACGAGCAACCAATGTGTCAAAGATTATTATTTAAATATTAGCTTATTCTACTCTACAGCTAAATATCTAAAGAAGTCAATAGATGTTCTTCATCTGATGGAAACACGGGGGACTCCTCAGAGAATAAAGAATAAAGAAAACATTTTATTTGTAGGACTAAATCTAGTTTATTTCAAAATCAATCTAACTGTAAACATAGAACCATAATCTGTAGAAATATAGAGCTGCAGAGATGACATGGGGTTTTCTGTCTTGTGTTAAATTTGAGTTCATATTAAAGTTTGATGATGTCACGGTTTCAGGTCTTTGGTGTTGCTTCCTGTTTTAGTTTGAAATACTGACTTCCCTCTCGTTCCAGGTGTCTCAACTTCACCTCTTTGTGTTCTCCCCTTGCTGTTCCTTCTTAATGTGTCTCACGTGTGTCTCATTGTCTCTCCCTCTCGTCTGTATTTAATGTGTGTCTTGTCCTTCACCCATGGCCAGGTTGTCTTGTGTTATCCTGATGTCCTCATTCAGACTTCAGACTTCCTCAGAATTTGTTTTGAGATGTTTTTTTTATCTGCTTGATCTACCTTGTTATTAGATAGTTTTGAGTTACTTTCGAGTATAAATCTGTTTCGTCTTCTGAATCCTCAATGAGGTTGCAAGATGGGCAGGAGCCCATCCTGGCTGATTTAAAGCAAGAGGCAGGATACACCTTGAACAGGTCACCAGTCTTTTGTGGGGCCAATTACACACGAGTATCCACACACACTCATTCTTAGGGCAACTTTATAGCGGCCAATCAACCTAACATGAATGCTTTTGGAGGATGGGAGAAAACGGGATTATCCGGGAAAAATAACATGCACACCCGGGGAGAACATGCAAACTCCACACAGAAAGACCAGTGATCTAAGCCTCGACTCACCTGGGACACGAACCCAGACCTTCTTGCTGTGAGACTACTGTGCTACACACTGCGCCGCCCAAGAATAAATCTGTTTCTTGTTTAAAACTGCAAACAACTGCATAATAATTTTTGTTGGGATTAATAAAGTATCTACCACACTGTCCTGTCTGTGTGTCTGCAACCTCACACAACCTCACACAACCTGACATACACTATGATGTAGACTGTAGACTCAAACTCTGCTGAACCACAGACCAATAGAACCCTCAACAGTAGAACCACATATTCCATAGAACCACAGACTGTGTTGTACCATGTACTATAGAACCATAAACCGTGGAACCATACACTGTAGGAACACAAAATTTCTACATCTACTGTCATCCACTGATAAATATCCAGGTTTTGTTCCAGACCTGAATCTGCAGGAGAACTGCATCGTAGCTGCAGCGGAAACTTTAATCAGGTGCAGCAGGACTCAGAGTCCTGACCAATACAGTACACCCGACCTGCAGCTGTACTGTATCCCAACACACACACCACATAAATCAGGTTGTTTGTCTCTGTGGGTGAACTCTCAGTGGGAAGGGGTTGGGGTCAGAGGTCATTGTTGTGGTTCCTCACTTCGTCTGTAGCTCAATATAAACCAGAGGGGCATACACTCAGACCCAGTAAGACCAAGCAAAGTCTAACAGGACATACTGGGGTTCCATAAGACTACCCACCCTAATCCTGTGGAACCCACCAAGACCCTGAATGACCAACTACTACGCAGCAACAAGACCCAGCAGGATGTGGAAGTTATTGATGATCATAGGATTGCTGGACCAGAACCAAGCAGTTCCTGTAAGGATGAATCCATTGATTATATGATTGTGTGTTTAAGGGATGATGTTTATTGTGTGTGTGTGTGTGTGTGTGTGTATGTGTGTGTGTGTGTGTGTGTGTGTGCAGCTACCTGAACAACATAAAGAGCCCTGCCCTGTTGTGCACACTCAGCAGGCCGCCACACAGGTAAGACCAGGAAGTTTTTATTATGATGATGTTGTAAACACATAAAAACAATGTTGCATAAAAAGAGACGAATAAATACACGTTGAGACAAAAAAAATAGTTTGGTAAACAAATAAGTGCTAAGTGTGATTTAAAAGCTCAATAAGTAGCCCCTAAACCTCTTTTTTCTACAAGAGGTTAGCGCCGCCCGGAGGGCTAAAACTGAAACTGCTCTCCGAGAGGGTGACTCTGGGATCTGAAGATAGCACCTGTCTTTCTTTGTACCTTTTTAAGGTGCAGGTCTCCTACTGGGGTCTGTGTTCTCCTTGAGATCTTACTGGCCACTTTAACCAGACTGTCCAGACTGGTGATGCAGTCCTCTTTTCCGTGGACTGCATCAACCCAGGGTTCAAGACACAGCTTTCTGTCCAGAATGACACCAAGATATTTGCACTCCACCAGCTCAATGTTAGTGTCTTTGATTCGTGTGATGGTGGGGAGTCTAGGTGACCTCCAGAAGTCTAGGATCATGTCTAAAAAGGAAGTATCCCACCACATGGGGGCAACGGTGCTGTTAATATTCAAAGGAAGAAGATGTCTGTTAACTCAGAAAAAAATTCCAAAGTGTTTCTTTCTTTATTTAAATAAAAAAATCCTTTCATTTTTTTAAATGAAGAAAGGACTTTGTGGTTCAAAGTTCATTTTTGAAAAATGTTTTATGAAAATGCAGTACCCCTTTAGGCTCACCCGTTAATGATCCTTCCTTCGTTCACCTATGAAAACCTTGTTACAAATATTGTTTCCTCTAGATAGTCAAGTTTCATCCATTATTATTTAAATGAACTTAAATAAGTTAATTATTTTACTTAAATAAGTGATGAACCCCAGACAGAAAGAGGCTATTATGGAAACAACTAAAGGGGATTCATTTAAATCAATCCATACATCCCAATGACTTGTAACAAACATTCCGTTCCGTTCCGTCATCTTCCGCTTGTTCCGGGGTCGGGTCGCGGGGGCAGCAGCCTCAAACGGGCAGCCTAGGCCTCCCTCTCCCTGGCTGCATTCTCTAGCTCACCTGGAAGGATCCCAAGTCGTTCCCCGGCCAGCTGTGAGATATAGTCTCTCCAGCAAGTCAGGGGTCTGCCCCTTGGTCTCCTCCTGGAGGGACATGCCCAAAACACCTCACCAGGCGCTCGGGGGGCATCCTGACCAGATGCCTGAACCACCCCATCTGGCTCCTTTTGACCTGGAGGAGGAGCGGCTCGACATCAAGCTCCTCTCGGATGGCAGAGCTCCTCACCCGATCTCTGAGTGAGAGCCCAGCCACCTTGTGGAGGAAGCTCATTTCGGCCGCTTGTATCCGCAATCTCATTCTTTCGTTCACCACCCACAGCTGGCGACCATGGTCACCTAGGGAGGGAACGTA
Source organism: Neostethus bicornis (assembly GCA_902685375.1). Classification (NCBI taxonomy): domain Eukaryota; kingdom Metazoa; phylum Chordata; class Actinopteri; order Atheriniformes; family Phallostethidae; genus Neostethus; species Neostethus bicornis. Next base: position 7,797,273 of record LR738545.1, read on the forward strand.
GATCGACTTGTATCGAGTGTTTTGCTTCTCGGCTGAGCTCTTTCTTTACCAAGACGGACCGATCCAGTGTCCTTGTTATTGCTGACACCGCACCGATATGCCGGTCGATCTCTGGCGATCGACTGGATTAAGTGACCAACATTAAGTGATGATGCAATGTTGTTTTTATTTTACCCCCAATAGTGAATGAGGAAAACAAAAGCCAAGCTATTTCGAAGTTGACAGGAGACCAAAACACTTTAAAATAAAATGAAGTAACTTAATTTGACATCATAATGAACCCTGAAAATTCAACCGTTGTTTAACCTTGGTTATTTTTAGTGACTGTAACAGCAGCGTACAGCCAGCAGATGGAATCAGCAGCTGATGCTTTGCTTACACTAGATGAGAATTTATATGATTTATGTCTTATTGATTATGTCTTGTGATGTTTTATTGTGGTTAATGTTTTATTTATGACCATGTGTAGTGTCCTTAGGTGACCTGAAAGCTGCTTGAAACAAAATGTTACATTATTATTTTTATTAAAAGATATGCATTCAAATAAACAATAAATGAGACTTAAATATGAGAGCGTATACATTTATTTACAGATGCGTCAACTTGTAAAAGATGTTTATCAAAAAACATGTTTTCACTGTTTTATAATCCCTAAAGCAGCTGGACAACATCTGGTGTCCATTAATCTCCCACCTTGTATACTACTTCTGAGTCAGGAGCAAGAAAACAGACTGTGACTAAATACATACTGTATGTCAAAGAGTATTTCTGTTGTCTTTTTTTTTTTTTTTTGGAGTTAAATGCAGAAGTTCCTTTTTTCCAGAACTTCTGCCATCCAGAAAACAGTTATTCATAGTTCAGCTACTCGGTGGAACAAGTTACCATATTTTATTGAAATTAAAAAGATGAAGAGGAATGAAGATTAGTCAGAGTAAGACAGAGTACATGTGTGTGAATGAGAGGGATCCAAATGGAAAAGTGAGGTTACAGGGAGAAGAGATAAAGAAGGTGGAAGATTTTAAGTATCGAGGATCAACAGTCCAGAGCAATTGAGAGTGTGGAAAAGAGGTGAAGAAGTGTGTGCAAGTAGGCTGGAATGGGTGGAGAAAAGTATCAGGTGTGATGTGTGACAGAAGATTTTCAGCTAAAATGAAAGGAAAAGTGTACAAAACCGTGGTGAGACCGGCCATTCTGTTGGTCGAGAGACAGTGGCACTGAAGAAAAGACAGGAAGCAGAGATGGAGGTAGCAGAGATGAAGATGCTGAGGATCTCTCTGGGAGGGACCAGGATGGATAGGATTTGAAATTAATATATCAGGGGAACAGCACATGTTAGAGGTTTTGGAGATAAAGTCCGAGAGGCCAGACTGAGATGGTTTGGACATGTGCAGAGGAGAGAGACAGAGAGAGAGTACATCGGAAGAAGAGGCCTAGAGGAAGACCAAAGAGTAGGTTCATGGATTCAGTGAAGGAAGACACAAAGATAGTTGGCGTGACCGAAGAACATGCAGCAGATAGGGCTAGATGTGGCGACCCTTGAGGGGAAATGCCAAAAAAAAGAAGGAGATTAGTTTTTTAAAAGTTATCTAAAGAAAGAACAAAGCTAGAACGTGTCCATTTGAAATGAGTCATTTAATTGTCTTTTTTAATCTTCTTTTGTTCACACTGTCTCTTTGAAGCTACTGTATTTGTTTAGAATTGTTTGATTAGACTTACATGAACTTAAATAAGTTAATTAATTTACTCAAATAAGTGATGGACCCCAAAATGACAAGAGGCCATAATGGAAGCAACTAAAAGGGGATTCATTTAAATAAATTAATCAATACATCCCAATGACTTTTAACAAACATATTAAAAGAAAAAAAATCAAAGTGAAAAAGAGATTTTTTGTGTGTGTTAGAGTAGAAAAATAGAGAAAAAAACTTGTCTGTGATCAGTGGTCAAACGTAATGAAGTAAATGTACTTTGTTCCTGTACTTAAGTAAAAAAATTGTGTATCTGTACTTTACTTTAGTAAAATTTAAGACCGGTACTTTTACTTTTACTTCACTACATTTTTAGAGCAAATATCTGTACTTTTACTTCGCTACTTTTTAAAAGTGTGTTTTTACATTTTTCGTTACATTTTCGTTCAGGAATTTGAAAAATACACAGGTTTTTTAGCGCATCTTGAAGCCGCAAATCAAAAGGAGCAGTTGATCGGGAGAAGAAGTAATGAATCGAGAAACATTTTCCGCATTCATTCAGCGCCAAAAACCTAACATCAAATATAGTACAAATTAAAAAGAGTCAGAAGATCGTTGTTCATTGTGTTTACTTCTAAATAAAAAGTTCGAGCCATCGTTAGAAAGAGCAGGGGCGGATCTAGAATTTTCCAAAGGGTGTTGGGGCTTGGGGTTGGGGCCAATATATAGTGACTGGGGGCCTCTCCTCCCCCCCAAAACATTTTTAAAAATAAGTGTCATTTTCCTCCATTTTGGTGCCCATTCAGCGGCCCTTCTAGGGGATAGCTTGACTTGTCCCCTTTCCTTTTATTTTATTTATTTATTTTTTTCGTGGACCAAAAGAGGTGGGAGAGGGGGGTCACACCCCTGCAGAGTATTTATCCTGGCTACCATGGTGGCACCCTATAGCATAAAAAATAACATTTGAATTATGGTCGAATACTTTTACTTTTTACTTAAAAAGTACAATTTACACCAACTACTTTTGTACTTTTACTTAAGTAGATTTTTTTAATTGGTACTTTTACTTAAGTAATTTTTTTGCCTAATTATCTGTACTTTTACTTAAGTACAAAAAGTGAGTACTTCATCCACCACTGTCTGTGATGGAGGAGATAGGGTTTGAAGATGTCCATCCACTATTAGATAATCCAGTGTGACGTCAGGGTGACGCGGTGCCACGGCTCCTCCCATCCGCCTGCAGTCTCTTCTCCGGGAGAAAACAATGTCTCTGCTTGGTGAAGCTCCGCAGCGTCGCACATCTACCCAGAGATGTATTTTAAAGAAAAAATGACCAAAGAAAAGGTAGGAACAGAAAATAATTAGCATTTCTCTAAAACAACAAAACAATACCGAGACAAAATGAAGAAAAAAGCTTTTTATTCAAGGTTTTGTAAACCGTTATAGCTAAAGAGGCTGGAGAAAAAACGAGTACATTGTTCTTTAATTATATTTATTAGGTTTATTAATAGGTAGTATATGTTTTTGAAGAAATTAGGTCTAAAAAAGGATTGTTTTGTCCTTTTAACGTTTTATTCTGTGGTGGTATTTTAAACATGGAGGCGCTAGTTAGCCTAGCTGGTGGCGTGATGTGTTTTTTGGGATGGAGGCTTAGTGACACATCATCATCATTTCACATTTTATCTTCTGTTTTTCTTTTTATAATCAATGTAGCTAAATATTTGGTAAATTAAATGTAGTTAAGAAATAAATTAGCACAGTAATTTTTCATCTGAGGCCAACCAGTGGCCATATTGATCTTTTATTAGCTGCTGTTTATTCGAAAAGATGCTGAACCAGAAAATATGATGACATGGATCCTGTGCTCAGGACTCTGCACTGGCTTCCAGTGGATCAGGGAAAAGATTTTAAAGCTGCTCTGCTTGTGTTTAAGTGTGAAATAATAGTGTCTTATGAACCATCTGAACTCTGAGGACCTCTAGTACCGGTCTCATGTTGGTGCCTAGAGTCAGGACTAAAAATGGAGAACAAACTCCCTGAGGCTGTGAGACAGACCTCGACTGTTACAGTGTTTAAATCTCGGATGAAAACATCCCCATAAGCCTTTTTGGGATGTTTAAGGAGCCCATTACGTCGATCACGATCGAATGGTCGATCGCGATCGAATGGTCAATTGCAAAAGGCATCACTGGTAGATCGCATGGCATTAAAAAAAAGGGAAAAAAGTTGGCACCAGCCTATCATCAGCCTCACAATGACATCTGCCCTGAAGTCAGCCGCTAGATTTGCTAAAATTTAGGGACTTTTTTTTTTTTCCAAAATGTCTCAATCTAGCGGCTTTTCTGCTGTTACTGGTGATTTTTGAAGTTTGTGACGTGAAATCACGTTGCTAAGTGTAGTGAAACACTTTTATTAATTTTGTAGGGTCGTTGGAAGTCGACAAAAAATGACACAACACTTCCTGATTATTAAATGCGTTTATTTAGCCTGAATATATATATAATAGTGGATAAATAAAAAGCATAAGCATAATAGTGGTTAATAGCACTTTAAGTTTCCATCTCTTACCGTTAGCAAGGTTGGAGAGCCCATAACCCCGATAGAGCGTGCATAAAATCCAGTTGGATGTGTAAATCCAAAAGCTCGCAGCAGAGTCTACCGAGTATAGAGGAATCCCCACTTTTCTACCTCATGACAAACAACATTTAATGAACAAACTTTCTCATAACAAGGTTCCGTGTTTCTCTCTCCGTACAATTTTCCCCATAACAACCCACATTGAAGGCTTCTTTCTCATAATAATCTTTCTTATAACAAGATTTCTTACAATTTCTCATAACATTGAATGAGGGCATTTGACATCAAAAAATAAATCCCAATACATTAAGCCTGCAATCAATAAGCAGCGCTCGGTGCTGCTGTGGCTCCTCCCACTTGCAAAGCGCTGCGAGTGTGTGCGTATGTAATAAATTGTATTGTAGGGGTAGCTACACTACCTAAATTAGATCCTTTGAATTTTTATGTGAACATTGCTGTTGGTACTTACTGGGGTCATTTTTTTAAGTAGCTGTAAATTCTTAATAGACTTCTAAAAATCTTAAATTTGTTGCATGAGATGTCATGTCAAAAGATCATTTTTGAGTTTTATTTGATCAAACTTTATTATCTATTCTTTTTTCATTAATGAATAGAAATGAAACCTTACGGCAGGGGTGCCCATTACGTCGATCGTGATCGACTGGTCGATCGCAAAGGTATTGTGGGTAGATCGCATGGCATTGAAAAAAGTAAAAAAACAAAAACCTTTAAAAAAAGTGTCAATCTAGCGGCTTTTCTGCTGTTACTGGACATTTTTGGAGTCTGTGACGTGAAATCACGTTAAGCCTGTAATCAATAAGCAGCCCGCGTTGCTGCTGTGGCCCCTCCCCCTTGCAAAGCGCTGTGACTGTGTGCGTATGTAACAAATTGTGTTGTGGGGTATTTACAGCAGGCTGGAAACGATCTGTTGGGGTTTGCGATGGTAACATGGGACTGGTAGATTTCAGGAGGTTTGATTTTTGTAAAGTAGATCTTGGTACAAAAAAGGTTGGGCACCCCTGCCATAAGGGATAAGCAGTTCAGAAAATTAATAAAATGAATTTCTGAAAAAGTAATTTATTGACAGATTTTGTGATGATGCCACTTTCATCAAAATGTTTCCAAGTTTTTATCTGCAGTATAAACCTTGCTAGCCAAACGTCAAATGTTGGATTTTGTACTCGTTACCTGCCAGTTGTTTTCTAACTATTAATTCATTCATTCATCTTCCGTACTCTTTATCCCTAATGGGAGTAACGGGGTGCTAGAACCACCCCAGCCGATTCATGGAGAGAGGTAGGGCACACCCCGAACTAGTCGCCAGTCTGTTGCGGTGCCATACACACGCAACCATTCATAGGGGCAATTTTATAGCACCAATCAACCTAACATGCATGTTTTTGGAGGTGGAATGTAACTGGAGTACGTCAAGAAAACCCATAGATACACGAGGAGAACATGCAAACTCCACCCAGAAAAGCCAGTGTTCCAACTATTAATATATGCATTAAAAATTTCAGAATATTATTCTTATGTTTTTGTTTAAAACAAATGGTGTAACTACAAAACAGGAAGCAAAAATAATCAAATATTCAGTTCAATAATAAGTTTTATTAAGATTCAATTATTCAACATAAGATAAAAATCCATTCACGCAATCAATCCGCACTCCTTACAATGTATTCGCTTCTATATTTCATCAGCATGAATTCATTTTAAAGCTGACTGCACATTTTTTTCAGTTTTTTGAGTGTACGGACTATGTTTGTTGCCTTCTGGTGCTCAACATGCAGCATGCACTGAGCGCAGATTAGTCTACTGAGCTAAACAACAATATTTATCTGTGTCATGGCTGCAAGGGGAGTGTTTAAGCTCGGCTATTTAAATCAATTTACATTAGCTGCTTCCTGTGAGTAACAATGCACAATGCAGGTCCGGTCCTATAAGGACGTATTGTCGGAACAGCAGGCAAAAGGTGAATTTCTAGTGTTCACACGAAGCCATCTTGTTGGGAACAAAAACCACAGGTGGTTTTCTTCCCGACTGACCTTGTGCTGTTTAAAGCAAACAAAATAATCCCTGGAGGAAAGTAGACGGAGAAGACAGTGCCAGGTTATCCTGTTATGTAACCTGTTTATATGCTTGTTTATTTACTTATATTTACTGGGTTAAGTGTTTTTGAGGATAAACACCAGAAAAATATAAATCAGATAAAAAATAATCGGATGGCATTGCTTGTATTCACACACATGCAGACAAACTCATTAACACAATTAAAGCAATTCATTGTTTTTTTTTTTTGTAGTCCAACTGAGTTATTTCTGGTGATGAAAAGTCCACATGTATGAACATGCCTTTCAGCAGACACATGGAATGAGTGTATTTGGTTCAAAATGGCTTTTAAGTTACTTGAAAACAGCTTTTAGAGCAATTGAGATGTCTGACGATAGCAGTCACAAATAGGGCATCAGGCCTTAGCTGCAATTTATTTACCATTTTTGGGTAAACAATGGTAAAAAAAATGGTAGTTATATGGTATGCTTTCATTTTTAGCTTTGAGGGAAAAAGAAAAACGCCAGAAAATACGTGGAACCTGTGGAAAACGAAGGCAAATAACGAAATAAAAGCTGTTAGAAACTTGGCTAAACCTTGTTTACGGTAACAAAAGCCAATGCGGGAGCTGCAGCTCTTACCACAATTCAATTCAATTTTTTTTGTATAGCACAAAATCACAGAATTTCCATCTCAATGGGCTTCACAAGAAAAAGAGGAATGTATTAACACAGATACACAGCAAGAAAAATAACTAACAAATGCTAACTAAACAAGACTAGCACATTTATGCCCTTAGACTCTCCTTCACGGTGAGGAAAAACTCCTAAAAAACCCATCAGTGGGGAAAAAATAAGAAACCTCGTGGGGATCCACATGAAAGAGAAATCCCTCCCCCGGGACAAGCAAACAATGTGTCACAGATTATTGTTTAAATATTAGCTTATTCTACTCTACATTGAAATATCTAAAGAAGTCAATAGATGTTCTTCATCCTGATGGTAACAAGGGGCACTCCTCAGCCCAGCGATGCCCTGTACGGGGATGAGTAGATGGATTTCATCCTGATGGAGCGGGGATGATGAAGCGTAGAGGTCTCCTCGGTGTGGCCATGCCCAGGACAGGAACGCAGAGTCCTGAATGGGGCTCTCTCCCAGAGAGGAGGGAGAAAGCCCCACACTTGCTGCAAATGTGATAGGCGATACGAGTCATGAGGGGAGCAGTGGCAGACCGACTTTTTTTTGTTGTTTCTGGATCTTTGTAGCTTTCGCAGTGGATCTTTCTGTTCTCTTTGGTCTGCTTGATACTAATTTTGACAGAGGCTCTCCACCTTTCACGGTCAGAGGTCACTGACTTTTGAGATCTGCTGCGTTGATGTTGCACGACATCAGATCCCTCTTGCAGTATCTTTGTACCGCAGGGCTTTTAATGACAGTAAATGTACAGTAACCCTCCTGAAAGACTATAAGGGTACAGTATCTACCTTGACAGGAGATCTGCTTCAGGTTAGTTAACTGTTAAGCTCAGGGGTGGGCAAACTTTTTGGTTCGCGGGCCACATTGAGTTGTAACATTTGACAAAGGGCTCCGGAACAGGAGCAGATGGATGGCATGCTTTGGTAACAGCTAAGTTAGACCGATAGAATGGCGTGCTAGATTTTAAACAAGCGCCCTAAATGTTTCAAATCTAGCGGCGCTAGGTCTGGTATCTAGTGCGATAGCGCTTAAAAATGTGCATTTAGCGGCGCAAGGTTTAAAATCTAAACACTTGATGTAATATTTTGCTTGTTTTTACATCTAACACGCTTGTTTTTGTGCGTGTATCGGCCCCGATGGCTTTCCATATCTGCACACTGTTTGTGTTGACAGCGTGCACACCACGGAGACACACACATTTTAATGGGAGCAGTGTTGTTTATCTAGAGTGTGCCACCTAGTGAGGAAACATCAGAATTGCAGGGTAAATAAAACATTATGGTTTAGCTATTTAAATTGTTCAAGTTCAGCAGGCCGGATTAAAACGTTTAACGGGCCGCATGTGGCCCACGGGCCGTAGTTTGCCCATGCCTGGTCAAGATTGAGAATAATGATTAAAAATCTAACTTTTTTCACTATTAAAGGAAGAAAATAACAGACAAGACCAATTGTATTTCAATGCTTACCAATGTTTTACATCATAACTTATGTTTCTGTTCCTTTATCTGTGTGAATATGTTGTGTAGGAGAGGGAATGAGGAGGATCCAAATGCAGGTTTAACAGTTTATTAAGTGTTGACCAAAGGAATCCACAGCAGAGAGATAACGGCTTCAGGCAGTGCTGGATGGCCAAGAGGAAGGGCTGAAGGTTCCTGTGAGGAGAATAAGAAAATTAGTCTGATATCAAAATTTGACTCAGCTTAGAGGTGGTCAGTTTACCACTAGAATCGTTGAAGACCTGACAGAGACTGTGGGTGACACCAGGTCTTTTATAGCCACCGGTAAGTCTGTGCAGCTGGGAGCAATCAGCCAATCCTCCCGTTAGAAGCCATCCAGCACCTGTGAGTTTTGGGGGAGAAAAAAAACAAACAAGCAGGCCTAAAAGGCCTCACACCACAGTACCCCCCCCTCTACGGACGCCACCTGGCGGACCACCAGGCCTGTCCGGAAAGCGGCGGTGAAAGTCCCGGACCAAGCCAGGGTCCAGGATCGCTGAACGGGGCACCCAGCACCGTTCCTCCGGGCCATAACCCTCCCAGTCCACGAGGTACTGTAGACCCCGACCTCGGCGACGAACATCCAAAAGACGGTTGACCGTGTACGCATCCGAGCCGTCGACAAGGCGAGGAGGTGGAGGGGGAGCAGAAGGAGGCTGGAGGGGACTGGTAGAAACCGGTTTGATCTGAGAGACGTGGAACACAGGATGTACCTTCATGGAAGAGGGCAGGGCGAGCTTTACCGAGACCGGGTTGACCAGCCGCAGGATCCGGAAAGGGCCAATGAAGCGGGGTGAAAGCTTGCGAGACTCTGCCCTGAGGGGAATGTTCCTGGTAGACAGAAGGACAGACTGACCAACCTGATATGCTGGGGCTGGCTGACGGTGGCGATTAGCTTGGCGCCGAGCCCGGCCGCAGGCCTGTTGGAGGGCCCTCCTAGTTTTCCTCCAGATCCGACGACACCGTCTGATATGGAGCTGCACCGAAGGGACGGCCAGCTCCTGTTCCCGATCCGGGAACAATGGGGGTTGGTAACCCAGAGAAGCCTCGAACGGGCACAATCCTGTGGAGGAACTAACTTGGGAATTATGGGCATACTCAATCCACGGGAGATGAGACGACCACGTGGACTGGGCAGAGGCCAACACGCACCGTAATGTGGATTCCAGGTGTTGGTTAGCCCGCTCCGACTGGCCGTTGGATTGGGGGTGGAAGCCAGATGACAAGCTGACGGAAGCCCCCAGCGCCTTACAGAAGGACTTCCAAACAGCTGATGTGAATTGCGGACCCCGGTCAGAGACTATGTCCAGAGGGATACCATGCAGACGGAACACATGGGTCACCATGAGCTGGGCAGTCTCCAAGGCTGAAGGGAGTTTAGGAAGAGGCACCAGATGTACAGCTTTGGAGAATCGGTCCACAATCGTGACCACAACAGTGTTACCTTCTGAGGGAGGGAGTCCGGTCACAAAGTCCAGTGCGATACGGGACCAGGGACGACTGGGAACCGGTAGGGGATGGAGCAGCCCCGCAGGAGGACGATGAGGGACCTTGCCCCGGGAACAGGCAGAACAGGCAGCGACAAAATTCCTAGTGTCTGCCTCCATCGTTGGCCACCAGAACCGCCGCTGAAGAAGCGCCATTGTACGGCGAATCCCAGGGTGACAGGACCACCGGGATGCATGTGCCCATAGGAGAACCTGGGAGCGGGCAGAGGATGGCACATACGAACGGTTAGCTGGGCCAGTACCTGGGTCTGGATCATGCTGCAGACCATCCCTTATTGCAGTCTCGATCTCCCAAGTGATTGCCCCAATGACGCAGGAGGGGGGTAGAATGGGCTCCGGCTCCGATCTGGACTGATGACAGTCATGCAGGCGGGAGAGGGCGTCAGGTTTGGTATTGCGGTTGCCCGGCCTGTAAGTGAGGGTAAAATTAAAGCGTGTAAAGAACAGCTGCCACCGGGCCTGTCGAGAGTTGAGTCTCTTAGCTACTTGGATGTAAGCGAGGTTTTTGTGGTCTGTCCAGACCACGAATGGGTGTTCTGCGCCCTCGAGCCAGTGCCTCCATTCCTCGAGTGCCAGTTTGACTGCGAGCAGTTCTCTATTCCCCACATCGTAGTTTTGTTCAGCTGCAGAGAGACGCTTAGAGAAAAAGGCACAGGGATGGAGTTTGCCATCCTCCTGATGGTATTGGGACAGCACAGCACCCACCCCTGAATCCGAGGCGTCCACCTCCACAATAAACTGCCTCAAGGGGTCGGGCTGGACCAGAATGGGGGCCGAGGTAAACCTCTTTTTAAGCTCAGTGAATGCACCCTCTGCTTGGGGAGACCAAACGAACGGTCTGGCTGTGGAAGTAAGCTGGGTAAGGGGAAGAGCTACCTGACTGTAATTGCGAATGAAACGCCTGTAAAAATTTGCGAAACCCAGAAATTGTTGTAGTTTGCGACGGGTGTTGGGTCGAGGCCACTCAGCCACCGCGCTAACTTTTTCGGGGTCCGGGCAAACCTGCCCAGCGTGTACAATAAAACCAAGGAAGTTGACGGACTGAGAATGGAACTCGCACTTCTCAGCCTTTACAAACAGACGATTCTCAAGGAGTCGCTGGAGTACCGCACGGACATGGACGATGTGCTCCTCAACAGTGGGCGAAAAAATAAGAATGTCGTCCAGATAAACAAAGACAAAACGATTAAGGAAGTCACGGAGCACATCGTTAATGAATGCCTGGAAGACTGCGGGAGCGTTAGTTAACCCGAAAGGCATGACCAAGTATTCGAATTGGCCCAGGTGGGTGTTGAACGCCGTCTTCCACTCGTCCCCCTCCCGCATTCGGACGAGATGGTAGGCGCAACGCAGATCGAGTTTTGTAAAGACCCGGGCTCCCTGAAGTAGCTCGAACGCCGAATTAATGAGGGGCAACGGGTATTTGTTGCGAACAGTGATGTTATTAAGACCCCGATAATCGACGCACGGACGGAGGGAACCATCCTTCTTACCCACAAAAAAGGACCCCGCTGCTATGGGTGCCGAGGAAGGGCGGATAAGCCCCGACGCCAGGGACTCATTGATGTACTTCTCCATCGCCCCCCTCTCTGGAGCAGACAGATTGTACAGGCGACTGGCGGGTAAGGTTGCCCCAGGGAGGAGGTCGATGGCGCAATCATATGGCCGATGAGGCGGGAGAGATTGTGCCCTCTCCTTACTGAAGACCTCTTTGAGGTCATGATACTCTGCCGGGATAGACGCAACGTCCACCGGGTCGATTGAGCCTACCGTGTCAGAAGAGACGGTTGTCACGGCAGATTGGAGGCAAGTTGCATGGCACTGATTGCTCCACCCGACGATACGCCGGTTTTGCCAGTCGACCTGTGGATTGTGCAACCTAAGCCAGGGGAAACCTAACACAAGGGGTGAGCCGGGTGAAGAAATAACGTTAAACGAAAGGTGCTCACGGTGATTACCCGATACCACCATCTCCAACGGGGAGGACTGGTGGGTCACCCTGGTGATAACGTGTCCATCGATCGCCGTGGCATTAATGGGTTCTCCGAGTGGTTGGGACTGGAATCCACACTGACGGAGAAAATCTGCGTCGATGAAGTTGCCGTCGGCCCCGGAATCCACCAACGCTTCGACCGGAAAAGAAGAGGAACAACCAGAGGTTAGTGTCACAAGAATCATAAGCCTAGGGGTACCATGACATCTAGTTGTGCCCACCCGTAACCCTAGGTCTACCGGTGGGCCCCGTCTTTTGGGCGACAAGGGCAAGCTGAGAGTAAGTGACTTCTCGACCCACAATAGAGACACCTCCCTTCTTTTAGTCTAACCTCTCGTTCCTTTTTGGTTAGATGCATCTGTCCCAACTGCATTGGTTCTGTGGAAGGCTGCTCAGCCTCTTGTGGAACAGATGCAAATGCCCTAGGTGGGGGGCAGACCGAGGAAGGCTGTCGATGGCTGTGAACTGGAGTAGGGTGTAGGGCCCGGGTGGTATTTTCATATCGTTTCTCTCTTTGACGGTTGTCTAACTGTATTGCCAGGGAAATGAGTTCCTTCAATGTGGATGGGGTCCCCCTGCCAGCTAGCTCATCCTTCAGAGGATCATTCAGGGCATTTAGGAACACCCCTCTTAGTGCCTTCTGTCCCCAGCCAGCCTCTACTGCTAGGGTCCGGAATGAGATGGAGAACTCCGCCACAGATAGAGTTCCCTGGGAAAGGTGGAGTAGACGCTGGGAGGCATCTCCAGCCCGGTCCGGCACCTCGAACATGGTTCTGAATAAACTCAGAAAATCAGATGTTGAGCGATCAGCCAGGGGGGCTGCCGCGTCTTCGGCCTCGGCCCACTCCAGTGCCCTGCCCCAAAGAAGACCCACAATGTACAAATTCTTAACTTTGTCTGATTCGAAAGTCCGCGGTCTTAGAGCAAAGACATTTGAACACTGCAAGAGGAACCCACGACATTTCCCCAGGGTTCCATGGAAAGGTTCCGGGTCCGTAATATCCATGAGTGGGCTGGGCATAGCTGAAGGAGGTGCCGAGGCTGTGGACAGAAAAAGAGAACTTAGATTATTTACTTTGTCTGTTAAAGCCTGTAACTGTGTTTTTAATTGAGTATTTTCGTCCATAAGGGCCTTTATGGCCTGTTGTTGTTGTCCCAGGAATATTCCTTGTCGGGTCAGAATCTCTGACACTGAGGGTGATGCAGAACCCGCTGGATCCATTCTGGTCAGGTCTTCTGTTGTGTAGGAGAGGGAATGAGGAGGATCCAAATGCAGGTTTAACAGTTTATTAAGTGTTGACCAAAGGAATCCACAGCAGAGAGATAACGGCTTCAGGCAGTGCTGGATGGCCAAGAGGAAGGGCTGAAGGTTCCTGTGAGGAGAATAAGAAAATTAGTCTGATATCAAAATTTGACTCAGCTTAGAGGTGGTCAGTTTACCACTAGAATCGTTGAAGACCTGACAGAGACTGTGGGTGACACCAGGTCTTTTATAGCCACCGGTAAGTCTGTGCAGCTGGGAGCAATCAGCCAATCCTCCCGTTAGAAGCCATCCAGCACCTGTGAGTTTTGGGGGAGAAAAAAAAACAAACAAGCAGGCCTAAAAGGCCTCACACCACAGAATATTCACAAGAAAAAAATGCTTATTTGAGATCTCAAACTCTGTATTTGCCTGATCAGGACGGACCTGTAACCACTGAGCTAATTGTTGTGACGTTAAAAGATTAGTTTCTCAGTCCTGCAGTCGAAGATCATTTCCTTAAAACAGAAGATGATTCAGTGTGACGGACAACGTGCTTCCTCCGAGCATTCAGCTGTGCTGCTCAGTCTGGGATTGTGTCTCTGCGTTATGTAATCGAAAGGCCTACATAAGCAGGATGTGCATAGTTTTACACATATTTTACTGTCCATGTGTTCAGATTTGAGGATTTTTAAGGGTTTTTATGATCTTGAGTTGTGCATCTCTGTAGCCAGGAGGAATGAATGCTCGTGTCTTGTGGTTTGGCCTTCATCTGAACTTCCTCATGATGTTGCAGGAACATCTTTTTCTGTGTTGGACAAACTTGCTGAACTTGTAATCCCTGAAGGAATAGATAAAAGTTTCCAATCATATGATTCCCAGATTTAACCTTTAGACCTCTCATGATGGGAACAGTATATTAACAAAGCCTATTTGAATTTTTCTGTTCTGTTCCGTCGTCTTCCGCTCATCTGAGGCCGGGTCGCGGAGTCAACAGCCTCAGACAGAAAGCCCAGGCTTCTCATACCCGGCTGCATCCTTCAGCTCACCCGGAAGGATCCCAAGTCGTTCCGTAGCCAGCTGTGGGTCATAGTCTCTCCAGCGGGTCCGGGGTCTGCCGCTTGGTCTCCTCACGGTGGGACGTGCTTGAAACACCTCACCAGCGAGGCGCTTGGGGGCATCCTGACCAGATGCCCTAACCACCCCATCTGGCTCCTCTCGACCTGGAGGAGGAGCGGCTCGACAACAAGCTCCTCCCGGATGGCAGAACTCCTCACTCGATCTCTGAGTGAGAGCCCAGCCACTCTGTGGAGGAAGCTCATTTCGGCCGATTGTGTCCGCATTCGCATTCTTTTGGTCACTCATTCTTTGCATTTTGTGAAAAAAATGAGCAATGAGCAATCTGCGCATTGCTCATGCTCTTGATTGCTGATGTCTTCCTTAATTGGTCAGTTTACTTCTTGATTAGAACAAGCCTTGTTTAACATTTACATAATCCTCCAAGAAGTTAAAACCTGCTTTCGGGTTTTAATTGAATGAAATCCCCATCAAACCAACTTTTAAAAAAAGCATTTGGTAACCAAAGACAATGAAACTCAAAGAAAAAAATTCCTTTCTACTTTGGTAAAAATGGAGTAGCACATAAAAAGTCTGCAGTGGTAGATCTAAAGCAGGATAAACAGGATGTGGTCCTGGGGAGGCTATGATCATTGGAGATCTGTCAAGGGAGTTCTCTTATAACTCTTTTATTTTCTATAAATATAATCTGTCTTGCCAGAAACTCAAATTACAAGATTATAATTCTTGTTGGTTGTATTCTATAATTTTATGGAGCAGTTCTTAGCTGGTCAGGGGTGGTGTCCCTGTTGCAGACGAGGGTTGGAACACTGGCCTTTCTGTGTGGAGTTTGCATTGTTATTTATTTCTTTTTTATTTTAATATACTTTATTAATCCCTTACCGGGAAATTTATGTGCTGCATTTCACCGCAGCAGGCTGCCACCTATGGCAGGTGCCAATGGTGAGTGAAACGAGGAGTTAGTTGTCTTCTCCAAGGACCCTAGACGTGCATTCAGTGGGATACGAACCCGCGAACTTCCGTTTGACTTCCGGTTTGCGGGCGAACGCTCTAACCACTGAGCCACCATCTCCACATGTTCTCCCTGTGTATGTGTGGCTTTCCTCCAGTTCTTCCAGTTCCCTCCTACTTTCAAAAAGCATACATGTTAGGTTTATTGACCACTATGAAATTGCCCCTAGGAATTATTGTGTGTGTGGATGGTCGTGTATAGCCCCGCGATAGACTGGCGACCTGTTCGGGGTGACCCTGCCCATCGCCTTTAATCAATCGGGATAGGCTCTGGTACCCCTTTTAACCCTGTAAGGAATAAGCAGTTCAGAAGATGAATGAGTTTTTGGCCTACGATCAGATTTATTGGTAAGTCAATAATAAAAAGTAGAAACAATTGAAATGAAGAGTTTTAATCTTGACAATTTTTGAGAATTTTGCAAAGACAGTGATATATTACCAAATTCTCCCCCTCCCCCATCCTACTCCCCACTGCAAATTATTCTAATTTCTTATTTTTCTTCTTTTTTTTGCCGTTCTCAGGGGGATTGAGCACCTCTTGTGATCAAACCTCATTTCTGGTTGTGTGTTTTGCTGTAAATGTTGATATTTATCATAATCAAGTGAAAGAACTTCATTTTTATTTTAATGAATTAACCTTGTGGTTAATGTAAGACTTCTCCCCGCGTGTGTACATGCGTTTCCTTCATGTCTCGCTTCTCGTTGTGCATCACTGACTTAAAGGACCTAAAACAACTATTCTGTAAAGCTGTGTGCCTGCGTGTTATCGTTGAAGCAGATTAATGTTGCCTTGCCAGCTGGGTATTTCTTGCTGATTAGTCGGACTTTGAAAGAGCACAGAGAGCTGCTGGGAAACCCGATACGCTGTGGGCACATTCACTGTGCTGTTCTGTGGAGCTAACACGTTTGTGGTAATTACATGATGATGGAAAGTTCGGCTGAATCACGCTGTGGAAACGTCTCATATCTGGGATTAGAGATGCAGCTGCTGCTGCTTCCTAGTTTGACTGTGGGTCTGACGGAGCAGATTTTATTTATGAAGAAATAAGCCGCTCTGCAGACAGAATGAAATGAACGCATCTGGTCTGTATTTTAAATTAAGTAAACTGCTACTGCTTCCAAAAACCAACCTGAGCATCTGTAGGAGGCAACATTAGCAGAGTTTCTCTGATTTATAGTTTGGATCGAAAAAGTCTGCGTAGCAAGAAAATAAAAGCTGATTTTTTCAGTGTTTGAATATTATGTTGATTTTTCTTTTAAAATATTTTCTCTTTCATTTTTGGAACCGCTTTTCTACATCCTAACAGTGAGGTTACAGGGAGAAGAGATAAAGAAGGTGAAAGTAGGATCAACAGTCCAGAGCAATGGAGAGTGTGGAAAAGAGGTGAAGAAGCATGTGCAGGCAGGCTGGAACGGGTGGAGAAAAGTATCTGGTGTGATGTGTGATGGAAGAGTTTAAGCTAAAATGAAAGGAAAGGTGTACAAAACCATGGAGAGACAGGCCATGCTGATTGGTCTAGAGACAGTAGCACTGAGGAAAAGACAGGAAGCAGAGATGAAGATGCTGAGGATCTGGGATTCTGGGAGTGACCAGGATGGACAGGATCAGAGGAACAGCACATGTTAGAGGTTTTGGGGATATAGTCCGAGAGGCCAGACTGAGATGGTTTGGACATGTGCAGAGGAGAGAGAGAGTACATCGGTAGAAGGATGCTGGATTTGGAACCACCAGGAAAGAGGGCTAGAGGAAGACCAAGGAGGAGGTTCATGGATACAGTGAAGGAAGACATGAAGATAGTTGGTGTGACCAGAGAGGATGCAGCAGATAGGGTTAGATGGAAAAAACTGACTTGCTGTGGCGACCCCTGAAGGGAAATGCCGAAAGAAGAAGACGAACGAGTAAATGCCAGAAGGCATGAGGTGAAAGATGGGGTACACCCTGGATAGGTCTGCAGTCTCTTGCAAACTAAACCTATAGAAATAACAGAATAAAAGAACCACATTAATGCATCCATGAAAGCTTTGAGTGAAAATGTTGTTTACAGCAGATACCTCTCTGCTAGATTTTCGGAGCGAAGATAAACCCTGATGTTGGATGATGCAGAACCTTGCACCAACAATCCTGCTTCTAGGGGCCCCGGCTGCAAACAGCAATGAGAAATGTTAAAATAAAATAAAATCCAGTTAATATTTGTCAGATTTTTTTTATCCTCCTGGGAAAAGGAATAAAATAAAAATATTTTACAAGTGCAAAACAGAGAAGAAGAGAATAAATTAGCTGATACCAGAGGGAACAGGGACTAATGAGGAATTGATAAATGCTTAAAATCATTGGTAGAAAGAAAACGGGCATTTTTAAAGACATCTGCCCTGAGGATGGTGCTTCCATTCTATTATTATTTCATAATACAGTCTCATGTGTTTAAATGCAGATTAGAAATCAGAAGCAATCAATATGTGTTTTTTTTATTTTATTTTTCCTCACTCACTGGGGAAATTTGTGTGCTGCACTCCTACACCAAAGCAGGCTGCCCACGACGGCTCCAATGGTGGGAGAAGCGGGGGGTTAGGTGTGTTCTCCAAGCACCCTAGACCTGTACTCAGTGGGATGTGAACCCGCAAACTTCCGTTTGACTTCCGGTTCGCAGTTGACCGCTCTAACCACTGAGCCACCATCTCCCACCAAATATTTCACTAAATATTTTAAATGTTATGAGTATTTATAGACTTTTTTGTTATGAATTTTGTTATGAATCAATAAATTCTTAAAGTTTGTTAAACTAATGGGAAAGAAATTGAGTTTTGGGAAGTATTGAGAATGCAAAACCAGGCGTTAGTCAGGTTGTGTGTCCATTATTGTAACTTGTATGACTGTAAAGCTATTGATAATACTCTGAGGCCGTTTGGATTCCTAAGATAAAGATTAGAACATGCATATTTGGTACCTAAAGTAAGTCACTAAACGTGGATCTAAAAATAAATGTATTATTTTGTTGTTAGATTTTTGTAAACTATAGTTACATAATTCTGCACAAATGTTTTATGGTCAAAAATCTGCTAAAAAACCTGCTTCAGTCTCCTACTTTTTGCCTATTGAGAATTTTAGAGCGCAGTGGGCAGCAGATTGCAGAAATAGTAAAAATGCATGATCTTATTTTCTTACTCACATAAACCATGACGATTGATTTCCATGCTTAGTAAATCTCAGTAAATGTTGATGCAATGGTCTGCTAAATAATTGTGTTATGAATGAAGCCATGACGGAGATTATTACACAGTGGGCGTAGCTGGATGACCGGTTGCTATGGTGAAGGAGCAGGCCGCATGGGACTGCATGCTAGAATTTTCCAAGTGCACATTTTTTCTGAGACATTAGAACACAAATAGGCCTCTAACAAAGTATTGCAACATTTTAAGTTGAAAAAAAATGTAATTATTCGGAAAAAATAGAGCTTTCATACCTTGTTTTGGGGACGACAAAATCCATACTAGTAGGTGAAAGGTCAATTAGAAAAGTTGGTGTTCTTTTGGAGGCAAATTAGAGAAAAAGATACATGATATAATTTTTTAATAAATGTTAGATGTGAAATGAGCTTCCTCCGCAGGGAGCTCGGTGTCGAGCCGCTCCTCCTCCAGGTCGAGAGGAGCCAGATGGGGTGGTTCGGGCATCTGGTCAGGATGCCCCCCGAGCGCCTTGCAGGTGAGGTGTTTCGGGCACATCCCACCGGGAGGAGACCAAGGGGCAGACCCCGGACCTGCTGTAGAGACTATGTCTCACAGCTGGCCGGGGAACGACTTGGGATCCTTTCGGGTGAGCTGGAGGATGCAGCCAGGGAGAGAGAGGCCTGGGCTGCCCTCTTAAGGCTGTTGCCCCCGCGACCCGACCCCGGAACAAGCGGAAGATGACAGAACGGAATGTTAGATGTCATTAAAATTGCTAAAAAAACATGTTTTTTTTAAAACGGGGTAAAAAAACAGTGACTATAAAATTCTAAAATACATCAAATTGCTTCATCAGACACAATTTTTCTTAAGTCTTTTTAAAAGGTTAAATGTACGTAGTCAAAAATGATCAGCTAAAACAAACGGCTTCATCTGCTGAGGCACGGTTTCATTTCATGGTTGTTTTTCTTTTTAACCGGTTCATTTTATTTGTGTCAACAGTAGTTTTTTTTCTGGATTTCAAAAGAAAAGTTGCCTAATAGACTATCATTTACCAGCTTGTAAACAGCTCGGAAGTCCCAAGAAACCCTCCGAGTCGTTACATGGCAGCATTCCGTCTTTTCAGCACTTCCCCTCTCTTTGTGTGAGTGGTGTGTGAGGGTGAATGCGTGCAACAAACAAAAGCTCCTTTCATCCAGCAGCGAGAGAACAGACAGGCCTTAACTCAGGAGTCAGACAGCAACAGACACGAGCAGCACTGGGAGAGATGAGCAAAACAGGGACTGTGAACGGAGGGTAGATGGAAAAAATACATTCGGTGGGACGCTACTGTTAGCCAGCGGCTGGAACTGAGTCATTCCAGAGGGATGGTTAAAACTAATCAACCTAATATTAGCTATAACATCAAGTTTCGGAGCAGAGCTTATGCCATGCTTCTTTTCTGACGTGCAATTTATTTCAAATTATAGTAAATGCGAAAATGTTTTAACTGTAAATCTTTGCGTGGTTGACGACTGAGCAACAGATCTTCTTCTCCTTTCGGCATTTCCCTTCAGGGGTCTCCACAGCAAGTCAGTTTCTTCCATCTAATCCTATCTGCTGTGTCCTCTTTGGTCACACCAACTATCTTCATGTCTTCCTTTACAGTATTCATGAACCTCTTCTTTGGTCTTCCTCTAGTCCTCTTTCCTTTTGTTCTGTTCCGTCATCTTCCGCTTATTCCGGGGTTGGGTCGCGGGGGCAACAGCCTCAAACGGGCAGCCCAGGCCTCTCTCTCCCCGGCTGCATCCTCCAGCTCACCCGGAAGGATCCCAAGTCGTTCCCCGGCCAGCTGTGAGACATAATCTCTTCAGCAGGTCCGGGGTCTGCCCCTTGGTCTCCTCCCGGTGGGACGTGCCCGAAACACCTCGCCTGCGAGGCGCTCGGGGGGGCATCCCGACCAGATGCCCGAACCCCCCCATCTGGCTCCTCTCGACCTGAAGGAGGAGCGGCTCAACATCGAGCTCCTCCCGAATGGCAGAGCTCTTCACCCGATCTCTGAGTGAGAGCCCAGCCACCCTGCGGAGGAAGCTCATTTCGGCCGCTTGTACCCGCGATCTCATTCTTTAGGTAGAAACGTAGAATCTACGTTCCTACCCTCACCTATGGTCACCAGCTGTGGGTGGTGACCGAAATAATGAGATTGCAGGTCCTCTTTCCTGGTGGTTCCAAATCCAGCATCCTTCTTCCGATGTACTCTCTCTCCTCTGCACATGCCCAAACCATCTAAGTCTTGCCTCTCGAACTTTATCCCCAAAACCTCTTACATGAGCTGTTCCCCTGATGTACTCATTTCTAATCCTGTCCATCCTGGTCACTCCCAGAGAGATCCTCAGCATCTTCATCTCTGCTACCCCCATCTCTGTTTCCTGTCTTTTCCTCGGTGCCACTGTTTCTAGACCAAACATCATGGCCGGTCTCACCACGATTTTGTACACTTTCCCTTTAATTTTAGCTGAAATTCTTCTATCACACATCACACCTGATACTTTTCTCAACTCATTCTAGCCTACTTGAACACGCTTCTTCACCTCTTTTCCACACTCTCCATTGCTCTGGAC
Source organism: Neostethus bicornis (assembly GCA_902685375.1). Classification (NCBI taxonomy): domain Eukaryota; kingdom Metazoa; phylum Chordata; class Actinopteri; order Atheriniformes; family Phallostethidae; genus Neostethus; species Neostethus bicornis. The sequence continues at coordinate 7,818,372 of LR738545.1, forward strand.
TGTTGATCCTACTTTCACCTTCTTTATCTCTTCTCCCTGTAACCTCACTGTTAGGATGTGGAAAAGCGGTTCCAAAAATGAAAGAGAAAATGTTTAAAAAAAAAAAAAAAATTAACAGAATATTCAAACACTGAAAACATCAGCTTTCATTTTCTTCCTACGCACAGTTTTCCGATCAAAACTACATGGCCGGTCTCATCACGGTTTTGTACACTTTCCCTTTCATTCTAACTGAAACTCTTCTGTCGCACATTACACCTGATACTTTCCTCCACCCGTTCTAGCCTGCCTGCACACTCTTCTTCACCTCTTTTCCATACTCTCCATTGCTCTGGACGGTTGATCCTAGATACTTAAAATCTTCCACCTTCTTTATCCTCTCTGTAACCTCACTTTTCCATTTGGATCCCTCTCATTCACACACATGTACTCTTTTTAACTCTGACTAATCTTCATTCCTGTTCTGTCTAGTGCAAACCTCCACCTCTCCAGCTTTTCCTCCACCTCTTCCATCCTCTCACTACAGATCACAATGTCATCTGCTGAGCAACAGATCAATGTGTCACAATCCAATTAGTGATTCAGTAAAACATGATGCTCTTCTGTTCAAGGTCAACTAAAACAAGCTTTGATTTCTAATTTTAATTGATTTGATTAATAATCATAACAACATCTACATAGAAAATGTCTTCTGCAGATGTTTTTTTTTTCTTATTGTTCTTATTCATAAGATTGTCTTCATTAAAATGAGTCAGACAGGATTCATCCATCATCATAATTGCTCTCTCTGTTGGGTGTGTCGTTTGTCTTTTCCCGGCGTGCCTTCCCTTCTCTCAGGCTAACACTTCCAGTATTCCTGGAAATGCAACCCTGCTGATCCAAGAGGGTGGATGTTCTTTGTCTCAGCTGTGGTTTCCTTTTCCTCTCTATTTTTAAATAGGTCAAATTTTACAATCCCATAAAAAGTATTCATTGTTAGCCGATTATCTTCTCATTGTGTCGACTTTTACTATTTTTTTCTAAATGATATAAACATATCTGATAAATCGTAATCAGATTCTTGTTTAACTGATGTGTTTTTATTTTTGTCTTTACACAACGTCTAAAATACAGATTGCGTCCACAGGAGGATATTTGTTCACATTATTTTAAGCACGTTTAAAAAATGATAAGCTCTTCATGCAAACAACGATCGCACCGACCGAAAAGGAGAAAATAAACCTGCTTTCATGTCTGGTACAGTTCAGGCTTGTTTCTAATTGGCTTATAGTGTATCTAGGCTTTCTGCCGGTGTTTCTAATTGGCTCATACTGTAGCTATGCTTTCTGCTGTAATGTGGGGAGTGAATTTTTATTGGCCACGTTCAGACTATTTGCTTTTGATAACCTTTTTTTTTTTCATTTAATCTGCTGTAGTCTGTGTATGACAGCAAATATAGTTTTATTGCTTGCTTTTTTGTTCATGTAGTGATTCTAAAACTGTTTGAAAATGTGGGGCGGCACGGTGGTGCAGTAGCTAGCACGGTGGTCTCACAGCAAGCAGGTTGGAAGGTTTGAGTCCCAGAGTGGAGGCGAAACTTGAAACACTGTCCTTTCTGTGTGGAGTTTGCATGGTCTCACTGTGTATGTGTGGGTTTTCTCCAGGTACTCCGGTTTCCTCCCACCCTCCAGAAACACTACAAAATTGCCCTTCTGTGCTTGTGTTTACGTGTGTGTGTTTGTTTGGTTGAGGGAGGCTGGTTAGAAATGATCTCCGGGGGTTTGGGACGGTAGATTTCAGGAGTACTGAGTTACACTGATGACTGGGCATTGTCAAATAATAAATTATTTCTACTTTAAAAAATGAATCCATTTCCGTTCCATCGTCTTCCGCTCATCCGGGGCCGGGTCGCGGGGGCAACAGCCTCAGACGGGAAGCCCAGGCTTCTCTCTCCCCGGCTGCATCCTCCTGCTCACCCGGAAGGATCCCAAGTCGTTCCCCGGCTAGCTGTGAGACTTAGTCTTCCCAGCGGGTCCAAGGTCTGCCTCTTGTTCTCCTCCCGATGGGACGTGCCTGAAACACCTCACCAGCAAAGCGCTTGGAGGGACTCCTGCCCAGATGCCCGAACTACCCCATCTGGCTCCTCTCGATCTGGAGGAGCCAGATGATGAATCCATTTATTTTTTTAAAAACCTTGCTAACACACACAAACCAATGTCTGCTAAGGTACAACTTCAGCTTTGGTGGGGGCAATTATCTATTTTTTTCTCAATCAGAGGCCAGTTCTTGACATTTACTGATGATAAAATTTAAAATTTAATTTAATTTTCAGTCTAGAAACCAGGAGGAAATTAAACGACTCAGCAAAAATTCTATATTTGATGTTACACACATGTCAGAATACGCAAACGCTTTCCCCATCTTTACGCAGCAGTTAATCTCCTAAACCCATTTAAGTTTTCCTCTTTGGTGTTAAGCCTGTCTGCTGCTTTTCTCAACAACTAAGCTCATGCTTTTAGAAGCACATCACATTAAGAAAAACCTGACCGTTCATTAAAAATAACATGTTTAAGCTTTTTTTGTCTTGATTTGTTTGTGCTACGGTGGCTCATAGGAGTACATCCTTCATAACCTCCGCTCTAATCGAACAAGGCTTTAGCCTCACGCAGGTAAAGCTCAAGGCAAATGCTTCTTTATCAGTTTTAAAGGTCACCTGTCCAAAAAGCTAACGGTGCTGTTATGGTGTCAGATTGGATCCTGGTGTCCTGATAATAGTTACATCTGTACTCTCAAATGAAGCTTTCTTTGTTCCACTATTCTAATTCTTATCCTTAAAAAAACCCTATCAACATTTTGAATCCACTTTTTTCTGTTTATGTAAGTTCATAAAAATCAACTGCACACTGACTATTTTACTAATTTAATTTGTAATCTTTTAAAGCTCAGTTTAAACAGATATTCTTTCACTTTTTTTCATTTTCTGTCACATAAATTTGAACTCGATTTGAATGTCTGAAGATTATAAAACATTTTTAATAAGCATAAAAAATGAGGGCAAATCACAGCTGAATGGTTTAAGAAAACGATTTGGTTTTAATCCATGTTATTCTACACCTTCGACATTATTTCCGTTTCGTTCCGTCGTCTTCTGCTTATCCGGGGCCGGGTCATGGGGGCAACAGCCTCAGACGGGAAGCCTAGGCTTCTCTCACAAGGCTGCATCCTCCAGCTCACCCGGAAGGATCCTGAGTCGTTCCCCGGCCAGCTGTGAGACATGGTCTCTCCAGCGGGTCTGGGGTCCCCCCCTTGATCTCCTCACGGTGGGACGTGCCCAAAACACCTCACTAGAGAGGCGCTCGGGGGGCATCCTGACCAGATGCCCGAACCACCCCATCTGGTTCCTCTCGACCTGGAGGAACCAGATGATGAATCCATTTATTTTTTAAAAACCTTACTAACACACAAACCAATGGCTGCTCAGGCCCAGGAGCGGCTCGACACCGAGCTCCTCCCGGATGGCAGAGCTCCTCACCTGATCCCTGAGTGAGAGCCCAGCCACCCTGTGAAGGAAGCTCATTTCGGCCGCTTGTATCCACGATCTCATTCTTTCGGTCACCACCCACAGCTGGTGACCATATGTGAGGGTTGGAACGTAGATCGAATTGTAAATCAAGAGCTTTGCTTTTTGGGTCAGCTCTCTCTTTACCACGATGGACCGATGCAGCGTTGTTCGACATTACTAAATAGAAAAAATAAAGGGATTAAATTACGGAATTAGATTAATCCAGGTGTAGAGGAGGACTTCATAATGTCACACCTACCGGTATGTTTATGTGAAGTTGAAAATGTAAATCAAGCGGTGCATAATTTTCTGCTGCATGAAACAAATCCTTTTTACTTATCACTGCAATCATAAGAAAACACATAGTAGATTATTAAATGTTATGAATTGACGGCTTCTAAAGAAGATGTTGGCTCTGTTTTATTTAGGGTGTGCCGTGTGAAAAGGAGTGAGAACCCCCTTTTCTTTTCAGTCAGCTGCTCGGCGTGAATGTAGACCAAAGTTTCACACTCGATTCAGAGATGACTAAAGACAATTATTCATAACTATTTCATAGATGTTTCTTTTGTGTAATGGGTTTGATTGCTCCTGAAAGGTGCTTCACTTGGTCTATATCAAGCATGGGCAATCTCCAGACCCCGGGCTACATGCGGCCCGTTAAACGTTTTAATCTGGCCTACCAAACTACAAAAAATTAAATAAATAAATAAACCTTGTTAGTTTTATTTTTTCTGTTATTCTGATGTTTTGCCACTAGATGGTGCCAAAGATACAACAACACTGCTCCCATTAAAATGTGTGTATCATCTGACCCAATACACACGTAAACAAGCGTGTTAGATGTTAAAACAAGCAAAACGTTACATCAAGCGCTTGAATTTAGCGCTGCAAAATGCACGTTTTTAAGCACTATTGCACTAGATTTGAAATTTAACGCTCTTGATGTAACATTTAGCTCTTGTTTAAAATCTAGCGCGCCATTCTATCGACCTAATCTAGCGGTTACCAAAGCATGCCATCCATCTGCTCTTGTTCCCAGGAACAAACCCAGGATTTTTTTAGAGGTTTGCCCACCCCTGGTATATATTATTGGAATATTTCAATGTCATAAATCAGGCTGATTATTAGAAAACTATAATCTTGTGGGCTTTTTTTTTCTTTTTAATCTTTTAGATGCAAACAATTTTTATTGATCAATTTATGTGTTGAACTCCGTATGTGTGGTTTTTGTGAATTAAATAGAGTCGTTAAATCATCACCGATTTTACTTTGTATTAGTATGATTGCATCACACAGTTGCTGTACATCCCTGACCGCACTCCATGTCTCCTATTACACTGCATCCTAAAGTTTTTATTATTGTTTTCAGATGTAGTGACTGTGAAGGTCATTGGAGAACAATCCAACTCATGGTTATGTTCAAGGAAGATGTTGATTTAACCTTTTTGGAGTGCATCATCCTGCTGGAAATAGACTTTGCAAATATTTGTACTCATGAAGACTTTACTCTGCATCCCTGAGTTTGTAACCAATGGCGTTGTATTATGGTTAGAGAACTGCAGCTCAATGGTTTTTTTTTTTTCTTCAGAACATATTTGTTGAAAGTCTAAGTATATATATTTGCTTGTGAACGTCCCAGTCGAACAAAACTTTCTGAAAGTCTCCAAAAGTAATGTCTTGTTGAAATCCCTTTAAATTCCCTCTTTGCATCACGACGATACTCGGTGCAAAATGCATAATCATGCATTTTTTTTCAAACCTACATAAAAAAAGTGTGTCTGCTTTAACTAACTTGCATTCAAAACACATTTTTTTGTCTTTTTGTTTTCCCAGATGTACCACTCTGACCATGGCGTAGACTTTCTTGACTCCTCCTTCAAAGTCCCCGGCACGCCTGCAGAGCTGGGTCTGATAAACATTGTTTAAAAAGTTTGGTCAACAGCAGCACTTCCACTTTTCAAAGGCCTCATTTTACTGCTCTAGCTCCACCCCCAGCCTACTGTCGTATTCTTGGACCATGGACAGCCCGCCGAAACTATCTGGTGAGACGTTGATAGTGCATCACATCCCCCTGGTGCACTGTCAAGTGTCCGGCGGACGGCAAGGTGGCTGTAAGAGCTCACTGAAGAGGAGCAACCCTTTTAGCCCACCGGAGAACCTGGGCCTGAGCCGCACCACATCCCTACCAGAGAGAGACGTGCTCCAGAGAGAGGCTCTGCTCTACAGCAGCCTAATCCAGACCTCGAGTGGCTCCTGGTCCTTCCAAAATGGTGAAAAAGGAAGAAAAGGTGGTGGGCGAGGAGGCAGCATGGCGAGTGATGATTCGTCATTTGCCTCAAGCAACTCCGAGGACCAGCTGATCACAGCTCACACGTTACCCAGAGCCAAACCGAGACACAGGAATGCCCTGCGTCATAATCCGTTCCTTGTGAATGCTGAACATGATGAGGATGAGGAAGATGATGATGACGGTGACAACCTCAGTGGTTACCTGGAGGACTCATCTTTCCACCTCCACAGTGACACAAACTCTTCTTTTCACCTGCACGATCTCGGCTTTGCCTCTGAGCCGTTTCTTTTGCACAACTCAGTCGGAGGAAGCAGCCGGGAGTCTCTGAGAGGAGCAGCCTCGGATCACCTGGATGACCTGAACATCCTGGGGCTGGACAGCCAACGCCGACATGGAAGCAGTGGCTCCAACATGTCCATGGACTGTGGAGAGCACGACTGGGGCGATGACGATGAAGATGAGGATCATCCGATGAAGTGTGGTCGAAGCAGCAAGACGGGTTCATACTCATCCAGCTCCTCCAATCAGCACTGCTCCTGCTGCACTCTCTCACAGAACTACCCTCAGCAGTTCCCAGAAACTTTCCCTGAGCCTTTCTCAGAGTTCCAGCAGGGTTATGGCAGCGACTCCTCCTGCAACAGCTCCGACGGCATCCTCGTGAACTTTAGCGCCATTTACAACAAGATGAACAACAGCATACCAGAGAAGCAGTCTGTACCCGGTCCCACCAACCTCAACAGCTCCACTGATCACTCCTGCATCTCTTCTGTTTCCGAGCTACCTGGAAACCAGCACGATTCGGCTGGGGGAGCGTTCTACTTGGACTTACACACATCCCCAACTGAACCCCCCTGCATACAGGAGCAGCCATCGTGTTTTTCCAATACATTCCCTCAAATCCGTGAACCCCACCTTTCCACCTCCTCCACTTGCTCCTGCTCTATGGAGCACCAGGGCGCGCTTGATCTCGACGCCAACTGCAACTCCTTCCATCCACCGCATGGCGACTCCTCTGGAGACCTAGCTTCCTGCCTGCAGAGTCAGGCTCGACTGGTCGTCGCCACCCAGAACTACTACAAACTGGTCACCTGCGACCTTTCGTCCCAGTCGTCTCCCAGTCCCGCAGGTTCTTCGGTCAATAGCTGTTCTGATGAATACAGCAAAGGCAGCCCCACTCCGACTCAGCCCAACGAGTACTTCCTGTTCAGGCAAAGAGCTGAAGAGGGATTAGAGGAAGAGGAGGAGGATGAAGATGGATGTTCACCTCAAGTAAGTTTGTTTTTTTTCTCACCATTTCTTTTTATCAGGCTTAATGATTAATAGGTTCTTTATTTCATTTGTTATTTATTTTCATTTTTTTAATCCTTCTAAACTGAACTATGAGATCTTAGATTTACATCAAGTTAACTTTTTTGTTCCGTCGTCTTCCAATTATCCGGGGATGGGTTACGGGGGCAACAGCCTCAGACGGTAAGCCCAGGCTTCTCTCACCCCAGCTGCATCCTCGAGCTCACCCGGAAAGATCCTGAGTCGTTCCTGGCCGGCTGTGAGACTTCATCTCTCCAGCGGGTCCGGGGTCTGCCTCTTGGTCTCCTCCCGGTGGGACGTGCCCAAAACACCTCACCACCGAGGCGCTTGGGGGGCATGCTAACCTGATGCCCGAACCACCCCATCTGGCTCCTCTCGACCTGGAGGATGAGCGGCTCGACACCGAGCTCCTCCCGAATGGCAGAGCACCTCATCCGATTTCTGAGTGAGAGCCCAGCCACCCTGCGGAGGAAGCTCATATCGGTCGCTTGTAACCGCGATCTCATTCTTAGGTGAGGGTAGGAACATAGATCGACTTGTAAATTGAGAGCTTTGCTTTTCGGCTCAGCTCTTTCTTTACCACGATGGACTGATTTAGCGTCCTAGTTATTGTTGACGTCGCACCAATCCGCCTGTCGATCTCCCGCTCCATTCTTCCCCCACTCTTGAACAAGACCCCGAGATACTTAAACTCCTCCACTTGGCGCAGGACCCTGCCTCTGACCCGCAGGGGGCATTCCACCCTTTTCCGGGCATGGACCATTGTCTCAGATTTGGAGGCACTAATTCCCATCCTGGCTGCTTCACACTCGGCGGCAAATCGATCCAGTGAAAGCTGGAGATCACGGTCCGATGAAGCCAACAGAACCACATCATCTGCAAAAAGCGGATGCATGGACATCGGAGGACAGTGACGTCAACGTTATTTACCAATCCTGGTTAAATTTGTGATGTTTTTTAGACTGCTTTGTTGTAAAAGTAAACTTAATTTGAATTTGTTACACCACTTATATCATTTTAAAGAAATTAAATAATAGTTAAATTTTTATTTCATTCTAATAAATTGCAGTAAAAGTTACATAAAATTTGAGATTACAATCGTATTGTCTGGAGTAGATTATTATTTAAGGCCTCGGGACGATAACTGTAATCCTGCATCTAAAATAGCTCTGACACTAGTCTGGCTTATTTTAGAACTCAGTTGGCAATCATGTGCTGCCACATCTCAGGATTATTTTAAGTTGCTTGAATAGAGAGTATATCCGTCCAGTTACAGCAGCTGCTAAAACTGTTTGGAACGGACTGTAAAGTCTTTGTTTATGTCTTTATTCTTTTCTTTACCCAGAGAGGCGATGAGGAGGAGGACGACGACAAAGAGGAGACCCACCAGGATGTGGCCCATGAAAAAGAAGCCACAAAGATTGAAGGCCAAGTGTATGTTAATATTTCTCCCCCTCTGGCTGAACTCGGTGCGATTGGAGGTGGAACATCTGGAAGTCGACCCCGATCTCGTAGCTACGATCGCTGTCTGGACAAATCCCCGTCTCCCCGATTAGGCTCTCTGGAGCGTATGCTGAGCTGTCCCATGCGACTCAGCGAGGGCGCTGCCCCGACACCACCCGCTCCTCCCCGCGTCACCTCTTTCGCAGAAATAGCCAGAAGCAAACGGAGAAATGGAGGAAACGGGGGATCGCCGTCACTGAAGTCGGCGGCTGACCCCTTCGCTTCAAGTTACTCCACCCACTCACACTCTTCGGTGGATTTTTCACCAATCCTAGAGCAGCGATTGGAGGCAGGCAGCCCAACTCTTTCTCCTGTTTCCTTCACGAGATGTCACAGCCAAGGAAACATCCAGCGACACTCGGAGGGGGCAAAGGAGCCCCGCAGCAAAGCAGAAGGTACGTTCTGCTAAAAGTCAAACAATAAGGAAACCGGATGTTGTGAAATCTATGATCTGGTTTTCAGTATGAAATGAGCACAAACACCTCGAGATTTTAGCTTGAAGTTTATTTCCAACAACATGAAAAATAAAATGAATGTTCCAAATAAGAAAAAGTAAAATTGTGTTTTGTTTAAAGTAAAATGCCCCACAAAAAATAGGAAAACAGTGTGTCTTTGGTCAGACAAAAATCAAAACCCCCCTTTAAATACTGATTTCTTTTAGAGAACGGTTACAGAGTAGCATGTGCATGACTTAGACTTTCTGCTCTTGTTGTGTCATGAAGCTGCAGTTTGTGTCTTTTTAGCTCTGAATTTAATAAAAGGTTGAAGTGGGCCAAATGTGATCAGAATAACAACAGGGTGAAGATAATGATGCGGAACCCACTCTGCAACCCTACCAACAGCTCTGCGTACAACCAGACTGAGCTCTATTTGAACAAAGAAAGGAGAGACAGAAATCCTGTTTAGATAGAGGGCATTTATAGAGTAAAATCTAAACAACTACGGAGTTAAATTGGCTTATAAAATTCTTAGACTGTTTCAGTTTACCTGAAGCTGTAAAGGAAGAGCAATTTGGACGTTCATGGTAGTTTTATGGGTAAAATCTTGCAGGAGAATCAACTTTCACCCGTTAAAAAGACAGTCTACGGACACCTCAATAAAGGCCTAGGAAATCATCCAAAATATCTTCCTTTTTAATGAATTACAAAGCATTACTCTACTAATACAAAATTTTGCCTTTTTTTTTTGCTTCTTAACTTTTTAGAAGCAAAATTGTGTCCAAGACCATGGCAGCTAATCCGATGTCAATATGATTCTACTAAAAAAAAAATAATGAGGCTAAGTTTTAATATTTCCGTTCCGTCATCTTCCGCTTGTTCCGGGGTCGGGTCACGGGGGCAACAGCCTCAAACGGGCAGCCCAGGCCTCTCTCTCCCCGGCTGCATCCTCCGCCTCACCCGAAAGGATCCCAAGTCGTTCCCCGGCCAGCTGTGAGACATAGTCTCTCCAGCGGGTCCGGGATTTACCCCTTGGTCTCCTCCCGGTGGGACGTGCCCGAAACACCTCGCCTGCGAGGCGCTCGGGGGGCATCCTGACCAGATGCCCGAACCACCCCATCTGGCTCCTCTCGACCTGGAGGAGGAGCGGCTCGACACCGAGCTCCTCCCGGATGGCAGAGCTCTTCACCCGATCTCTGAGTGAGAGCCCAGCCACCCTGCGGAGGAAGCTCATTTCGGCCGCTTGTACCCGCGATCTCATTCTTTCGGTCACCACCCACAGCTGGTGACCATAGGTGAGGGTTGGAACGTAGATCGACTTGTAAATCGAGAGCTTTGCTTTTCGGCTCAGCTCTCTCTTTACCAGAGGTGTCAAAAGTACCAACGTTTTCTACTCAAGTAGAAGTATAAATACCGAGTTAAAAAACTACTTTAGTAAAAGTAGAAGTATCAACTCAAGTTTTCTACTTAAGTAAAAGTAAAAAGTAACCTATTTTAAAACTACTTCAAGTAAAAAAAGTAAAAGTAATTTTCAGAAAAAAGGAATATTGTTAACAAAAGCGTATGAACATATTTTTTAACTATTATTACATGCTTTAAGGAGCAGAAAATATGATAATAAATGAAAGTGTTTTGGTGTTAAACTTTATGAATCAGAAACATTTATTTCTTAATAATCTTTATTGGAAATCGATTAATGAACACAATCAAATGTATTAACATAAGCAGGGCATTATGTAACGTCCCTTCAGCTACCAAGCTTCACTCTGCATCACCTAATTTAACCAACTTCAGCAGACACAAACACACTCAATGTTAAAAAAAAAATAAATAAATGGAAAAAAAATTACCAAAAGGCTTTTTCAAGCCTTGAAGGCAGCTAGTTTTCAAAGTTCTTTGAGGCAATGCTCAATAGTCTTTATCAAGTTGATAAGGTTGGGAGTGCCACATACAGCCTGCGTGACACCTGGAACCAGCGTTGCCAGGTGGGAGGTGCTGGATTATCGTACTAATGACGTAAAATTATCGTATTTTACAAAAAATATCGTGCACCCAGTAAAACCACGCCCATTGACAAAATAACACCCTTTACATGCACTCGTAAGGCAGTGGGAGTGAAAGAAACACACAGGAGGCAAAATCCTTGGATTCTTTTTCTAAAATTTTAAGAACTGTAAAAATGAAAAAATAACCAGGGAAATAAGATTTTAAGAAACCCAGAAAGAAACCAGTAGGGGCGGGACTTAGGAGACGGTATATATAAATTTATATATCTACATATATATGTGTGCATATAAGGTTTTTTTAATGTTAACCCAAACATCTACATGATACAAAATCTAAGCGATGTGTAGTTTTAATCTCCTCAGTCAGTCTTTATAAACTAATCAATAACATTTTGGATGCTTTTAAGCACAAATACTTCATCCACTACTATTTATGGATGAATCAGTTCAATTAGCTTTGTTTCTAAAGATAAAATGGTGCGCCACAGATCAAAGTTATTTTTATAAAAATACCATCGACAACATTTTCAGCAAAGACGTTTACAATAACCACAGACTGAAAATAATAATAATAATAAAACATTTCTTTGCTGTTGTTTTTTTTTAAAAAACTGATAATTCAATCAAAGTTCAGTGTTGCAGCATCAGAAACACTTTGATTTCCGAGCCCGCAGCAAGTCTCTAACACGGAAATTAACGTTCCTGGCTGCTCTTTAAAAGTTTGTGGGCGGTGCTACTCGCCCCAAAGTAATGATTGACTGGACCTATCAGCCAATCATTCATTGTTCCTTTGTTTGATGCATTCAGGGTTCATAAAAAAAAAAAAAACTCAGACAAACAGTCGCGGCTGTTTAACGGTGACAAAATGGAGAAAGTAGCGATTACTTTTTATAAAATGAACGAAGTAAAAGTACAGATAATTGCATAAAAAGGTAGTGAGTAAAAGTAAAAAGTAGACAAATAAATAATTACTTCGTTAAAGTAAAGATAACGAGATTTTCTACTTGAGTAAGGTAACGAAGTAGTCTTACTTCGCTACTTGACACCTCTGCTCTTTACCACGACGGACCGATGCAGCATCCTAGTTATTGCTGATGCCGCACCGATCTGCCTGTCGATCTCCCGCTCCATCCTTCCCCCACTCGTGAACAAGACCCCAAGATACTTTTAACTCCTCCACTTGGGGCAGGACCCTGTCCCTGGCCCGCAGGGGGCATTCCACCCTTTTCCGGGCGAGGACCATGGTCTCGGATTTGGAGCCGCTAATTCCCATCCCGGCCGCTTCACACTCGGCAGCAAATCGATCCAGTGAGAGCTGGAGATCATGGTCCGATGAAGCCAACAAGACCACATCATGCGCGAAAAGCAAAAAATTAGTGTAAATGACAGAATCTATATTGTGAGATCTCAAATAAATAAAACTATTTAAATGATAAAATGATACGTATACTTTATGGGCTCATAGTAAGAAAGTATTTTATCGGGTTTGAATATCAACTTGTATTTGTTTTCAGCCTAACAAAGAATAACCAGGCTCTTCCGCTTACCTCCACTCTCTCAAAATCCATGCCACAGTAGACTTAAATCATTTAAATAACCAATCAACAAACATTATTTTCTATGATGAAGATCTTCAAATAGTAGCTGCAGTGATGGATGGAAAACTTTCATCACTTTTTCCAGAAAAACAAGGAAAATGAGTCCATTTTTAAACATATATTCAGCAGCTCAGCATGTTGTAAACTTGACATGAGTTTACTCTAAAAAACTGAAAGGAATTTAAGCTCTAATGAGATGCTGTGCAGGTTCATAGATGATATATTATTCATCATATTTCACTCAGCAGGGCTGTTTCGCTTGAGCCTCCTCCAAAAAAACCCCAGGGGGGAAAAATATCTCACTAATGATGCTAACGTGAAGCACAGAGCTACGAAGGAAAAGCTGAGGCTGTCTGATGGATTGCGATGTGGGAGAGGCTCGATGAGGAGAGAATAAAGAACAGAGAAGGATCAATGTGTCCCACTTGTGGCAGAAAGCTCTCACTGCACCCAGCTCGGGTGCCAGTGAAGGGCTGGCCTTTGGGTGACAAACAGTTTGCGCAACACTGCAGACGTCACACACACTTTCTGTCTGTCATGCTGCACACTGGATCTGAATAGACACACACGTAAAAACACAGTTTAGCAAATAGGGGCGAAAAGATCTTTCTTCTTCATGGTTTCCTGACACACTCCTAACAGGTTCTGCCCATGTGAAGTGGTGTGTATATTTCGGTGGGTAGTGTGTTTCTGCATGTTTGTGTACATGTGATTTTGCAGCATGGCTGCCTGTGATAAGGTTAGCGTTGATGTTTGCAATGAGCATGCTCTTAATATTAAGAAGCTTTTGGAAATGAAAAAAAAATTGAAAATATCTTCTTATCCGTCTATCCCTTTCGCGGTTGCGGGGGACCGGCTAATTTAAGGCGAAGGGCAGGGTACACCCCGAACAGGTCGCCAGTCTGTTGCGGGGCCACACACACACACTCATTCCTAGGGGCAATTTGGCACCGACCAATCAACCTCGCATGCATGTTTTTGGAGAGTGGGAGGAAACCGGAGTACCCGGAGGAAACCCACGCAAATACGGGGAGAACATGCAAACTTCACACAGAAAGGATAGTGTTCCAAGGCTCGTCCCCACCCGGGACTCGAACCCACGACCTTCTTGCTGTGAGGCCACTGTGCTATGTTGTTTTGTTATACAAAAACATTTCCTGTTACAGTGCTTCCGTTCTGTTCCGTCATCTCCGCTTGTTCCGGGGCCGGGTCGCGGGGGCAACAGCCTCAAACGGGAAGCCCAGGCTTCTCTCACCCCGGCTGCATCCTCCAGCTCACCCGGAATGATCCCAAGTCATTCCCCGGCCAGCTGTGAGACATAGTCTCTCTAGCGGGCCCGGGGTCTGCCTCTTGGTCTCCCGGTGGGACGTGTCCAAAACACCTCGCCCGCGAGGCGCTCAGGAGGCAATCTGACCAGATGCCTGAACCACTCCATCTGGCTCCTCTCGATCTGGAGGAGGAGCGGCTCGACACCGAGCTCCCCCCGGATGGCAGAGCTCCTCACCCGATCTCTGAGTGAGAGCCCAGCCACCCTGCGGAGGAAGCTCATTTCGGCCGCTTGTATCCGTGATCTCATTCTTTCACCTATGGTGGGAACGTAAATCGACTTGTAAATCGAGAGCTTTGCTTTTCGGCTCAGCTCTCTCTTTACCGTTACAGTGCTGTTCAATAAATTGGTTGTTCCTCTCTCTCTCCGTGTCATCAGGTGGTCTTTCATGCTCCTCCGACAGCCAACCGTCGGTGGTCCGCTACAGCAAAGAGCAGCGACCCACAAGCCTTCCTATTCAGCCCTTCACTTTCCATCATCCGTTCACCTCCAAACCCCCTCAGCCCAAACCCGCGCTGCAACTTCTTACCGGCTACCAAACTGGAATGCAGGCCCGATCCGGCTCAAGCTCCGGAGGGCTCGCTGGTGAGGATGAGGAAAACCAAGTAGATAATGTGCGTCAGTGCGCTGGTTCTCTCAGCACAGCGAGAGAACCAGCCCCTCCTTTGGATTCAGTGCGACCATCACCTCTTGGAAGCTACTCTCCAGTTCGCCTTCAGCGGACAACCAGCTCTGGGACCTGTTCTACCTGCAGCCCGAGCCCACAACCCACTCACAGCCTCTCCTGTCCGCTTTCAACAGGCCTCTGCTCACTGCACACCCCACCAATAGTAAAACAGGGAGGGGCTTCTGCTCCGTTACCGCCAACACCTCCACCTGCATCCCTCGGAGTTAAGAGAGGAGTTGTGCCCCCCACTCTAACGGGAGTGCAGGGACAGTGTTTCCATCGTGGTGCTCTGTACAGTTTGCCATCTCTTCATAGTGACACTCTGAGCCCACTTGGCTGCTTGGACTCTGGGAAGCATTCGGAGGGGGGGAAAGGATCTGGACCCAGACCACAAAATGGTACGTGTATTTATATGGAGATCTTCTGTCATCACAAACATTTTTTTGGCAAAATAAAAGCTCAAATATTCCTGAGAGACTTCCAGAGTAATTCAAGGTTCAACCAAAAGTTCTAGTTTGTTCTTATTTCTTTTTCTCTTTTCTTCTCTTCATTCCTGCACAAATTCACTTCTTTGTGACCCTCCCTTCATCTTTTCCATGAATCTTCCTCACCATTTTTTTTTTTTTTGGACAAACCATCCTCTAACCCTTTCCATCCTTACAACCCTAACACCTCCACTCCCCAAACAGCACACCACCTCTCCCCCCAGGCTCTTAAATGGAGGGAGTATCGTCGACAAAACCCGCTAGGGTTAGAGAAGGTCTCTGGGAGCTACTCGTCTGGTAACGTGGAGCTCAGGCGTGCTGGGGGAACGCAACCTGCCAGGCGCAATGTGTTCGATTTTCCTACAGCTCACTCTGGCCTCGCTCTTGGACAACACAATGGTGCTCATTATGTATTGTGTAGATTTAAAAAAACAGTCCTGGTTATTTTAAACTACATTGCCTGGACAAATATAGAAATAGTTCATTATAATTGATAAATTTGCATCAAATTATGACAATTTCTTTTTCTGCGATATTATTACATGCTGTTGAACTTGTTGATTTTCAGTGGGTCAGTCTATGAAACTGCAGCAGAGCTACAGCGACTTCCTACCGGACTACTTCTCCATGACAGAGAAACCTCCTGAGGAATTCTGCCTCTCACCTGATGCTTCTTCCTGTTCTGGATCATCCTCACAGTCTCACATCTCTGTCGACCTGACGCAAAAAAGAGGTGAGACTTTATGCATCACAGGATCTTATGGGTTTTTTTTCTGTCCAAAAACAAATTATTCAGTATTTTTTCATTTTTTTCAGTTACTTCTCAAAAAACGACAGAAAATAAGTATTCATAAGTCTCGGTTTATCCTGTTCTTTATGTTCACAGGTTTGGTGAAAGCTGTGAACACAGCGGTAGATTTGATTGTGGCACACTTTGGCACCAGTAGAGACCCAGATGTGAAGGTAGGAAATTTCTATAACGTTGTTTAATTTCTATTTTAGAAAACAACTGCATCTTTTCCAAGAGATGAGGAAGAATTACCTTCAAAATAAGACAAAAAGAAGTAGTGCTTACGTCTCAGTTTTTCTAACAAAAAGAAATCCATCGAGTCAGTTTCATTTTTGACTTTAGACAACAAATTAGTTTTCTGCAGCAGAAAAAACGGCAATAATTTTACAAAATAGCGTCAGCAGATTATTTTAATGGCCGTGTCTTCTCGCACTGGCTGGTCATGTACCTGTAGTATCACGGTTTCCGTTCCGTTGTCTTCCGCTTGTCTGGAACCGGGTCGCGGGGGCAACAACCTCAGACGGAAAACCCAGACTTCTCTCATCCCTGCTGCATCCTCCAACTCACCCAGAAGGATCCCGAGTCGTTCCCCAGCCAGCTGTGGGACATAGTCTCAACATCGGGTCAGGTCTGGGATCTGCCTCTTGGTCTCCTCCCGGTGGGACGGGGTTTCTGGATGGGTTTAAATTATTAAATTCAAAATACTTAATTAATCCCCTTCTGGAGAAATTTGTGTCCGAGAGCTCCAAACAGCTTCTGAACAGCTGCTGGTAAGGGCCGAGTTGCGTGGGGCGAAATACCTGCTTGGTGGAACAGAGCTGAAACAGCAACACATGACTGTTAGCTCTGCACAGCGGTGTATCTGTTACCATGGCAACAATGTTTGAAAGCTCCTGTGGATCATAAGATCTTAACTGACCACTAAAATTTACACATCTTGACAGCAACTCTCATCCTTTAGTGTGGTGGAACAACGCTATTTGTTGTTCTCAAACACAACCAGTCCACCATCTTTAGTTTTGCTGCACTTTTCCACATCTCTGTTTGTGCACATCCTCATAGTGAAGCTGGGTGTGTTCAGACAGGAATCACTATTGACGTCGCTGCTGAGACTGTAATACGGACTTAGCTTCACTCAGAAGATCCCGTCTTCATTTCTTCACCTTATGCTTCACTCCGGCATCTAACATCTCGTCACGTCCGCTTTGACTCAGCATTCCTCACAGCTGAAGTAGCTCATCTCATAAAAACTTTTTAAAAATCCAAAAATATTTAACAACAAATATGAAGTGCTACATGAATCTGCTGCCATCACAGGAGGCGCATTTTTCACCAAAAAATAAACCAAACGTATTCTTCAGTTTTATTATGTATGATTGGAAGCAATGGAAGCCTGCAGCTGTTTTTTTAAACATAAATCCATGAAAGACTTCAAAAGTTATTTTAATTTGCTTTAAATGAAGGAAGAACAAAGATTTTTATGACCATACATCTGCATTCCTATCCAGGCTAAACTGGGGAACAGCTGGGTGAGTCCAAATGTGGGTCACCTCATCCTGAAGTATCTGTGCCCAGCTCTGCGTGACATCCTGCAGGACGGTCTGAAAGCCTACGTACTGGACCTGATCATCGGGCAGCGTCGATGTCAGCCTTGGAGCCTCGTGGAAGCTTCAACACAACTTGGTAAGGAGAGTGGTGAGAAGGTCTAACCGGGCGCAATTTTTTTTGCAATTTACAAAATTGAAAGTCTTTCTTTTCTCCCATCAGGCCCATCTACGCGTATTCTCCACAGCTTGTTTTCAAAAGTCAGCCAGTACTCAGAACTGACCAGTCACAACATGAGATTGAACGCGTTCATCTTGGGCCTCCTAAAGTAATTGATTTTATTTACAGGGTCGTTACCATGCATGTTTCTGTAATTAAATATGAAACAAAAAAATATCCTGAACGTTAAAGTCTGGAATCATATAGCTCTGGCATTATAAACTTTTAAGTGTTACGTTTTCACTCTCTTTTCCATCCTTTCAGCCTCAAGTCTTTGGAGTTCTGGTTTAATCACCTCTACACTCATGAAGGTCAGACCTATATCGTTAAATAAAGTCTGGGCACGGCAGTGTTTCTGTTTTCTGGTTCTAATTTGAATATTTGCCTTTACAGATATCTTAGCAGCACACTACAACCCCTGGGGTTTCCTCCCTTTGTCCCAGGGACCATGTCAGCGTCTGTTTGAGGAGCTGCTGCTCCTGCTGCAGCCGCTGTCGCTCCTCCCCTTTGACCTAGACCTGCTGTTTGAGCCGCACCTCCTCCAGAAAGGACAGGAACATCTGCGTCGCAAAGAGCAGCTCTGTTCTGCAGGTCAGAGCATCGACCTGTCCACTCGCTCCACCTTCCAGCTCATGAGAGGGTGGAGCACCACCGTCAGCGAAATGTGCAAAGAATCAAGCGCGGAGGCAAAGAAAGAGAGGGTTGGACTGAGACGAGAGGGAACGTGGCCGAAAATGGATGGGGTTAAGTCAAGGAGAGATGGAGCTGGAGTGAGGTGGAGGTGGAACAATGGACATGAGGTTGCTAGCGGATCTATCAGCAGTTCTGCGTTGATGGAGGTTGGGTTTGCCAATTTGTGGAAGGAAAGAGGAGTAGAAAACCAAAGAGTGAAGGGTGTTGGCCAGGAAAGCCACGCAGATGGAGAGGATCTACCAGAATGGGGCAAAAAGAAGGAAAAGGATAAAAAAACTGGAGATGACGGCCGGCAACGTCAAGACAGGCAAGCTGGTTGGTGGTACCAGCTCATGCAGTCCTCACAAGTCTACATCGACCAGTCTGCTGAGGGATCAAAATTCAGTAAGACAGAAAAAAGGAAGAAGTCTTTAGAAAGAAGACAGGGTCAGCCCCCTCCCACGAGGGAAGGTGTGGTTGAAGGTGCCGAGTCAAGACAAGAAGGAGAGGGAGGGAAAGGAAACAGCAGTGTGGACTTAACTGCACCTAGAGGAAGACCTTCATGGATGGGTAGTCCCCCTGAGTCTGTGCTGAACCAAGACAGAGAAACAAGCTCTCCGGAGGTTACACGGACCGGAGCCCAAGCTGCGGCTCCAGAGGAGAGTCCCTCACTGGGACAGAACTTACGTTGGGGCCGACTCTTTGGTTCAAACCTTGGTTCTCCTCAGAAAGCAGAGGGAGCTGATCAAAAAACAAAACCGCAGAAGACAAGGTAAGAGAAGTTAGGAAACCTAAAATGTCACAAAATTTAACCATGTTTTCTGATAAAGAAAAGCAGCAGAGCTCAGTCTGTTTTCTCATAAGTATATTTAAACATTAAGTCTTCATTTACTTCTAGGCCTCCATCAGGTTGGCTGAGTTTGGACAGATCAGTTCTCGACTTTGTATCTCTAACCATCGGAAAAAAAGTTGAGTCGACTGCTTCTCAGGCCGCGTCAGCACCGGGGTCATGCTACACAGCCAAAACCAACTCAAACTCAGTGTGGTAAGTTCTGTGGTCTTCATTTAGAAGAACAACATTATATTATTATTTAACTGAATTTAAAAATGAGCAACATATTTATATTTAAAAATAACTTGAATGTGATTAATAGTTTTTAAAGTGTTATTAACGAAAAAAATTAACTAAAAAGTTGTAATACAAGGAAGTAAAGAGTACAACCAGGGGTGGGCAAACTTTTTGACTTGCGGGCCACATTGAGTTATAACATTTGACCAAGGGGCCAGAACATGAGCAGATGGATGGCATGGTTTGTTAACCGCTAGATTAGACCGATAGAATGGTGCGCTAGATTTTAAACAGGCGCGCTAAATGTTACATCAAGAGCGTTGGATTTCAAATCTAGCGGCGCTAGGTCTGAAATCTAGTGCGATAGCGTTTAAAAATGTGCATTTAACGGCGCTAGGTTTGAAATCTAAGCGCTTGATGTAACATTTTGCTTGTTTTAACATCTAACACACTTGTTTACATGTGTTTATTGGGCCTGATGGCTTTCCGTATCTGTGCACACTGTTTATTTTGAAGGTGTGCGCATCACGAAGACACACACATTTTAATGGGAGCAGTGTTGTTGTTTTCTCAACAACGCCAATATATCTAGAGTGTGGCATCTAGTGAAGAAACATCAGAATTGCAGAAAAAATAAAACTAACAAGGTTTATTTATTTAATTTTATCTAGTTTGGCGGGCCGGATTAAAATGTTTAATGGGCCGCATCTGGCCTGCGGGCCGTAGTTTGCTCATGGCTGCACTAAACTTTAAAACTATGGACCTCTGGCCTCGAGACTAAAATGACCCGAGTTGCATTTGTCTTTTGTTATGTCTCAGTGAAGTGCGAACTTTGTGCCACCACATTGCCACCGCGCCCGGACAGCTGAGTTTCAACAAGGGCGACATCCTCCAGGTTCTCACCAAGGCTGATCCAGACTGGCTGCTCTGCTCTCTGGGATCTACCCAGGGTCTGGTTCCCATCATGTACGTAACGCTCACCAGCATGGAAAACAGCTGGGATGTAGCTGGACTTCAGCAGCTCTGAGCAAAACCTTCTGTAAGAGAAAGTAATCAAGATAGTTTCGCTGCTATAAATCTGAAAACAAAGACAACAGTTTTTGCTGTATTTTGGGAAAAATATCCTGGAAAAAAGAAACCCCCAGAAACATAAAAGGTGTTGCACAAAATCATTGAGAGGAAGCATGCAGGCTCAACCCCAAACTCACATCTGCTTCAACGGTACATCCAGAAAAGTATGCATGCATACGTTCAAAAACCAAAAGAAGACAAACCCAAAGACTCTAAACGTGTTTCTATATCTGCTCAAAGCTGTACTGCTAGTAACAGTGTGGTGATCCAGACCATATATAAACCATCTACATATACTTTTAAAACCACGTCAGGCTGCACAATAACATGTCTTTATGTCACATTCTGAATGCAGTGATCGACCTCACAAATTTTTTTGCTTACTATAAACCTATCAGTGTTTTTTTTTTACGTAGAAAGCTACTTTTTTTAAAATCATTCATGGTTTGTTGCTATAAAAAGCTAAAATTCTCAATCTACTCTGCTCAAAATGGGAATTCTGAATATGGCTCTAACTGTTGTACAGACTTTAAAAAGTTTTAAGTGTTTTATTAGTCATTGATTTGGAAGATGATGGAGAAGTTTGGTAAAAAAAGAATTTAAATTCAGCTTCAGATCTGCTTTTGAACGGGGGAGGGTTCATCACACCGAACAGCGACATAGATTCCATCAACAGTTCAGTTTAAAACAGGAAGTTCCGTTCGTTTCGTTCCGTCGTCTTCCGCTTATCCTGGGCCGGGTCGCGAGGGCAGCAGCCTCAGACGGGAAGCCCGGGCTTCTCTCACCCTGGCTGTATCCTTCAGCTCACCCGGAAGGATCTCGAGTCGTTCCCTGGGCGAGCTGAGACATAGTCTCTCCAGCAGGTCCGGGGTCTGCCTCTTGGTCACCATCTCTGACCAGATGCCCGAACCACCCCATCTGGCTCCTCTCGACCTGGAGGAAACAAGAAGTTATTTTGTGCATTTTATTCCGATCCCAATGATGCAGTTTTAAAAGACTGCGATCCATTTGATTCCACTTGAAAACAACAAAAAAACCGCAGCAAAATATAAGTCGCTTTTTTGTTCTTTAAGGTCTCGCGTCAAGAACAGAAACTGCGACGTCTTTTACCCTCTTTTTTTTTTTTTTTAATTAATTAGCGAATGCGTCCATTGCCGTGAAGCCACACTTTCTGGTAACAGCTTACATAATGACAAAAATAGTGACGGAAACACAGGAAAGATCTCAACAAATCAATGTAGGCCTTGAAGAAAACGCACATTTTAGATCTTATTTTGTTCACCGGAATCTACATCTTGTGGGGTTTTTTTTTAGGATTTATTTCACTTCTTTCTTAAGGTTTATTCAGCTGTCATGAAAACTACTATCAAAGTGAAGGTGTGACGTCCTCAGAATGAGTCAGTAATATTTTTTTTCTGTGGGTAGTAACCAATCAAGCTTGCCTTCTTCACATTCACTAATGACCCAATAATGTTCAATCTTAAACACTAAATCTTCTCATTTTGATGTTTCAATCTAAAAACAGCAACATGAGGAACAAATAAAGGTTTTCTTCCTTATTTACAAAATCATGTCCCCGATCAGAGCGCCCCTAAGTGGGTCACAGTGTAAGCTACAGTCTGGAGCAATAAGTGAAGACGGGTTGTGTAGCCTGAGTTGTAAATGTGTATTAATCCGTGAGTACATACCTCATTGTAAAATGTATACTAACACACACTATTCATTTATTTATGTGGTGAAATATTTGGTGGAAGTTTGAGGAA
Source organism: Neostethus bicornis (assembly GCA_902685375.1). NCBI lineage: Eukaryota > Metazoa > Chordata > Actinopteri > Atheriniformes > Phallostethidae > Neostethus > Neostethus bicornis. The sequence goes on from LR738545.1 coordinate 7,840,663, forward strand.
AGACAAACGTCTACGACGGTCTCTAAAACGAGCAGCCTGGACGTCTTCAAAGTGGGAGTATTTATGAAAGATTTGTAATATCTTGCTATTGTTCTGAACTGCGAGGTACGAAATAAAACAAGGCAGTTATTTAGCTAAAAATGAGGCCCCGCCCACACGTAGCCGGGTGTTTTTGAAAACTCATATCTGCTGTCCTCCGTTTTGGGAAAACGCTCGCGTCCACACGAAACCGTTTTCAAAATATCCGCGTCCACACAGAGCCGTATAAATACGCTTCTGAGTGCAGTTATGAGCATGCCAGACCAGTAGGCGGCAGTATTGAGCTGTCCAATCAGAGCACCTCTGTCGTCATTTCCGCAAAACCTGAAACATGGCGTCAGGCATCTCGTTTGTGTGGACCGACAAGGAGGTGGAATTACTTTTAAAAGTCGTCATCGATTATAAAGTTAATAAAACACAGGAAAAGGATGTTAGGGAGGAGACGGCAGCTCAGTGGTTAGAGCGTTATCGCGCGTAGCGAAAGTTCGCGGGTCCACGTCCCACAGAGAGCACGTCTATGGTCCTTGGAGAAGACACCTAACCCCTGCTTCTCTCGCCATTGGCGCCGTTGAAGGGCAGCCTACTGCGGTGTAAGGAGTGCAGCAAAGAAATTTCCCCGATGAGGGATGAATAGAGTAATTTATTTAAAAATATAGACGATCCAAACAAGGACGCACACGAATGACGTATGTGCATTACTTGTCGCAGATAGTGACGCATGAAACCGCAAATCTCCGTTTTCGCACGTCCACACCAAACGCAAAAACTGAGTTTTCCAAAATCTCCACTTTGGGCGGAGTTTTCAAAAACACAGATTTTGACTGAAAAAAAACTCCGTTTTTGTGTGGACGGCAGGTCAAAACAGATAAAAATATATGCGTTTTCAAACATTTCCGGCTACGTGTGGGCGGGGCCTGAGTCTTTGCCCCGCCCACACATAGAGTAATTAATTAATTTATTTGTTTAAAAATATAGACGATCCAAACAAGGACGCACACGAATGACGTATGTGCATTTCTTGTCGCAGATAGTGACGCATGAAACCGCAAATCTCCGTTTTCGCACGTCCACACGCAAACGCAAAAACTGAGTTTTTCAAAATCTCCACCTTGGCCGGAGTTTTCAAAAATGGCGGTTTTGACTGAAAAAAAAACTCCGTTTTTGTGTGGACGGCAAACCAAAACCGATAAAAATATATGCGTTTTCAAAACTACCTAGCTACGTGTAGAGCGGGGCTTGAGTCTTTGCACTACGGCCTATTTTGGATATGCACTGTCTGCTGTAATTTTTCAAGATTTCGTTGCGTTATTGTTCATTATGAAAGAAAAGCTGATGAGAAATGGAGATTTGGATCTTGGAGTTTGGATTTTAAAAGGGAAACCATCTCTTTTGTTGGTTGGCGTCACATGAACCAACCTGGCACGACTTTGGCCTTAAAAAAAAGACAGAAAGATGGAGTTTAGAATATTCAGTCCCACACACACACATTATTTGACAGTCAAACTAACGTCTATTCTTTGGGTCTGATTTGATCGTTCAAATCTTTTTCTTATTGTACAGGTTTTTTCTTAGATGATTAAATCTTTAACATTTCATTGTTCTTTTTAAAAATTGTAAATATACGTCAATTCTTGGAATTGTGAGTTAATTTTTGCCATAAAAACAAAAACATAAGGAATGAATGTTAATAAAGATTTATTTGTGCATTTCATGTTAAACACAGAGATGAAGTATAAGCTTTAGTTTCACTAACGACCTGCTGGGACAGTTTCAACGTTTCCTGACATCCAGCTCAAAATGAGCAGATAGTGATGATAACGCCTGAAAATGAAGGTGGACGGGGGCGATGAAGGGGTCCGATAAAAGACAGTGGTGTATTCTTCTCTTTCTGTCTGTAAATACCTTCTGCGTTGGCGACTCTGCTCTCCTCTTTGTTTAGCCTAACATGACTTGTACGGTTATCAGAACTACTATGGATGTTAAATAACAAAGTGCTTATGTGATCTGGTTTCTGGGTCTTTATTTCTCTTCTCTTTTGCATGCTTATAATAAAACCTCAACGCTCTGTGGAGCCCTCGAGCTCTTGGGAAAAGCGTTCCAGAGCCGTGTTGCAGCTGCCTGGAAGGCCCTGTCCCCCATAGTGGAGAGTTTGATCCTTGGTTGGTGCAGGCAGTAGGAGTAGCCTCGGACAGTGGTGTGGAGGGTTAGGAGTTCTTCACCTTTAATGAATATTTCCAACCACAACCCTGAGCATTGAGGTCTTAATTTTAATGTGTCAAAGCTAAAAACAGTAAAGAATATATTAAAACTAGACAACCTGCTAGATTGACAGGCGGATCGGTGCAGCGTCAGCAATAACTAGGACGCTGCATCGGTCCGTCGTTGTAAAGAGAGAGCTGAGCCGAAAAGCAAAGCTCTCAATTTACAAGTCGATCTACGTTCCAACCCTCACCTATGGTCACCAGCTGTGGGTGGTGATCGAAAGAATGAGATCGCGGATGAGACCCACGATCTCATGAGATTCTTTCGGGTCTCATCCCGAAAGAATGAGACCCGCGAAGGAATGAGATCGCGGGTACAAGCGGACGAAATAAGCTTCCTCCGCAGGGTGGCTGGGCTCTCACTCAGAGATCGGGTGAGGAGCTCTGCCATCCGGGAGAAGCTCGGTGTTGAGCCGCTCCTCCTCCATGTCGAGAGGAGCCAGATGGGGTGGTTCGGGCATCTGGTCAAGATGCCCCCCCGAGCGCCTCGCGGGCGAGGTATTTTGGGCACGTCCCATCGGGAGGAGATCAAGAGGCAGACCCCGGACCCGCTAGAGAGACTATGTCTCACAGCTGGCCGGGGAACAACTTGGGATCCTTCCGGGTGAGCTGGAGGAGGCAGCCGGGGTGAGTGAGGCCTGGGCTACCCGTTTGAGGCTGTTGCCCCCGCGACCCGACCCCGGAACAAGCGGAAGATGACGAAATGGAACGGAATAGACAACCTGCCATGCGGTACAAAGATGCCTGCAAGATGGATCTCAAGCCGTGCAACATCAACGCTGCAGATGTCGAGTCAGTGACCTCTGATCGCTATTGGTGGCGTGGAACTGTCAAAATCTGTATCAAGCAGGCCGAGGAGAACAGAGAGATCCACCACGAGGCCACAAAGACCCGGAAACAGCAAAAAAAAAAAAGGTCAGTCTGCCACTGCTCCCCCCCATGACTCATACCACCTAACACATTTGCAGTAAGTGTGGTAGGAGCTGCAGCTCCCGCATCGGCTTATTCAGCCACAGACGACGCGGCACGTACAAATAAGTATCCAAATGCAGACTCCATTTTTTCTAGAGCCAGAAGGATGCCAACAACAATTTAACGTATCCAACACTGATTAAAACAAAGTGTTTTGAAAAGGGGTCTAAAATTGTCAATACCTAACCTGGTGTCTTGTCACATCAGCAAAGATGTTTTTGGTTTTCTCTCAAATCTGAAAAGTTTAATCTTGTATTATCAGGACATTTAAAGCTAAAAAAAAAAACAAAAAACTATTTTGTTCATAGGACAACACAGAGACCCAATAATGAGTCCAAACTGGCTCATTATTGGAGGAGGCTCAACATATTCCAAACATTTTTACACTCATTAGGTTTACAAAATCCCCACATCAGTGATCTGCCTGCCTGGACGGGACATGGGCTTCACCCCCAGGTTGTAAAATAACCTGTTCAGTTATTTAAGTGGGGTTTTTTTAGTTTGTTTGGGCGTTTTTTTAGTCAAATTTCTAAAACCCATTGAAAGAAAAACTACTAATATTAAAGGTCCCCTATTATGCTTTTTTTCCCTTATTTTATCCTGTGCTATGTATCTGATATGCATAATTTTACATTCCGCCACAATCTCAACACAATAGTTTTTAAATACTACCCTGTTTAGGAGCGCAGTTTCAGACCCGGAAGTCAAAACAGCTTGTTTCAGTCTTTTTTTATTTTTTTTTTCCCGGGACCCGCCCCGTTGGTTGCGATTGGTTGTCATTCATTGTGATTTCCCTACCCACCCAGCACAGCGTGGAGCGGGAGGGGCGAGGTGTGCTTCACAGTAGAGTGAAGCACGGAAATGGGTGGATATCAGGGTGGAGAGCAGTTAGAAGTGGGGGAGGGTGTTTGAGCTGCAGGGGGCTGAACAAAAAACAGATGTACGTCACTATGTTACACCAGTCGTTAGAGGTTTGGAGAACACGCCCCTTACTTTGACTTTAAATATCTCAAAATAGCATGAATCACAATAAAACACACTTTGGGGGATTGTTTGGGGTACTACTAAGTAAAATAAAAGGTTAAAACCTCATAAAAGTCAGTTTTGCATAATAGGGGACCTTTAAGGTATAGACTGTTTAAACAGAATTAAATTATTCAGCGCCACCAATCAGGTTGTGATACAGACCTAGAAACCGATTGTTCATCAAAGATTATTTTGTAGACTTCAAGAGGAAGTTTGTGATCATCAAGGTCAATAATTTTAAAGGTCAGGTTTGCACATTTTGAAAATTAGTCATAAAACATACATGAAGTTTGACTTTCCTCATGAAAAAAAGTATGGACACAATCCAATTGGTCCAATTTTATTTATTTTGTGGATGTAAATTAAAACGTTTCTAAATGACAAGGTATTTGAAATAAAATTTTCTATAAATTTATTTTAGAAAAATAATTTAATTAAATCTAACTTTCTAACTGAAGCACTTTGAATGATAATGAAAGAGCTTGTAGGTAAACTAGGTTTAATTTTTGGTACCATTGCTGGTGTCTTGCTGGTCAAGCTCACTGCTACCACTAACTGACCATTAGGTATACTGTGTGATGAAACCAGGGATGCAGAAAAGAACAGTAAATCTGAACTTTCAGGGTTTAATCTTGACCTTTTGGATGTAGATACCACAGATTGCCACTAGGTGGTGCTGTTGTTCAACATAAACTCAAACATGGCCACACACACACACACTTCTTCTTTCGGCATTTCCCTTCAGGGGTCGCCACAATCAGAGGTGTCAAAAGTACCAACATTTCCTACTCAAGTAGAAGTATAAATACCGAGTTAAAAAACTACTTTAGTAAAAGTAGAAGTATCAACTCAAGTTTTCTACTTAAGTAAAAGTAAAAAGTAACCTATTTTAAAACTACTTAAAGTAAAAAAAGTAAAAGTAATTTTCAGAAAAAAAGGAATATTGTTAACAAAAGCGTATGAACATATTTTTTAACTATTATCACATGCTTTAAGGAGCAGAAAATATGATAATAAATGAAAGTGTTTTGGTGAAACTTTATGAATCAGAATTATTTATTTCTTAATAATGGAACCAGCGCATGGAACCAGCGTTGCCAGGTGGGAGGTGCTGGATAATCGTACTAATGACGTAAAATTATCGTATTTTACAAAAAATATCGTACACCCAGTAAAACCACGCCCATTGACAAAATAACACCCTTTACATGCACTCGTAAGGCAGTGGGAGTGAAGGAAACACACAGGAGGCAAAATCCTTGGATTCTTTTTCTAAAATTTTAAGAACTGTAAAAATGAAAAAATAACCAGAGAAACAAGATTTTAAAAAAACAGTAGGGGCGGGACCTAGGAGACGGTGTATATAAATTTATATTTATACATATCTACATATATATGTGTACATATAAGGTTTTTTAATATTAACCCAAACATCTTCATGATACAAAATCTAAGCGATGTGTAGTTTTAATCTCCTCAGTCAGTCTTTATAAACTAATCAATAACATTTTGGATGCTTTTAAGCACAAATACTTCATCCACTACTATTTATGGATTAATCAGTTCAATCAGCTTTGTTTATGAAGATAAAATAGTGCATCACAGGTCAAAGTTATTTTTATAAAAATACCATCTACAACATTTTCAGCAAAGACGTTTACAATAACCTAAGACTGAAAATAATAATAAAACATTTCTTTGCTATTGTTGTTTTTTTTTTTAAAAAAACTGATAATTCAATCAAAGTTCAGTGTTGCAGCATCAGAAACACTTTGATTTCCGAGCCCGAGTCTCAAACACGGAAATTGACGTCCTTGCTCTTTAAAAGTTTGTAGGCGGGGCTACTCGCCCCAAATTAATGATTGACTGGACCTTTCAGCCAATCATTCATCTGTTCCTTTGTTTGATGCATTCAGGGTTCATAAAAAAAAAAAAAATCCGACAAACAGTCGCGGCTTTATAACGGTGACAAAATGGAGAAAGTAGCGACTACTTTTGATAAAATTAACGAAGTAAAAGTACAGATAATTGCATAAAAAAGTAGTGAGTAAAAGTAAAAAGTAGACAAAAAAATAATTACTTCGTTAAAGTAAAGATAACGAGATTTTCTACTTGAGTAAGGTAACGAAGTAGTCTTACTTCGTTACTTGACACCTCTGGCCACAATAAGTCAGTTTCTTCCATCTAACCCCATCTGCTGCATCTTCCTTGGTCACACCAACTATCTTCATGTCTTCCTTCACTGTATCCATGAACCTCCTCTTTGGTCTTCCTCTAGTCCTCTTTCGTGGTGGTTCCAAATCTAGCATCCTTCCGATGTACTCTCTTTCTCTCCTCTGCACATGTCCAAACCATCTCAGTCTGGCCTCTCTGACTTTATCTCCAAAATCTCTAACATGTGCTGTTCCTCTGATCCTGCCCATCCTGGTCACTCCCAGAGAGATCCTCAGCATCTTCATCTCTGCTACCTCCATCTCTGCTTCCTGTCTTTTCTTCAGTGCCACTGTTTCTAGACCAAACAGCATGGCCGGTCTCAACGCGGTTTTGTACACTTTTCTTTGCATTTTAGCTGAAACTCTTCTATCACACATCACACCTGATACTTTTCTCCTTACTTCTTCTACTTCTTCTACACGCTTCTACACGCTTCTTCACCTCTTTTCCACACTCTCCATTGCTCTGGACTGTTGATCCTAGATACTTAAAATCTTCCACCTTCTTTATCTCTTCTCCCTGTAACCTCACTTTTCCATTTGGATCCCTCTCATTCACACACATGTATTCTGTTTTACTCTGACTAATCTTCATTCCTCTTCTTTCTAGTGCAAACCTCCACCTCTCCAGCTTTTCCTCCACCTCTTCACTCCTCTCACTACAGATCACAGATCAGGTCTTTCACTACACGTGGATTTAAATTTGAGGTGATACCACCCAATAAAGATCCAAAAACTCAATAAAAAACTCTAGACTTGTGATTTTTGGGGGCGGAGCCAATATAAATGTGACTATTTTAAAGCCAAACATGAAACAAATTTCCCGCCCTTTTGAAAATGTTCTCCTAAAAGGTTTTTTTTCCCCCCAAATGCTTCTTATGTGGAATTTACGTTAAAATATCTGTATTTAAATCTAAGAGGAAGTTTAGAATCAAAAACAACCGGGTGGCTGCAGGTCATAAATAGTCAGTTTAAAGCTCACTTTGTCATGAAAGCACCCACAGGACTACATCTGACATTCAAGGGAAGTCTAACCTGGTTTGACAAATTACTTGTTGAGAAATCCTTCGTCTTTCAAGATAAACTGTGTCATGCGTGATTCACTAGTTGTCTTTGTTCATAATAATCCACCTCCAGAGGAAACCCCGACGTCCACGTGAGAGTTCGAGGACTTGATGAGTGAAAGAATCAGGACAAGTATTCGTTACTTTGTCTTTACTAAGGTCTGTCCAACTTCACATAAGCATTATGGATGATAAAAAAAGCCTAGAAGGCCCGACGTGGAGCAGATTGAACGAAACCTGGATCAAATTGTCCTTCAGTGCTGCTTGATTTCAAGTCTTACTTGTGAAAACATATTTCTGAAGCTTAGTTACAGATTGGTCATTTATTTAACTGACAAAAATGACCGACAAAATTTACTTAAATTTTAGTTAATACTACGACTACCAGAATTCTGGAACTACTAGAACTCCCACGTCCGTCAATTTGACGATTAGCGCTATGGCGGTGACGTCATATACCGAAGTTCCTCAGGGACTGACAGAAACCTTCTCAAAACCATTTTTGCTCACCTAGATTTCGCCTGAGTGACGCCACAACGGTTACTAGGCAACAGTAACCGCGCCACGGTCAGGCGCGGGAAAAAGTTATAACGTATTTAATAGAGGCGTCAAAATGATGGGTGTGGGAGGTCAGAGTTTTAGTGTTTTATTTCAGTTTAATTACAACTTCTTCTTCGGAACAATATACAAAAAAAAAGGTGAAAAAGCCGAGGAACGTCAAAGATCCACGTAACTACAATAATTAGACGTCAACTTCTGAGAACAGTCAAATTGACTGGTTTGGTAGTTCTAGTGTTAAAAACAATAGAAATAATAAAAAATAAATTTTATTCCAAATCGTTTTTTGAGATCTGATCAGTCTAGTCTAACTCATGTCATCTTTCTGTTTTTCTTGCCGTTGCCAAAAACTTGTCTTCTCAGATTTTTATCACATCTAAAACTGATGAGGTGTGAAAAAAGTGAAAACATTTGGAAAGTTTTTTTTTCTTTTAAACTTTAAGATTCTACAGAGAATCAATGTTTTGACTTATTTTATTCATTTTTCACTTAGTAAGGGTCAAACCAAGGGTCAGAAAAGAGAACAAATGAGAAGTCTGATGGATTTGGGAAGGTCATGAGAACCTTTTTTCTTGCTGGTCTCCTCGGTTAGCTTATCGGAGCGAACCCCACGAGGTCCCCCCATCATTTACTGAGAAATTAGAAGCTACGGAGTCATTGTTTTGATTTAAAACATTTTATTACACTATTTTGAATTGGAAATAAATCAAGATTGAAGTCTCTGCAGGCTGTGAACTTTTGACTTTTTGAAGATTAAATAGAAAAAACAGTTCAGATTGGGGTTTTGTTTTTTGGGGTTTTTTTTTTTTTTTTTTTTTTGCATATTTGTCTTTGAAAAATTTAGTCTGCAAAGAAATCTCAAATAATTTGATTGTAATCCCATTTTAGAAATGAGTAAATCCAGCAGATATCTTACATATTAAAAGATTTAAATAATTACTTGTAATAAAATGACCAAACTTGATCTGCTGGTTCTTGTAACATAGATCCTATGAATGATGACAGAAACAGCCCGATGTGTCAGATTAACTCTGTAAACTTGGATAAGATTTCATAGGATTGCTTTCTGAACCACAATTCAGAAACAAATGTTCTCATTCACCATGCTGATAGGATCATATTTCTTGTTTTCTGTTCCACGACCTGTGAGCTGTGGTTTAACACCTTCCCAACAGGCTTCGCTTGGAACGAAACATAGTTTTTTTTGTCGGTATAACAATCCCCGTAGAGTACGTAAACCAATATGAAATTTCTTTTCATGGCTGTACAGTCAGACTGACTGCATGACTGAACGACCTCACGAGTCTCTGTTTCAGTTTGAGCTTAAAATTAGCAAGAAAACTCAGATTGATGCTTCGGTGCTGCTGCTGGTGTGGAGGTACATCCTCGGCCCGTGTCAGGCTAGTTTGAACCAATGTGACCTGTTTCAACCAGACAAGCCTAAACACATGTTGTAGGTCATGTCTTTTTTTTAATTTTCCCAGTGAACCACTTTTTGAAGCCACTTTCATCAAAAATTGGGAAACAATGACTTGATCGGCTGTTTTACTTTAATAGCAGTACTTATTTGGCGTCCGTCGTGGTAAAGAAAGAGCTGATTTGAAAAGCAAAGCTCTCGATTTACAAGTTGATTTACGTTCCTACCCTCACCTATGGTCACTAGCTGTGGGTGGTGACCGAAAGAATGAGATCACGGATACAAGCGGCCGAAAAGAGCTTCCACCGCAGGGTGGCTGGGCTCTCACTCAGAAATCGGGTGAGGAGCTCTGCCATCCGGGAGGAGCTTGGTGTTGAGCTGCTTCTCCTCCAGGTCGAGAAAAGTCAGATGGGGTGGTTCGGGCATCTGGTCAGGATGCCCCCTGAGCCCCTCGCTGGTGAGGCGTTTCGAGCACGTTCCATCGGGAGGAGACCAAGAGGCAGAGCCCGGACCCGCTGGAGAGACTATGTCCGACAGCTGGCTGGGGAATGACTTGGGATCCTTTCGGGTGAGCTGGAGGATGCAGCTCGAATGAGAGAAGCCTGGCCGGTTGCCCCCGTGACCCGGCCCCGGATAAGCGGAAGATGACGGAACCAAACTGAACTTATTTGGCTATTTTTTTTAATTTGGTTGCATTTTTCGATCTTCCCAAAAAGGACAAACTCATCGTTAAACTGTCATTGACAAAAAATTTTTTTTTTTTTTTTTATTTTGCTGATTTTGTCCAAAGTGGAAGGTTTTTATTTTTAAAAAAATATTACATTCACGTCATTTTTTAAACTCTTTATTCATCAATTCCTTCTGAAATAAATTTGAATCAGTTTTCATTCACATTTTATTTTTCTACATTTACTATCATGCTACAATAAAATACAAAAAAATCTATAAAAATATAAACTCTTCAATCATTTTTAAGCTTATAAAATGTTGAATGATGACTTATATAAAAGGTGAATAAAGAAGAGGTCTTGGTAACAATCTTTCACTGAGTCATGTGAAGCTCTTGTTTCTGGAAGGGTCTTTCACTCTGGTTTCACTCCGGTGCAGCGTCGGCCCTGCAAGGACAAAGATTTACACACATAAAGTCAAGCTTTTTTAAATAAAAACCCCTGCTTCCTAAAGTTTAATCATCTAAAAGACGTCTGCATGAGTACATAATTCTGAACTTTTTATGATTTTAAACCTCTGAAGTTTGACTAAACTTAAATTCCACCGTTAATTTATTCAGTGGTTAGAGCGTTCGCCCGTGGACCACGTTCGCCACATTCTTCGGAATAAAACAACGTTTTTCTAATACTTTTAAAATTAGCTGATGTGATTGCTGAAAACATGTTCGAATCCCGTTCGTTCCGTTCCGTCGTCTTCCGCTCATCCGGGGCCGGGTCGTGGGGGAAACAGCCTCAGACGGGAAGCCCAGGTTTCTCTCACCCCAGCTGCATCCTCCAGCTCACCCGGAAGGATCCCGAGTCATTCCCCAGCCAGCTGTGAGACATAGTCTCTCCAGCGGGTCTGGGATCTGCCTCTTGGTCTCCTCCTGGTGAGACGTGCCTAAAACACCTCACCAGCGAATCGTCAGGGGGCATCTTGATCAGATGCCCGAACCACCCCATCTGACTTTTCTCGACCTGGAGGAGAAGCAGCTCGACTCCAAGCTCCTCCCGGATGGCAGAGCTCCTCACACAATCTCTGAGTGAGCCCAGCCATGTGAGGCGCTCGAGGGGCATACTGACCAGATGCCCGAACCACCCCATCTGGCTCCTCTCGACCTGGAGGAGGAGCAGCTCAACACCGAGCTCCTCCCAGATGGCAGAGCTCCTCACCCGATCTCTTAGTGAGAGCCTAGCCACCCCGCGGAGGAAGCTCAATTCGGCCGCTTGTATCCGCGATCTCGTTCTTTCGGTCACCACCCACAGCTGGTGACCATAGGTGAGGGTTGGAACATAGATCGACTTGTAAATCGAGAGCTTTGCTTTCTGGCTCAGCTCTCTCTTTACCACGACGAACCGATGCTGCGTCCTAGTTATTGCTGACGCCGCACCGATCCGCCTGTCGATCTCCCGCTCCATCCTTCAACCACTCGTGAACAAGACCCAAGCCCAAAGTCGAGGAGTTTAAGTATGATCGAATTCAACCCTGTAAACATATGTAATATTTTAGGAACATTCTGATACGGTATAAAAGCAAAGAATGCCGACAGACTTGAACGAGCTGGTAAAAAAAATGGACGTGTGGTTGGCTCACCCCTCTGCGTGGAGAAGGTGGCGAGGGACAGAATGAAAACAAAACTGTCATCTATCATGCTAAATCCCTCCTACTCCCTCTTTGAATCTGTGGACCATTTGAAAAGTAGGTTCAGCAACAGACTCCTGCAACCCTACTGCTCAAAGGAACGGTACAGAAAATCATTTCTGCCGTCCTCCAACAAAATTTCAAACTTTCTCTCACTTTTCACTCAAGTATTCGAGTTAATACTTTACTCGGGAATATATTTAAAATGTTTTGATCATACGTTGATCATATTTTCTTATCGACTTTTTCAATTTTTTTTTTAGTTCATGATATTTTCGGATTTCAGGGCTTTTAATGAGTATTTTTAAAAAAAACAAACCAGATAAATTTAAGAAGAGTTGAGATTTTTTTCCAACAGCTGAATTTTTACTAAATTCAGTCATAATCTGTTTAGCTTTTTTTTTTTTTCATTTCATTTGCGTTATTAAAATATTAAACCCAGAAATCTCTGATACCTTATAATTCACTTTCTTGCAGTGTTTCTTCAACTTATCCACATGACGTTTCAGATCTTCCACCCAGGCTTCGTTGTGAGGGGCACAAAGATTCTTGTTTTTTCTGGTCACGATGCTGTAATGACACAAAATTAATTGATTTAATTCAAGATGATCTACGACATGTTTCGAGCCCAAATAAACTCACATGGTGGCGTCGATAGCGCAGCCTCTGGCCTGTGCGAAGTAGTTCACAGCGACTTGTTTAGGAATTTTTTTGTTTTTAACTGACAAGCAGCAGTTGAGTGGAATCTCTGCCTGCGTCACTGAAAGAAAAGAGACCGTTTGAGATGGATTAATGTCTGTGGGATGTATCTAGACTTTTGTAACCATGTTGAAGAAGGAAGTAAGCAGATTATATTCTGGGTCAACTTGAAGGGTTTTAAGTTCTAAATTAAAAACCAAATATGGTTAAATGGGGCTGCTGCTCGAGTCCTAACAAGAACTAGTCGGTATGATCACATCCTGTGCTCAGGTCTCTGCACTGGCTTCTTGTGGCTCAGAGAATAGACTAAAGCTCTGCTTGTGTTTAAGTCTCTCCATGGTCTAGCACTAAAGTACATCTGTGATATGTTAGTACCTTATGAACCATCTAGAACTCTGAGGACCTCCGTGACCAGCCTCCTGCTGGTGTCTAGAGTCAGGACTAAACATGGACCATCTAGAACTCTGAGGACCTCCAGGACCAGTCTCCTGCTGGGGTCTAGAGTCAGGGCTAAATATGGACGATCTAGAACTCTGAGGACCTCTGGGACCGGCCTCCTGCTGGTGCTTAGAGTCAGGGCTAAATATGGACGATCTAGAACTCTGAGGACCTCTGGGACCGGCCTCCTGCTGGTGTCTAGAGTCAGGACTAAACATGGACCATCTAGAACTCTGAGGACCACTGTGACCGGCATCCTGCTGGAGCCTAGAGTCAGGACTAAACATGGACCATCTAGAACTCTGAGGACCTCCGGGACCGGCCTCCTGCTGGTGTCTAGAGTCAGGACTAAACATGGACCATCTAGAACTCTGAGGACCTCTGGGACTGGCCTCCTGTTGGTGTCTAGAGTCAGGACTAAACATGGAGAAGCTGCATTTTATTTTATGGTGCAAAAGTCTGGAACAAACTTCCTGAGGCCGTGAGACAGGCCTCTAATGTGACAATGTTTAAATCTAGGCTGAAAACACTTCTGTTTAATTGTGCTTTTGATTAATTACTCTTTTTTTATGTTTCAATTTTTAATTTTTTAAACTTTTTGATTCTATGTTTTATAGGGGGTATTTTTATAAAACACCAGCTGTGGGTGGTGACCGAAAGAATGAGATCGCTGGGCTCTCACTCAGAGATCGGGTGAAGCGCTCTGCCATCCGGGAGGAGCTCGGTGTCGAGCCGCTCCTCCTCCAGGTCGAGAGGAGCCAGATGGGGTGGGGCAAGGTGTTTCGGGCACGTCCCACCAGAAGGAGACCAAGGGGCAGACCCCGGACCCGCTGGAGAGACGAAGTCTGACAGCTGGCCGGGGAACGACTTGGGATCCTTCCGGGTGAGCTGGAGGATGGAGCCAGGGTGAGAGAGGCCTGGGCTGCACGTTTGAGGCTGTTGCCCCCGCGACCCAACCCCGGAACAAGCGGAAGATGACGGAACGGAACGAATTCTATGTTTTGTGATTTTAATGCATTCTTTTTGTCCTCCTTGTGAAGCACTTTGAATTACGTTTTGTATAAATTGTGCTAAACAAATAGACTCGCCTTGTCTTAACGGTTCTGAAAGGGTGTGATAGATGTTCCAGGGTGGTATTTTTCCGTTTCACACTTTCAACAACATGCACATGTTTACAGGATACACAGAGCAAAGTGAGATGTGCATAAAACCTGTGAAAACCAAAACTAACTGAATTTCTCACCCCTTTTAAAACCCCCCACCCATTTTTTTTTTTTTAAACAAAGCATTTTATGTATTTTCCTTTTTTTTTTTTTTACTATTTTTGTGACTGTAGAAGCAATAAAATTTGATTTTATATGTAAAAACAAATAGCATAAAAATGGCATCTATAAGAGGATCATTACACAAGCAAAGAAGATTGAGGCATGAGTGGAAAAAGATTTTTTTTTTTTTTTTTAAATCTGAACTCTTATACACATTTCAATTCATTTTCAATTTAATTTCCAGTATGTTGTCAAAATAGTTTTGCGATTTACTTCTAAGCAGAACTTTAAATACCGGTAGTTAATATTTTAAGTTTTTTAATCACTTAAAAATATGTACAGAGGATCAAAGTACAGAAAAAATACTTTTCCCCACCCGTTCCAGCCTGCCTGCAAACGCTTCTTCACCTCTTTTTCACACTCTCCATTGCTCTGGATGATTTGGATTTTAAGTCTTATGTACTTAAAATCTTCCACCTTCTTTATCTCATCTCCCTGTAACCTCACTTTTCCATTTTTAACAAGCTGCTAAATTTAAACAGAACTGGTTGCGAACTAAAGTTTCATTTTGACTAAATTTTCTTGTTTTTTTTTTTTCTTCCGGATGGATTTGTTTTGACAAATTACTCAATTGTACATTTAAAAACCTTAATGATGACCTTCTCTAACAGAAACAAAAAAAAGTAAAAAAGGAACTCACATGTGAAGCAGTAGGTCAAAAAAATAATGCAGAATACGAGCTTGGCATCTCCCCACCGAGCCATGTCTGGTTTGTCTGGTTATGTTCAGTCTCTGTTTCTCTGGAGGAAAGTTGTCTGATGAGTTGTCTCCTCCTCTCACTACCTTCTGTGGTGTAAATGTGACTGGCTGCATGTAGGTCAGTTTATATACTATGACTGGCCAGTGCTTTCACTTTCTTTCTGGTGTCCTTCACGCCCTGATGTTTATTTAGTAGACTTTTAGTTACTTTTTTACTCGGATGATCTGTCTTTATGACATGTCGGTAAGATAAAGGCAGGTGATTTCAAAGAAGGCAGGATGATACGTGAAAAACCCTGAGGTCCAAAGTTTCTCATATCAGTTCAATAAATACATATTTGTGCAATTTAATATTTTTGGTTCTTTAAATTTTGCTCCAAAAAAGTTTAACCTCTGTTTTTGCTTTGAATATTAAAATGAATAAATAATACTAATGATTAAGTACAAATTAGGGGAGGCAAGGGGGGGTCTAGGTAATTTCAAACAACTGGAGTAAAAGAGTTGAGTTTTCTATTTGTCCCTTTTGAAAAATGAAAAAAACATAAAGACAAATTCCCGAAATGTGAGGCAAACATCACACAGACAAGATTAATATTCTACAAACTGCTGAAAAAAGTTCAACCAAGAGCCTTTATATAACTCCCAGTGAAGTATTTAATTTTTAACCATCCCTGTTAGTTTTTAGAAGGCGGGGACGTTCTTTGGTCAACGAGGACTGGTTGTGTTAACCAGTGGTTGGCCACCACACACGATCCATGCTCTCTGCACACAGGCAAACAAAATATTCTTATTCATGGATACTCATGTGCGTTTACATCAAGAAATGTATTTCAATTTATTCCCATGACTCTTTTGCTGGATGTAAATTTGAAAAAAAAAGTAAATTAGTCAGGTACGAGTTTTATTTTTACAAAGATCCATCTTCAGTGAGTCAGTCTAATCACTCTATAATTTTGCCCGTCTCCTGCATGGGCCTGTTCAGCTTTAGTTTCAGTTTAGCTTTACTAGATATGGGGCCTTGCTTTATCACAAGAACAATAACTGATTGTCAGTGTGTTTTTTATCTTTCTTTGTTGAGAAATGTTCCCTTTCTGATCAAAGCAAATTGTAGTTTTCATAGAAGTTAGGATGTAAGAAAAATCAAGAAAACCTTTATTTGGCCCCCAATGGGAAAATTAGAGTATGCAACAGCATAGGCACAGGAAGAAAAAACAAAACAAAAAAGGCAACATAGACAAAGGACAAAAATATGCGTTCAAAATACGCTATCGCACAGTTCTGGTGAGACTAGCAAAAAGAGCACATGGTTAAAATTGCTCATTGTGGAGTCACACACCAGAAGGAAGGAAAGACCTCCTGAATATCCCCCTCACACAGCGAGGGTGCAGACTGCCACTGCGTGGAGCGAGGGTGGAGCCTGCCACTGAAGCTGCTTTCTAGTGCAGACAGAGTGTCCTGCAGGGGGTAGGACTTGTTGGTCTAAAGCTATTTCTGTTCATTGTTAAGATACAGTTTAGGTTTGCATGTGAATTTGATGTCTTGGTTTGTTTGTTTTCAGATTTTGATCCATGGCGCTACGCACTCTATCCAGAATGAGACTGATTTATTCAGGCATGGCACTGTGGAGCCCTTTGGGACATCGACAACCATGGCTTTTCTTATGTAGACGAGGACATACGTATACTGGATCTCAATAAGGTGCTAAAAACGGCGGTGGACTTAGGGGTGAAGGGTTCCATTTATCTCTGGTTGGTATGGGTACAGGTATATGGACATTCATGTCAACAATAAATTAGACTTGTCTACCAACACATCGTCAATGGCACAACATCATCTACAAGAAAGGCCTAAGTAGACTCTACAACAGGCATGGGCAAGCTACGGCCCACGGGCCACATGTGGCCCGTTAAACATTTTAATCTGGTCCGCTGAACTAGATAAAATTAAATAAATAAACCTTGTTAATGTTTTATTTCCCATGCAATTCTGATGTTTTCTCACAAGATGGCGTACTCTAGATATGTTGGCTTTATTACAAAAACAACAACACTGCCAACAACATTGTCAGGGGATTTCAAACTTACATTTTGAACCTAGCGTGTCAGGGTTTTAGGATGTGGAATGAGGAGGACCCAATTGCGGAACATCAAACAAGGTTTATTAAAACAATTCATGTTAGTCTTTAAAG
This sequence comes from Neostethus bicornis, assembly GCA_902685375.1. NCBI lineage: Eukaryota > Metazoa > Chordata > Actinopteri > Atheriniformes > Phallostethidae > Neostethus > Neostethus bicornis. The sequence continues at coordinate 7,857,911 of LR738545.1, forward strand.
CAAAGGGCAATGGGTTAACTCAGGATTTCAAAAGTTCAAATAATAACAAAGTTCAAACATGGTCAGGCAACCAGGGTGACCTGGCTGGAAGAGATGGTGAGACCTGACAGGGAAGCCCGGGGTGATTGTCCTTAAATAGATGGCAGAGTGCACAGATGTGTGGAATCAGGAATCATCCTCAGGTGACCATAATCAGGTTGATTAGGAAAATCCAGGGCTCACTGTGGTGGCAGGTGAGGGATCCTGACATAACGCGCTACATGAACGTTTTTTATGAGTTAGGGCGCTTGATTTTAACGTTAGCGCACTACATCATGTGCATGTAGCTACCCTAATGGCTTTCCATATATAGTGTGCTTGTTTACCAAAGCATGCCATCCATCTGCTCCTGTTATGACCCCTTGGTCAAATGTTAGAACCCAATGTGGCCCCCGAATCAAAAAGTTTGCCCACTCCGATCTACAACTTAGAAAGCTCAAGTCCTATAGGCTTTTTTCGTGGTCTACTTCAGAGTCTAATAAAAAAGGGGCTCTCAGGATCCTCACAGCAAATGCCTAACCTGTATGAGGAGGTGTCTATTTGGGTTTGAGGGTGCATCTTTGGTAGTATTCCTTGTGATACACATGCTGCTGTTCCACGTGTTCTAAGTATCATTTGAGATTAAATGAATCATAAAGATAAGAAGTGGAACATTGTGAATCGGTCTGATCAGACCACTCTATTGTGTCTCAGTAAACTCGTTGAACTTCCCGATTTAGCCTTTCACTGGTAAAGCCATGTTTCCTGTGAACTCGTTTCCACATATTCTGCAAACTGCGGCTTTCTCTTTCTCCAGCTGTTTTCTGTGGTTCATGTTACCGAAAATAAACCTCTTAATACCGTATTTTCCGCACTATGAGGCGCACCGCATTATAAGGCGCTACAGTAAAGGCTGGGGTTACGTTATACATTCACTAAATGGTGCTGCGCTAAAGGGAATATGAAAAAAAAAATATAAAATTAAAAAAACAGTCAGATTGGTCAGTCAAACTTTATCAACAATTACTTTATTAACAATTACTTTAGTAACAATTACAAAACAGCTTTTTGTACATCTATGTTGAACATCTACGTTCCAACCCTCACCTATGGGGTTGGCTGTGGGTGGTGACCGAAAGAATGAGATCACGGATACAAGCGGCCGAAATGAGCTTCCTCCGCAGGGTGGCTGGGCTCTCACTCAGAGATGGGGTGAGGACCTCTGCCATCCGGGAGGAACTCGGTGTCGAGCCACTCCTCCTCCAGGTCGAGAGGAGCCAGATGGGGTGGTTCGGGCATCTGGTCAGGATGCCCCCCGAGCGCCTCGCGGGCGAGGTGTTTCGGGCACGTCCCACCGGGAGGAGACCAAGAGGCAGACCCCGGACCTGCTGGAGAGACTATGTCTCACAGCTGGCCGGGGAACGACTTGGGATCCTTTCAGGTGAGCTAGAGGATGCAGCCGGGGAGAGAGAGGCCTGGGCAACCTGACCCCTGAACAAGCGGAAGATGACGGAACGGAACAAAACAGCTTTCTGTTTTTACTCCCAAAATGAATAAACAGCTGTTTTATTATTTTCACCGAGATAAAGTATTAGTATTTTTGTGACACAGTTTATCTTTCATTGGAGATAAACTCTGTTTAGTCTTGTTTACTTGGCGCAGCGCATCATCTTGCTTCCTCCACTTCCTCTTCATTGATTCATTAATGTTAAACTCACTTGCAGCGGCTCTATTCCCGTGTTCTACTGCGTGAACGATCGCCTTGAGTTTTAACTCTGCGGTGTAACAGTGTCTATTGGTAGGAGCCATTTCCGGGTCACAAACACCCAAATGGAAATGAAATGCCCTTTCATATATCCCAGCATGCACAGCGCACTACTTATTCTACGGGGGAAATGGAGTCGGCGGCTGCTTACCGCAGTTGCGACACCTGTTGTAGCTTAATATTAACCCATATATAAGGCGCTCCTGGTTAAAAGGCGCATCGTGGACTTTAGAGAAAATTTAAGGTTTTTAGGTGCACCTTATAGTGCGGAAAATACGGTAGTTATTTATTTCTTCCTTTCAGATTGACCTTTGTGACCAATGGCATTCTGGACAAAGAGCAAATGTGGGTTTCTTTCTCCCACATGAGGCCCGTGTAGCTTTTGGTGAAATACTTTCGATTTCATGGAAATCATTACTGGATGTGTGCCAAGTCTCCACCTTCCTGGAATTTTCCCCTGCTCGAGAAGTTACAGTAAAAGAAAAAAAAAAAAAAAACTTTGCTGGCAAGAATCCAGTCTGTCCAGATGAATTCAGGTAAATGTTCCAGGAAACAATGTTTCTCCTTCCCTGGCTGGCATGAAATGACATGTTTTATTATCTCTAACGAATGCATTGACAAACATCTGAATTCTTTCATATAAAAGTAAATAAAAAACAATTATTTTATTGGTAATTTATTGTGCAACCTGAAGCTTGTCCAACTTTTTTATGACTGAAAGTTTCAGTTGAGGCGACGAGCTTCTGCTTGGCAACAGGTTCTCCCAAATTATTCATTCATTCATTCATCTTCTGAACCGTCCAGAGGGTCCCGGACTCTAACCCGGTTGATTCAAAGCGAAAGGCAGGGTACACCCCAAACAGGTCACCAGTCTGTTGCAGGGCCACACACACACAACCATTAACCCACACTCATTCCCACTGACATTTTTTAGCGGACAATCAACCTAACACACATGTTTTTGGAGGGTGGGAGGAAACTGAAGTACCTGGAGAAAACCCACACTTACACGGGGAGAACATGCAAACTCCACACAGAAAGGACAGTGTTCGAAACCTCGTCCTTTTCCCAATTAGTTAAAGATATTTTGACTTCTTTGATCATTCGTTTTCTGAACCGCTAATTAGTAATGGGGTCGCGTGGAGTGGCGTAGCCTATCCCTGCTGATTTCAGGCGAGAGGTGGGGTACACCCCAAACAGGTCACTATTCTGTTGCGGGATGACACAATCACAACCATTCACACACTCATTCCTCGGGGCGATTTCTTAGTGGCCAATCAACCTAACATGCATGTTTTTGGAGGGTGGGAGGAAACTGGAGTACCCTGGGAGAACATGCAAACTCCACACAGAAAGGTCAGTGTTCCAAACCCTGCCCCACTCCAGGACTTGAACTCTGACTTTCTTGCTGTGAAGCCACTGCGCTAATCACTGCACCACCGTGCAGCCCGAGTTTGACTGGTCATTGGGTAAAATATTAAGGATAAAAAGCATCAGTCCCTCGTCATTCATTCATATCATTCATAATGATAAGTATCTAGGATCAACAGTCCAGAGCAATGGAGAGTGTGGAAAAGAGGTGAAGAAGCGGGTGCAGCCAGGCTGGAACGGGTGGAGAAAAGTATCAGTTGTGATGTGTGATAGAAGAGTTTCAGCTAAAATGAAAGGAATAGTGTACAAAACCGTGGTGAGACCGGCCATGCTGTTTGGTCTAGAAACAGTAGCACTGAAGAAAAGACAGGAAGCAGAGATGGAGGTAGCAGAGATGAAGATGCTGAGGATCTCTCTGGGAGTGACCAGGATGGACAGGATCAGAGGAACAGCACATGTTAGAGGTTTTGAGATAAAGTCAGAGAGGCCAGACTGAGATGGTTTGAACATGTGCAGAGGAGAGAGAGAGAGTACATCGGAAGAAGGATGCTGGGTTTGGAACCACCAGGAAAAAGGACTAGAGGAAGACCAAAGAGGAGGTTCATGGATACAGTGAAGGAAGACATCAAGATAGTTGGTGTGACTGAAGAAGATGCAGCAGATAGGGTTAGATGGAAGAAACTGACTTGCTGTGGCGACCCTTGAGGTGAAATGCCGAAAGAAGAAGAAGAATTCATAATGATAACAACAAATGTGTGAAGAACAGATCGGGCATTCTTTAGACTTTTATATGTCTGGTATTTTGGGAGTGTTTCCACAAACATCACTGTCCACTTGGTTTTGTTTTCTTTAGAAGATTCCACTTGAGGGTTTTCCTTGTCATTTCTTTCATGAGGCGGTACTAATAGAAGAACCGCTCTACTCGTCATTGTAAATTATAATGATAGGATGCATTGTGGAAAAAAAAAGACACACCTTGAAACTTTGAGCAGAGATAAGAAAACAATGCATCATGGAGACAAACCGAAAGCTTGTCTGGATTTACAAGAAAAGAAAACCAATGAAAAGAGGAGACTGTGATTTACTAGTTCTGGTTTGTTTATCGAGAAAAGACATTCATTCATTCATCTTCTTATCCGTCTGTCCCTTTCAGGGTTGCGGGGGTGCCGAAGCCCATCCCGGCTGATTTAAGGCGAAGGGCAGGGTACACCCCGAACAGGTCACCAGGCAATACACATACAACCATCCACACATACACTCATTCCTAGGGGCAATTTGGCACCGGCCAATCAACTTAGCATGCATGTCTTTGGAGGGTGGGAGGAAACCGGAGTACCTGGAGGAAACCCACGCAAACATGGGGAGAACATGCAAACTCCACACAGAAAGGACAGTGTGGAGTCCTCACCCGGGACTCGAACCCACGACCTTCTTACTGTGAGGCCACTGCGCCACCGTGCTGCCCGAGAAAAGATATTTACGGTCGAGTTTTCATGTGTGATGCAGTTGCCGTTTTACACTGCTTTTTTTTTTTTGTTTTTTAATATACTTAATTAATCCCTCACCGGGAAATCTGTGTGCTGCATTATACCGCAGCAGGCTGCCACCTACAACAGTGCCATCGGGGGAAGGGGGTTAGATGTCTTAGATGTCTTCTCCAAGGACCCTAGACGTGAAGTCAGTGGGATGCGAATTTCCGGTTAACTTCCAGTCCGTGGGTGAACGCTCTAACCACTGAGCCACCGTCTCCCCTCTTTTTTGAATTGAAAATACTTTATTAATCCCCGAAGGGAAATTTGATGCTGCGTTGCTAACATCTCGATGCCTTCCCGGTCCGCTTACACGGTGTAAAAGCTGGCGACTGGACAGTCAAAACAACAGTCCATAATGAGCCCACGAAGTCAGACTTCAATGAAGCACACCAAAGTGACCCCTCCACATTCCTGCTGGGTCAGAATGAGCGTCCCCAGTTCCTCCATCTTGATCGAACATCTGCATGTCAGGTTGATTGGCTGCTATGAAACTGCCCCTAGGAATTAGTGTGTGTATGGATGGCTGTGTGTATGTGTATGAGTTGGTCCAAGCAACAGACTGGCAACCTCTTTGGGATGTACCCTGCCTCTTGCCTAAAATCAGCCGGGATAGGCTCCGGCATCCCCCAAGACTCTATTAACAATAAGCAGTTCAGAAGATGAAAAGAAATTATCTGTGAATCACATTTAACTGGATAAAGTAATTTCTAAAAAAAAAAAAAATCTATCTCCGACAAACTTTTGCCAATAGACCTGGTCCGACGTAAGCTTGTTTCCTATCGTTAGGACTGGGAAGGATGGTGATGACCTGACCTGGAAGTCAGGAGAGACTGTCTTTAAATAGGCACTAGGCTGACCATGCACAACTGATTAGCAACAGGCTAATTAACCAGGTGTTTGGGATCAGGTTGCGATCCAGGAAAGAGAAGAAGGTCCATGGCTTTTTCTGGTGGCAGGTGAGGGGATCAATAAGTTTCTATTAATAGCTAGACACACCTTTGAGGATTAGATTCAGACGATGTGGATTGTGATCATCTTAAAAACTGAGTAAACACAACTTTAAAATCCCAGGAGGTCTGCCTTTTTTATTTGGGTGATCTTTGGAGACACAGACAGACCTGGTTTCCTGTTTCCAAATACAGACACACTTTAATATTTTTCAGTGAAGCATGAGTTATTCTTAAAGCAGCTTCTGTGTCACCTTTTCATTGAAAGTAGATGATCTAGTTTCTAAATCACAGACGTTTATTTTAATTGTTTTTATAAAATGTAAATAAGATATTGAAGCAAGAAATATTACAACAGTCTGCAAACAAAGAAACCAGGACTGGAGCTTTTGGAGAATCATTTTTATCCAAGTTTGGGTGTAAAAATGTAGCTTTGACCGTGTCAATAAGTAGATTAACGTTATTTTTTATTTGACTGTTTTTGATCTCAGTGCTTCATTTCTTCTTTTTCTCCTTTTGGGATTTCCCTTCAGGGGGCGCCACAGAGAGTCAGTTTCATCCATCTAACCCTATCTTCTGCATCCTCTTCGGTCATGCCATCTTTATGTCTTCCTTCACTGTATCCATGAACCTCATCTTTGGTCTTCCTTTAGGCCTCTTTCTTGGTGGTTCCAAATCCAGCATCCTTATGCCGATATACTCGGTCTCTCTTCTCTGCACATGTCCAAACCATCTCAGTCTGGCCTCTCTGATTTTATCTCCAAAACCTCTAACATGTGCTGTTCCTCTGATCCTGTCCATCCTGGTCACTCCCAGAGAGATCCTCAGCATCTTCATCTCTGCTACCTCCACCTCTGTTTCCTGTCTTTTCCTCTGTGCCACTTTTTTTAGACCAAACAGCATGGCGGGTCTCACCACGGTTTTGTACACTTTTTCTTTCATTGTAGCTGAAACTCTTCTATCACACATCACACCTGATACTTTTCTCAACTCATTCTAGCCTGCTTGAACACGCTTCCTCACCTCTTTTCCACACTCTCAATTTTTCTGGACTGTTGATCCTAGATACTTAAAATCTTCCACCTTCTTTATCTCTTCTCCCTGTAACCTCACTTTTCCATTTGGATCCCTCTCATTCACACACATGTACTCTGTCTTACTCTGACTAATCTTCATTCCTCTTCTTTTTGGTGCAAACCTCCACCTCTGCCGCTTCGTCTTCATTTATGTCCTTAAAATAACAGCTTAAGTTTCATCTAAACAAGCTTCTTTTCAAAATTTTTGCTGTTTTTCAAAATAGTAGAAATAATAAAATTTAAATTAACTCCACAGTACAACCACATTTTTACAAAATTGTACAAAATTTTATTTCAGATCAGAACATTTCAAAATAATGTCTTTGCTGTTTTCTTGGCAAGAAAAACAGCTTACAGTACTGTGATAAAAAAAAAGATCTCAGAGAGAGAAAAAAACTTTTCACAATTACCCAAAAAGATCAACAGAATAGATCAAATAGTTAAATCAAATAAAATGTGAATAGATGTGATAAATAAGATTTAAAAAAAAGCTACAAGTTTTATTTGAAATGTTGCATCATTTTCAGACTTTTGATCGTCTTCTTCTCCAAACAGCTGGAAACTGGAAAAAAAAAGAAAATCAGTGAGTGGTTTTCATCTTAAAATCACAATTATATTTCACATGCATTGCAAATTGAAGTGCAAATGAGTGAAAATTGTAACGAAACACTACCAGTTACTAGAAATCAAAAATTGCATGCATCTGCATGTAGAACGTGTCACAAATTAACCTAATAAATCACAACCAATAAAACTACTATTAGTTAAATGTTTTAATGCAGATGTCAAATTGCATGCAAGTTAAAAAAAAATCATTCATATAATTCATATCATCATTTACCTTTTTTTTCTTTACTGCTGGTTTGGTCTTTTGTCCAGGATATCAATGAGTTTCTGCACCCATGGGTGGTTTTTAGCAGGTACAGAGCACAACTGTTTTCCCATCTTTGTGATGAACCTAAGAGAGCAAGTTAAAAAAGTGTCATTGTGTTGCTGATCATGAATTTATAGAGAAGTAAATCCATAAATATGAAGAAGATTTTCGCTTACACAGTGGCATCAATACCGCAGCCCATCCCTGCCTCCTGAATTTTGTAGCTCTGAATACGGGCAGCAGGCAGAGGTTTGGCGCTTGTTCGCAGGCAGCAGTCCGGTGGTACCTCAGCTGCAGAAGAACAAAGAAATAAATTCAAAATTCAAAACTTATCGCAGTTTAATTTGATCCCGAAAGGTGCAAATATTCACCTGATACAAGCCCAAGGCAGATAACACCGAGGAAAATCAAAGCTGCAACTTTAGAGGCCATGTCTCCGTTTTCTGGCAGTTGGTCTGTTTCTAGCTTGTCTGCTTCAGAAGAGTGAAGGTGCTGCTGTGATTTAGGAAGCCAGCAGCAGGTGAATTTATACAGATGTTCGATAGAAACTGAAAGTTTGTTTTGTGCTCACTGACTGGAAATGAGAAAAAAAACTTGGCACCAGATTCACACATGACTCAAAAAACAGTTTAACTTTTTTTTTTTTTGCATTCTTCCCTGAGGCTAGGCAGGTTTTTAAAAGCACTGTTTAGATTTTCCGCTCATTGTTGCAGCACAGAAGCTGTTATTGGTGTGTGCCGACCTTCATTACCCGTTCAAAGTCCACCGCACCTCTACGTTCCCACGCAAAAAATTTAAGAGGCTGATTTTTTGGGGGGGAAATAGCATCGAGAACCGAGACATAACCGCAAAACTGAACGATTCATTATCATTCCATTCTGTTGTCTTCCGCTTATCAGGGGGTCACGGGGGCAAAAGCCAGGAAGCCCAGGCCTCTTTCGCCTTAGCTGCATCCTCTAGCTCACCCAGAAGGAGACGTTCCCCGAAGTGTACCCCGGCCAGCTGTGAGACATAGTCACTCCAGCAGGTCCGGGGTCTGCCTCTTGGTCTCCTCCAGGAACGTGCCTGAAAAAGCTCACCAACGAGGCGCTCGGGAGGCATGCTGACCAGATGCCCTAACCACCCCATCTGGCGTCTCTCGAACTGTAGGAGTAAAAGCTCCTTCCAGATGGCAGAATTCCTCACCCGATCTCTGAGGGAGAGTCCAGCCACCCAGCAGAGGAAGCTCATTTCATCCACTTGTATCCTAGATCTTGTTCTTTCAGGTCACCAGCTGTGGTTGGTTTAAAAGGCTTTAGAAACAAAAACTACTGAAGCGGTTTTATTGGGTTGATTGTGCAGTTAAAGTTATATCCAGTTGTTGTAAATCACACTGGATTCACATACTGTATTATTTTTGTGTTTTTGAAAACTTTATTTAAAGATTTTTCATTTTTTATACAGACACACACAAAAAAAACAACTTTAAGTCAAGTTATATAAAGTTACAAAATAGAGATGATTAAAGAACATGTCAACCAGTAGTATCTATCTGAGACTTGTAAAATATTTGGATCAGACATGAAACAAAAACAAACAAACCCAAAACAAACAAATCACAAACATAAGCTGCAGCTTTCTCCATTATTTTTGTGTTTTTGGACCTAACTGAAGTGTATTTTTTTGCTCAGGGTTTTTGTGGCAGTGCAGATGGTACATATATAATGTGTTTTTTTTCTTCATCAGCCGGGATGGGCTCCGGCACCCCCTGCTACCCTTACGGGATAGACGATTAAGAAGGTGACTGAATGTCTGATCACTGTTGTAGTCAAAGCTTATTGTATGATACCCTCCCCTGCCACCAGAGGGAGTCCTGGACCTCCCCTCATCACACTGATTAAGGACACCTGAGGGTGATTAGTCTGATGATGCCCATACAGCTAGACAGATTTGTGTCCATTGAAATAATGGAAATACTGTCAAGATGACCAGATTTGTTATATCTGTTTAAAATTCAGTGTGTTGAAATAGTTTTTCTGTCCTTTTTTCTTGGAACGACATTCCTCACAAGCCCAGACTTGAGAGGATGGTGGCATATAGTTTTCCCGAAGATGCACAGGAAAAATAGTGGTTAGCACAGTGGCCTCACAGCAAGAGGGTTTGGGTTCGAGTCCCAGATATGGCGAGGCTTTATACACTGGCCTTTCTGCATGTAGTTTGCATGTTCTCCCTATGTTAGTGTGTTTTTTTCTCTTGGTACACTGGTTTGCTGCCACCGTCCAAAAACATGCGTGTTAGGTTGATTGTCCACTATGAAATTGCCCCTAGGAATGAGTGTGGATGTTTGTGTGTGTATGGCCCCGTGTGTACGGCCCCATGTTTATGTATGAAATGTTAGTGGCTTATGAACCATCTAGTACTGTGAGGACCTCTGGACCAATTTTGTTCAATGTTTTCATGATTTTAACAAATTTTTTTTTTTTGGTCTTGTAAAGCTTTGAATGACTTTTTTCAATGAGTTGTTCCACAAACAAACTTGCCTTGCCGTTATTGTTGTGATCCCCTCGCTTGCCGCCAGAGGGAGCCCTGGATGTTCATCCTCACCCTGATTAGGGAACCTGCGATTGATTGCTGATGCTACATATCTGTGGACCCCGCCATCTATTTAAGGGCAATCACCCCAGAATTCCATGTCAAGTCATACAATCCCTTCCAGCCAGGTCACCCTGGTTGCCTGACCATGTTTGAATTCCTGAGTTAATCCTGTGCCCTTTGCTTTACAGACTTACTCGAATTGTGTTCAATAAACCTTATTTTGATGTCCTGCATTTGGGTCCTCTTCATTCCACATTACAACAGTTACATGATAAAAGCAGAACAAATGTTGCGTGAATTATTGTGGACCATGGCACCATTTCTAAAGCTATAAATGATCAGATGCAAATGTAAAATTATTAAAATAGTACCTTGAAAATCGATGTCACTGAATCCTTTTGTCTGCCGAGATCTTCTAACCACGTTTTATCACCTCAATTCCGGTCCGAGACAGAATAGTTTGGGGATTTTTCAGGGCCTGTCCAAACAGGCAACACTTCACGCACTATATGTAAACGGTATTTGTTTGTTTTTGTGTTTATGCATCTAAATCCATGCATGCGTGCAGATTACAGGAAAGAATTGGACCTGTTGGGCAACAAGATAAACTTTTACCGCAACAAGCGGGCAGATATCCAAGTGTGATACGACCAAGATACTAAGGGACAATTTAGGGTTTCCCACAGGAGGGATGGGTTTTCATCACTTTAATTTACTTCAGAATATTGGCGCCATATTTTATTTACTACATGCAAGTTTAAGAATCTTTGCATCACTTCATAATTAAAATAATGTTATGAGCTCCCCTGGACAGCAGCCTGCTGCGGTGTCTCCTGTTGTTTTAGCGTCTGGTTGACTATTTTCGCATTTTTTCCACTCTGTCTTTGTTTGTCTTTGGCCTGTTTTTTGTCCCGTTCTGGAGATGTGACTTTGTTTTCTATTCGGACGTCGTTTTGGACTGCATAGTTTTACTTCAGACGGCTGTTTTTAAACTAGCCATTTTTTTGTTATTTTTTTTCAACGGCTAGCTCCGTGATGGCTTGTTTTGCTGGTCATGGAGTTGTTCCATTTTTTGCGTGCACACAAACCAGCAGCTAGGCTAGGGGAGGGCACATTTTTTTGACTCACGGGCCACATTGAGTTATAACATTTGACAAGCGGGCCAGACCCGATGAGGGGATAGGAGGGACACCCTCTCTAGGTCAACAAAAAAAATTGCTCTTACTACTTTAATTATTATAAACGTTGGTTAAAATATGCACCAAAATACAGAAAAATTACTTATTTTTCAAAAAGGTTCTGGGGAGGGGGCTGCCCCCAGACTCCTCTATACTAGCGAGCACCATAGGTGCTGGTTTTGTGCCCCTCCTCCCCCTTCCTTTAGATAATCCTGCATTTGCCCCTGGGAACAGGATCAGATGGATGGCATGCTTTGGTAACCGCTAGATTAGACCGATAGAAAGGCGCTAGATTTTAAACAAGCGCTAAATGTTACATCAAGAGCGTTAAATTTCAAATCTAGCGGCGCTAGGTCTGAAATCTAGTGCAATAGCGCTTAAAAACGTGTATTTAGTGGCGCTAGGTTTGAAATCTAAGCGCTTGATGTAACATTTTGCTTGTTTTAACATCTAACATGCTTGTTTACATGCATGTATTGGCCCCGATGGCTTTCTATATCTGTGCACACTGTTTAATTTGAAAGTGTGCGCATCACGGAGACACACACATTTTAATGGGAGCGGTGTTGTTGTATTTTTTGCGCCATCTAGTGACGAACATTAAAAAAAAAAAATCAAGAAAAATCAAACCAACGGTTTATTTTTTTTCTAGTTCAGCGGGCCGGATTAAACAGTTTAACAGGCCGCATGTGGCCCGCGGGCCGTAGTTTGCTTATGCCTGAGCTAGGTTCTCGGAACCAGATCCATTGTGCATGCAGGAGTCGGTGCAGTCCCGACAGAACTGAGAAGGAGACGATCTGAAAGGAGGCACTTTGAGCCCAGTGTCCCTGCAGTTGTCATGGGTAACTACCGGTCGCTCGCTGGCAAGATGGAGGAACTGGGGACGCTCGTTCTGACCTGAGAGAAATTTGGAGGGACCACTTTGGTGTGCTTCATTGAAGCCTAACTCCGTGGACTCATTACGGACTGTTTTTTGTTTAGCTGTTCAGACGCCAGCTTTTGCACCATGTAAGCGTACCAAGAAGGCATCGAGCTGTTAGCACCGAAGCATCAAATTTCTCTTTGGGAATTAATGAAATAGTTTCAATTCATTTTTAGAAATGAAACTATGCCTGAAGACAAAGATCCACCATAATATGTTACATAATAACGAATAACGAACATGACTTTCTGTTTTTGTGCCATGGCAAATGGCCAAATGTATTCAATAGAATCCTTCAAACGAAGGATTCTTGTCATGTTGTCACATAGTGGTTTTTGATGGAGTTTAAATTACTTAATGACCTTGCTTCTTATTTGTGAGCTGCCAACATTAAAATCTTACTCATCGGTCTATGCTGTTTGTTGGAACCCACATTTTTTTTATTGCTCAAGGGACTATCAGAAGTTAAGCACAAAGATGTGGCATTTGCTATTACGAAACAAAAACGTTTATAATGGGGCTGCACGGTGCCGCAATGGCCTCAAAGCAAGAAGGATGGGATTCAAGTCCCAGAGATGGGGTGAGGCTTGCAACCCTGTCCTTTCTGTGTGGAGTTTGCATGTTCTCCCTGTGTATGCATGAGTCTTCTCCAGATATTCCGGTTTCCTCGCACTCTCTAAAACAGTGGTGCCAAAGTCCGGTCCTCGAGGGCCGGTGTCCTGAAGGTTTTCATTGTGTTCCTGCTTCAACACAGCTGATGCACATTATGTGGAATCAATAACCAATCAAATTTGGCACAATGACTCACTAACCTGGGTCGGATGTGTAGCTGCAAGAACACAGGGAAAACTTACAAGTCACCGGCCCTCGAGGACCGGATTTTGAGACCTGCATGTTAGGTTGATTGGCCTCTATTGTATCGCACCTAGGAATGAGTGTTTGTAGCTCTGCAACAGACTGGTGACCTGTTTGGAGTGTACCCCACCTCTCAATTCAATTCAATTTTATTTGTATAGCCCAAAATCACAGAATTTCCGTCTCAATGGGCTTCACAAGAAAAAGAGGAATGTATCAACACAAATACACAGCAAGAAAAATAACTAACAAATGCTAACTAAACAAGACTAGCACATTCATGCACTTAGACTCTCCTTCTCGGTGAGGAAAAACTCCTAAAAAACCCATCAGTGGGGAAAAAATAAGAAACCTCATGGGGATCCAAGTGAAAGAGAGATCGCTCCCCTCCTAGGAGGGATCTGAAATCAGTCAGGATAGGCTCCAGCACCCTCTGAGACCGCATTAGTGATAAGCGGTTCGAACATATGAAAGGTTTTTAAAGCATTTTGTTACACAATGAGAACACATTTTCACGACGAAAAGATATATTCCAAGTATAATCCTAGGCAATAAAAGTTTTCCTTTTTGAACCACTTTTCTCATCAAAATAAAATGTTCTTTTTCCAAAGTACTAAAGTGGAAAAATTCAAAATGACGGATTTTGTGGGGATTTGAATTTTCACCCATTAAACAACAACGTTTCTGATTTCAAATCGTTGCTCAACTATTCAGAATAAAGTTTGGACGTTCTCTCCTGTTTTTGTTTTTATGAGATCTTTTGGGTGTCTGCCACAAGTTAATTCCTTTTTTGTTTGGAAAGGAATAAGAGAGGACATAGATGGATGGATTTTTTATGACAGGAATAAACTTTAATGTAAACATTTGCTAAACAAATATCTTAAGCCCTTCGTGGCCTCTCAGAAGTGATCCTGTTGAACTACATAAAACTGTAGTCGTAGATTTACTGTAAATGGAGCATATCGATATGAATACCGTTTGAATCAAAGCAAATTAGGTCAAAAGATGCTTTCAAGCTAGAAACAGACACAAAGACTCATTTTGTTTTATTCTTTAAGAGTATGTTTTCCCACAAGCAAAATCGTGACTCAAGTAATTCATTCTTATTCTAGCCAAACATTGTAACTAGTAAATCCTCCTTTTTATTTTCTTTGGCAAGTAGTGCTTTTGGAAAGAGGATGTTTGAATTAATAGAACCACATCTGAACTGTTGAAACTGAAACCACAATTTCTTTGTAATAACTGTTAAATGAAACCTAAGCTTTATAATTCCAGTAATTCTTCCCTTGAAATGACTCTTCGGAAAGGTCGTGAATCCGACATAAGTGTCAGGTCATGGGGATGTGGAAGGAGGAAGAAGGCCCCAATGCAGGACAACAAAACAGAATTAATCAAACAAAAATCCAGTAAAGCTGTAAGGCAAAGGGCACAGGATTAATTCAGGATAAAAAATTCAAATAAGTAACAGAGTTCAAAGATGTAACTTATGGTCAGGCGGCCAGGACGGAAGACCTGGCTGGAAGGGATGGTAATGATGACAACAATGACATCTGGAGTGATTGCCTTTAAATAGGCACCAGGATCCACGGGTGTGTGTCATCAGACTAATCACCCTCAGGTGTCCTTAATCAGAGTGATGAGGGGAGGTCCAGGGCTCCCTCTGGTGGCAGCGTAGGGTATCATGACACTAAGGTTTGACTTCAACAGTGATCCAGACAGTCAGTCACCATCTTAACTGTCTATCCCATTTGGCGTCGCAGGGGGTGCCGGAGCCCATCCTAACTGATTCAAGACGAGTGGCAGGTTACACCCCAGACAGGTCACCAGTCTGTCGCGGGGGCACATACATACAACCATACACTCATTCCTAGGCACCAGCCAATCAACCTAACGTGCATGTTTTTGGAGGGTGGTAGGAAACCGGAGTACCCCGAGAATACCCATACAGACATGAGGAGAACATGCAAACTCCACACAAAAAAGGCCAGTGTTCCAAACCTCATCCTCACCCGGGAGTCCTCATGACCCTCTTGCTGTGAGGTCTCTGTGCTACCCACAATGCCACCGTGCCGCCCTGATCCAGACAAGTTTTTTTAAAATTTGATTTTAGATATTATTTTTCTAAGAATCTTTTTCTATTAAAACTTTTAACTCAACAAAGAATATTCAAACAAATTGACAAAAACGGAGTAAGAACAGCTCAGCTTTGAGTGATTCATGTGTATGATTATTTCCCAAAGACAGGCGTTGTTGTAAACGTTGACCCACAAAAAAGTGAAATTGTGCATGAAGTTATGTTGCTTTAATCTAATCCCACGTGCATTATTTTCACCTGCAAGCTATGGTGATTTTATTGGTTGGTGCTTAAAGAAGGAATAGAATCGGATGTGTTACAATGAAAAGAAAGTGTGCATGACCTTCTTTGTTAAGACTTCATCCATTCATTCGACTCCTGCTCACGCCCAGGGGCGAGTCACCTCCTCTTCTTGTAATATCTCTTTTTTTAAACTTCCCACACACAATGCAATTACTCTAAATTCCTCTAACGACTAAAGTATTCTATTCCTGTTTCATCAACTATCTGTCTCTGCGGTTCTCACGAAGTAGAAACTGGAAAACTAGACACCCCCATAGTTTGCAGACAAGGATTGCTTAATTACATTTGGATCTACTCTGAAACACACAGAGTGTTGAGCATTCATTCATAGTGTGCCAAGATGGAAACAAAGCCCCGAAGACATCATAAAAACAAACTAAACAAGTTGACAAGAAGTCATTCTAGAGTTTTAAACTGTCCAGCGACAGAACTAGAGTGTTGTGGATATGGAAGGATGGTGGAAAGAGGAGGACCCAAATGCAGGACTTCGAACATGGTTTATTTGATTTATTGCAGGAAAGTCTGTAAAGAAAACATGATTAACTTAAGGTTTCAAAAGCCCGACAAAAATAAAAAAAATCAAAACATGGTCAGGCAACCAAGGTGACCTGGCTGGGAAAGGTAGAAGTAAGACCTGACCAGGAAGGCAGGTGAGACTGCCTTTAAATAGGCAGCCAGAAAATTAGATGCAGGTGAGTCCACAGGTGCAGATGGTCTCATCAGCCAGAATTGGGGGAAAGGTGAGATGGTCCCTGGCTCCCTGTCGTGATGGTTTGAGGGAACCACGACATAGAGGGATTTTAGGATTCAAATTTCTGATGTGGGATTGTAATTGAATACACTTCAATAATTGTTCCCACTATTTTCTATTGAAATTGTAATAGAAGTGATAAATGAGTTTATGGGTCGATAAATAAACCATATAAAATAAAATATATGAATAAACCAGTGGTTAGAGCGTTCGCCCGCGAACCGAAAGTCAACCGGAAGTTCCCGCGGGTTCTTACAGAAGACACAGAACCCCTCTTTTCTCCCACCATTGGTGCCGTCATAGGTGGCAGCCTGCTGCGTCGAAATGCAGCACATAAATTATATTGAAAAAAAAAAAAAAAAGAGAGAGCTGAGCTGAAAAGCAAAGCTCTCGATTTACAAGTCGATCTACGTTCCAACCCTCATCTATAGTCACCAGCTGTGGGTGGTGACCGAAAGAATGAGATCGCGGGTACAAGCGGCCGAAATTAGCTTCCTCCGCAGGGTGGCTGGGCTCTCACTCAGAGATCGGGTGAAGAGCTCTGCCATCTGGGAGGAGCTCGGTGTCGAGCCGCTCCTCCTCCAGGTTGAGAGGAGCCAGATGGGGTGGTTCGGGCATCTGGTCAGGATACCCCCCGAGCGCCTCGGGGGCGAGGTGTTTCAGGCACGTCCCGCCGGGAGGAGACCAAGGGGCAGACCCCGGACCCGCTGGAGAGACTATGTCTCACAGCTGGCCGGGGAACGACTTGGGATCCTTCCAGGTGAGCTGGAGGATGCGGCCGGGGTGAGAGAGGCCTGGGCTGCCCGTTTGAGGCTGTTGCCCCCGCGACCCGACCCCGGAACAAGCGGAAGATGACGGAATGGAACGGAAAAAAAAAAAAAAAAGATGATACTTAGAGCTGCTTTTCTTTTGTTTTTACAATACAATTTAAGCCTGGTTAATTTATTTGTCTTCTGAATCGCTCATCCTTAATGGTGAGGGGTGCCGGAGCCTATCCCGGCTGATTGTGAGAGGCGGGATACACCCCAAACAGGTCCCCAGTCTGTTGCGGGGCCACATACTCATTCCTAGGGGCAATTTCACAATAGCCTATCAAACTAACATGCATGTTTTTGGAGGGTGGGAGTAAACCGGAGTACCTGGAGAAACCCCACAAACAGGTGGAGAACATGCAAACCACACACAGAAAAGACAGTGTTTCAAGCCTTGCCCCATTTCAGTCAAAAAAGTAAAACCCTGACTTTTTTACTGTGCTAACCACTGCACCACCGTGCAGCTGGCTTATTTGTTTTCCTAGTAAATTTTTCCAGCATAGTTTGAGACACAGTTCATCATTCTGCATGGTTGCATGCCGGTCAGAACAAGGTTAAAAAAAAAATCTAAATATGACTTAATCCAACTATCTGTAACACTAGATGCTTGAGGTCACATCTTCTGTCATTACTCACACGAAAAAAATGTTATTTTTGGGTGAAAATAAACGTCTGTTCCTGCTTTTAGCCAATAATTTGTATCTAAAAAGGTGATGGATGTGTGGACGTTAACGTTGAGCGCAGCTATGTTTTTATTTTCAGCTAGAATGAAGATGTCTTCATCAGTAACATTTAAAGCAGAGCAAGTAAAACAACTTGGTACGAGAAATAGGTCCTCAGGGCATGTTACTCTGGGGTGAAAGCCAACGTTTCATCACGAAAGTGTCAAACTGTTTGTATTTGGCATTGGGTGAAAGGACATGGATTCAAATTTGTTTTACACTCGGTTTTATTGTAAATCACTATAATAAATACGTGTATCCCTTCATCTATGTGCGCTTTTGAAATTAAACTTGCAACATGTCTATGATTTTTCTGAAAAATGTCATGAAACTAGGGCCGCAACTAACGATTATTTTGATGATCGATTAATCTGGCGATTATTTGCTCGATTAATCGATTAATCGGGTAGAATAGACAACTTAATAAATAATAGTTTTTTTTTGCATTTTATTGAATGTAGTTATGCAAAACACAACTCATAACCACTTAAACAACACGTTGGGCTCATTCTAATAAGTAAAAATGTTAATCTTTCTGTGAAATAAAGAGGGAGAATATTACCATTTCTACAGCAAATATAAAATAATAAATCTACTTACTGTATACAGTAAAGGTAAATCACAAGCACCCATAAAATGTGTTTTATAGTACTGGCTAAAAAAACATAAAATGGAAACTGTTGACCATCCAGGATCACATTTAAAAACAAGAAATCATTAACAGTTTTAGATTTGAAAATTTAACCTTGTTCAGAGGTATAGTACCAAACAAAAATGGCCTAGGTTAACATGAATAAAAATACACAAAAAACAATCGAGTTGTGTAATATTAGGGGCAGTTGACAGCAAAAACTTTCTACACGATTAATCGATGACTAAATTAGTCGACAACTATTTCAATAATCGATTATAATCGATTAATTCGATTAGTTGTTTCAGCCCTACATGAAACATTTTTAAAGCTTGTTTTAACTCTGTGAATCAATTTTCCAGAAAAAGTCGATTTTATCTTTATGTGCATAAAGCATTGCATAAAAATTTTAAATGTCGAAACGATGCAGAAAAATAAGTTTATTTACTCTCTATAAAGTGTCGATCAAAGCTTTGAGTTTCGTTTTTAGTTGCACTTATTGTAAGTCACATGTTCAGGCTTGTTTGTGAAAGAGTTCAAGCAAAGCGCCAGATAAGTGCCTTCAACGCTGGCAGCATCGTTACTTTTTATGTTCCCAATTATTCCTAATGGTGAGAATTTTACATCATGCGGTAATCGGTCTCTGTTTTGTGTCTGTTATGTGAATGTTTGCCTCAGGCTTAGACAGCTAACACAAGCTTGTCTTTTTCATGAGTAAAATCAAAATGTTTGACCCCATCATGGGGGTTTGTCCCTCAGATTTAAGAAATCGAAGTGGCTTAAAAACATTCGTTGAGAGTGCAAAGGGCCAAAGTTCTGAAAACACCTGATTCAAGCACAGAAGAGAGGCTAATTAATTATGGCTTTTGAATCCATTTAATGTCAATGAAGTGTATCAACAAAGCACTTCAAATCTGTTGGACCGCAGGTAAAATAAATATTTTCCGTTCCGTTCCTTCATCTTCCGCTCATTCGGGGCTGAATCACGGGGGCAACCTTCTCAGACAGGAAGCCCAGGCTTCTCTCACCTTGGCTGCATCATCCAGCCAGTGAGGGTTGGAATCAAGAGCTTTGCTTTTCGGGTCAGGAGAAGCTCGGTCTTGAGCCACTCAACACTGAGCTCCTCCCGGTTGGCAGAACTCTTCACCCAATCTCTGAGTGAGAGCCCAGCCACCCTGAGGAGGAAGCTCCTTTCGGCCGCTTGTATCTGCGATCTCAGTCCCTTTTCACCACTCACAGCTGGTGACCATAGGTGAGGGGAGGAAAGTAGATCGATTTGTAAATCGAGAGCTTTGCTTTTTGGCTCAGCTTTTTCTTTACCATGACGGAGCTCAACAGCTATCAGGTCAATTGAATTGTCAGGTGAGTTTAAGCAGTGATTTCAAACAGGGTTGTGTTGCTTTATGGCTGAACAACCTTGCGACCGCGTTTGCGACCACTTTTTTATTTAAACCAAAAATCGTAATCTCTAGACATGGCAAGAGGTCCAATGAACACCTCTTTCATCAACATCTTTAAGCTGGCTACCAAAACATTTCAAAGAGGTATGTGTCGTCATCCCCTCGTCTACCGCCAGAGGGAGCCCTGGACCCCCCTCATCACCCTGATTAAGAACACCTTAGACTGATTTCTGATGCCACACACCTGTGGACCTTGCTGCCTATTTAAGGGCAATCTCCCCGCACTTCTACGTCGGATCATCGTCGTCTTCACCATCCTCCCTGATGAGGAGTTACATGCCGGAACTCTGTTGTAATATCTGAACTTTTTGTTGTGAGTTACTCCTGTGCCCTTTGCCTTACAGACTTACCTGACTTTCTTAATAAATTCTGTTTTTGTCCTGCATTTCATAAAAACCAATAAAAAGACAGGCCAATACTTGTTCTTTGAGGGGGCTTTCCCCCCCCCACACACATTTTACAAAACTGATCTAGGTTTTCTTTTTGTGTTGGGGTCCAGTTGCAGGTTATTTGATATGTTACAAGTTCAGCCAAACACATTTGTAACATGATGTGTCTCTTCCCAAAAATTTTGCTGTAAAATGTGTGGATTTTTTTTATCCTAAGGCAGCCCTAGCGCAACTAATATTCAAACTATGTAAATAAAGAGAATGAAATGTTTAAAATATGTCATCATTCATCAAAATCACAGAGCTCAAGGGTGGAAAGTTGTATAATGTTGCTGTGACTCCTTTCGCTTCACTTTTACTTTATTATGTGTTAAAAAGAAAGTGAGCAGCCTCTATAAAAATCATTCAGCACCATCTCAGTCTGGCCTCTCTGATTTTGTCTCCAAAACCTCTAACATGGGCTGTTCCTCTGATCCTGTCCACCCTGGTCACTCCCAGAGAGATCCTCAGCATCTTCATCTCTGCTACTTCCATTTCTGTTTCCTGTCTTTTCCTCAGTGCCACTGTCTCTTGACCAAACAGCATGGCTGGTCTCACCACAGTTATGTACACTTTCCCTTCCATTTTTGCCGGAACTCTTTGATCACACCTCACACCCGATACTTTTCCCCACCCGTTCCAGCCTGCCTGCACGCGCTTCTTCACCTCTTTTCCACACTCTCCATTGCTCCATTGATTCTAAGTACTTAAAATCAACCTCCTTCTTTATCGCTTCTCCCTGTAACCTCACTTTTCCATTTGGATCCCTCTCATTCACACACGTACTCTGTCTTACTCTGACTAATCTTCACTCCTCTTCTTTCTAGAGCAAACCTCCACCTCTTCAGCTTTTCCTCCACCTCTTCCCTCCTCTCACTACAGATCACAATGTCATCTGCAAACATCATTGTCCATGGAGATTCCTGTCTAACCTCATCTGTCAGCCTGTGCATCACCATAGCAAACATCAAAGGGCTCAGAGCAGATCCTTGGTGCAGTCCCACCCCCACACTGAACTCCTCTGTCTCACCTACAGCACACCTCACCACTGTCTTACAGCCCTCATATATGTCCTTCACCGCTTTAACATACTTCTCTGTCACACCAGACTTCCTCATACAATACCATAGTTCTTCTCTCGGTACCCTGTCATACGCTTTCTGTAGATCTACGAAGACACAGTGCAGCTCCCTCTGGCCTTCTCTGTACTTCTCTATCAGCATCCTCAAGGCAAATACTGCATCTGTAGTGCTCTTTTTAGGCATGAAACCATACTGCTGCTCACAAATTGTTACTTCAAACCTTAGCCTAGCTTTGACAACTTTTTCCCACAACTTCATCGTAACTTGATCTAAAAACTAAAGTGTATTGGATTAAATACTTTTTTAAAGATGAGGAGGGCAATAACCCCCAAAAAACAAATAAATGGGCTTTGTTGAAGTTTTTATGTCCATCCATTACCTTATATACGTATTCCAATTGTATTTTGTCTTAATTATGCAATAATTGTATAACAGCATGCCTAACTATGTGATCAATACCAACTAAACATGAACTTTTCCTAAAGGAAAACTTTTTTCTTTAGTTTAGGTGTGATAAATTACAAAGTTCACAAAAAAAAAAAAAAAAAGCCCAAAACACTTGAGGTATTTTACAGATATAAAATTTCAAATGACTGTTGATACGGTGTGTGTGGTAATATTAACAAGTGGTGCAATTTATGAACTCACTGCCTGTGGTCCCCATTAGAAGAGATCTGCTCTCACCTAGTGGTTTCCAGTATGGTATTACACTGTTTTTATTTTCTTTATTTCTTCAGAAGCGATCATAAAGAAGACTGTAGAGTTTTGTGCAAGAGATAAACAGCAGCTAATGCCAGGTTAATGTAGGAATGAGATGCAGTCAAATTCCAGTTTCTCAAATATCCAGTGAGAGGCTTGGAGTCAGGAACATGACCATCGTGCCTATGAAGAACTTAAGGCCCAAGCAAGTGTACTGTAGTTTAGCTTTTGTAAATAAGGTCACCGTCCTATCTGTCAGCTCAATAAAATGAATTTATCCACCCATCTATCCATTTTCCATCTGTTCTAGCTCTGTTCCACCAAGCAGCTGTCTGTCAATCTATCTTTCTTTTCGCCTGTTCCACCAAGTAGCTGTCTATCTATCTTGCTATCTGTCTTTTTTCCACCTGTTCCAGCTCTTTTTAACCAAGCGGATGTCTGTCGATCTACTTTCTTTCCACCTGCTCAAGCTCTGTTACACCAAGTGGCTGGCTATCGCTCTATCTCTCTAGCTCTCTATCTATCTATTTATCTATCTATCTGCAGTATCTGTCTGTCCGTCCGTCTGTTTTTTTCCTTACTTGTTCAAGCTCTGTTCCGAGAAGCAGCTTTCTTTCCACCTGTGTCGCCGAGTGTCTCTCTGTCTATCTGTCTTTTTCCACCTGTTCCAGCTTTGTTCCACCAAGCAGCTGTCTATCTATCTATCTATCTATCTATCTATCTATCTATCTATCTATCTATCTATCTATCTATCTATCTATCTATCTATCTATCTATCTATCTATCTATCTGTCTCTCCACCATTTCCAGCTCTGTTCCAACAAGCGGCTGTCTTTATTTGCACCTGTCCCACCAAGTGTCTCTCTGTCTTTTTTCCAACTGTTCCAGCTCTGTTCCACTAAGCGACTGTCTATCTTTCTGTCTTTCTTTCCACCTGTTCCATCTTTGTTTCAACAAGCAATTGCCTATCTATTTGTTTTTATTACCACCTATTATAGCCCTGTTCCACCAAGCGACTGTCTATCTAGCTACCTGTCTATCTTTCCACCTGTTCCATCTTTGTTCCAACGAGCAACTGCCTATCTATTTGTCATTATTACCACCTATTCCAGCTCTGTTCCACCAAGCGACTGTCTATATATCTGTCTTTCTTTCCACCTGTTCCATCTTTGTTTCAACAAGCATCTGCCTATCTATTTGTCTTTATTACCACCTATTCCAGCTCTGTTTCACAAGGTGGCTGCCATCTATCTGTCTTTCTTTCCACCTGTTCCAGCTCTGTTCCAACAAGCGGCTGTCTTTCTTTCCACCTGTCCAACCAAGTGTCTCTCTATCTTTTTTCCACCTGTTTCAGCACTGTTCCACCAACCGACTGTCTATCTATCTATCATTCTCTCCAACTATTCCAGCTCTGTTCCAATAAGCGTCTGTCTTTCTTTCTACCTGTCCCACCAAGTGTCTTTGTGTCTTTTTCCCACCTGCTCGGCTCTGTCCCAACAAACAGATGTTTTTCTTTCCACCTGTCCCACCAAGTGTCTCTCTGTCTTTTTTTCACCTATTCCAGCTCTGTTCCACCAAGCGACTGTCTATCTATCTGTCTTTCTTTCCACCTGTTCCATTTTTGCGCCAACAAGCGACTATCTATCTGTCTTTCTTTTCACCTGTTCCAGCTCTGTTTCACTAGGTGGCTGTCCATTTGTCTGTCTTTTTTTCCACCTGTTTCAACTCTGTTCCACCAAGCGACTGTCTATCTATCTGTCTTTCTTTCCACGTGTTCCATCTTTGCGCCAACAAGCAACTATCTGTCTTTCTTTCCACCTGTTCCAGCTCTGTTTCACTAGGTGGCTATCCATCTATCTGTCTTTTTTCCACCTGTTCCACCTTTGTTTCAACAAGCAACTTGTCTTTAATACCACCTAATCCAGCTCTGTTCAACCAAGCGACTGTCTATCTATCTGTCTTTCTTTCCACCTGTTCCAGCTGTGTTTCACTAGGTGGTGGTCCATCTATCTGTCTTTCTTTTCACCTGTTCCAGCTCTGTTCCACCAAGCGACTGTCTATCTAGCTGTCTTTCTTTCCACCTGTTCCATCTTTGCGCAGACAAGAGACTGTGTGTCTTTCTTTCCACCTGTTCCAGCTCTGTTTCACTAGGTGTCTGTCCATCTATCTGTCTTTTTTCCACCTGTTCCACCTTTGTTTCAACAAGCAACTTGTCTTTAATACCACCTAATCCAACTCTGTTCAACCAAGCGACTGTCTATCTATCTGTCTTTCTTTCCACCTGTTCCAGCTGTGTTTCACTAGGTGGTTGTCCATCTATCTGTCTTTCTTTTCACCTGTTCCAGCTCTGTTCCACCAAGCGACTGTCTATCTATCTGTCTTTCTTTCCACCTGTTCCATCTTTGCGCCAACAAGGGACTGTCTGTCTTTCTTTCCACCTGTTCCAGCTCTGTTTCACTAGGTGGCTATCCATCTATCTGTCTTTTTTCCACCTGTTCCAGCTCTGTTCCACCAAGCGGCTGTCTATCTAGCAGTTCTTCTTTCCACCTGTTCCATCTTTGTTTCAACAAGCAACTGCCTATCTATTTGTCTTTATTACCACCTATTCCAGCCCTGTTTCACGAGGTGGCTGCCATCTATTTGTCTTTCTTTTCACCTGTTCCAGCTCTGTTCCACCAAGCGACTGTCTATCTAGCTGTCTTTCTTTCCACCTGTTCCATCTTTGCGCAGACAAGGGACTGTGTGTCTTTCTTTCCACCTGTTCCAGCTCTGTTTCACTAGGTGTCTGTCCATCTATCTGTCTTTTTTCCACCTGTTCCACCTTTGTTTCAACAAGCAACTTGTCTTTAATACCACCTAATCCAACTCTGTTTAACCAAGCGACTGTCTATCTATCTGTCTTTCTTTCCACCTGTTCCAGCTGTGTTTCACTAGGTGGTTGTCCATCTATCTGTCTTTCTTTTCATCTGTTTCAGCTCTGTTCCACCAAGCGACTGTCTATCTATCTGTCTTTCTTTCCACCTGTTCCATCTTTGCGCCAACAAGGGACTGTTTGTCTTTCTTTCCACCTGTTCCAGCTCTGTTTCACTAGGTGGCTATCCATCTATCTGTCTTTTTTCCACCTGTTCCACCTTTGTTTCAACAAGCGGCTGTCTATCTAGCAGTTTTTCTTTCCACCTGTTCCATCTTTGTTTCAACAAGCAACTGCCTATCTATTTGTCTTTATTACCACCTATTCCAGCCCTGTTCCACCAAGCGACTGTCTATCTAGCTACCTGTCTTTCTTTCCACCTGTTCCATATTTGTTTCAACAAGCAACTGCGTATCTATTTTTCTTTATTACCACCTATTCCAGCTCTGTTTCACGAGGTGGCTGCCATCTATTTGTCTTTCTTTCCACCTGTTCCAACTCTGTTTCACTAGGTGGCTATCCATCTATCTGTTTATTTTTTCACCTGTTCCAGCTCTGTTCCACCAAGTGGCTGTCTATCTAGCAGTCTTTCTTTCCACCTGTTCCATCTTTGCGCCAACAAGGGACTGTCTGTCTTTCTTTCCACCTGTTCCAGCTCTGTTTCACTAGGTGGCTATCCATCTATCTGTCTTTTTTCCACCTGTTCCACCTTTGTTTCAACAAGCAACTTGTCTTTAATACCACCTAATCCAGCTCTGTTCAACCAAGCGACTGTCTATCTATCTGTCTTTCTTTCCACCTGTTCCAGCTCTGTTTCACTAGGTGGTTGTCCATCTATCTGTCTTTCTTTCCACCTGTTCCAGCTCTGTTTCACTCAGTGGCCGTCCATCTATCTGTCTTTTTTCCACCTGTTCCAGCTCTGTTCCACCAAGCGACTGTCTATCTAGCTGTCTTTCTTTCCACCTGTTCCATCTTTGCACAAACAAGCGACTATCTGTCTTTCTTTCCACCTGTTCCATCTCTGTTTCACTAGGTACTAGGTACAGCTCTGTTCCACCAAGTGGCTGTCTGACCATTTCCTCACAAATAATACAGTTTCAAACAGAATGTATCCATGTACATATAGAATCTCATGTGTTTCATTTAAAAGAAGGATTTGGACCATGTTTTTAACGATTTTTTAATCCCCTCTGTGTTTTCCGATTTTTCCAACAGATGTCAGGTTTGTTTTACAGATGTGTCCTGATGCTGTTCACAGGAAGGAAAAACATGGCTACCGGCAGGAGGAAGGCAAGGAAGCACTGCTCACTTTAGGATTAAAACGCATCGTCTCAGACATATGGATATACAAGGAGCGACCCGTATCGAATTAATATACACTTTGGAGATTTTTAACAGCGTTTCCACCGAGGAATTTCAAAGCAAACACCGCATCCTGGTGAGTAAATAGCGGTCACTTGGAGAGAAGACACTGGATATATGGAGATGCTAGTTAGCACTGTGTTAGCATCTAAGTTAGCCTGGACAGGAATCTCCATCACGGTTCAGGATAACAGCAGTTTACAACCACAGCAGCATCAATAATGACACTAGAATGATGTTTCTAACCTTTAGAAACCCACCATAAATCTATTATTCCCCCCAAAAAACAAAAATTAATGTTTTTATTAATGTATTTCTGATGCTGCGATGCTAATGTAATCAGCTGGTTGTTGCTAACTAGGAGCTAACACTCCACTTTTACTGTCTTAATTATAGTAAAATTATATTTTAAAGTAATTTTATGAAGGAATTTTATGATAAATATATATATTTTTAAATAATAATTGTTGGCACATTTACTGTAACACACTATAGGCTTATTTATGATGGTGTATTATTTTCTATGTGGTTGTAAAATGAAAGATTTTACATGGTACCAGATTTCTAGTTTTAAAAATAGCTGTTTTTGTGGATTAAATGTGTTGGATTAGATTTATTTTAAAGATTTATCTGCATTCTTGGCTTCTGACCAATCAGTGCATCGTTTTTTACTGCATCCCAGAATAGCTTGATATCAAGGTGAGAGCAATAACAAATGTAAATGCTTTTTTTTTCCTTTTAAAATTGAAAAAGATTACAGATTCTTCTAGTTTTAATACATCTTGTCAAGTATTAATTGGTTAATTATTGATAAACTTTAGGAAAATGATCATCATTATTAATATTTAGATGTTTCCTCTGAATAATATGGATGAACCATTTGGGTAAGATGAGATATTTCAGTCCATTTAAAAACTTAGAGGCACATGCTTCTTCACCACTTTTCCACACTCTCCATTGATAGTTCTCTATGTCTTCTCCCTGTAACCTCACTATCTCATTCACACACATGTACTCTGTTTTATTCTGACTAATCTTCATTCCTCTTCTTTCTAGTGCAAACATAGACATTAATATTTGCAAGTCCAAGTTTGAAGGCAGTGTTTTTTTGGTGTTTTTCTTCAAAACAGGGGGCTTCTGTTTGCCACCACGATTTCGATCACTTCTAGTAATTTTGGGTCTAATTTAATCTAAAAACCAGATTAGTTGAAGTGGCTGTTAATGGAAGAATTGCTCTTGCAATTTGTACATTCCTGTTAATCCAAAACTTAATTTCGGGGAAGTGTACGTACATTCAAACCTAAACTAAGTTTCTTTCTGCACAGAGAGAGCCGTGTGTTTCAGAAAGCAGATCCACGATTTGCTTCAGAGGCTAAATGAAATTGCAATTTCTCTAGGTCTTGCTTTTATGTGTCTTTTTTTCACCAAAAGTGAATAAATATCTGAAGAAATTAAACATTATTATTTTGAAACTAAGAAACTGACATTTTGCAATGTTTCATTTAAACCATCATATCACCACAAATTATGACAGGCTACCCAAAGCGGAACTGTGGTATTGGATGAGGAAGTCTGGTATGACAGAGAAGTACAGTATGTTAAAGTGGTGCAAGACAAGTATGTAAGACAATAGTGAGGTGTGCTGTAGGTGAGACAGAGGAGCTCAGAGTAGAGGTGGGACTGCACCAGGCATCTGCTCTGAGTTCTTTGTTGTTTGCTATGATGATGAACAGGCTGACAGCCAAGGTTAGACAGGAATCCCCATGGACAATGATGTTTGCAGATGACATTGTGATCTGTAGTGAGAGGAGGGAAGAGGTGGAGGAAAAGCAGGAGAGGTGGAGGTTTGCGCTAGAAAGAAGAGGAATGAAGATTTGTCAGAGTAAGACAGAGTACGTGTGTGAATGAGAGTAGTGCGGTTACAGGTAGAAGAGATAAAGAAGGATCAATGAAGAGTGTGGAAAAGAGGTGAAGAAGCATGTGCAAGCAGGCTGGAACGGGTGGAGAAACGTATCGGGCGTGATGTGTGATAGAAGAGTTTCAGCTAGAATGAAAGGAAAAGTGTACAAAACCATGGTCAGACCGGGCATGGTCTTTGGTCTAAAAACAGTAGCACTGAGAAAAAGACAGGAAACATAGATGGAGGTAGCAGAGATGAAGATGCTGAGGATCTCTCTGCGAGTGACCAGGATGGACAGGATCAGAGGAACAGCACATGTTAGAGGTTTTGGAGATAAAGTCAGGGAGGCCAGACTGGGATGGTTTGGACATGCTCGGCAGAGGAGAGACAGGCAGTACATCGGCAGGTGCTGGGATTTGAACTGCCAGGCAGGAGGCCTAGAGGAAGACCAAAGAGGGAGTTCATGGATTTAGTGAAGTTGGTGTGACTGAAGAGGATGCATGAGATAAGTTTAGATGGAAGAAACTTAGTTGTTGTGGCGACCTCTAAAGGGAAATGCCGAAAGAAGAAGCTATTAAGTGTAAATAGGGTTAGCAGAGTTTCTGGATTCCAAAACTTGATTCCACATTTTTCTAATCAACCTCTACATCTGAGAATTAACTTACCAAAACAGTAACTTAAACATGTTCAGTCTGTGGTCTGGTGGATCCCTTCCTTTTAATAAAACCTAACCGTTCAGTTCCTCTTTTGTCGTGTTTTCAAGTTCTTCTGTACAGTTTTTTGTTTCATAAAGCCGTCACACTTTTAAACAGTGACTGTTACTTTAAATCAGGGGTGGGCAAATTTTTTGACTCACGGGCCACATTGAGTTCTAACATTTGACAAGCGGGCCGGACCTGGGGCGGGAGGACGTGTTCCCCCTTTCTTGGTCAACAACAAAAAAAAATTGCTCTTACTTCTTTAATTTTTGTAAACTTCGGTTAAAATATGCACCAAAATGCAGCAAAATTACCTATTTTTGGGATGGTTTTGTGCCCCCCCGCCCCTCTCCTTTAGAAAATCCTTTATTCGCCCCTGGGAACAGGAGCAGATGGATGGCATGCTTTGGTAACCGCTAGATTAGACCGATAGAATGGCACGCTAGATTTTAGACAAGCGCGCTAAATGTTACATCAAGAGTGGTAAATTTCAAATCTAGAGGCGCTAGGTTTGAAATCTAAGCACTTGATGTAACATTTTACTTGTTTTAACATCTAACACGCTTGTTTACGTGTTAGTTTGAAAGTGTGCGCATCATGGAGACACATACATTTTAATGGGAGCAGTGTTGTTGTATTTTTGGCGCCATCTACTGGCAAAAATGTTAAAAAATGGCAGGCCAGATTAAAACGTTTATCGGGTCGCATGTGGCCCGCGGGCCGTAGTTTGCCCAGGCCTGCTTTAAATGAATCCGAGGTATTCCCACGGTTTGAGCGTGTTGACAGAATCAAGTTTTAAACAACATTGAGTCAAAGCTGAAGTTCCCAAGAAGCAGGATTAAAGCAAAGCTAGATGGGGGAATAAATCAATCTGATAGTATAAAGATTCTCTTCTGAGACTTTACGATTGTGTCTTTGTGGTGCAGCACTCTTCGCTCAGGTCTTTGTTATTGATCAGGTGCAACTGTGTAGCTACGTTCAAATCCCGTGGATAATGCAGCACAAGGCCAGCAATAATTTATCATTCGAACAACTGAGATTTCCGAGGCCGGATAAAACGCAGCACGAAGACAAAGACGACATGTGTTGTTTTCCTTTATACCATATGGCATCGGTTGGTAAATTTAAGCAGCTTTTTAACCATTTTTTATGTGTTGAGAAAAGGCAGTGTGCTCTCATAAACCAGAATAAAATCAGTCCTAATTGGCTCTCAGGGGAGCAGCCTGCCCATCATAAAAAGACGAGTCAGCACAGCTATCTGCATAAGTACACATGCGCTCATTGTAATGTGCAATTTATTGTCCTATAATTTTGGACTTTTGAAAGATCTACTAGTTAAACTGTAGTAGAAATAAATTAATTATAAACCATTCGCAAGATCAGCAGTTCAAACACATTTTGTCATGAGGACAAAATGACTTGCTCATTTTGCCTTTTTTTTTTTTACATACAACCATCCATTGTAGTTTTCTGGACAGAAATATGTCAAAGGTCAGAGGGAAAAGGGTAGATTAGTTTCAGATGATGGAAATGTGACAAAAGTCAATTAAATACTGGTTTTGAAAGCGGTGTTTAGAAAAGCAGCTCTGACCACATTCACATGTGTCACATTCAGGCCCCGTCCACACGTAGGTGGGTATTTTTGAAAACAAATATCTGCTGTCTTCCGTTTTAGGAAAACGCTCGCGTCCACATGTAACAGTTTTCAAAATATCCGCGTCCACATGGAGCTGTGTAAATACGCTTGTGAGTGCAATTATGAGCATGCCAGACCAGTAGTCGACAGTATTGATGTACCGTATTTTCCGCACTATAAGGCGCACCTAAAAACCTTAAATTTTCTCTAAAGTCCACAATGCGCCTTTTAACTCGGAACGCCTTATATATGGATTAATATTAAGCTACAACAGGTGTCGCAACTGGGGTAAGCAGCCGCCGACTCCATTTCCCCTGTAGAAGAAGTAGTGCGCGGTGCATGCTGGGATATATGAAAGGGCGTTTCATTTCCATTTGTGTGTTTGTGTAAAGACCCAGAAATGGCTCCTACCAAGAGACACTGTTACACCGCAGAGTTTAAACTCAAGGCGATCGGTCACGCAGTAGAACACGGGAATAGAACCGCAGCGAGAGAGTTTAACCTCAATGAATCAATGGTGAGGAAGTGGAGGAAGCAAGAGGATGCGCTGCACCAAGTAAGACTAAACAGAGTTTCCATGGTAACAAAGCAAGATGGCCACAGTTAGAGGACAAAGTTGAACAGTCTTTACTGTAGTACCTTATAATGTGGTGCGCCTTATATATGGAAAAAGTTTTTAAAAATGTCATTTATTGAAGGTGCGCCTTATAGTGCGGAAAATACGGTAAACGTAAGTTTTGAGCTATCCAATCAGAGCACTTCTGTCGTCATTTCTGAAAACCTGAAACATGGCGCTAGGCATCTCGTTTGTGTGGACCGACAAGAATGTAGAATTGCTTTTAAAAGTCGTCATCGACCATAAAGTTGATAAACATACAGGAAAATATAGATTGGGTCCATGCTGCACAAACTTTGTTTGCGATCCAAACAAGGACGCACACAAATGACATATGTGCATTACTTGTTGCAGTTGGTGACGCTTAAAAACGCAATGCTCCGTTTTTGCACGTCCAAACGCAAAGACAGAGTTTTCCAAGATCTCCACTTTGGCCAGAGTTTTCAAAAGCACCAATCTTCAGTGAAAAAACCTCTGTTTTCGTGTGGACGGCAGGTCAAAACGGATAAAAATATATGTGTTTTCAAAAATACCTGACTACGTGTAGACAGGGCCTCATTTTTGAAGCGTTTAGATTCGAGGATATACTGTAGAGACGTTGCGTTGTCTAACAGCCTCTATTTCAGCTCCACATTCAGATAATAATTTGAAATTTGGTGAGAACTTTATCAAACCATTGATCCATCTTTATTTGCGTGCAATGTGAGATTGGTTAGAAATTTTTTGATCTACTTTTAACCCTCTAGCTCAGTGGTGTCCAAATCTGGTCCTCGAGGGCCGGTATGCTGAAGGTTTTCCATATGTTCTGCATCTACACACCTAACCCAGTTAATTGAGTCATTGTGCCAAATTCTATTGGCTGTTGATTTCAATACCTGTGCATCAGCTGTATTGAACCAGGAACGTGTGGAAAACCATCAGGACACCGGCCCTCGAGGACCGGCTTTGGACACCCCTGCTCTAGCTCAAAGATGGTATAGCTTAACCAGAACAGCTCACATTATTAGTCATCGGACAATGATACATTATCAATCAGTATTTTTTTGTTTCAGCAGGAAGATCAGGGTTTGAGTCTCGAGGAGACTTGAAATCCTAGTCTGTGCGCGGTTTCCTCCCACCGTCCAATAACATGCATGTTAGGTTGATTGGCCGCTACAAAATTGCCCCTAGGAATGAGAGTGTCTGGATGATTGTATGGAACCGCAACAGACTGGCGACCTGTTTGGGGTGTATCCTGCCTCTTGACTGGAATCAGCTGGGATAGGCTCCAGCATCCCATGCAACCTCATTCGGGATAAGCGGTTCAGAAGATGAAACGAAAAACATGCCAGCTTCAATCTAATCCTCCAAAAGTTGCAGCAGTTCTAATAAAACGAGGTCCGACTTAGTTCAGAAATTTTTTTCCCACTGAAGCAGTCGGAAATTTTTTTTTAACGGCCATTTTTTAAACATAGTATTAAAAAATATTTTTATGCTTTGGACCTGCTTGTGTCAGCCGTTATTGGAGGAAAGCATAGCAGCCATTTTTAAATTGTCTATAGGGATGGCTGGGCTGTTTCTCTATGTCTCTTTCAGGCAAAGGATGAAAAAAATGTACAATATTTTGATGACTTAAACATTTGTAATCACATATGTTTTTTGGGGTTGTTATTATTGATTTTAAGACAGTTTGACACGAAGATTTATGAGCTATTATAAGCAATTTAAATGATAAAATATTGGCGTTCTTTTTTAGGTTCAGAAAACATGTTAAAGGAACTTCTGACAATGAAGTAATTGAACACAGTCATTCCGTTCCATTCCGTTCCATCTTCCGCTCATCTGGGGCCGGGTCGCAGGGGCAACAGCCTCAGACAGGAAGCCCAGGCTTCTCTCACCCTGGCTGCATCCTCCAGCTCACCCAGAAGGATCCCGAGTCGTTCCTAGCTGTGAGACATAGTCTTTCCAGCAAGTCCGGGGTCTGCCTCTCGGTCTTCTCCCGGTGCGACATGCCCAAAACACCTCACCAGAGAGGCGCTTGGGGGGCATCCTGACCAGATGCCCGTACCACCCCATCTGGCTACTCTTGACCTGGAGGAGAAGCGGCTCGACACCGAGCTCCTCCCGGATGGTAGAGCTCCTCCCCGATCTCTGAGTGAGAGCCCAGCCACCCTGCGGAGGAAGCTCATTTCGGCCACTTGTACCCGCGATCTCATTCTTTTGGTCACCACCCACAGCTGGTGACCATAGGTGAGGGTTGGAACGTAGATCGACTTGTAAATCGAGAGCTTTGCTTTTCAGCTCAGCTCTTTCTTTACCACGACGGACCGATGCAGCGTCCTAGTTATTGCTTACGCCGCACCGATCCGCCTGTCGATCTCCCGCTCCATCCTTCCCCCACCCGTGAACAAGACCCCGAGATACTTAAACTCCTCCACTTGGGGCAGGACCCTGCCCCTGACCCGCAGGGGGCATTCCACCCTTTTCCGGGCGAGGACCATGGTCTCGGATTTGGAGGCGATAATTCCCATTACGTCATTGCAGGTAAATTTATTCTTGTGCTTGAAATAATAAAAGAAAAATGTTTTAGTGTCCTTTTGGTTCTCACCAGTACCGATTTTTGGTTTCTATTATTAACCTCAATCACACTGACTACAGATTGTTTTAATCCAAATAAATTTGAGAGTGCCTCAGGAAACGTTCTCAAAAAGCTTAAGCTGCATTTACAATAGAGCAAGGTCAAAACAAGCAGGAAATCCTTGTTTACATTCAGTCTTCTGCTGGAAATAATTTCTTCAAATCGCTGTTACAAACAGAACATTTCAGAGCAGATATTTTTATCTAGTGGTGTTGATTCTTTTTCATGTTAAATTTTTCACTGTAAATGGATCTTGACAATTTTTCTTTTAAACAAAATGTAACTTTTGGTCGTAGTCTTTTATGTATGATTGCTTGAAAACCATTTCTAATGTACAACCATAATCTGGCCAAGAAATCCAAACACAGACAGCCCAAAAAAAAAAAAACACTGAAAGCATGCATTTCATGTATCATTTTTAGATAAATTAAAGACACCTAACCCCCGCTTCTCCCACCATTGGCGCCGTCGAAGGGCAGCCTGCTGCGGTGTAAGGAGAACAGCACACAAATTTCCCCGGTGAGGCATGAATAGAATATTTCATTTCATTTATTTATTTATTTTTTCATTACTTTGCACTTTCAAATATTCTAGAAGAAAGGATCGTCTCGAATGATAAAAAAAAAAAAAAAAAATCTTTAATATTTTTATAGGTAAAAATTAATTAGCCATTTTCTTCTATGTTGAAATTCTTATAAATTCGTATGAAATTCATATAAAGTTCATATGAGAAATCAATATGTTTTATTTTATGTAAATGCCTGCGAGAGTATGACCGTGAACCGGTTGAACTCGGATGTACAAAACGACCGAAATCACGATGATATTTAATGAGCCTTTTCATTTCAAGCTCTGTCACCCCTTCTCTCGTGTAAATGGTACGCTCCGGTCTGTGTTATGACCACAGCTTTTCCCACTCCGCACCTTCCCCTCCTCTTCCTCTAAAACCCTCTACACCCCACCCGGTGTCAGGGGGGGATCAGCTGTGCCAGTCCCGGCAGACCACACATACACACACACATAGAGTATGCTAGCTGGCAAACAAAGCCCCTGGCGGTGCCAACGAAGACTACCCCATCCTGTCTACTTTGCCTATCTTTTTTAGACAGTGTGAAGGCGAGGCATTACACACTCGGATGCTTGTTCCTATGAGAAAGAGAACATCCATGGGGGAAAGCGGTCAGGTTTTGCAGTGAGGAAGAATCTTTTTGGTTTCCTGGAGCTGATGAGTTGAAATGCTGGCGGAGCGTAGAGAGAACAGCAGGTAGGAAAAAATCTGAGCGGTGTGCTGGGTTATAGTCTCTGTGGTGACTGGAGGAGGAGGAGGAGGGGTTGTTTACTCTTCAGTGATGTAGAAGCATCACTTGGTTATTTTACAGGTTACTTAACAGTGCTGCTGCTATCATTTCTGTCATTATCACCGTTTAGCAGCTGGTGTGAGGGTGATAATAAACCACGAGGATGCTCTTCCTGCTCGATATGTAAAAAGTATTTAAAGCCACAGGGACATAAAAACTGGTAATTAATACTTTATCATATAAAAGTAAAAATTAAGGTTGAGTATCTTGGTTCTGCTCTTGAAAATTTCAAATCGTAATTCCCAGAAGGCCTCAGATACGGATGAAAAAATACACTGACTTACAAGAAAACTTTTTAAGAAAGCCGAAAATAACATAAAACAGAAGGAATTTGTGGTAAATATAGAGCTGGGCCAAAAAGCAAAGCTCGCGATTTACAGGTCGATCTACGTTCCCGAAAGAATGCAATCGCGGATACAAGCGGCCGAAACGAGCTTCTTCCGCAGGGTGGCTGGGCTCTCACTCAGAGATCGGGTAAGGAGCTCTGCCATCCGGGAGGAGCTCGGTCTCGAGCCGCTCTTCCTCCAGGTCGAGAGGAGCCAGATGGGGTGGTTCGGGCATCTGGTCAGGATGCCCCCCGAGCGCCTCGCTGGTGAAGTGTTTTAGGATGTCCCACCGGAAGGAGACCAAGAGGCAGACCCCGGACTGGCTGGAGAGACTATGTCTCACAGCTGGCCGGGGAATGACTCGGGATTCTTTCGGGTGAGCTGGAGGATGCAGCTCGGGTGAGAGAAGCTTGGGCTCACCGTCTGAGGCTGTTGACACCGTGACCGGCCCCGGATGAGCGGAAGACGACGGAACGGAACAAAATAAGGGATTTAATGCCGGAGGAGATTAATTCTTACAAAGCTTTTTATACCAGATTCTTATTTGATTATGTGTCTTGATTAATGAGGTGTATGTGTTCCAGCTTGCATTCAGTGTATCAGATTTACTTAGATAAAGGAATGGATTTTTTGAATACCATTATTTACACAATTTTGTTTGCCTTTGTATAAAATTTAAAGTTTTATTTTGCTTTGAAAGACAAAACGTTGTTTGTTCATTGTTTGAGCTGGAACCAGTTTTTGGTTCGACTTTGGTGTACAGCAGGCAATCTGTTCGTGTTCCCACAGTCGATTTATATTCTTCTAAAATGTTCTTAAACGGAAAAGATGGTGTGTGTGGAGTTTGCATGTTCTCCACATGTATGTGTGGGTTTTCTCCAGGGACTCTCGTTCACCCCCACCCTCCAAAAACATGCATGTTTGGATGATTGGCCGCTATAAAATTGCCCCTAGCAATGAGTGTATGTGCGGATGGTTACGTGTGTTTGTGACCCCATGGCAGACTGGTGACCTGTTTGGGGTGTACCCCGCCTCTTGCCTGAAATCCACCGGAATGGGCTCCAGCCCCCCTCGCAACGCATATCAACGTTCAATGCTGGAATATAGATTGGATTATGTATGTCTTCATTGAACCAGTTTAGGATTCTTTTTAATGAATGTTGGTAAAAGGTTGTTTAATAGTAGTGTTTTCTTAAATCACTGATACTTTTGACTTAATTCAAACAATCATAATATTCAAAATAAGATTTTCATGCTCCATGAATAATCCTAATCCTCCTGTAAGTCATTTTAAATTCTTCGGTGGAAGTTTAGAGAATAAAAACTTGACTTTTATTCTGACTCATTAAAAAGTCAGTTTTAATGAACACACGCATACTAACTTTGCTTTGGAAGAATATCCACCCATTAAAGTCGTCTGTGTTTGGCTCAAATACAGTTTATATATCACTAAATTTTAAAAGTTTACCTTTTAATAAAATCATTTTCTCTAAATGCTTCCCTACTTAACCTTCGATTGAGGTTAATGAATCGTCTTAAGCCGTTTATGTTTAATATTCTGGTCAGATCATTTGCACACTTACCAGTAGATTGTGAAGTGGTTGGCAAGCATTTATTATCATCTGTGGGTCATAGGATAGGGCAGACCTGTATGAATAAGTCTTTTTTTTTTTCAGTCACTAGTTGCTCTTGCTAATTGTGGCCTCCTTAAATTTTCTAGCGTAAAAAAACATTGATAGTGAACAAAATCAATTAACTTTAGGAGGTTACCGGTACGTGCTGTAATGAGGCTGAGTAGTTAGTCATCCTTGTTACAAATTTTGTTTCGCCTTCTCAACCACTTATCCTGAATGGAGTTGCGGCGGTGCCAGAGCCTATCCTGACCGATTACAAGCGAAAGGCAGGGTACACCCCGAACAGGTTACCAGTCTGTTATGGGCCCATGCACCTACACGTACACATCCCTACACATATTCATTGCTATGGCCAATTTTAGAGCGGCCAATTAACCTAACATGCATGTTTTTGGAGGGTGAGAGGAAACCAGAATACCTGGAGAAAACCCACTCATACACAAGGAGAACATGCAAACTCCACACAGAAAGAACAGTGTTTCGAGCCTCCTCCCACACGGGACTCTAACCCCAACCTTGTTGCCACTGTGCTATCGTGCAGCCCTTTGTTACAAGTCATTGAAGGAAATCGAGACTGGATAATACAACATTCACAGTTTAAAACTGTGATTATGTTGTTAAAGGGTTCTAGAAACTGTGCTTTTTAAAATGCAACATACAAATCAGAATAAATAATAATAAAAATAAGATAGTAAAATAATAAATAAAATAATAATAAAGTATACTTTATTGATCCCTCACCGGAAAAAAATTCGTGTTGCATTACACTGCAGCAGGCTGCCACAATGGCGCCAATGATGGGAGAACGGAGGGGCTGGGAGACGGGAGGTGGGGGTTAGGTGTCCACCCCAAAGATCCTAGACATGAACTCAGTGGGATTCAAACCCTCGGAGGGCTAGCGCTCTACCACTGAGCCACTGCCTCCTCCAATTTAACAAATAATAGTCAGTAGTTTAGATTGGTTAAAGTACCTTCATGTTTTTGTGATTTATCCAAAGGTAAAAATGTAATAACATGATTTGAACATAAAAAGGTAGATTTGTTTTCTTTTAAAGTGGAAATAGACTTTAGTAGAGATAGTCTTTTTGTCTGAAAAATTGAATCCATTTCAATTGGTATAAGGTAATATACTTTTGTTCTAGTGTGTCATACATACTTCCAAACAAGTCATTTGGTTGAAACATGCATTTAAGACTGCATCCTTGAAGTTTGAAAGTGTTTGAAGGGATTACTCATAAACGTCATTGTTTCATGTTTGGGTTTCATCTTACTTTATTTTACTCAAATTTCTCTTCTTGGATTATTCATAAAGTGTTTTCAATTCAATCTCTCTGTGTACATACGTGCCACAAAGCTGATGACTCATCTTTAGAGCTTTTATGATTTTATACCAAAAGCTTAAGAGTCGCAGAAATAAACTGAAATATCGGTATTGCAATGTTAAATCAAAGAGAGGAAGTTGGTTATGCTGCTAAAAACGACCATGCTTTTGTTGCTAAAAGTGATTATGAAGTTTTCACAAGTTTCATGACAAAAAAAAACAATCAGTTGAAGTTGTTAACAACTCGTTTACAAGAACACAATTAGTCTTGTTTAAAAAAGTGTTGGAATAATAAAGTCAAAGTTTTTGTGGTCTGATGAATCTGAAAATAAAATGGATTTAATAACCTTTAATGTTTGTATAAAGATTTGTAGAGATGTAGATTAAATTAATACCTCTCGCTTTTACCCGAGAGGCAGTATACACCCCAACAGGTCGCCAATCTGGTGTGGGGCCCATCCAAAAAACATGTACACTGAAACTGAGCAAATCATTCTGGAAAAAAATAAGTAAAGGTTAATTAAATAAAATTTAACAACGTCTCTCCTCAATGAGTAGTTTCTCATAGTTATAGCACGTACATATTTAAAACTGGGGAACGGTGGCTTAGTGGTTCGAGCGTTTGCCCGCGAACTGGACGTAAACCAGAAGTTCGCGGGCTCGCTTCCCACTGAGTTCACGTCAAAGGTCAATGGTAGACACCTAACACCGTTTCTTCCACCATTGGCACCGTCATAGGTGGCAGCCTGCTGCGGTGTAATGCAGCACACAAATTTCCCCGGTGAGGGATGAAGAAAATATATTAAAAAAAAAAAAAATTAATAAGGGAAGTTCAGACTTTATATTTCCTGGCACTAAATGGAAGCAACTCAGGGGATTCAAGAGCAACTGCAAAATGGTCACTGCAGTGTGTCTTGGCTTTTTTTTTGGGGCCCCCTACCAATGGGTTCAGATCCAGATGCCTCACCAAAGAGGCAATGTGACCAGATACCGGAGCCACTCTTGTCTGGTTCTTTTGAATGTATAGCACCATTCTCAAAAGAGCGTAGGCCCCTTATTGCATATCAAAGGACAAGCCCACTCTCCTTGTACAGGAAACTCTTTTGTATATGTTGCTTTCAACCTGCAAACATGTTGCAATAGTCGATCTTTAGGTCTCAACTCGGAACTCACGACATTTGAGGGAATTGAATGTACATTGATGCAATTGAAGTCTCATCTGATGGCTGAGTTAGAGACATACTAAAAAAAATAGAGAAGAGGGCCAGGTATAGAGCCTTGTGGTGCCTCAGAAAGTAATGTAAATGGTGTGAACCATACCAGGCATATCAGATTAAAAAGAATAATCTACTCAGTCAAAAACGGATGACGTAACTTTTTTGAAGGCTGCTTTGAAGGCCCAATGTGATGAACACTAGTGACCATTTTTTTCAGATGCAAGGTCCACAAATGCTAGAAAAAAATGAGAGAAATCCATACATTATTTGTTTTTAAGGATTTTGGAAATGACTCAGGAAATAATACGCTATAGCTCCAGTTTTTTCAGAACTGGCATTAATGTAAAGCAAAGCTCTCGATTTACAAGTTGATCTACGTTCCAACCCTTACCTATGGTCACCAGCTGTGGGTGGTGACCGAAAGAATGAGATCGCGGGTACAAGCGGCCGTAATGAGCTTCCTCCGCAGGGTGGCTGTGCTCTCACTCTGAGATCGGGTGAGGAGCTCTGCCATCCGGGAGGAGCTCGGTGTCGAGCCGCTCCTCCTCCAGGTCGAGAGGAGCCAGATGGGGTGGTTCGGGCATCTGGTCAGAATGCCCCCCGAGCGCCTCGCAGGGGAGGTGTTTTGGGCACATCCTACCGGGAGGAGACCAAGGGGCAGACCCCAGACACGCTGGAGAGACTATGTCTCACAGCTGGCCGGGGAACGACTTGGGATCCTTCCAGGTGAGCTGGAGGATGCAGCCGGGGTGAGAGAAACCTGGGCTGCCCGTTTGAGGCTGTTGCCCCCGCGACCCGACCCTGGAACAAGCGGAAGATGACGGAACGGAACGGAATTAATGTAGGGAATTATTAAAAGAAAAAATGGGAGAAAATAAATTCTTAATGATAGAAATAATCCAAATTTGACACAAAAAATGAGGTATCCCAGCATCAATAAAATCATTTCTATGGTATCGATGTAACTTTTTCCTCTACATTAGCATTTGTTTTCACCCAATTCTTTTGAAACTTTCTCTTGTATTATCCTCCTTTGTGGAACTACCCACCATTCACTTTTTCCGTAAACTATCATACAAGAGACATTTCTAAGATTACGTCACTTTCTCCA
This sequence comes from Neostethus bicornis, assembly GCA_902685375.1. Taxonomy (NCBI): domain Eukaryota; kingdom Metazoa; phylum Chordata; class Actinopteri; order Atheriniformes; family Phallostethidae; genus Neostethus; species Neostethus bicornis. Next base: position 7,898,692 of record LR738545.1, read on the forward strand.
GAGAAACAACCTTACAAGGTTTAGAAAGCTTGGGCTTTTCCAGGACACTGGCTGCCTTCATCTCCCAGGAGTTAGCGCTAACTCTGTAAGACATTCGTCGAGACTGGCGTTCACTTAAAGGGAAAGCTTTGAAAAACCAGGAAAGCAAGTGTAAGTTCCTCACTGCTTAGGAGCTGACATTCCATTGATGCCTTTGGCTCGCTTTCTTTGCTTCAGTCAAACCAGGACATGGTTTTATTCAGATTTTTTCTTTAACTGGGTTTGGTCTGGCTAAAGAATAGCTGTTTGCATATTAAAGTCCTCAAGAAGGATGCGTTTGACTTGTGTTTAGAATGGATCCTTCATCTTATTGACCTTTCATCTCTCTTCAAGGTTGTTCTAGTATGCAATGCAGCGTCTTCTTTTGTGGGTCAACTGGTGGATATTCATATTCACATCATGGCAGAGAAGAGTAATGGAGCCGCTACGTCTAAAGCTTGTGTTGGTAGATCATTAGTATCAACTGGGTGTGCTCAGATTATAAATTGGACTTGATGCTGCTTCTTTGTTTTTCTCAATCTATGTCTAAAAGAAATGACAAAGTTTTGAATATCAACCTAAATTTATTTTTCTCTTGATATCGGATTGCCAAAAAAATTGTAATTTAAATGTTTATTTCAGAAATTTCAGAATTGGTTTCACACAATCATTGGTCACAATCACAAAAGCATCTGGTCAGGATGCCCCCGAGCGCCTTGCAGGCGAGGTGTTTTGGGCATGTCCCACCGGGAGGAGACCAAGGGGTAGACCCCGGACCTGCTGGAGAGACTATGTCTCACGGCTGGCCGGGGAACGACTTGGGATCCTTCCGGGTGAGCTAGAGGATGCAGCCGGGGAGAGAGAGGCCTGGGATGCCCATATGAGGCTGTTGCCCCCACGACCCGACCCCGGAACAAGCGGAAGATGACGGAACGGAACAATGATTGGTCACAAGTCACATACATGGACCACCAGATGGGACAAATTTACATTTTGCCATTTTTAAACGTAAACTACGTTGATTTTAAAACAGAAATCCAATGAAACAGGATTCCTAGTAATTAAGCTTAAGACAGGAATCAATTCAAATTGAATTGAAAATACTTTTTTTTATTCCCGATGGGAAATTTGAGTGCTGTAGTGCTGCAATCATACAACATGATTTTTAAAAAAAAATTTTTAACTGTTGTGAATGACAAGTAATTATAGGTTTGAAAGTGAAGGGTTAAATAGTTTCCGTTCCGTTCCGTCATCTTCCGCTTTTTCCGGGGTCGGGTCGCGGGGGCAACAGCCTCAAACGGGCAGCCCAGGCCTCTCTCTCCCCGGCTGCTGGAAGGATCCCAAGTCGTTCCCCGACCAGCTGTGAGACATAATCTCTCCAGCGGGTCCGGGGTCTGCCCCTTGGTCTCCTCCCGGTGAAACTTGCCCGAAACACCTCGCCCGCGAGGCGCTCGAGGGGCATTCCGACCAGATGCCCGAACCACCCCATCTGGCTCCTCTCGACCTGGAGGAGGAGCGGCTCGACACCGAGCTCCTCCCGGATGGCAGAGCTCCTCACCCGATCTCTGAGTGAGAGCCCAGCCACTCTGCGGAGGAAGCTCATTTCGGCCGCTTGTACCCGCGATCTCATTCTTTCGGTCACCACCCACAGCTGGTGACCATAGGTGAGGGTTGGAACGTAGATCGACTTGTAAATCAGGTTAAATAGTTTGATGGAGAAATGATTTTCTGTACCTTTCCTTTGAGCAGTAGGGTTGCAGGAGTCTGTTGCTGAACCTGCTCTTCAAATGGTCCACAGATTCGTGGAAGGGGTGGGAGAAATTTAGCATTCACACACATGTACTCTATTTTACTCTGACTAATCTTCATTCCTCTTCTTTCTAGTGCAAACCTCCACCTCTCCAGATTTTCCTCCACCTCTTCCCTCCTCTCACTACTGATCACAATGTCATCTATCGTTCCAATAATTTGAGATAAACTTCTAATTCTAATCTATCATTTATTTCAGGACTCATTTGGTTTCATGACACTAGCTTCGCACTTCGTAGGTGGAGTTAGCTTTAATCCGACATTCGTCCCAGACTTCCTTTTTTTTTTTTGTTGTTTTTGCAGCCTAGCCTTCTGCTGAGTCGCATGACATGTGTTTGCCCCAGTTTGTGGTCCCGGCCCTGCTGGGCTCCGACTAGCGTCTGCTTCAGTGACTCTCTGTTACATAGAAGCCCTTACAGCAGCGCTAACAGTCAGCATTGTTCAGAAATAAATGCTGTCTCTGATCTGCATCAGGGATGCATTACAATACAAAAAAAGAAAAAGTTGTCTCAGCAAATGTCTTAATGCTTTAAGGTTAATATTTATTATTAAATTTAAAGTGTTTTGCAATTAAACTGTTGAATGTGTGGATTTCAAAGTTCCGTTCCGTTCCGTCATCTTCTGCTTGTTCCGGGGTCAGGTCGCGGGGGCAACAGCCCAGGCTTCTCTCACCCCGGCTGCATCCTCCAGCTCACCTGGAAGGATCCCAAGTCGTTCCCCAGCCAGCTGTGAGACATAATCTCTCCAGCGGGTCCGGGGTCTGCCCCTTGGTCTTCTCCCGGTGGGACGTGCCCAAAACACCTCGCCTGCGAGGCGCTCGGGGGGCATTCTGACCAGATGCCCGAACCATCCCATCTGGCTCCTCTCGACCTGGAGGAGGAGCGGCTCGACACCAAGCTCCTCCCGGATGGCAGAGCTCCTCACCCAATCTCTGAGTGAGAGCCCAGCCACCCTGCGGAGGAAGATCATTTCGACTTTCAAATTTCAAATTTTCGGCTTTCAAAGCCGGCTCATTTCGGCTTTCATTTTGGATTTCTTTTTTTTTTTTTTTTTCACTTTTTTCATTCATTTTCTTTTTCATTTCGGATTTCAAAGTAATAATTTTATTGCAAACAGTTTTTATCTGTTCAGGTCATTTGAAAGTTTGACTGAATGGAAACATATCACTGTCTCAGTCAGCATTCCTGAGTTGATCTTGCTCCTTTGTGGTTCCCACAGAGTCATGCAGTTTCAAACAGTGACTCAGGATCCTGGATAAATATAAAACACAGAATCCAGCCACTTCTGCTTTTGGACCGTTTCTGACATTTTGCAAGATTTTCCGGTCAATCGGCAGCTTTTTAGCGGACACGTCTGTGATTTTAGCTCGAGTCCTCATTTTAACCAGTGGCTAAAGTCGGGTATTTCTGCTGATGCTCACCGAACTGCTTCCTATTCACTGCTGGCTTGGATGAACTGCAGACTTGTAGCTTCTCTTGGAGCTTTGATGACGTTTGTTGTTACAGAACGGTCTCATTTGGAGAATTTAGTTTTTTTTTGGGTTGTATGTGGGTTGTATTTGCTAAATGTAAAAGTGAAATGAAAGCTTTAGTCAAAAATGACAAAGAGGAACTAATGATACAGAAAATTTAAGACAGTGTGTGTGCGAGGTGTACTTTCCGGTTGGCTATTTTTTGTCTTTAATTTGTTTGTGAGCATTACTTCTTATGTTGAAAGAGAAGTCCAATTTAAACACCCCCTAACTACTCATAAAGGGTACCTGCATCGAGATCAAACTTTTGCCATTTCCTATTTTAGATTTTTTAGAAGAAAAAAAAAGGGTGGAACGCCCCCTACGGGTCATGGGACAGAGTCCTGCCCCAAGTGGAGGACTTTAAGTATCTCAGGGTCTTGTTCATGAGTGGGGGAAGGATGGAGCGGGAGATCGACAGATGAATCGGTGCGGCATCAGCAATAACTAGGAGGCTGCATCGGTCCGTCGTGGTAAAGAGGGAGCTGAGCCGAAGAGCAAAGCTCCCGATTTACAAGTCGATCTATGTTCCTACCCTCACCTATGGTCACCAGCTAGGGGTGGTGACCGAAAGAATGAGATCACGGATACAAGCGGCTGAAATGAGCTTCCTCCTGCAGGTTGGCTGGGCTCTCACTCAGAGATCGGGTTAGGAGCTCTGCCATTCCTGAGAAGCTCGGTGTCAAGCCGCTCCTCCTTCAGGTCGAGAGGAGCCACATGGGGTGGGTCGGGTATCCGGTCAGAAAGGATGCCCTGCGAGCGCCTCGCTGGTGAGGTGTTTCGGTTCGGACACGTCCCACCGGGAGGAGACAGAGAGGCAGATCCCAAACCCGCTGGAGAGACTATGTCTCACAGCTGGCCGGGCAACGACTTGGGATCCGTCCGGGTGAGCTGGAGGATGCAGCCCGGGTGAGAGAAGCCTGGGCTTCCCATTTGAGGCTGTTTCCCCTGCGACCCGACCCTGGAACAAGCGGAAGATGACGGAACAGAATGGAACAGATCCAAGTTAATAAATCCAAAATGGAACCCTTCCTCCGCAGGATGGCTGGGCTCTAACACAGAGAGTGTGGAGCTCTGTCTTCTGGGAGAAGCTCAGACTAGAACCGTCGCTTCTCCGGGTCGAGAGAAGCCGGATGGGGTCGTTCAGGGATCTGGTTAGGATGTCTCTTGGAAGCCTCAATGAAGAGGTGTTTTGGGGACATCCCACCAGGAGGAGATTTAGAGGTTGACTGCAGAGCCGATGGAGAGCTTACCTGGGGACACTATGGGATCCTCCTGGGTGAGCTGGAGGATGCAGCCGGTGTGAGAGTATCCTAGATTTCCAGTCTGAGGCTGTTGCCCCTGCGACTGGCCCTGGCTCGGCTGAAGAGAACGGAAAAAATGGGTATAGATGGCAACAGGGTGGTCTGCTGTGGTCACTGTGAAAAAAATGGAAAACTTTTGTCTTCTTATGTTTTACAGCAGCTTGTAAAACACAAGAAAATGATAATGCAAGCTTTACAAAACCTAGGTCTGACATGTAATAATAGAAGTTAACCTGCTCAGACCTCTGTAAACATATTCCTGCTTGGACAAGCATCTGCTGTAACTGAAATAGAAAACCAGCTGTCAGCCAGATTTACAGTTTGGTAACAGGTAGAGTGATAAATAAGATGACCAGGATTGAACCCGTTAGGATTTAAAATATTGTCCTATCTGTTCAAAGATCTGTTTTTTTCCACTTTAGTTTACGGAATAATAAAAACAAGTAGATTACAAGAGCTCCTTCTGGGAACAAAGCTTGACTTTTATCAGTGGCTGCAGCAGACAGGCTTTAATCTTCTTGTTTTGGAGGTAGAAACTGTAAAGTGTGGTGCTTGTTGGGTTTTCCTTATCTCAGAGAGGCAGAGCTGCTGGTTCTTATGAGCTGAGGAGGAAATTGCCGCCAGATAGAAGCCAGTTTATTACTGTCAAACCCGGAGCTTCTAAGATCTGGTCTCCATTTGTTCCCCATCATACGTACGTGTCTGAAACTGGACCAAAAATCCAACCTGTCTGTGGTTAGATTTCATTCAGACTGAGGAAAAGATGCCCAAAGCACTGATGTAATGGAACTAATAGTGTGACTCAAAGCATGATCATATTTGGCTTTCCTTTAAATTTTTTTTCACCGCACTACATATCTGGAAAAATATTTTTAAAACGTGAACCCCAATTACTTAATTTTACTGTAAATAATTCCTTACATGGAGAAAAATTGTACTCAGACAGAAGGATGGATGTTAAACTGCATGACTGGTAAAGACAAAACGAGAAACTGAATCCTTCAGTAAGGGGTCATATTGCAAATGTGACTTGCGTTTTTTTGTGCCAAACAAAATGCCAGTTGGAACCAAAGTTGGAGAAACTGGATTTTTCACTACAAAGCTCTTCCTGTTCTTCTTTTGTTCCTTTGCCGTTCTTCTGAGAAATAAAAGGGATCTATTTTAATTTCAATTCAATTTTATTTGTATGGCCCAAAATCACAGAATTTCCGTCTCAATGGGCTTCACAAGAAAAAGAGGAATGTATTAACACAGATACACAGCAAGAAAAATAACTAACAAATGCTAACTAAACAAGACTAGCACCTTTCTGCCTCTAGACTCTCCTTCACGGTGAGAAAAAACTCCTAAAAAACCCATCAGTGGGGAAAAAATAAGAAACCTCGTGGGGATCCACATGAAAGAGAGATCCCTCCCCGGGACGAGCAACCAAATGTGTCAAAGACTATTGTTTAAATATTAGCTTATTCTACTCTACAGTTAAATATCTAAAGAAGTCAATAGATGTTCTTCATCCTGATGGTAACACGGGGGACTCCTCAGCCCAGCAATGTCCAGGACGGGGATGAGTAGATGGATTTCATCCTGATGGAGCGGGGATGATGAAGCGTGAAGGTCTCCTTTATATATTTAAAACAACACTTCTTCCTCACACTTAGCATGTCTACTGTGTTCAAAATACTGAGATTGTATAAAACCGTATCAGCAATGTGCTGCCAACATTTAGAGAAGCATGCCAGGAGGAAATTTGTTTGCTAAAAGGCCTCCTACCCTGAGGCTGGTTGGTCTGAATTCAGATTTGAGGAGTGGGGTATTTCTTTAGGGCCTGTATAGTGCTAGCTGAATGCCCAGACGTGCCCCCTGCTGTTATCTAATCAGAAAAAGCAGTTCCTCATGTGTGTGTTTTTTATTATAAGTCTAAACTAGAGCATTATGTTTCTTTTATGGTTTATAGATTAAATTATTATCACCCCATCATAAGCAGTGCTATTGATTTTACAGCTAACTGTAAAAAAAAAAATCAGATCTAGGCTTATTTTAGTAAAGTTAAATTTGGTTTTGGATGCATTTATTTGTTCATTTATATCTAAAACGAAAAAGAGGAATGGTTTTATTTCAGGTTGTTTATTCTGCACCATAATAAGCATGTCAAAAATTGTCTGTGAGTAAATGAGAGATTTCTAAAATTCTGACTGGGGTAAAATTTTTGTGATTTGAAATGAATGAAAAACTTGTTCTGTTGTCCTCCGGTTATCCGGGGTCGAGCCACAAGGCCAACAGCCTCAAACGGGAAGCCCAGGTTTCTCACCCCGGCTGCATCCTCAAGCTCACAAGGAAGATCCTGAGGTGGTCCCTGTCCAGCTGTGAGACATAGACTCTGAAGCAGGTCTGGGGCCGGCCTCGGGGTCTCCTCCCGGTGGGATATGCCTGAACAGATGCCCGAACTACCCCATCTGGCTTCTCTCGACTCGAAGGAGCAACGTCTATACTCTGAGCTGCTCCCTGATGGAAGAGCTTCCCGCCCTATGTCTGAGTGAGAGCCTAGTCACCCTGCTGAGGAAGCTCATTTCGGCCGCTGCTATCCACGATCTCCTTTCAGTCACCTCCCACAGCTGGTGACCATAGGTGAGGGTAGGAACGTAGATCGATGGGAAAACCAAAAGTGAACGTGTTAATTAAGCAATTGATACAAAAGGAATTACCGTACGTCTATTTTTGGCTGTTAAATTTTTGCTAATGACTAATCACTGGTAAGAGAAATTGCAAAATCAGCACAGTTCTCTTTCGTCGTCGGTCCCGGTTGCCCCGCATCCGGGACCGTGTCGCGGGGGCAACAACCTCAGACGGCAAGCCCAGGCTTCTCTCACCCCAGCTGCATCCTCCAGCTCACCCGGAAGGATCCCGAGTTGTTCCCCAGCCAGCTGTGAGACATAGTCTGTCCAGCGGATCCGGGGTCTGCCCCTTGGTCACCTCCTGGTGGGACATGCCCGAAACACCTCACCAGCAAGATGCTCAGAAGACATCCTGACCAGATGCCCCAACCACCCCATCTGACTTCTCTCGACCTCGGTGTCAAGTCGCTCCTCCTCCAAACACAGTTTCAATATTGATTTAATTTGGTTTAATATATGAATATAAAATAAAATTTTGCCCAATATAAAAATTATTGTAGATTTATTTTTTTGCACAATAATACAAAATAAATCTTGTGCTTGAAAATATGATATAATAATAGATAAAACATAGAAAGTTTCAGAAACAAACATTTTGCAGTTTTATTTATTTTTGTGTTGAATCTCAAAAGATAAAACATGGCTTATTCAGATTCCTTCCAAATATCTCACTCGTCCCTTTTTAATGTCGGGCTTGTTGTGTTGCTGAATCCTATTCTGGACTTGTTGCTTGGCTTTGCCAGCAAAGCTGACAGGAAGCTGACAACAACTCAAGCTTTCAAGCACCACTGACTGGTGACACGTCTGACATTTCCAAATCCATTGAGCATCTCATCTGTGTAGATCTTGCCTTGGGTTAGACATGCTCATTTTCCACTCATTCAGCTCTAGTGCCAAGCCAGCTTTCATCGGATAGGGAACGTTGGCTTTAGGATAGGGCTTTCAAAAGTTGGTTATATCAATCCTTTGGGCAAATTTTGAGATGTATCAGTGTTTTATGAAAAAAAAAGATGCCATCAAATACTTTGTCTATATTGAGAAGCTTTGGGTAAAAAGAGTAAAACAGAGTATATGTGTCTGAATGACAGGGATCCAAATGGAAAAGTGAGATTACAGGGAGAAGAGAAAAAGAAGGTGGAAGATTTTAAGTATCTAGGATCAACAGTCCAGAGCAATGGAGAGTGTGGAAAAGAGGTGAAGAAGCGTGTTCAAGCAGGCTGGAACGGGTGGAGAAAAGTATCAGGTGTGATTTGTGATAGAAGAGTTTCAGCTAAAATGAAAGGAAAAGTGTACAAAATCGTGGTGAGACTGGCCATGCTGATTGGTCTAGAGACAGAGATGGAGGTAGCAGAGATGAAGATGCTGAGGATCTCTCTGGGAGTGACCAGGATGGACAGGATTAGAAATGAGTATATCAGAGGAACAGCACATGTTAGAGATTTTGGGGATAAAGTTTGAGAGGCAAGACTGAGATGGTTTGGACATGTGCAGAGGAGAGAGAGAGAGTACATATGAAGAAGGATGCTGGATTTGGAACCACCAGGAAAGAGGACTAGAGGAAGACCAAAGAGGAGGTTCATAGATACAGTGAAGGAAGACATGAAGATAGTTGGTGTGATCGAAGAGGATACAGCAGATAGGGTTAGATGGAAGAAACTGACTTGCTGTGGCGACCCCTAAAGGGAAATGCCGAAAAAAGAAGAAGATTGAGCAGCTTTGGGAGAACTCCTGTCTTTGATCTATATCAGTTTTTAGTTGAGGGGCGTTCTGCAGCTCTGAGGGGACAGAAGTTTAGGGGTGTTTTTTTCCCCCTTGCTATGTGGAATACCCTTTCTTTTTCTGGTTCATCTTAATGGGCTCATTCAGTTGATGGGAGCAAAAATAAAATGTAAATGCCATTCAACAGAATATCCATTTTTTTTGTTTGCAAGAAGGAAGCACATGTTGAAATAAATGCTAAAAACAATATTTATTTGAAACCAGTGAGGCAGGTTGGTGCTCTGCACCAGCGTTTCGCTTCTGTTTTTGCCATTTGATGTTTATCTGTGATGTATGAATGTACGTAAGCTCTTTTTTTTGTTTTTTTCTCATCTCCTAGCAACCATCTGAAATAGTCTGTAGGGATTTTGGCTAATGGAAAACCGCTGAATCTCAGCCATATTCTTGGTAACGAACATGCTAAATTAGTCTCATTAAAATGATTCATGTTATTCACTAAATGAGCTTCCTCCGCAGGGTGGCTGGGCTCTCACTCTGAGATCGGGTGAGGAGCTCTGCCATCCGGGAGGAGCTCGGTGTCGAGCCGCTTCTCCTCCAGGTCGAGAGGAGCCAGATGGGGTGGTTTGGGCATCTGGCCAGGATGCCCCCCCGAGTGCCTCGGGGGCGAGGTGTTTTGGGCACGTCCCACCGGGAAGAGACCAAGGGGCAGACCCCGGACCCGCTGGAGAGACTATGTCTCACAGCTGGCCGGGGAACGACTTGGGATCCTTCTGGGTGAGCTGGAGGATGCAGCCGGGGTGAGAGAGGCCTGGGCTACCCGTTTGAGGCTGTTGCCCCTGCGACCCGACCCCGGAGCAAGCGGAAGATGACGGAACGGAACGGATGTAATTTACTATTACTGTATATATAATGGTTTGGGTTGAAGTTGACCGCTTTTAACATAAAATCCAATACAGGAAACAATATTTACATAAATTAATCTTATATAAATCACGTTATTTTTTGGAAAATCTCATTTTTAGTGAGCGGAAGATAACGGGTTTCAAACTAATATGAGCAAGATCTGCTTTTCCCTTCTTTCTGACATGAGAAAGACTGATTTAATGACGAGATGCCAACATTTACCAGAGCTTTTGCTTCACAACACCACAAATTTCTGTTAATATCATCTTCAGAAGAGCATCTGCTCTCAAATTTGTCTAATTAGCTAGATCATGGTGTTTGAAAGAAGCCATATTAGTACCTCAGAGTCCAAAGTGTATAGACAACACCGTAAAATGCTGACCTGAATGCAGAGCTGAATCAGACCCTCATCAAATGCAGTAACAGTTCTCCTGCTTTTGTCCAGTTGTGAAGAGTTTGTGTGAATTGTTGCTTTGATTTCCTGTTCTTATCAGACAGGAGGGACATGTCGGATTGTTTTCTGCTGCTGTAGTTGGTCTGCATCAAGGTTGAATAGCTTGTGTGTTTGGTTTCTTTTCATACTTTGGTAGAAACCAGTGCTCATTTAACTTCCATTTACTTTTTCAGCTACTCTTAACTAGCACAACCAATTCTTCTTCTTTTCTTTCGGCATTTCCCTTCAGGGGTCGCCACAGCAAGTCAGTTGCTTCCATCTAATCCTATCTGCTGCATCCTCTTTGGTCACACCAACTATCTTCATGTCTTCCTTCACTGTATCCATGAACCTCCTCTTTGGTCTTCCTCTAGTCCTCCTTCCTGGTGGTTCCAAATCCAGCATCCTTCTTCCGATATACTCTCTCTCCCGTCTGCACATGTCCAAACCATCTCAGTCTGGCCTCTCGGACTTTATCCCCAAAACTTCTAACATGTGCTGTTCCTCTGATCCTGTCCATCCTGGTCACTCCCAAAGAGATCCTCAGCATCTTCATCTCTGCTACCTTTGTCTCTGCTTCCTGTCTTTTCCTCAGTGCCACTGTCTCTAGACCAAACAGCATGGCCAGTCTTACCACGATTTTGTACATTTTTTTTTTTTAAATATCTTTATTTCGAATACATTTTTTCCATATTTCATAATAAAATACAAACTAAAACAAGTATTCGAAAACACTTTTCCTTTCATTTTAACTGAAACTCTTCTGTCACACATCACACCTGATACTTTTCTCCACCTGTTCCAGCCTCCCTGCACACGCTTCTTCACCTCTTTTCTACACCCTCAATTGCTCTAGGACTGTTGATCCTAAGTACTAACTTGTACAACCAATTCATGTCTGAAAATCCTGTTGATGCTTGTCTGTGATCATTCTAAGATGCAAGGATTTTCTGAAATACAATCACATTATCTGTGACATGTTTAACTAATCCAATCTCTTAGTTGCCGTCTTACAGGGAGTCCCAGAGTTTATTCCAACTGGTACTAGGCAAGAGGCAGGGTGCACCCTGGTGAGGTGGCCAGTGTACCACAGGGCCATACATAAAGACAGACATCAGCTTTTGCGCACAATCACACCCAGGGGAAATTCCACAATAACTAAAAGGCCTTAACTACCGTATTTTCCGCACTATAAGGCGCACCGCATTATAAGGCACTACAGTAAAGGCTGGGGTTACGTTATGCATTCACTAAATGGTGCTGCGATAAAGGGAATGTAAAAAAACCCCAGTCAGATAGGTCAGTCAAACTTTATTAACAATTACAAAATAGCTGCTATTTTCATGACACAGTTTATCTTCCATTGGAGATAAACTCTGTTTAGTCTTGTTTACTTGGCGCAGCGCATCCTCTTGCTTCCTCCACTTCCTCACCATTGATTCATTGATGTTAAACTCTCTCACTGCGGCTCTATTCCCGTGTTCTACTGCGTGACCGATCGCCTTGAGTTTAAACTCTGCGGTGTAACAGTGTCTATTGGTAGGAGCCATTTCCGGGTTTTTACACAAACACACAAATGGAAGTGAGACGCCGCGCGCTACCTTTCTATGGGGGAAATGGAGTTGGCGGCTGTTTACCGCAGTTGCGACATCTGTTGTAGCTCAAAATTAATCCATATATAAGGCGCTCCGGGTTGAAAGGCGCGTCGTGGACTTTAGAGAAAATTTAAGGTTTTTAGGTGCGCCTTATAGTGCGGAAAATACGGTATGTGTTTTTGAAGGGTGTGAGAAGGCTGGAGAACATATAGTCAAACCAAACATAAACAGGATGACTTACAAACTCCCCTCAGCAGGGCCAGTTTGAACTTGTCGTTGCAGCATTTGTTGTCTGCCCCTAAATAAATGTATACATATGTACGGTTGCTTTGTTTGTACTCTTTGGTTGTAAATACAAGGACTTATTTGCTGATATTTTAAAGATAATAAAAGCTTTTTAGCAGTATTAATGTACTAAGAGATGATCCATCTTCTCTCTTTCTTCTCCAGGGCTGCCTTTGCCCTGACAAAGCCGCTCAAGATGAACATGGTGAAGAGGATCATGGGGCGGCCGAGGCAGGAGGAGTGCAGTCCCCAGGACAATGCTCTCGGCCTGATGCACCTGCGTCGCCTCTTCTCAGAACTCTGCCACCCTCCTCGCCACATGACCCAGAAGGAGCAGGAGGAAAAACTCTACATGATGCTTCCTGTGTTTAACAGGGTAAGTCACGCATCAAAACTCAAACATAATCACGTGCTGACATGTGAGGGATGCTTATCTGAAGTAACCTGAGATGAACGGAATGTCATTTTTAGTTATTTTTAATTTGATCGTATCTTGGAATTCAAATTTTTATCAAACAAAATAACTATTCTAGCTCTTATTTTAGTCACACAACAACACGCTAGGCACACAGCACTGTACTCTATGAAGACAATTTAAGACTTTAAGGTGCGCAGTATGGGCATAAAAATATAATTATATAATTCCCTATGAGAAGAATAAAAATAAAAAAAAGTAAATGCAAGTCATCTTCTGTTTATCGAGGGCCGGATCAGACAGAAAGCCCAGGCTTCTCTCACTCAAGCTGCATCATCCAGCTCACCCCGAAGGATTCCGAGTCGTTCCTAGCCAGCTGCGAGACATAGTCTCTCCAGCAGGTCTGGGGTCTACCTCTTGGTCTCCTCCCAGTGGGATGTGCCCGAAACACCTCACTAGCGAGGCGCTCGCGGGGGCATCCTGACCAGAAGCCCGAACCACCCCATCTGGCTCCTCTCAACCTGGAGAAGTGGCTCGACACCGAGCTCCTCTCGGATGGCAGAGCTCCACACCCGATTTCTGAGTGAGAGCCCAGCCACCCTGTGGAGGAAGCTCATTTCGGCCGCTTGTATTTGTGATCTCATTCTTTTGGTCACCACCCACAGCTGGTGACCATAGGTGAGGGTTGGAACGTCGATCGACTTGTAAATCGAGAGCTTTGCTTTTCAGCTCAGCTCTCTCTTTACCATGAGTAGAATGGAAACAATAAATAAGTGTAATTTACTTCCAGTATATTTTATGCGAAACGTTTTTGAGAAAAACACGTCATGACAAAAAGAAAAAGAAAAAAATAGTTAATCTTTTAATGGGAACAGAAACACATTTGTAGATATTTTTTTTTTATATGTGATGCACCTGTTGGGTGTAGCAGTAACTTACTGATCGTTTACCAGTTTCTGTTCACATTTAGTATTTTAATAAACTAAATAGAGGAAGTTTAGAAATTCAAATAGTCACTTCTTTCTCTTAATTTGGAATCAAACACAAAGATTAGTATTTAAATATAAAATCTGGTAAATGAAGTACTTTTTAATTTTAGAATAATAATAGAAAAGTTTTAGCTAAAACTAAAGGGAAAGTGTACAAAACCGTGGTTAGACCGGCCATGCTGTTTGGTCTAGAAACAGTGGCACTGAGAAAAAGACAGGAAACAGAGATGGAGGTAGCAGAGATGAAGATGCTGAGGATCTCTCTGGGAGTGACCAGGATGGGCAGGATCAGAGGAACAGCCCATGTTAGAGATTTTGGAGATAAAGTCATAGATGCCAGACTGAGATGGTTTGGACATGTGCAGAGGAGAGAGAGAGAGTACATAGGAGAAAGGATGCTGGATTTGGAACCACCAAGAAAGAGGACTAAAGAAAGAGGTTATTGGACGCAGTGAAAGAAGACATGAAGATACTTTGGATCAACCTCTCACTGGCCCTCCACTGCTCTTCAATCCAGCATCCGTCGTTCTTATATGAACTTGATGACCTGGTCTTGATACTCTTGCCGCAGCTCTCCAGGGTGGCTGACTCGGTGTCATAGTCTGTCCGACTCAGGCGACGCTTACACTGCTGGGGGAAGAAGGTCTGGATCTTGATCCACAGCTGTTGGTTCACCAGATACTATCACTATATACTATCACCAAGATAGTTGGTGTCACCGAAGATGATGCAGCAGATAGGGTTAGATGGAAGAAACTGACTTGCTGTGGCGACCCCTGAAGGGAAATGCTGAAAGAAGAAGAAGTACTTCCTAATTTTTATTTGACTTAGACTTTTATTCTTGCTATGACAATATCAGAACTGTTTAATTTAGCTTCATGAAACTCAAAACAAAGACGATGGTTTATGTTAAAATCATTTCATTTAATTCCTTTTCTGTACTTCCGTATTTAAATGTCAGAAAAAACAACCATCCAATTTTTTTATGTGTTTATGCTAATAAGCTGAGTCATTACCGTATTTTCCGCACTATAAGGCGCCTCCAATAAATTACATTTTTAAAAACTTTTTCCATATATAAGGCGCACCGCATTATAAGGCGCTACAGTAAAGACTGGGGTTACGTTATACATTCACTAAATGGTGCTGCGCTAAAGGAAATGAAAAAAAAAAAAGACAGTCAGATAGGTCAGTCAAACTTTATTAAGAATTACAAAACAGCTTTCTGTTTTTACTCCCAAAATGAATAAACAGCTGTTTTATTATTTTCTCCGAGATAAAGTTTAGTCTTGTTTACTTGGCGCAGCGCATCCTCTTGCTTCCTCCACTTCCTCACCATTGAGTCATTGATGTTAAACTCTCTCGCTGCGGCTCTATTCTCGTGTTCTACTGCGTGACCGATCGCCTTGAGTTTAAACTCTGCGGTGTAACAGTGTCTCTTGGTAGGAGCCATTTCCGGGTCTTTACACAAACACACAAATGGAAATGAGACGCCCTTTCATATATCCCAGCATGCACCGCGCACTACTTCTTCTACGGGGGAAATGGAGTCGGCGGCTGCTTACCGCAGTTGCGACACCTGTTGTAGCTCAATATTAATCCATATATAAGGCGCTCCGGGTTAAAAGGCGCATCGTGGACTTTAGAGAAAATTTAAGGTTTTTAGGTGCGCCTTATGGTGCGGAAATTACGGTAAATTAATTAGTCCTATTTTAGGAGACTTGACCCCTCAGAGGGAACTGACTTAATTTAAATGGACTCATTGGTTAATATAACAAACACGTGAATTTCATAAGAAAAACAACAAATAGGTTTGTATTTACTTGGTGGAATGAAAGCAGAATTTCTAGTATATTTATTTTATGTTGTAATTGTACTCCTGTGTGATGTGCATCGCCTTATCGAGTGCTCTCCTCACAGTGGAGTGGCTCATTCAGGTCTTAGCAGGTAATCACCAATCCTTGACTGTGATTCACTCACCGGTGGCGTAATTTATGACAGAAATAGAAAAACACATTGCGTGTCAGGCCAACCATATCAACAATGACTTATATGCCAAATGTGCATTTTATTTTTGACTTGGATTATTAATGTCCAGCAGCTTAGATATAGACATGAAAATTTTAAACCACTTTCATTTTTTTGTGTTTAAATTCTCAGAGCTGTGAGACGGCAATTCCCCCAACCAGCACCCATAGACAATCTGTTCCCTCCTGCATCTAAATGTATAACTATAACAGGGGATGTGTCTTCTGCAGGTGTTTGGAAATGCTGCACCAAGCAGCATGACGGAGAAGTTTTCTGACCTGCTACAGTTCACTACCCAGGTGTCTCGACTTATGGTGACTGAAATCAGACGGAGGGCCTCAAATAAGTCCACAGGTAAGATTTCTTTTAACTATAAATACTTTAAGCTGAACTCAAAACTTTTCCAGCAGGATCTCTTTAAAACGTGGACTATTGCTGCAGCTGTTTTCTCTCACAGCCCTGCTTTCCCTGTCTTTATCACATTTCTTCATCTCTCGGCGGTCTCTGGATGAACATATGATGCGCTGTTTCCAAGCAGACAACAGCTCCTATTTTGTGCTCTCACGATGTTCTCCAGCTGGTCTCCAGATCTCAATAGGCTGAGTCAGTAGTTTGACTCACGCTCTCAAATGACTGCACAGCACAGAAGAAAATGTTTTATTTTGGTCCAAGCTGTGAGCATGAACATGTTCCTTTGACCAGAAAAGTTCAGGTCTAAAATATTTTATTATTGAAGGTGTGATTCGAGACGTCCAGAAATCCATCCACACGACACATCTTGACTATTGCTTTTTTTTCATGTTCTTTTTCTTTTGATTTGTTACACTTGTAGAAATTCTACACATTTAGCTGCACAATGGAGGTTTTCTATTTATTTTTTTTAATGGATTTTCACCATTAAAGCTGGAAACCGTGATCTCCAGCTCTCACTGGATCGATTTGCTGCCGAGTGTGAAGGGGCCGGGATGGGAATTAGCGCCTCCAAATCCGAGACCATGGTCCTCGCCCGGAAAAGGGTGGAATGCCCCCTGCGGGTCAGGGACAGGGTCCTGCCTCAAGTGGAGGAGTTTAAGTATCTCAGGGTCTTGTTCACGAGCGGGGGAAGGATGGAGAGGGAGATCGACAAGCAGATCGGTGCGGCATCAGCAATAACTAGGACGCTGCATCGGTCCGTTGTGGTAAAGAGAGAGCTGAGCCGAAAAGCAAAGCTCTCGATTTACAAGTCGATCCATGTTCCTACCCTCACCTATGGTCACCAGCTGTGGGTGGTGACCGAAAGAATGAGATCGCGGGTATAAGCGGCAGAAATGAGCTTCCTCCGCAGGGTGGCTGGGCTCTCACTCAGAGATCGGGTGAGGAGCTCTGCCATCCGGGAGGAGCTCGGTGTCGAGCCGCTCCTCCTCCAGGTCAAGAGGAGCCAGATGGGGTGGTTCGGGCATCTGGTCAGGATGCCCCCCAAGCGCCTCGCAGGCGAGGTGTTTTGGGCACGTCCCACCGGGAGGAGACCAAGGGGCAGACCCTGGACCCGCTGGAGAGACTATGTCTCACAGCTGGCCGGGGAACGACTTGGATCCTTCCAGGTGAGCTAGAGGATGCGGCTGGGGAGAGAGAGGCCTGGGCTGCCCGTTTGAGGCTGTTGCCCCCGCGACCCGACCCCAGAACAAGCAGAAGATAACGTCACGGAACGGATTTTCACCTATTCTTTTTTTCAGTTTCACAAAATCATTTTTTCTCCCGATTTATGATCTTTTAAAATGAGTTTCTGCACATTTTTTATTACATTTAGTAAACATAATCTACATGTTTTATGAGATGGTCATTTTACCACTGAGCCAAAGCCACCTGCAAAAGAGAATGTAATAATTAAATCCTCATGTTCTGGAAAAGAATGCATCTAAAAACTGTGAGGTAGTTGCTTTAGAAGACCGGATCTGGTACCACTGATTTAAAGTCTAATCTTCGTCTTCTTTTGGCATTCCCCTTCAGGGGTCGCCACAGCAAGTCAGTTTCTTCCATCTAACCCTATCTGCTGCATCCTCTTTGGTCACGCCAACTATCTTCATGTCTTCCTTCACTGTATTCATGAACCTCCTCTTTGGCCTTCCTCTAGTCCTCTTTTCTGGTGGTTCCAAACCCAGCATCCTTCTTCCTATGTACTCTCTCTCTCTCCTCTGCACATGCCCAAACCATCTCAGTCTTGTCTCTTGAACTTTATCCCCAAAACCTCTAACATGTGCTGTTCCCCTAATGTACTCATTTCTAATCCTGTCCATCCTGGTCACTCCCAAAGAGATCCTCAGCATCTTCATCTCTGTTTCCTGTCTTTTCTTCAGTGCTACTGTTTCTAGGCCAAACAGCATGGCCGGTCTCACCACGGTTTTGTACACTTTCCCTTTCATTCTAGCTGAAACTCTTCTGTCACACATCACACCTGATACTTTCCTCCACCCGTTCCATCTTGCCTGAACACGCTTCTTCACCTCTTTTCCACACTCTCCATTGCTCTGGACTGTTGATCCTAGATACTTAAAATCTTCCACCTTCTTTATCTCTTCTCCCTGTAACCTCCCTTTCCTATTTGATTTAAAGTCTAATATTAATCAGAAATGAACATGTGGTACCCATAACAGTATTTTAATTTGCCAGGTTGGCATTTCATATTGTCTTCATTCAATGTAATTTTAGTCCAGCAACTATGTCAGGGATTATAGGCCTTTAGCTTATGATTGCAAAGAATGGAAAACGTCTACCCAACAGGGATCACATCGTCATATGAACACAACCATACATCCGGGTCATGTTTGAAGGCTAACCATGCCATACTGTCCGTGCTAGCAACCATTCCCGAGTTTGAGAATTTGAAGACAGTGTAAGACCAGACCAGACCAGATGGCAGCACTTGGTTAAATCCAAAAGCACCTGCTCACTGTGGTGCGAGTGAACCCTAATGTTGTGTAGTCTGATTGTTTCTACAAAATAAAAGAAGCAATCAGGCTGGAAAAGTCTATAACGCCATCCAAAAAAAAAAAAAAAGATGTCTGTAGTGGTTTTTTAAAATAGATTTTGGCACAGTAGTTAAACAAACCCTTTGGCGTGAATACAACACTTAACTTTGTCTTTTAAATGCTGATGTGTACACATCTTACCTGATTAGTCCGTGTATATTCTTCTATCTATCTTATTATCCTGCCACTCTTCATCTGTATCACTAGACACTTGTTTGTGTTCTGCAGAGGCAGCCAGTCGAGCCATAGTCCAGTTCCTGGAAGTGAACCAGAGCGAGGAGGCAAGTCGCGGCTGGATGCTTCTGACCACCATCAACCTGCTGGCTTCCTCTGGACAGGTCAGAATTAACTAAAAGCAGCTTTATGGGGGAACATTAGTCCAGGTGTATGGAAAAATTATAGGGTCATATATTGTGTAATTTGCACCGGTAATTTTATCATTTCAGCTTGCGCAAGTTTTGCTCCTCATTGCTTTAGATTTTTTTAGGTTGAATTTTACATACCGTAATTTCACGGCTACAAGGCGCATATAAACCTCTTAGATTTTCTTCAAAATGAGCGGCGTGCCCTTTCGTGCGGTGCGCCTTGTGTGTGAGAAAAGGCGGACCTAAAAGAAAAAGCGGTGCCCGTGAGGCAGAAAGAAAAGAGATGAGAACGTTAAAGAGTGAAGTGTGAGCGTGGATTGTGTATAAAAAAGGTATGTGCTGTATGCACAACATTGCTGTTTTAACCCTGAAAATAGCAAAAAGACACGCTTATGACGCTCAGTTTAAGCTAAAGGCAATCAGCTACTCAGAGGAACATCGAGCCGTGGGAATCGAAGCACGAATCGAGCCGTGGAAGGGTGGAAGGCAGCGCCGGGCGAGTTATGCTACAGTTTGCCAATGGATTGTAGATGCTTGGACTAATTTGTCTGCTGGTACTGTTATCCGAGCTTTCGCAAAAGCTGGTATCCTTTCTGAGGAGCCGCACAGTACAGACAGTGACTTTGACAGCGAGGAGCGAAGTGGACCTGCTCTGTTGGATTTTGCGCAGCTGTTCGATTCGGAAACAGAGGATGAGGACTTTGACGGATTTGAATAAAGACTATTACCATTAATGTGCTTGTTTAGTATCGTTACTACTTAAATAAAGCACAACCAAACTCAGTTTTGCTCCCGATCTATTTTTTAATACGCACATTTGCATGTTTGCGTGTGTGTTGTTGTAAGGCGGTGTGTGACTGAGACTGCGCCTTTTCGTACGGTGCGCCTAATAGTCGTGAAATTACGGTAATACAAAACTTCTTTGGAAAAAAAAACCCCTTAATTGACCCGTTTGAATTATTTATCTGATCAGCATGTACACCGTTCCAACTCGGCACCTCACTGGCATTTAAAGCAAACCAAGCTGCACAGATTGGGGATTAAGCTTTGTTTTGTGGTCAGCAGTCATCTTTTGGACTTTCTAGCTTGAATTCCTTCAGAGGTCTTGTGGGGAAAGTTTCTGTCAGCTGCCTGGCTGATTTTCCTGCTCTACTGGGCAATAGAAATCCACTCTTCAGTTCTACACCTCCTCCCTTCAGACATGTGATGAATGCCCTTTTTCACTTTTTTTCACTTTTTCCTTTTTTTCTACAAAAAAAAAATGTAAATACAGTGTAAATATTCCTGAAATTGTCAAAGCGAAGAATTTTTATTTGACCTTGGGATTGACTGGTAACCTTCTCAGGACAGGCTGTGCAAATCAAATTTAACTGAGTTACTTACAAATTCTTTGCAAATGTGACTTCTTTCAAACAAAAAATTAATAACTTTTTCAGCAGGATGAGACATATTGGTGGTTTTTAGAACAGATTGTGAAAATATAGGGAGGTCTACAGTGTCCACGATGAGACATGGTACAACAAATATGGGATTCATAAATGGGTACAAGGTACAGATTACAAGACCTGGTATTAAAAAAATACAATGTGCATTTAATTAGGGATTTAATGTACGTTGCATGTGAAATTACAAAACAATTTCAGATGGAAACAGATACAATGAGGGTAGATGGATCGGAAGATGCCATGTTTAGTGACGTGGGAAGTTTGAGTTGAGTAGGCAAGCTAGATAGTGTGCTATTTCTCAGTCTGGTAATTTATTCCTGAAAAGCCCGTAAATTCCTGTAAAGAGCAATGGAGAGTGTGGAAAAGAGGCGAAGAAGCGTGTGCAGGCAGGCTGGAACGGGTGAAGAAAGGTGTCAGGTGTGATAGAAGAGTTTCAGCTAAAATGAATGAGGTTTCATGGTGATCTGTAGTGAGAGGAGGGAAGAGGTGGAGGAAAAGCTGGAGAGGTGGAGGTTTGCACTAGAAAGAAGAGCAATGGAGATTAGTCAGAGTAAGACAGAGTACATGTGTGTGAATGAGAGGGATCCAAATGGAAAAGTGAGGTTACAGGGAGAAGAGATAAAGAAGGTGGAAGATTTTAAATACTTAGGATCAACCGTCCAGAGCAATGGAGAGTGTGGAAAAGAGGTGAAGAAGCGTGTGCAGGCAGGCTGGAACGGGTGGAGAAAAGTATCTGGTGTGATTTGTGATAGAAGAGTTTCAGCTTAAATGAAAGGGAAAGTGTACAAAACCGTGGTGAGACCAGCCATGAGGTTTGGTGTAGAGACAGTGGTACTGAGAAAAAGACAGGAAACAGAGATGGAGGTAGCAGAGATGAAGATGCTGAGGATCTCTCTGGGAGTGACCAGAATGGACAGGATCAGGGGAACAGCACATGTTAGAGATTTTGGAGATAAAGTCAGAGAGGCCAGACTGAGATGGTTTGGACATGTACAGAGGAGAGAGAAAGAGAGTACATCGGAAGAAGGATGCTGGATTTGGAACCACCAGGAAAGAGGACTAGAGGAAGACCAAAGAGGAGGTTCATGGACGCAGTGAAGGTAGACATGAAGATAGTTGGTGTGACCAAAGAGGATGCAGCAGATAGGATTAGATGGAAGAAACTGACTTGCTGTGGCGACTCCTAAAGGGAAATGCCGAAAGGAGAAGAACTGACTGTTTGGGTAAGGCTTACAACAGGTGTTAAAACTGTCAACGTCCCCACCCTCTATTTTCTGGGGTTGCCAGATTTAAATGTTTGTTTTATTGTCATAACTAGAATTCTCTGTGAGACAGAGAAAGTGAAGTAGTTTGTCACTGTAAGCCACGAGTGTAGGAGGCAGCGTTTGATTATCTGAATAATTCGCCTCAGCGAGCACAAACCCCGTCTCTTTCTGCAGCTTCATCCTTTGTTATTAAAGCACGCACACACACACACGTTCACTAGCACGCTCATATACATAGTGCAGCGTTAAACACACTTCAGGCCATCAGAAAGACTCTCCCCCGTCTTCTCCTCTCGCTGGAGACGAGAGAAGACCGTGACGCATAACTCGTCTAAAAGATCAATTTATGCCGTTTTGTTTCAAAAACATTTTTTTTTTTACATGTTTTTCTTTGGATGAAAAATTCTTTGTTTGTTGACAAATAAAATCTCAGTAAGTGTTTTTTTTTGTTCCTAAACAGAAAACCGTGGACTGCATGACAACCATGTCCGTTCCATCCACACTGGTGAAATGTCTCTACTTGTTCTTTGACCTGCCCCTCATGGGCGAAGCTCCCGTTGGCCCCATGCCACCGCCGCCGCCACCACCCAACCAGGAGAAGACCCCGGGTCAGGTTCACACCCAGCCGGAGCTGCCTCTGGCTGACCGGAGAGCGCTGCTCCAAAAAGTCTTTGTTCAGGTGAGAAAATTTGTCACTGCAACTGATCGGTTTAATTTATTTTAAATTTTAGGTTTTGGTTCTAATTCATTGAAGTATTTAGCTAAGTTTTTTTTTTCAATCATCAATCAGCATCCAAAAATTAATCAAAAAGATCTTTTGTATCTAAAAAGAACAGCTGGGTTAGATTTCTATGAAACACGCAAGGTTTCCTTTCCACATTCTCAGAGTCGGTCTTCTACAATTTATTCCCAAATTGAATTGAATTGAAAATACTTTGATGCTGCGGTGCTAACACCTCGATGCCTTCCTGGTCCGCTTACACGGTGTAAAAGCTGGCGAGTGAATGGTTAAAAAACAGTCCATAATGAGCCCACGGAGTCAAGCTTCAATCAAGCACTCTAAAGTGGCCCCTCCCCATTCCTGCTGGATCAGAACGAGCATCCCCAGTTCCTCCATCTTGCCAGCGAGCGTCCGGATGTTACCCATGACAACCGCAGGGACACTGGTCTCAAAGCGCCTCCTTTCTGATCATCTCCTTCTCAGTTCTGTTGTGACTGCATAGACTCCTCCAGCCACGATGGATCTTATTCTGATAGCTAGCTGCTGGTGGAGTCCACGCTAACAAAGCGTAACGACTCCATGACCAATAAAACGGAGAGCTAGCTGTTGAAACCAAAAAAAACGGCTAGCCTAAAAACAGCCGTCTTAAGCGAAACAGTGCAGTCCAAATTGATGCCCAAAGAGCACACAGTCACATCTTCAGAACGGGACCAAACACAGGGAAAAGACAAACAGGAGCTGAATGGAAAAAATGCAAAAATAGACGACCAGACGCCAAAAAAATAGGAGACACGGCCCGGTGGCAGCGCCTTTTAACGGTTAATGTTAAATGTTAAACGGTAAATATTAAATTGTGATGTAACTCGCTTCCCAGTCTTGGTAAAAGTGTGTTTACCATCTTCTTTTATGCCCACACTTCCCCCATTACTGTTTCCATATTGTCCTATCCTACGTCCGCAGTCACACTGCAACACATTAGGCCAGTGCTTCTCAATTATTTCCTGTTGCGCCCCTCCTAGAAATAAGAAAATATTTCGCGCCCCCCCACACTCTCCGCCGTGACTATAATTAGTATCATTTGTCTATGAAATTGTTCTAAGTACACTTCTGCATAACATTGTCTCCTCATTAACATTAAAGAAAAAAGAAAAAGAACAGCTTTATTAACATTGTTTTTTAGTCTGTAACAGAAAGATTTAAAGCAGGGGTCCCCAACCTTTTCTGCGCCACGGATCGGTTTAGTGTCTGACAATATTTTCAGCGACCGGTCTTAAGGTGATGAGACCAGCCTGAAAAAAATGGCTGTTTAAAATCAATAACAATAAACTTAAATCCACTTTGTCTTCACGAGAAAATTTATTAGCAGTGTCTTTATAACGTGGAAACATTCTCTCTGCTCGAACGCGCTCTTGTTGCCATGGTAACGGTAAACATGTACCTTCAAAATAAAAGACATCACAAAAACAAAGTGAATAAAAATAACAGTTCTGTGCGGCCCGTTACCACATGACCCGCGGCCCGATACCAGTCCATGGCCCGGTGGTTGGGGACCACTGATTTAAAGTGCATCAATTAACTTGAAATAAGAAAAAAAAAATCTAATTTTAACTTTAAACATTTTTGACTAATTGAACCATTTGATACTGAAAAATAAATTAAATGAAATTGTTACATTTAAATTGATCAACAAATATTACATCAGGAGCACAAAAAAATAAAACACTTTAATCTACAAAACAAAAATGAATCAAACAATTTGTGCTGTTTTTTTTATGAAAATAAGGAAATCCGAATTAGTGGCTACAATGAGCACGTTTTGTAGTGCACAACTTTTCAAAGCGAGGTTTGAAGCATGATACGGCAACTCTCAGCTCCAGCTCAATGTTTAGCTGGGACCTGTACTTGGTCCTCTAGTACGGCAAAAAAACAAACAAAAAAACCCCAACATGTTCCACAGGGTCACACTCGCCTCCCTGGCATCGCGTGCCCTACTATTTGAGAAGCACTGCATTAGGCACTCAGCACCACAGGTTACTCTGTACATTTTGGTGACCATGTAAGTTTTAAGTGTGTCATATGGTAGAACCCTGTTCTTTTTCCATTAATGTGCGAATCAAACACTATTTTATGTCTGTGATATTTAATCTTCCCTTTTATTCTTAGATCCTGGTGAAGCTTTGCACCTTTGTGTCTCCGGCGGAAGAGTTGGCCCAGAAAGATGACCTGCAGCTTCTCTTCAGTGCCATCACTTCTTGGTGCCCCCCTCACAACCTTCCATGGAGGAGGAGTGCTGGGGAGGTGCTCACCACCATCTCCCGACATGGTCTCAGTGTGAACGTAGTCAAATACATACATGGTAAATAAGATTTCCAGCATGTTTTTTTTATATATAAGCCAACAGATTGGATGTAATGGGAGGAGATCTGTTCTGGTCTTTTTGGCTCCATATTATTTAGCACAGTTCTTGTCAAGTAGCGGACCAGATGGTGGATTTAGCTATGACATTTTCTCTTTCTCTGCTTCTGTCATCCACCTGTAACACGGAATTCTAGAAATGAGTACCGTATTTTCCGCACTATAAGGCGCACCTAAAAACCTTAAATTTTCTCTAAAGTCCATGATGCGGCTTTTAACTCAGAGAGCGTTATATATGGATTAATATTGAGCTACAACAGGTGTCGCAACTGCGGTAAGCAGCCCCCGACTCCATTTCCCCCGCAGAAGAAGTAGTGTGCAATACATGCTGGGATATATGAAAGGGCGTCCCATTAGGTGTTTAGGTTTTGAATGCAAAACCTAACTGGCATGCATTGCGCACCGATCTGCACCAATCTGCGCCGATCAGAACTGCGTCCGCCTGTGTCATCTCGAACGCACCTATTTCCATTTGTGTGTTTGTGTAAAGACCCGGAAATGGCTCCTACCAATAGACACTGTTACACCGCAGAGTTTAAACTCAAGGCGATTGGTCACGCAGTAGAACACGGAAATAGAGCCGCAGCGAGAGAGTTTAACATCAATGAATCTAATTTATCTCCAATGGAATATAAACTGTGTCACGAAAATACTGATACATATGGATATATATGGAAAAAGTTTTAAAAAATGTCATTTATTCAAGGTGCGGCTTATAGTGCGGAAAATATGGTAGGTGGAAAGTAGCTGTAAAAATCTGGTTTCAGGGTTTTCTTTTGACAAATTTGAAAGCGATGTTCCTTGCACCTGCTTCCCACCTGCTGCATGTTCTTTCATGACTGTAATTGACAAAAATTTATGATTTCAATATAATCAATCACTTCATTCATTATTCTTTTCTCTTTTCTTTGCCTCCTCTTCTCGACAATTCCACTTCCAGAGAAGGAATGTCTGTCCACATGTGTTCAGAACATGCAGCAGTCAGACGATCTCTCCCCGTTGGAGATTGTCGAAATGTTCGCTGGCCTCTCCTGCTTCCTTAAAGATTCCAGCGGCGTGTCTCAGACGCTGCTGGACGATTTCCGGATGTGCCAAGGTTATGCCTTCCTCTGTGATCTCATGCTCAGGTTCGACCTTGCTTTTCATCTTTACAGCTCCAAATGTGGTTGTTCTTGAACATTTGACGCTTACAAAATCCTTGTTGTTTTGTTCTCAGGTTGGAACAGACTAAGGAAGATGAGTCTAAAGATGCACTAAAAGATCTTGTCAACTTGGTCACATGTCTATCCACGTACGGGGTGACGGAGCTAAAACCCGCTGGTCTGACTACAGGAGCTCCTTTCCTACTGCCTGGATTTGTTCTCCCTCAGCCATCTGGGAAAGGTATGAGGTTTTTCTGGATTCACAGCCTTCTGTTGCATCAGGTAATGTTTTGTTTTATTAAAATTGCTCTTAGCTTATGCAGCCGAGGATCTGACCGCCAGGGTCCCCGCCGTTGGCTGCCACCCATCTCCTCCTTCACCTGACTCCTATAGCCCCTCCTGCAGGTGGTGAGTCCACTGGAAGGGTGGTCCATGTCCCCTGTTCGGGCTGAACCCGGTTGGGCCTCATGGGTAAAAGCCCGGCCACCAGGCGCTCGCTTTCGTGCCCCACCCTTGGGCCTGGCTTCAAGGGGGGCCCCGGTGACCTGCATCCGGGCAAGGGCAACTTGGCCATGTTTTATTTCTTCATAGGGGTATTTTTGAGCCACGCTTTGTCTGGCCCCTTGTGCTTTGGTCTAATGAGTCCAAATTTGAGATTTTTGGTTCCAACCACCGTGTCTTTGTGCGACGTAGAAAAGGTGAACGGATGGTCTCTACATGCCTGGTTCCCACCGTGAAGCATGGAGGAGGAGGTATGATGGTGTGGGGGTGCTTTGCTGGTGACACTGTTGGGGATTTATTCAAAATTGAAGGCATACTGAACCAGCATGGCTTCACAGGGGTTTTCGAGCCACGCTTTGTCTGGCCCCTCACCTAGGACCTGTTTGCCTTGGGTGACCCTACTAGGGGCATTAAGCCTCAGACAACATAGCTCCTAGGATCATTGGGGCACGCAAACCCCTCCACCGCAAGATTCGGTGGTTCGGGCATCTGGTCAGGATGCCCCCGGAGTGCCTCGCGGGCGAGGTGTTTTGGGCATGTCCCACTGGGAGAACACCAAGAGGCAGACCCCGAACCCGCTGGAGAGACTATGTCTCACAGCTGGCTGGGGAGCGACTTGGGATCCTTCCGGGTGAGCTGGAGGATGCAGCCGTGGTGAGAGAGGCCTGGGCTGCCCGTTTGAGGCTGTTGCCCCCGCGACCTGACCCCGGAACAAGCGGAAGACGACAGAACGGAAAATTGCTCTTAATAGGTCATCGTTAGTGACTTTTTAAATGTTTTATTTCATGAACTTATTCATTCACACCGGTGTGTAATAGTTTGTAAAATTCTGGGCCTTTTTTTGACATAGATTCCTGCTTCTTATGCCTTCATAGAGGAGATGGAGGTGTTTCTTTCTTCTACACCACCTGCTGTTATCTCCCTCCCCAATCTTAATCTCTGAAATGGCTTTGATGCTCGACTGATCCCAATGAGTTTAACTTGTTGTCAGGCAGTGTGACAGCTCCGCTACTGGTCACGCTGCAGGAGACAAACGCCTCCAGCATGATGGATTCAAACAGCTTCTAAGGAATAAGAAACGCTTTACTGCTTAAGATGGTTACTACGGGTTACCTATTTACTTTGGCACCTGTTTCGCATAACTTTTCTTTTATCGTATTTATAAGTCTTTTTCATACAAATTGTCTTTTGCACACAAACACCTAGTGAGACTTCCAGCTGTGCAGAAAGTCGTCATCCTGATATGGGGTTCGCTTAACCCTAATTGACTTGGCATATTCATTAAATTTGCATGATGTGTTTCAGTTTTGTTTGAGTAAATATTTAAAATCCATGTCAAATGAAAAAATAATGCAGAATGACTGATTCTGCTTATTTTAGGGGGCGGTGCGGACTATATAAAATACAGAAATAATATTTATTGGTTAAACTGTACCATGCTTGACGAGTCTGTAATAGTACCGTAATTTCCGCACTATAAGGCGCACCTTCAATAAATTATATTTTTAAAAACTTTTTTCATATATAAGGCGCACCGCATTATAAGGCGCTACAGTAAATTCTGGGGTTAAGTTATGCATTCACTAAATGGTGCTGCGCTAAAGGGAATGTAAAAAACCCCCAAAAAAAACAGTTCGATAGTTCAGTCAAACTTTATTAAAAATTACAAAACAGCTTTCTGTTTTTACTCCCAAAATGAAAAAAAGCTGTTTTATTATTTTCTCCGAGATAAAGTATTAGTATTTTCGTGACACAGTTTATCTTCCATTGGAGATAAATTAGATTCATTGATGTTAAACTCTCTCGCTGTGGCTCTATTTCCGTGTTCTAATGTGTGACCGATCGCCTTGAGTTTAAACTCTGCGGTGTAACAGTGTCTATTGGTAGGAGCCATTTCCGGGTCTTTACACAAACACACAAATGGAAATAGGTGCGTTCGAGATGACACAGGCATTTTTGAATGCAAAAACTAACCGGCATGCATTGCGCACCGATCTGCGCCGATTAGAACTGCGTCCGCCTGTGTCATCTCGAACACACCTAATGAGACGCCCTTTCATATATCCCAGCATGCACCGCGCACTACTTCTTCTACGGGGGAAATGGAGCCGGCGGCTGCTTACCGCAGTTGCGACACCTGTTGTAGCTCAATATTAATCCATATATAAGGTGCTCTGGGTTAAAAGGCGCATCGTGGACTTTAGAGAAAATTTAAGGTTTTTAGGTGCGCCTTATAGTGCGGAAAATACGGTAATCTTTAAAAATAGATACTAAAATAGATGCGTTTTTTACTTTATGCAAATAAACTATCAATTTAAATATAAATACTGAGCTTAATGAGCTCACAGTTGAAAAAAACCCCCACAACTTTGCCATTAGAAAATCAGCATGCAGTGTGGGAATAAACGTCAGACATTCAAGCAGATGTGGTGAAGTGTATGTGAAAAGGAAACAACATCTTCTCAATTCCCAGAATTGGGCTGCTATGGCAACCTGTACCTGTCAGCAGCTTTATAGAAGCGTAAAGAGTGTCTTCTCTGTTGTTTTTCTTCAGGTCACACTGTGCGTAACATCCAGGCCTTCGCCGTCCTCCAAAACGCCTTCCTTCGGGCCAAAACCAGCCGGCTAGCCTGCATGCTGCTGGATGCAATAGGAAACATTTATGCAGCAGAACCTGCCAACTACTTCATCCTGGAGTCACAGCACACCCTGTCACAGTTTGCAGAGCGTGTCGCCAAACTTCCCGAGGCCCAAACCAAGTACTTTGAACTCCTGGAGTTTGTAGTCTTCAGCCTCAATTATGTACCGTGCAAGGAACTGTTCAGTGTCAGCATGCTGCTCAAATCCAGCACGTCACACGTCTGCAGCATCATAACTGTACGGACACTGCTGAAGCTAGCCAGACATGACCCTGTGTTCAGCGATGTGTTGAGAGAAGTCGGCCTCCTGGAGGTGCTGGTCAACTTGTTGCACAAGTATGCTGCCTTGCTCAAAGACCCTGCTTCACAACAGCATCCACACAACAATGACCAAGGTGAAACACTCCACCCTTTGTCTCTTTTTCTGTGGTAATGAGTCCAGAAATTATGTTTTACGTTTGAAAATTTGGATTAAAAACTTATTTAATTGCTTTTTAAATTTAGCATTTGATATTATATCAGATATAAAGTAATAATCTTCATAATTAGAAAAAATGTGTGTTTAGCAATGACAAAAATCCCACATGAATTTGTAAAAAAAAATTATTAAATCTTTTCCTCTTTAAAGTCTCCTAATAGATTTGGATGTGTGAAAGTGAGTCAGACACCCTCATAAATAAATAATAACATCTTTTAAGGCCATTCATGCACAAACATTTAATGATTGGTATGAGATGAAGCTTTAGGCAGGACTACCCTGCCTTTTTTGCCCCAAGATCTTCTTTACAAATATCAAACCAGTCCCATGTTACCATCGCGAACCCCAACATATTGTTTCCGGCCTGCTGTTACTACCCCTACAATATGATTTGTTACATACACACACACACTCACAGCGCTTTGCGAGGGGGAGGGGCCACAGCAGCACTGCGCGCTGCTTATTGATTACAGGCTTAACAACGTGATTTCACGTCACTGACTCCAAAAATCTCCAGTAACAGCAGAAAAGCCGCTAGACTGACACTTTTTTGGAAGAAAAAAAAAATAACAAAAGAGTCCCTAAATTTTAGCAACTGTAGAGGCTGACATTGTGAGGCTGATGATAGGCTAGTGCCAACTTTGTTTTTTATTATTTTTATTTATTTTTTTTTTAACTTTTTTTTCCAATTGCATTTTTTTTTTTTTTTGCGCTGCATCGGTCCGTCGTGGTAGAGAGAGCTGAGCCGAAAAGCAAAGCTCTCGATTTACAAGTTGATCTACGTTACAACCCTCACCTATGGTCACCAGCTGTGGGTGGTGACCGAAAGAATGAGATCGCGGGTACAAGCGGCTGAAATGAGCTTCCTCCGCAGGGTGGCTGGGCTCTCACTCAGAGATCGGGTAAGGAACTCTGCCATCCGGGAGGAGCTCGGTGTCGAGCCGCTCCTCCTCCAGGTCGAGAGGAGCCAGATGGGGTGGTTCGGGCATCTGGTCAGGATGCCCCCCGAGCGCCTCGCAGGTGAGGTGTTTCGGGCACGTCCCACCGGAAGGAGACCAAGGGGCAGACCCCGGAACCGCTGGAGAGACTATGTCTCACAGCTGGCCAGGGAACTACTTGGGATCCTTCCGGGTGAGCTGGAGGATGCAGCTGGGGAGAGAGAAGCCCGGGCTACCCGTATGAGGCTTTTGCCCCCGCGACCCGACCCCGGAACAAGCGGAAGATGACGGAACGGAACTTTTTTTTTGATGCCATGATGCCTTTGCGATCGACCAGTCGATCAATCGCGATCAACCAGTCGATCGCGATCAACGTGATGGGCACCCCTACCTTAGAGCATAAAACAACCCAGATGAAGTTTGCTCTTTTCACTTTGTATTTGTACGTTTATAGATTTAATTGCACATGTAGAGGTTTACAAATATTTTTTTTTCTAAATTAACATTAATCACTTTTGTCACCATGTAGTGAACGTTTCTGTTTCCATGGTAATCAAATACATGTGGTTAAGTTCCGATAACAAAATGTTATTAACAAAAAGAACCAAATTATGGAAAATTGTAGCAAAAAATCCTTGCAATTGTACAACAAAAACACTTTTTTTTCCCAATTTATTCTGCAATTAGATAAGATGTTCTTAATTTACTCATTAATCTTAGACTTATGTGTAAAGTAGTTTGCCTGTCACATGTTTGTTTAGAAGATTTTTAATGCCGGAAAGAAATCTTTGACCACCGAAACAGCCATAAATTATTTAATAAATTTGCCTTTTTTAAATCACCAAGTTGAATATAAAAGGCGTTCTCATTTAAAGTAAAATCTTATTGCCTCCACCTCTCTCTTTTTCTACCAAAGCATGTATGTAACAAATCTCGTGACGCAAGCGAATGCTAACCGTTCTTTGTTCCTCTATATTTAGCCGATTCCAAGAACAACACAGTTGCCGAGGAGCAAAAGCAGTTGGCTTGGCTGGTGATGGAGACGCTGACTGTGCTCCTGCAGGGCTCCAACACCACCAACACTAATGCAGGTAAACAAACATTTCCCCTCCCTCCACCTGCTGGAAGTAAAGCTGCTGGTCTGGCATTTAAAAAATATCTTTTATGTAGATCTGTAGAATGCCTGGAGTCTTCCACAAATTCAGTGAGTTATTTTTTGCTTTGTGTAGGATCAGCAACTGTGAGGGGCAAGATGGAATACAAACATCTAGTTTGTTTTATGAAAACCGGAAGCTTAGGAGTACCAGTGTATGGATCAAGACATGTCTTGGGAGGTCAATTTAGCCCAGGCATGAGCAAACTACGGCCTGCAGGCCACATGCGGCCCGATAAACGTTTAAATCCGGCCCGCCGAACTTGAAAAAATTAAATAAATAAACCTTGTTAATGTTTTATTTTTCCTGCAATTCTAATGTTTTATCACTAGATGGCGACAAAAACAACAACACTGCTCCCATTAAAATGTGTGTGTCTCCGTGATGTGCAAGGTGTCAAATTAAACAGTGTGCACATACTATATGGGACGCACGTAAACAAGCGTGTTAGATGTTAAAACAGGTAAAATGTTACATCAAGCGCTTAGATTTCAAACCTAGCGCTGCTAAATGCATGTTTTTAAGCGCCATCACACTAGATTTCAGACCTAGCGCCGCTGGATTTGAAATTTAACGCTCTTGATGTAACATTTAGAGCGCCTGTTTAAAATCTAGCGCACCATTCTATTGGTCTAATCTAGTGGTTACCAAAGCATGCCATCCATCTGCTCCTGTTCCGGCCCCCTGGTCAAATGTGAGAACTTAATGTGGCCCACGAACCAAAAACTTTGTTCGCGTCTTATCTAGTCCCTTTTTAACCAGTTCCAAAGCCTGATCCGCAAGCTGAAAGTCTATTTCAATTTAAGGGTCTTCGCCAACAAATTCTTAACAGAAACAGAATGATTCCTTCTCTAGATTTTGTTAGAGTTTAATGTCTCTAGTTCCAAATCCTCAGCTTGAAAAGAAATATCCTTTCTGAGTAAAAAATGAGGTCCTTCTACAGCCAATTATCCATTTCTACCTCCACATCTAGTCCCTGGCTGAGGGCATTGATTGAAAGAATGAGACTGCAACAACCAGCCATCTCAAGTTTCCTTCACAAGTTGGCCGGGCTTTCCCTTTAGAGAAAGCGTGAGGAGCTTAGTCATCAAGGAGGGGCTAAAAGTAGAACCGCTGCTTCTCTGCATCAAGAGGAGTCAGATGAGGTGACAGCCATTTGGCCGAGATGTCTCTAGGATATGTTCTGAACATCTTTATGTACCAGGGATGAGTCTCTGAGAATTCCCAATGTTTACTCCAATAACCTGAATAGACAGAACTCTCGGCTTACTGTCCCTGGTTGTTGCCTTTGTTAACCCAATCCCAAAGAAGTAGAGGGGAACAAATATCGTAATTTCAAGACCATTAGGCGCTCCGTTGGTTCCGTTCCGTCATCTTCTGCCTGTTCCGGGGTCGGGTCGCGGGGGCAACAGCCTCAAACGGGTAGCCTAGGCCCCTCTCTCCCCGGCTGCATCCTCTAGCTCACCTGGAAGGATCCCAAGTCGTTACCCGGCCAGCTGTGAGACATAGTCTCTCCAGCGGGTCCGGGGTTTGCCCCTTGGTCTCCTCCCGGTGGGACGTGGCCAAAACACCCCAGATGCCCGAACCCACCCCATCTGGCTCCTCTCGACCTGGAGGAGGAGCGGCTCGACACCGAGCTCCTCCCGGATGGCAGAGCTCCTCACCCAATCTCTGAGTGTGAGCTGCGGAGGAAGCTCATTTCGGCGCTTGTACCCACGATCTCGTTCTTTCGGTCACCACCCACAGCTGGTGACCATAGGTGAGGGTTGGAACGATCGACTTGTAAACTAAGAGCTTTGCTTTTCGGCTCAGCTCTCTCTTTACCACGACGGACCGATGCAGGGTCCTAGTTATTGATGATGCCGCACCGATCCGCCATTAGGCGCACCGCACAAAAAAGCGCGGTCTCAGTCACACACTGCCTTACAACAACGCACACGCAAGCATGCAAATGTGCGTATTAAAAAATAGATCGGGAGCAAAACCGAGTTTGGTTGTGCTTTATTTAAGTAATAACGATACTAAACAAGCACATTACCGGTAATAGTCTTTATTCAAATCCGTCAAAGTCCTCATCCTCTGTTTCTGAATCGAACAGCTGCGCAAAATCCAACAGAGCAGGTCCACTTCGCTCCTCGCTGTCAAAGTCACTGTCTGTACTGTGCGGCTCCTCAGAAAGGATACCAGCTTTTGCGAAAGCTCGGATAACAGTACCAGCAGAGACGTTAGTCCAAGCATCTACAATCCATTGACTCGTTAACGCTGAAATTTCTCGCGGCGGCTCGATTCCCCATGTTCCTCCGCGTAGCTGATTGCCTTCAGCTTTAACTGAGCGTCATAAGCGTGTCTCTTTGCCATTTTCAGGGTTAAAACAGCAATGTTGTGCATACAGAACATACCTTTTTTATACACAATCCACGCCCACACTTCACTCTTTAACGTTCTCATGCGTTTTCTTTCAGGTCCGCCTCGCGGGCACCGCTTTTTCTTTTAGGTCCGCCTTTTCGCACCGCACAAAAGGGCGAACCGCTCATTTTGAAGAACATTTAAGACGTTTATATGCGCCTTATAGTCGTGAAATTACGGTAGATTTATAACAACTGGTTCCACTAAAATGACATAATTGGTTTACTTGTTGTAGCAGAGTGTGCTTAATTAAGGATTAGGACCACTTTAGAGTTATTAGGTTAATTCTTTTGGTCTGTATGGATATTAGCTTGTGGTGGTAAAAATTAAGAGCCTCCTTGTTAGTCTCTATGATTAACACGAAGCAGCATGTCCGCTTTGAAATGCAAACACCCTGTTCCAAAAAACACCATCTGGCTGCTCAGACTTTTCTGACCCAGTGATTACAGCTTGCTTTCGTCAGAAAACACAAACCATGTGTGGTATTTGAGGGATTTTTGGTCTCTTGAATCTGGTATTTCACATTAAACTCGGTTGGCATCCTAAGATGAGTGGTTTAGCAGACGGAAGATATCTGTCTGCAGTTCTGCTAGAAATAGAAAGGAAGTCAGAGATGAGGCCCTTGTTTAAAAATAAATTAGTCCTGGGTTTAGTTAATTGTTTTTAAATGACCTTCGTTTACCACCCCGTTTGAACAAATGCTATTATTTATTTATTTAAATTTTTTTTTACATACTCTATTGATCCCTTACTGGGGAAATTTGTGTGCTGCACTACTACACCGCAGCAGGCTGCCACAACAGCACCAGTGGGGGGAGAAACAGGGGGTTAGGTGTCTTCTCCAAGAACCTTAGACATGAACTCAGTGGGAATCAAAACCGCCAACTTCCGGTTAACTTCCGGTCTGTGGGTGAATGCTCTACCACTGAGCCACCGTCTTGTCTCCCTCTTTATTATTCAAAGATATAAAGATTTTATGGTCACCAGCTGTGGGTGGTGACCGAAAGAATGAGATCGCGGGTACAAGCGGCCGAAATGAGCTTCCTCCGCAGGGTGGCTGGGCTCTCACTCAGAGATCGGGTGAGGAGCTCTGCCATCCGGGAGGAGCTCGGTGTCGAGCCGCTCCTCCTCCAGGTCGAGAGGAGCCAGATGGGGTGGTTCTGGCATCTCGCGGGCGAGGTGTTTCGGGCACGTTTTACCGGGAGGAGACCAAGGGGCAGACCCCGGACCCGCTGGAGAGACTATGTCTCACAGCTGGCTGTGAAAATGACTTGGGATCCTTCCAGGTGAGCTAGAGGATGCAGCCGGGGAGGGAGAGGCCTGGGCTGCCCGCTTGAGGCTGTTGCCCCCGCAACCCGACCGCGAAACAAGCGGAAGATGACGGAACGGAACTCCTATACCGCAACAGGTCGCCAATGGTGGGAGAAACGGGGGGTTAGGTGTCTCCGCCAAGGACCCTAGATGTGAACTCAGTGGGAATCGAACCCGCAAACTTCCGGTCCGCGGATGAATGCTCTACCACTGAGCCACAGTCTCCCCCCTTATAAAAATTTCATGTAACACTGAGCATCTTTAAATATGATTTAGAGACATTTAGGACCACATTGACTGTGTCTCCATCTTCCTCCTCTGTTTCTTCTTTCAGCTCTTTTCAGAGAATTCGGTGGTGCTCGGTGCGTGCACAATATCATCAAGTACCGCCAGTGTCGGGAGCACGCTCTGCTCATCATCCAGCAGCTTGTTCTGTCGCCCAGCGGCGATGATGACATGGGGACTCTGCTTGGTCTCATGCATTCAGCACCTTCTAGTGAACTGCAACTAAAGACGGACATACTGAGGGTAACGGCAAATTCACTTTTTATGTCAATTAGTTTGATCTTTTTAGGATAAGATTAAATATCTGAGAAGGGTTGTGTGAATGGTGTTCGTACCAGTTGGTAACAATTCTGTGGGAATGTGAAGATGAAAGTCTGTGAATGAAAAATCAATATGGATTTGAAGCTTTACAGTGAAAGCTTCAAATCAGGCCTCTCGCACGAGATCAGAAGCCCGCCCATTTTCCCAGCCGTAATTACATTTTCAGCTTCGCTGCTTTAGATGTGGTAATTCTCATGATGCCCTCTTAAGATTTCAAACGGATTAAGTTTTCAGCATTCTACTCTTATTTTTATAATCTGATATTTTAATTATCAGCATTAAAATGAATACCGAAAAAGGCCAAAGCTCATCTTCCTAATTGAATTAGTTTCTTGTTACAATCAAGGTGCTGATACACTAACATTTTTAAGATGCTCTTAAATTTTAATAGATGTTCTTTAGATATTTAGTTGTAGATTAGAATAAGCTAATATTTAAACAATTCTCTTTGACACATTGGTTGCTCGTCCCGGGGGAGGGATCTCTCTTTCATGTGGATCCCCACAAGGTTTCTTATTTTTTCCCCACCGATGGGTTTTTTAGGAGTTTTTCCTCACCGTGAAGGAGAGTCTAAGTGCATAAATGAGCTAGTCATGTTTAGTTAGCATTTGTTAGTTATTTTTCTTGCTGTGTATTTGTGTTAACACATTCCTCTTTTTCTTGTGAAGCCCATTGAGACGGAAATTCTGTGATTTTGGGCTATACAATTACAATTGAATTGAATTAAGAGAGCTGTATGTGGCAATCAGAAGTTTAAATCCGTAAATAAATACCTCATTAGTACAGAAGTGAAGTCTGGTTATCACTTCTCAGCCAATTCAGGAAGAGGATGTGATCAACTTCCTCCGACTGGCTGAAATAAAAACCTTTGTGCTGAGTCTGAAAATGTCCTAATGCAACAGGAAACAGCTGTCCTAGAGGTTTAAGAATATTTCTATGTTTCCCCCAGTTTTTGTGATTCCTTTTTAAGGGTTGTTGACATAGCAACAACTTGCTAAACTTCCACAGCAGTCTTTCTGATTTAGAACGTTTTACTTTATTTTTTGCAACATAAAGTGGAGCTAAAACCATTTAATTTTCTGAAAAACTGACAGTGTCTTGTAATCCGATGCTTGCTACATATGGATTACTATTGGTTAATTATGACTGCCACAGTCTGGTGACATTGCTAAAAAAACAGCTTTAAAAATGACACCATGTGTATGTGTACCCTATAAAGACCCAAAAATGGCTCCATTCAAGAAACACACTTACAATTCCGAGTTCCAACTCAAGTCTATCAGTCATGCTGTAGAGCGTGGGTGCCCAACCGGTTGATCGCAGTCTACCGGTAGATCGCGGATTGGTCCCAAGTCGACCGCAAGACGTGTTGGGGGGAAAAAAAAAAAATGTAATTTTTTTTCATTACAGAAAGTCAGTGTCGCCAATTTATCAAGTTTGACGCTAAATTTGGCAACCATTCAGCTACTTTTCTTACTGATGAGTTGGTAACGCTGCAGAAAGTTGACCAACAGTAGTACGAGATTTTCCTGCAAAACCACTTTTACATGCCACAAAAGTGAGTTGAAAGCCCAGCTGGCAGCGCTGCATTCAATTTTCACAAAACCGAAGACTCAGAGTAAAGCTGCAGCTATTGCTACCTATCGGGTCAGTCACATTCTTGCCCAACATAACAAGCCATTCAAAGACGGTGATATTGTGAAGGAAGCCTTTCTCGTGGCTGCGGATAGCCTGTTTGATCAGTTTAAGAATAAAACCGAGATCATTGATGCCATTAAAGGACTGCAACTGTCCCACATGACGATGAGGGAATGGCTGTGGATCAATATGAACTACTCAGGACCGATATTACCGTATTTTCCGCACTATAAGGCGCACCTTAAAACCTTAAATTTTCTCTAAAGTCCACGATGCGCCTTTTAACCCGGAGCGCCTTATATATGGATTAATATTGAGCCACAACAAGTGTCGCAACTGCGGTAAGCAACCGCCGACTCCATTTCCCCCGTAGAAGAAGTAGTGCGTGGTGCATCCTGCGATATATGAAAGGGCGCAGATCGGTGCGCAATGCATGCCGGTTAGGTTTTGCATTCAAAAACTAACCAGCATGCATTGCGCACCGATCTGTGCCGATCAGAACTGCGTCCACCTGTGTGATCTCGAACGCACCTATTTCCATTTGTGTTTGTGTAAAGACCCGGAAATGGCTCCTACCAAGAGACACTGTTACACCGCAGAGTTTAAACTCAAGGCGATCGGTCACGCAGTAGAACACGGGAATAGAGCCGCAGCGAGAGAGTTTAACAACAATGAATCAATGATGAGGAAGTGGAGGAAGCACAGCAGCACCATTTAGTGAATGCATAACGTAACCCTAGCCTTTACTGTAGCGCCTTATAGTGCGGAAAATACGCTAGTTTTAATACAGGCTGGCAATATCTGTGGTGGTTTGTAATGATCTCAAGAGGTTTGCTACTTGAAAAGTAGCTCTTTGGACAAAAAACGTTGGGCACCCTTGCTGTAGAACATGGGAACAGAGCAGCAGCCAGAGAATTCAACATCAACTAATTAAATTTACGGAAGTGGAGGAAGCTCAGGTTAAAAAAAAACATGGAGGAGTTTTAAAGATATCACAATAAAGAAGAATTAGAGAAAAAATGAATAGATAAAACATTTGTAATAAGTTAACAAAACAACATCAAAAAGCAAGACAAACTTGAGAGTATAATGGAAAAAATATCGTCTTTTCTCTGCAGGCACTGTTGGCGGTCTTACGTGAGAGCCACCGCACCCGAACTGTGTTCCGCAAAGTGGGCGGCTTCGTCTACGTCACCTCCCTGCTGGTGGCGATGGAGCGCTCATTGTGTCAGCTGCCACAGCACGGCTGGGAACGCGTCAACCAAAACCAAGTGTTTGAGCTGCTGCACACTGTTTTCTGTACGCTCACTGCAGCCATGCGTTACGAGCCCGCCAACTCCCACTTCTTCCGTACAGAGATCCAGTATGAGAAGCTGGCTGATGCAGTCAGGTAAGACTCACCAGGTTATAGAAAGGTTCTGGTTTTGTGGGGTTTTTTTTGGCACAACTTTTGGAGGGGCCTTTTAATGACTTGTTTAAACCATAATTTTTTTATTCTAATGATCTGTAATTTGTTTAACAAGGCGAAATTAAGTTTAATATCAGCTTTTTAAGCAAAAACTAAATTAAATTGATGGTCATTGTCATTATATTTGTAGATATGCATCTGTTGGCAGCTGTTTAATATATTTCTTCTAAGTCCCATCACTTGTGAGCAAACTCGTAACAGCTTTTGATAATCAGAAAATAAGAAGAAAAACAATATTAAGCAAGATTAGTTCTGCCCCAAGAGGGGGAGTTTAAGTATCTTGGGGTCTTGTTCACGAGTGGGGGAAGGATAAAGTGTGAGATCGACAGGCTAATCGGTGCGGCATCAGCAATAACTAGGACGCTGCATCGGTCCATTGTGGTAAAGAGAGAGCTGAGCCGAAAAGCAAAGCTCTCGATTTACAAGTCGATCTACGTTCCCACCCTCACCTATGGTCACCAGCTGTGGGTGGTGACCGAAAGAATGAGATCGCAGATACAAGCGGCCGAAATGAGCTTCCTCAGCAGGGTGGCTAGGCTCTCACTCAGAGATTGGGTGATGAGCTTTGCCATCCGGGAGGAGCTCGGTGTTCGAGCCGCTCCTCCTCCAGGTCGAGAGGAGCCAGATGGGGTCGTTTGGGCATCTGGTCAAGATGCCCCCGAGCGCCTCGCTGGTGAGGTGTTTCATGGACGTCCCACCGGGAGGAGACCAAGAGGCAGACCCCGGAGCCGCTGGAGAGACTATGTTTCACAGCTGGCTGGGGAACGACTTGGGATCCTTCCGGGTGAGCTGGAGGATGCAGCCGGGGAGAGAGAGGCCTGGGCTTCCTGACTGAGGCTGTTGCCCCTGCGACCCGGCCCCGGATGAGCGAAAGATGACCAAACGAACGGATTAGTTCTCAATTGGACTAGAAATAAATTTTAAATCTGATTTAAAGCAACATGAGACTTACTTTTTGCTTCAATAAAACTGAAAAATTGCAAAATCCCAATTGGGTTGAACAAATAGGCTTCGAGAGTTTCCACGCTTTGACATAAAATGAGGATCTTAAAAGACTTTCTTCATTTCCAAGTGATGTGTCTGTTTTATATATTTAGCTAAAGATAATATTTAAAAATAACCACCAAACTTTGGTATTTTCCAGGCTGCTGGGTTGTTTTTCCGACACTAAAAAGCTGGGTCCCACCAGCGTGTTCCCGTCCAACGCTCAGCCTTTCCAAAGACTTCTGGAGGACGAGGCTGCCCCAGGTGGTTGTGCGGGGGATAATGTGTGCCCCACGTTAAAACATTGCAGCAAGCTCTTTATATACTTGTACAAGATGGCCACCGACTCTTTTGACAGGTAAATGAACTACTCACTAGAAAATCGAGTCACAAGCGCAGTTCAATTGTTCTTTTTGAGGTGACGTACTTGTGGAGGTCAGAAAATCCCGGGTTTACCCTACAAGTTGTCTTTTAAGGAGCTCTTAGAAAGTTAAGCTTCTTGTCTGAATAACATGACAGAGATTTTTTGCATTTTTTAGTCATCAATTGAAACTCTTTACTTTCTACTTTCTCTTTTCTTTTTCCGACCTTTTTCCGTCACTATGACCGCTCTGTCGTGTGTTGGTCTGGTTGGTGTTATGCATGCATCTGAACGCTGCTGCTCTGATACTGTTTTCTTTCCACTAATATCTTCCTTCCTTTCTTCTTCCTCCTAACATCTGATGCCATCTGGCTCATCATCCTCGCCCTGGCATATGTGCACGGCTGCGCATGTATTTG
This sequence comes from Neostethus bicornis, assembly GCA_902685375.1. Classification (NCBI taxonomy): domain Eukaryota; kingdom Metazoa; phylum Chordata; class Actinopteri; order Atheriniformes; family Phallostethidae; genus Neostethus; species Neostethus bicornis. The sequence continues at coordinate 7,939,633 of LR738545.1, forward strand.
CGTGTGCATGCATGCGTGCCGCAACGCAGTCGTGCGGAGCAGGTGCCACCCTGCCTGACACACGAGACATCTCTGCCCTCTCCGTGGGGCACGCCGGCACTCGCCAGGAAGAGGTAGCGACAGCGCTTTGTAGCGTAGTTTTCATCTTTATCATTTCTTTTTGACACCTTTCCTTTCAGCTGGTTTATTTGCCAAATTTTTAGCAACAAGTCCGTGTAGTCCCTCATTCATCCAGGAGTGATCCATAGTAGAAAAAGTTTCAAAAAAGTCTTCTGGATAATTTATTCTTGATCGAGACGTTTCGACTTCCATCCGGAAATCATTTTCAATCTGATAGAAATGGACTGAAAACTGGATCTATATGAATAGGGTGAGAACGTCCAAGAAACGTCAGAAGAGGGAAACAGAAACTGAGAAGAGGAAAAATGGAGCCTCTATTCCCTATGTGTCAGGACTGTCCAAGAAGGTACAGAGAATCTTCAGACAACATGACATCCCGGTTTTCTTTAAACCGGTAAACACATTACGGCAGAAACTAGTACATCCTAAAGACAAGATGCCTACGGAAAAACAGAGCAATGTAGTTTATTCGATCCGGTGCAGTGAAGGGAGCTGCAAAGAAAACTACATTGGTGAAACTAAGCAGCCACTCCACAAAAGACTTTACCAACACAGAAGAGAAGCCTCAAGTGGTCCACAGTCTGCTGTACATTTGCATCTTAAATCCACCAAACACACTTTTGAGGACAGTGAGGTGAAGATTCTAAGTAGAGAGAAAGGATGGTTTGAAAGAGGGGTGAAGGAAGCCATCTTTGTGATGAAAGAAAATCCCTCACTGAATCGGAGTGGAGGCGTTAGATACATTCTGCCCGGGATTTACAGCAGCATTCTGAAGCCATGGTCCAAAGAGGACACCTTGTGACTCAGATTCACGCCTCTCGTTAGCAGGAATTTCTATTCACTAGGTTTTTTTTAGCATTATTATAATAGGGATTGTTTACTGGTCTGGGGCTACAGTAGGAGCCATTCACGGCCATCTTAGGTAACACAGGCTCATTGGTTGAGCCCTTCCTTTCTATTTTTTTTTTCACCTTTTACTCAGGTTAGTATAAATAGATCCAGTTTCCAGTCCATTTCATTCAGATTGAAAATGATTTCCGGATGGAAGTCGAAACGTCTCGATCAAGAATTAAATTGTCCAGAAGACTTTTTTGAAACTTTTTTCTACTTTGCCAAATTTTATAACGAATTTTGTTATTGACGAAGGCGAAACAGTTTCTATTGTTGGCTCATCTGAAAAATGTTGTTTAACCTCAAACATTTTCAATCTCTGCAGGAAGAATAAGGTATTTAGAATAAGTAAGAATAAGGTTTTTGATTTTCGTCACATCCCACCTGCTTGTTCTTGCCCTTTTTTTTATTACCTAATGTAACTTTATGCCAAAATCTTGTCACAAAAGTACATTTTTTACAAGTTAAACGTGTACTCTGAAATAATCTGTGGGTATACCCGCACACAACTGCCAGGTGGCATATTCCTAAAACAACATTCCTCTACTTTTGTGACGTTGCATTTGATAACACTGGCTCTCAAAATTGAAACCTGCAGGCGAGTGATTCCTCAGCAAAGAATTAGAACGGTGGTTCTAATGTGATCAGTTGTTCATTAAGAGATTGCTTTAATGGAGGTTCTGCATTAGCACCGGCTGTTATTTCCCGGTGATGCACTCGTAGGTAGGCTGCTGATGTTTATTTGGAAGAAACCGCTTAAGCACTTTTTGCTGACTTCTGACTTTTTCCGCCTCAGTATCTCTCAGGAGGAGAGTGTGTTTGCTTCTCGGTGTTTTGCATCACACAAACACTATTTTCTGTTTAGCTGACCGACTTTAGGCCCAAACAAAACCGCCCCTCTCCACCTGCCTTTGCAAAATAGGTGCCGTTTAGTCCTGGAAGGACTGCTGACTGTGGCAAAATTAAGTGGCATTTAAAATGTTAACTGCAGTTCTTGAACAACATCAGTAGTAAATTTGTATTAATTGTCGTAGAATCATCTTTTATGCTTTGTTAAACATCGTCTCTCATCACCATTTTTTTTAATCTGCTTGCAAAGAAAATAACTTCCGTTCCGTCATCTTCCGTTGTCCCGGGATCGGGTCGCGGGGGCAACAGCCTCAGGCCTCTCTCACCCCGGCTGCATCCTCCAGCTCACCCGCAAGGAACCCAAGTCGTTCCCTGGCCAGCTGTGAGACATAGTCTCTCCAGGGGGTCGAGGGTCTGCCCCTTAGTCTCCTCCCAGTGGGACATGCCCAAAACACCCTGCCCGCGAGGCGCTCGGGGCCATCCTGACCAGATGTTCGAACCACCCCATCTGACTCCTCTCGACTTGGAGGAGGAGCGGCTCGACAACGAGCTCCTCCCGGATGGCAGAGCTACTCACCAGACCTCTGAGTGAGAGCCCAGCCACCCTACGGAGGAAGCTCATTTCAGCCGCTTGTACCCGCAATCTCATTCTTTCGGTCACCACCCACAGCTGGTGACCATAGGTGAGGGTTGGAACGTAGATAGATAACTTTATTTTATTCATAATAAAATAATTGCATAGTCATCGGTGCATAATTTTGTTTTTTTGTGAGCAAGTGGCATCACGGTGATGTTTAATATCAAGCTCAGTGGTAAAATTGCCATCATTGGACCAAAGCGTTGCCGGTTCGAATCCTGCTGAGCTCATGCCTAAGTGTCCCTGGAGCAGACACCTAACCTCCAGTTACTCCCACGATTAGCGCCGTCATTGGCGGCCTGCTGCGGTAAAATGTAGCACAAAGATTTCTCCATGAAGGATTAATTCAGTATGATAAAATAAATTAAATTCATTTAAAATTTTGATCATTTTTTAAATGCAAGCTTCACAGTTTGCCTTTTGTAGATTCATTTAAAAATTGTGAAACCCGTAGCATTTGTCAGGTTGGTTACTAGTTGGTCTTTTAATTTGAAGGAGCTCAACAGCAGTTGTTTTTAGGTAAAATCGAATTACCGGTTGTCCAATAATTCTTTTTTCTTTTCCGTGTTCTCCCAGACATGGCTACTACGGCTCATCGGGACCTCCTGCTCCAGTCAAAGCTTTAAATGAACTGAAACTCCATCTAGCTAACCCGTCCCATCCTGCTTTGTCCTCAACTGATATGGTGGTCATCCACCCGGGGGCTGTTTTAGCCATGTTGGAGTTGTTGCCCTCCATCTCATCTGACAGTCAACCAGAGGTGAGGAAAGGCTTATATGGTACTTTTAATGAATATCGGGGAAAAGAAAAACCAAGATTTGATATTTAAGATTAAGATGAATTTAAAATTAATGTCTTCCCTCTCAGCACGCCCTGGATCTCCAACTGGCTGTGGCCAACATCCTCCAGCTCCTTGTGAACAGTGAGAGGAACCAGCAGGTCCTTTGTGAGGCCTGCCTCCACCAGCGGCTGTTGCAGCGTTGTAGTCAAGCTCTGGGAGATGAAGACCACCCACTCCACCCACCGCTGCAGAGGATGTTTGAAAGGCTGGCCTCTCAGGCTCTGCAGCCAATGGCACTCAGGTACCAGATCTGAGCACTTTCTTCTTTCAGCATTTCCCTTCAGGGGTCGCCACAGCAAGTCAGTTTCTTCCATCTAACCCTATCTTCTGTATCCTCTTTGGTCACGCTAACTATCTTCATGTCTTTCTTCACTGCGTCCATGAATCTCCTCTTTGGTCTTCCTCTAGACCTCTTTCCTGGTGGTTCCAAATCCAGCATCCTTCTTCTGATGTACTCGCTCTCTCTCCTCTGTACATGTCCAAACCATCTCAGTCTTGCCTCTCAAACTTTATCCCCAAAACCTCTAACATGTACTGTTCCCCTGATGTATTCATTTCTGATCCTGTCCATCCTGGTCACTCCTGGAGAGATCCTCAGCATCTTCATCTCTGCTACCTCCATCTCTGCTTCCTGTCTTTTCTTCAGTACTACTGTCTCTAGACCAAACAGCCTGGCCGGTCTCACTCCGGTTTTGTACACTTTTCCTTTCACTTTAGCTGAAACTCTTCTGTCGCACATCACACCTGATACTTTCCTCCACCCGTTCCAGCCTGCCTGAATACGCTTCTTCACCTCTTTTCCACACTCTCCATTGCTCTGGACTGTTGATCCAGCACTTTAATCTAAATTAAAGCGCTGGATCTTTGGAATGATTGTGATGATGAACTTAAATTATGTTTAAATCTTTTCTGTTTAAAAAAGAAATTTAAGTTATTATTACTTAAAAAATATGTAAGTCTTGATGGTTAAATTCAAACTTATATATAATGTAAACAATTATAGTAACAATTGTATTACTTTTGTACTTGTATTACTTTTTCATTTGATGTTCTAATTTTCATTTTATGTATTATGATTCATTCTGAATATTTACTTATATGTTTTATGATGGATTTCTAAGTATTTACTTATATGTTTTTTTGCTTTTATAATGATTTAGAAAAAAAAGGGTCGGCGAAATAAGCGTCTGCTTCAGCCGATACCTTTTCAGTCCTTTGCTAAAATATAATTATTTTTCTTTCTTTCATTAATGTGAAATTACACTGTGACCGAAATAAATAAATAATAAAAATAATAAAAATTATTCTGCGGAATAATCTGGTTTGAAGGTTTTATCAAAACGAACAACTCAAATTTATTCACCTAGCAGGATTAATGTTGTAACATTGCTCAAGTTTTTTTTTTATCTGTTCTGATAAGTTTCTATAAACAATTCTCATTTTCTGCTTAAGAAACAAAAAATTTTTGTTTGGGTTTTGATATGTAAATTTGAGGTCTCTCGATTTGAAATATCATATCTCACACATTCTATATTTTGTTATCAGTCTTCCCTGGATATTATATCCCTGCTGTGCCGCTGTAGCCTGGGGCAAAGCTTCAGAGTCTTTCGTTTATTTGACGTTGCCCCGAAATTGTCTGAAGTCGCACACTGACAGCCGACACCTGAGACACTTTCTATTCAACTCAGGAGAAGTCGATCCTTTATGAAAGCTGCTTTTAACCACAGATGTCAGAAACTCCAACTCTATAGAATTGATTTGCTTTTTTAGGGCAAGTTTGGTATTTATATGGATATATAAATGCTTAAGCTGATTTATCTTTTCGTACTTGGTCGTCATAAAACAAGCCCATGGTCTATTTGTTCAAACAGGGTCAGAAATTGGTTGCATAGTAGCTGATTTGTTCTTGTTCGTTGGTGCCTTTTTGTTTTAACGACATGTTCATTTTTCTGCTTCAGGGAATTCTTGCGTCTTGGAAATCCTTTGAACTGCGGCGCCTGGGACAAAAAGCTTCTGAAGCAGTACCGCGTCCACAAACCAAGCTCTCTCGGCTACGATGCAGAGATGAGAAGTAAGATGCCAGCGATTCTTTTCACAGTCTGTAGTTTCCAACCACCCACAATATCTGGGAGAAATTTGTTATATAATGTTTTTTCTCTTTGCTTGTTTGTGCAAAAACTATTCTTTGGTGTTGGTTGGAATCAAAATAAGTGCCAAAAAGTTGTGCTCTCAAATCACAACACATCTATTCTAAAATAATGAACAACAAAGTTTTGTTTTTTGTAAACACTTTAAAGTGTAAGTGATTACTTTTATTAATAAAAAAATATATATTTGTGCTGGGATTTGGAGGGACAGGAATCTCCATGGACAATGATGTTTGTAGATGACATTGTGATCTGTTGTGAGATGAGCGAAGAGGTGGAGGAAAAGCTGGAGAGGTGGAGGTTTGCACTAGAAAGAAGAGGAATGAAGATTAGTCAGAGTAAAACAGAGTACATGTGTGTGAATGAGAGGGATCCAAATGGAAAAGTGAAGTTACAGGGAGAAGAGATAAAGAAGGTGGAAGATTTTAAGTATCTAGGATCAACAGTCCAGAGCAATGGAGAGTGTGGAAAAGAGGTGAAGAAGCATGTGCAGGCAGGCTGGAATGGGTGGAGAAAAGTATCAGGTGTGATGTGTGAAAGAAGAGTTTCAGCTAGAATGAAAGGGAAAGTGTACAAAACCGTGGTGAGAGCGGCCATGCTGTTTGGTTTAGAAACAGTGACACTGAGAAAAAGACAGGAAGCAGAGATGGAGGTAGGAGAGATGAAGATGCCGAGGATCTCTCTGGGAGTGACCAGGATGGACAGGATCAGAGGAACAGCACATGTTAGAGGTTTTAAGGATAAAGTCCGAGAGGCCAGACTGATATGGTTTGGACATGTACAGAGGAGACAGAGAGTACATAGGAAGAAGGATGGTGGATTTGGAAGCAACAGGAAAGAGGCCTAGAGGAAGACCAAAGAGGAGGTTCATGGATACAGTGAAGGAAGACATGAAGATAGTTGGCGTGACCAAAAAGGATGCAGCAGATAGGGTTAGATGGAAGAAACTGACTTGCTGTGGCGAACCCTGAAGGGAAATGCCGAAAGAAGAAAAAGAAGAAGAACTTGGAGGGACATGATACGAGATCTGATGATTTAGAAACAAGGACCAAAATACTCTTAAAAAATAGGATTTTGACTGGCTTATTGGTGTAGAAAATTTGTCTCGTTTGATTTATAAAACAGACATTAAGAAATTTTCCCCAAAATTCTGATTGTACAGTTTAACTAGAAATGTGCCTGCTGGTGTAACACTAATGAAAAGTGTATGTTTCCTAGTAACAGCTGGTGTGGTTTGTAATTATCTGGGCTCTTTAGAATGTTCCTAATGGCTTATTGTCGAGCTAATAATGAATGTCAAGTCCCAACTAATTACTGCTTTATGCAAGCAGCCACTGTACCATTGTTGTCCGCAACAACTGTTTGCTACATTAGCTGCTCCTGGTGTGCATGATTATTCTTACAGTCATCTAATTTGAAGCTGTTGCATCTACTTGATGCTTTTGTGTTTATTTAGTGGTGAAATATTTAGGGGGCTTCGTTATCAGAATCAGAATGCTTTTATTGCCATGTCAATGAAGAATATCAGAGACTAGGAACTTGCTTTGATACTGGGGTGCAAAAATATTAAATAAAAATAATAAAAAATAAAATAAATAAAAATCATTTTAACAAAACTAAGAGTGCTCAGAAAGAAAAAGAAAAGTAGTGCAATGTCATAGAAAATAATAGAAAATAATAAAGATAGTAAAGTGACAAGTGACTAAGAGATGTGGGGATCCAGGTTATAAAGCATTCATTAGTCCAACGGCAGAAGGGAAGAAGCTGTTTTTGAGGCGGGACGTTCTGGTCCGAATGGACCGGAGCCTCCTGTCCGACGGGAGTCACTCAAAAAGTCCATGTCCAGGGTGGGAAGGGTCAGCTGCTATCCGACCTGCACGCCCCCGAGTCCCAGAGACGTACAGGTCTTCGAGATATGGAAGGCTGCAGCCGATCACCTTCTCTGCAGAGCGCACAATGCGCTGCAGTCTATGTTTGTCCCTAGCTGTGGCTCCAGCGTACCACACGGTGATGGAGGAGGTGAGGATGGACTCGATGATGGCTGTGTAAAACTGCACCAACATCTGGGCGGGCAGCTTGGCTTTCTTCAGCTGCCGCAGAAAGTACATCCTCTGCTGGGTCTTTTTGATCAGGGAGCTGATGGCTCCCACGGTCTGTTATAGAGGAGGACAAGTGATTTACCACACTCTGGGTTTTGGGTTTAAATGGAAAGTAAACTTTTATGTCCTGAGAATGATCTTTTTGTTTATCGAACATCTAAAAGACTGAAAATGGATGTTTTCATGGATAAATTATATAAAAAGTTTCAAACTTTCCGTTTAAGAGACGCTCACTCTACCCGTCCTTCCCCTTGCAATTTAACACAAACTAGGGAGCAACTAAAACATTGTTTTAGTTTATTAAAACTCATGCAATTAACATGCCAGTTGTTTCTAATGATCAAGTCAACACCAAAAAATGTACATGAAAAGATTTGAGACTGAATAGGAGTGTTATTGAATAATGAGAGTGGTATAATTATCCCCTCACCTTCTTGCTTTACTCCTCCTAAATCGAACATGTCCTTCTTCAATCTACAGACAGCATGACTTTGTCCATGGAAGGCTTCGGTCCAGACAGCGTCTTCACTACGCCAGCTGAGGACAACGGCCAGTACCGCATCAGCCGTAGCCTTGTGCGCTCTGCCGAGGGCAGTACGGTCCCCCTCACCCGAGTTAAGTGCCTGGTGTCCATGACAACACCCCACGATATACGTCTCTACGGATCAGCTGTTACGCCTGCATTTGTGGAGTTCGACACGTCGTTGGAGGGCTTCGGGTTAGTTATTTCATTATTCTTTACATTACAGATGCATATTATATTTTACTGGAGCAAATGTGTTGTACACTTTCCAGAATTTTAGCCAGACTGCCAGTAATGCCATGAACCCTCCAGTTCTCCCTGAAAACATTTGGCCACAATACAACTGTTTGGAATAAAAATGTGTGAGATCAAATTCTTTGAAGAGGCTTGCTTTTGTTGTTCTAGCATTGACATTTTTGTGTTTACACACTCAGTAACATTTACATTTATCTGGAGAAGTTATAGTTTTTCAGACACTCTTTTGTTCTAAAATGGAAACATGAGGTTTAAGAATGAAACGTTTCATGCAAACAATGCCTTTAATGAGACCAAGAATAACATGTATCAACTAAGACTAGAGGAGAGAATTCACAAATTTCTGAAAATATTTTAACTTTAATTTGACTTCCTGAAATCAGCATTGTTAATTTCCAAATTATAACTTTGGATAAAATCATTGGGTTTTGTTAGAATGGCCGAAATGAGCTTCCTCTGCTGGGTGGCTGGGCTCTCACTCTGAGATCGGGTGAGGAGCTCTGCCATCCGGGAGGAGCTTGGTGTCGAACCACTTCTGCTCCAGTTCGAGAGGAGCCAGATGGGGTGGTTCGGGCATCTGGTCAGAATGACCCCTGAGCGCCTCGCGGGCGAGGTGTTTTGGGCACGTCCCACCGGGAGGAGACCAAGGGGCAGACCCCGGACTTGCTGGAGAGACTATGTCTTACAGCTGGCCGGAGAACGACTTGGGATCCTTCCGAGTGAGCTGGAGGATGCAGCCGGGGTGAGAGAAGCCTAGGCTACCTGTTTGAGGCTGTTGCCCCCACGACCCGACCCTGGAACAAGCGGAAGATGACGGAACGGAACGGTTTTGTTAGAATTTTTTTGTTGTTGTTGCTTAATATTTTATTTAACATTCACTTGCCATTGTATATGTGCAATTGTGCAACAGCTTGAATTTAGTCTTGTAGATTTTGTGAACTTCAAACTACTGTAAGTGTACAACTGGAAAGAATTTTTTTTTATGAATTTAGTATTTACCAAGTTTCATTTAGGAGACATTTTTCTATCAAATCTAAATCATGTCCGGATTTACAGAAACGGTCAGAAGAGGTTCATCAGCTACAGTCGTCTCATCCAAAACAAGTTGGTATCACAAAATTGAGTAGACTAGTTTAAGATGATGAAAAGCAGCTAGAAATCAGATGATCACTGGTTCCAGGCAAGATGTGCAGTATGGCATGTTGAGCCACAAAACACTCAAGTTTCCAGGCCGGTGGTCAGCCAAAAGAACCAAACCTGCTGCCCGGTCCTGTCAGCTGTAAACTGAAGCTACAACTCACACACAAACTGAACAATGAAAAACAGAGAAGAATCATTCGGTCAGGTTAACCTTTAACTTCTCATCCTCATTCAAATAGAACAGCCAAGTTTTTTGGTGAAAATATTATGAAAGCAGGGATCTGCTGCAGGGAAATTTTTTTTTTTTTTTTTTTTTAGGTGCTGCCCCAGGCGGCTGCCTGCTGTGGTGTCTCCTGTTGTTTTAGCGTTTGATTGTCTATTTTCACATTTTTTACTCAGTTTCTGTCCCTACGTTTGCGAGTGTTTTGTCCCATTTTGGAGATGTGACTTTGTACGCTCTTTGGAAGTCGTTTTGGACTGCATTGTTTACTTCAGACGGCTGTTTTAAAGCTTTCCATTGGCTTGTTATTCTGGTCATGGAGTCGTCCCGCTTTGTTTGCGTGCACGACCAGCTGCTAGCTCTCAGAAGCAGATCCACCATGGCTGGAGGAGTTGGTGCTCTGCCTTACCCAGAGGTAGACCCCAGCCATGCTGGAGAGACTATGTCTCACAGCTGGACAGGGAACGCCTCTGGATCCTCCTGAGGGAACTGAATTATGCAGCCAGGGTGAGAGAAACCCGGGCTTCCCGTCTGAAGGTGTTGCCCCATGACCTGGCTTAAGATAAGCGGAAGACAACAGAACAGAAATGTTCTTTTTGGGATTTTAAGTGTCAAACTGTTTGGGAAGAAAACAGAGAAATTGACCTTTTTATGTTTTTATGAAAAGGATTGACTAACATTTTTGTTTATGCTCATCCACAGAGGAGCAAATAAACCTCAACGGTTTGAGGTCAGCTGGTTTCCACAGAGGGAAAGAATCTGTCCGACAGTGGTGGATGAAGTACTCACTTTTTGTACTTAAGTAAAAGTACAGATAATTAGGCCAAGAAAATACTTAAGTGAAAGTAAAAGTACCAATAAAAAAATCTACTTAAGTAAAAGTACAAAAGTAATTGGTGTACATTTTACTTTTTAAGTAAAAAGTAAAAGTATTCGACCATAATTCAAATGTTATTTTTTGTGTTGTAGGGTCACAAATAAATACTCTGCAGGGGCGTGACCCCTTCCCCCTTCTCCCGCCTCTTTTAGTCCAAAAAAAAAAAAAAAGAAGAAAGAAAAGGGGACAAGTCAAGCCATCCCCTTGCAGGGCCAGCAAATGGTTCACCAAAATGCAGGAAAATGACACTTATTTTTTAAAATGTTCTGGGGGGGAGCCCCCCAGTCACCCTATATTGGCTTTGTGAATGACCTCACGTCCCCCCCCCACCCCATCTTCAGAAAATCCTAGAACCGCCCCTGCTCTTGGCGCTGAATGAATGCGGAAAATGTTTACTCTTGATTCTGATTGGTCCTCGATTCATTACTTCTTCTCCCGATCAACTGCTCCTTTTGATTTTAGCATGCGGCTTCAAGATAAAAAAAAACTTTATATTTTTTAAATTCCTGAACGAAAATGTAACAAAAAATGTAAAACAGACTTTTAAAAAGTAGCGAAGTAAAAGTACAGATATTTGCTCTAAAAATGTAGTGAAGTAAAAGTAAAAGTACCGGTCTCAAATTTTACTTAAGTAAAGTACAGATACACAATTTTTTTTACTTAAGTACAGTAACGAAGTACATTTACTTTGTTACGTTCCACCACTGCTGTCCGATGCATTAGGTTAATGTTATTGCAGCTTTTTTTTCAGCTGTTTCCAGTTTTTAATAAAAAAAACAAATAAATTACAGACGGTGCTCGTTCATTTGTAATCTACCATCCATGAATCTTTATGTGGATTCATTTCCCGTCTTGCTGACACACACCTCAAATTGCCGCACTATTTTTTTTTTTTGCATTGGAACAGGTTTTGTTTCTTTTTACGTCTTCTCAGCACCTGCAGCCGTCTCAGCAGGAGACCATGATTCCCTTCCAGTTGTGGAGCTGTGCATACAAATAGGCTTATTTTCTTCTTTTTATGGGATGTACCTCTTTCTGTTGCTCACATCGTCTCCTGCACCCTGTGGTTTCTGTTGTGTCTGTAATTTATTTAAAATGCACACTTTCCTGTGAATTTGTCTTCTTAATCTGATCGGCGTCGCTCACTGAAGGCTGTAATTTAAAGTTTATTACTTTTCTTTGAATGTAGATACAGTTCCCTGAGTTTGAAGGCAATATCTCAAGTTATTCAAAATTAAATGAACAGTTTGAACATTAAATATTTTATTCATGGGTATTTAATTGTTTGATTGTCTCTTAATCTAAAAAAAAAAAAAAAGAACTTGGAAATGTGACCAAAGGGGATGTTGTTCCATTTTTAGTTGTAGTAAAATATCCTTTTATGAACTAGAATTTGGGCCGCACGGTGATGCAGTGGTTAGGGTAGTGGCCTCACAGCAAGAAAATCGGGGTTTGAGTCCTGTGTGAGATGAGGCTTAAAACACTGGCCTTTCTGTGTTTGTATTTTTTTATTTATTAACAGAAACCCCGTTATAGGACGCTACATCGGTCCGTCGAGGTAAAGAGAGAGCTGAGCCGAAAAGTAAAGCTCTCAATTTACAAGTCGATCTACATTCCCACCCTCACATATGGTCACCAGCTGTGGGTGGTGACTGAAAGAATGAGATCGCAGATACAAGCGGCTGAAATGAGCGGTGTCGAGCCGCTCCTCATCCAAGTCGAGAGAAGACAGATGGGGTGGTTTGGGCATCTGGTCAGAATGCCCCCCGAGTACAGTGCTGGTAAGGTGTTTACGGGCAAGTCCCACCGGGGGAGAGACCAAGAGGCAGACGCCGGACCCACTGGAGAGGCTGTGTCTAACAGCTGGCAGGGGAACGACTTGGGACCAGCTGAGGGTGATGACCGAAAGAATGAGATCGCGGATGCATGCGGCCGAAATGAATCCGAGATCGGGTGAGGAGCTCTGCTATCCGGGAGGAGCTCGGTGTCGAGCCGCTCCTCCTCCAGGTGGGGTGGTTCGGGCATCTGATCAGGATGCCCCGCGAGCACCTCGCTGGTGAGGTGTTTCAGGCACGTCCCACTGGAAGGAGATCAAGAGGCAGACCCGCTGGAGAGACTATGTCTCACAGCTGGCCGGGGAACGACTCGTGAGCTGGAGGATGCAGCTGGGGTGAGAGAGCCCTGCGCTACCCATTTGAGGCTGTTCCCCCCTCGACCCGCCCCCGGATGAGCGGAAGACGACAGAACAGAACGGAATGGAACCCTGTTAGCTTTCCACCAAGGTGGTCGCTAGTCCTCCCGGGGTCCACAGTAGAAATACAGCATTAAAACACTTTATTCACATCAGTTTTTAACTAATGTGTGAACAAAAAGCAACAGTCGAAAATACTCCAATCCAATTACATTATCTGTTCAAGCTGCGGCGCCCCGAGTAGTGAATTAAAACGGTTGAAGTTGTTAAAAACTTGGCAGCTCACACCTCTCATCAACTGGGATGGCTTTATTTATGTCCAAACATTTCCCCTCCACATCATCCAATTTCACGGACAATGTCATTACGGTTTTACTGGGTATCCGATACATCACCTTAAAACGTACACTTGGACTCACAAGTAATTGGTAGCCAAGCTTGAACCATTGTCATATTCAATTAAACTCAATTAAAGAAGTTTTTGCAGGTTATCTGTTTACGTGGCAAAACAAGAACATTAAAGAAATCTTTTTTAGGTGTTGAAGCTTAAAATTTTAGTCATAAGGATAGAATACGTCCTGTTGGAAATTCAAAGTCAGACTCAAGAGTGAAGACCTCCAGTTTTCAAAGAAAAAAATTCTAATTTAATCAGTCTGAAAACATCTTTTGATCATCCAGATCAAATTATTTATTTGGTATTTTTACCTCAGTGATTAGATTTTTTGTTTCACCAGTTTTGCTGTTTTATTAACTCATCAGACAACGTCATCTTCAAAACAGAACACGGAGGACCCTCCTGAAACCACAGAAAAGCAGAAGCACGGCTAGAGACAGCATGGCAGTGGCCCACTTTCTCCCATCTGTCAACATGAAATATTAATGCTGATGCTGATGCTATCAGGAATTACACACTCCCACAAACAGGGACGCAATACCACACAGTATTCTGTACATGAATCCACACTCATCCTGCTGGCCGTCTAACAAGAGGAGAGGACAAAGCAAAATGTAGAGAACGATGAGGTGAAACAAAGATTGGGTTTTATTTTTGCATGGCTTGAAAAAGGAGGTGTGAAACTACTGTGAAGAGCTTCAGCTGGCTTTAATAGGGGAGTGATTTAGACCTCATCCACACGTAGCCGGGTGTTTTTGAAAACGCATATATGCTGTTGTTCGTTTTAGGAAAACGTTCGCGTCCGCATGTAACCATTTTCAAAATATCCACGTCCACACGGAGCCGTATAAATATGCTTCTGAGTGTGATTATGAGCATGCCAGACCAGTAGTGGGCAGTATTGATGGAAACGTAAGTTCTGAGCTATCCACTCAGAGCACCTCTCTCGTCATTTCCGCAGCATGAATCCATGCTGCCCACTATCTGCTTTTGTAAACAAGGACGCACACGAATGACGTATGTGCATTACTTGTCGCAGGTAGTGACGCATAAAAACGCAAATCTCCGTTTTCACACATCCACATGCAAATGCAAAAACGGAGTTTTCCAAAATCTCCACTTTGGCTGGAGTTTTCAAAAAGCCAGTTTTGAGTGAAAAAAATCCTCTGTTTTTGTGTGGAAGGCAGGCCAAAACTGATAAAAATATGTGTTTTCAAAAATACCCGGCTACGTGTGGGCAGGGTCTTAGTGAATCAGAAGTGAAACCCTGTCACTTTCAAGAACAATCCTGTCCTCTGATCTTTCAGTCCAGGTGGGGGAATAAAATGACTCTACCTACAATTGAGCACTACTTTTTTGTCAGTCAGTCATCTTCTTGTCCGTCAGTCCCTTTTGGGGTACCGGGGGGTGCCAGAGCCCATCCTGGCTGATTTAAAGCGAAAGGCAGGGTACACCCTGAACAGGTTGCCAGTCTGTCGCGGGGCCACACACATACATACAGTACAACCATCCACACACTCATTCCTAGGGGCAATTTTGGCACCGGCCAATCAACGTAGCATGCATGTCTTTGGAGGGTGGGAGGAAACCGGAGTACCAGGAGGAAACCCATGCAAACACAGGGAGAACATGCAAACTCCACACAGAAAGGACAGTGTTCCAAGCCTCTTCCCCACCCGGGACTTGAACCCACGACCTTTTTGCTGTGAGGCCACTGTGCTACCCACTGCGCCACCATGCTGCCCCTACTTTTTTGAGTGGTGCAGATAGATTCTTCAGATTTTGCTCTTCATCAACATGAAGTCATCACACAGTTGTTCATGATAAGATCCCGACTGTGTGTGTGTGTTTTTTTGTTAACTGACATTTGAATAATGTCAAGGGTTTTCCTACCAAAAATAGAACATAGACAATGATCTTTTGTGTGTCTAGTATTGATGTATTTGATCTGCAACAATCCAAAATATGGCTGTGATTATAAAAATGTATTATGGTGATAATAAGTCACCTAAAGAGGGTGAAGAACTTATTTAGGGATTCTTAAGTGACTGGATTGGTATCTGTTGTGGTTCTCTGCTGCAGAAAGTCATTTACTTCAAGACAGGAAATAATCCAAGTTATGAAATGCTACGTTGCATACAGAGTTTGAAACCAAGGCCTGATCATTTTCTCTGATTTAGACCATTTTCTGTTCAATGTAGTAATAGTTATACAGACCATCTCTAGATCAGGGATTTCCAGATGTTATTTTAGTTACACAGTACAAGTAAGACAGAGTACGTGTGTGAATAAGAGGGATCCAAATGGAAAAGTGAGGTTACAGGGAGAAGAGATAAAGAAGGTGGAAGGTTTTAAGTGCTTAGGATTAACAGTCACGAGCAATGGAGAGTGTGGAAAAGAGGTGAAGAAGCATGTGCAGGTAGGCTGGAGCGGGTGGAGAAAAGTATCAGGTGTGATGTGTGATAGAAGAGTTTCAGATAAAATGAAAGGGAAAGTGTACAAAACCGTGGTGAGACCGGCCATGCTGTTTGGTCTAGCGACCGTGGCACTGAGAAAAAGACGGGAAACAAAGATGGAGGTAGCAGAGATGAAGATGCTGAGGATCTCTCTGGGAGTGACCAGGATGGACAGGATCAGAGGAACAGCACGTTAGAGGTTTTGGAGATAAAGTCAGAGAGGCCAGACTGAGATGGTTTGGACAAATGCAGAGGAAAGAGCGAGTACATCTGAACAAGGATGCTGGGTTTGGGATTTAAGAGATTACTTTTAAAAAATGAGCCTGAAAGTGTTTTTTTTTTTTTTTTTTTTATCTCATTCCTACTCGCACCTCACTCACTGTTCATCTTTGGTTTTGATGCAGTTCAAACTTGCATGACACAACGTTTCTGTGTCTTAAAGTAACTAAATTACACCAGCTGTCGTTGAATAAGTTTTACTCAAAGTTTATCTGAGGAATGGAGCTGATTGAGTGCAGCAGTAAAGCAGCCAACATGCTATACATTTCTTTTTACAGCAAACCCGTAAACCAGCTCACGTTTTCTGTCTCAGTCACAGCTGTTTCCTGAGTTGGCAGCGATTAATCTTTCTCTTGTTGTCCCCTGTAGGTGCCTGTTTCTACCCAGCCTGGCGCCACACAATGCTCCCACCAACAACACCAACGCTTCCGGAGTCAGTGATGGAGCTGTGCTGAGTGGGATGGGAACAGGTAGACAATTTTTTTTTGGTTCAGGTGTAATTCTGACAAAAGTTGGCATGGTGTACTACCTTCAAGATGGGTTTCAATTATCCATCCTGTTGCTCAACAGAACCAGAATGCTTTTATTGCCATGTCAATGAAGAATATCAGAGACTAGGAACTTGCTATAGCATAGGTGTGCAAAAAAATAAAAATAATAAAAAATAAAATATTAATTTGAACAAAACTAAGAGTGCTCAGAAAGAAAAAGTAAAGTAGTGCAATGTCATAAAAATAATAAAGATAATAAAGTGACAAGAGGGAAGTGACTAAGAGATGTGGGGATCCAGGTTATAAAGAGTTCATAAGTCCAACGGCAGAAGGGAAGAAGCTGTTTTTGTGACGGGACGTTCTGGTCCGAATGGACCGGAGCCTCCTGCCCGAGGGGAGTCACCCAAAAAGTCCATGTCCAGGGTGGGAAGGGTCAGCTGCTATCCGACCTGCACGTCCCCGAGTCCTGGAGACGTACAGGTCTTCGAGAGATGGAAGGCTGCAGCCAATCACCTTCTCTGCAGAGCGCACAATGCGCTGCAGTCTATGTTTGTCGCTGGCTGTGGCTCCATCGTACCACACGGTGATGGAGGAGGTGAGGATGGACTCGATGATGGCTGTGAAAAACTGCACCAACATCAACCCGTTACAGGACGCTGCATCGGTCCGTCGTGGTAAAGAGAGAGCTGAGCCGAAAAGCAAAGCTCTCGATTTACAAGTCTATCTACATTTCAACCCCCACCTATGGTCACCAGCCGTGGGTGGTGACCGAAAGAATGAGATCGCGCATACAAGCGACCGAAATGAGCTTCCTCCGCAGGGTGGCTGGGCTCTCACTCAGATATCAGGTGAGGAGCTCTGCCATTCGGTAGGAGCTCGGTGTCGAGCCGCTGCTACTCCAAGTTGAGAGGAGCCAGATGGGGTGGTTAGGGCATCTGGTAGGATGCCCCCCGAGTGCCTCGCGGGTGAAATGTTTTGGGCACGTCCCACCGGGAGGAGACCAAGAGGCAGACCCTGGACCCGCTGGAGAGACTATGTCTCACAGCTGGCCGGGGAACGACTTGGGATCCTTCCAGGTGAGCTGGAGGATGCAGCGGGGTGAGAGAAGCGTGGGTTTCCCGGAAGTTTGAGGCTGTTGCCCCCACGACCCGGCCCTGGATGAGCGGAAGATAACGGATCGGAACCGATTCATAACCTGATCACTTAACATTAATTTGACCAGAACTACTACTTAAAAAAAATTGTAGTTTTATTTCCTAAAAGTTTAAACTTTTAAACGTCCATTTTTATTTTCTACTCCAATACAACTTGTTTTTTACTGCAAACATAAAATCGTATTGCTTCCTAACTCCAATGAATCTTAAAATTTAAAATGAATCTGTGAAACTTCTAATTTATGAGCTCATTTATTATCTATAAAAATTGTGAAACTCTTCTTTTTTTACGTTCACTCGTTCGTAACTCTCACTTCTCCATCTGTTTACCTATTTATCTTCTCCCCATGTTCTCCATCCCCCCTTCCTACTGCCCTTCTCCTGCCAGTTTCCCATCTCTATTTATAGATCATGCTCTTTCCTTCCTCTCTCTTGACACTCATATTTTCCTTTTCACTGCTTATCTGTCTGAATCCTCATCTTCACCTTTTCTTCTTGCCCTATTTCTGAGCCACAGTCCCTCTAATTCCCCCTTCCCTCATTTCTCTGATTCATTCTCCTCTTTCACTCTTGCATAGTTCATGTCTCTGGATGGATTGATGATCATAAAAATATCATTTTGCCGTCAAGCTCCAAGTCGTTTTACAAACAGCCCACAGAAATTCATAAAATAAACATTTTGCTTCTGGCAGGATTTTATTGTTGACTTTGTAGGAGACATGTGGACTAATAGTGATTTATTCTGATGACCTGTTGAAAACCTACTCCCATTTGAGGCTCATCATGTTGTCAAAATGTTAAATGAGGACAACTATTACACCCCAATTAGGTTCTACAGTTGGCCAATCTTCAGTAGAGTTTCACCATATGCTAGTAGATGATTTTAGTTTGCAGGCCAGCCCAAAAACCATAATTTTAGATTACTCATTAATTCAAACAGTCCATCTGTTTTAAAAAAAAAAATCCTAGAAGAATTTACATAGAAAGACCAAAAGAACGAGATCAAAGATACAAGCGGCCGAAATGAGCTTCCTCTGCAGGGTGGCTGGGCTCTCACTCAGAGATAGAATGAGGAGTTCTGCCATCCAGGAGGAGCTCAGAGAAGAGCTGTGGCTCCTCCGGTTCAAGAGAAGCCAGTTGGGGTGGTTCGGGTGTTTGGTTTGGATGCCTCTTGAGTGCCTCGCTGGTGAGGTGTTTTGGGCACGTTCCACTGGGAGTAGACCCAGAGGCAAACCCTGGACGCCCTGGACTGTTTCCCAGCTGGACAGGGAACACCTCGGGATCCTCTAGGGTCAGCTGAGGAATGCAGGCGAGGTGAGAGAAGCCTCGGTTTCCATTCATAGCAACTGAGCTTCCCGTCTGAGACCGTTGCCCCTGGCGACCCAGCCCTGGATAAACGGAAAACAACAGAATGGATAAAATTAACATAGAAATTAGTCTGAGACAATTTATTGCTGTTCAATCAGTTAAATGTTCTTAAAAATCCAATTCAGAAAAATACCAGACTGCTTTAGATTTTACAGAAAACGTAATACATTCTTTCTCCTCTTCCCCATCCAGGTGAGCGCTTATTCCCACCCCCATCAGGCTTAAGCTATTCCACCTGGTTCTGTGTAGAGCGCTTCAGTGCCGCTCCTCAGGCCCACCCGGTCCGGCTGTTGACCATCGTCCGGCGGGCCAACTCCTCAGAGCAGCACTACGTCTGTCTGGCTGTGGTCCTATCGGCAAAGGACCGTTCACTCACCGTTTCCACAAAAGAAGAGCTGTTGCAGACATACTGTGAGAGCAGTGATGTTTTTTCTTTACTGTATCATTCTTTATTTTTGTTTTTACCTCTGCTTGAGCCTCTGATGAATTCTCTGCTCTCCTTTACTGAGCAGCGGACGAGTCGAGTGAAGAAGCTTCTTTCTATGAAATCCTGCCCTGCTGCGCCCGTTTTCGTTGTGGAGAGCTGATCGTCGAGGGCCAGTGGCACCACCTGGTGTTGGTCATGAGCAAAGGGATGCTTAAGAACAGCATGGCAACGCTTTATATTGACGGCCAGCTTGTACATACTGTAAAGGTAAATTTAATATCTGAACATTTTGATATTTTTAATGTAGATCTTTGGATGTTAATAATGTTTTTACACAGAATTGTAGTTTTCTTAGACATCTGATTACAAACCCTCATCATTTGAGTTCAGCATCTACGTGTGCTGTTACATTTCAAAAGGAAAGACAATTGCGTGCGCTTGTAAGAATAAAAATAATCAGAAAGACTGTGACAAAATGAAGCATATATATTTATCTCATGACTGGTTGCTCAAATCCAACAAGAGCCTTGTCCCTTTTTTGCACCTGCATGTATAAAACTAAGTGGCACCGAGTGCTTCATGTTTTGGTTTGTACTTTGGGGACGTTAGATTTCTTTCAGATGCCAAAGTCTAAGACTTCAAAACCAAAAGGTCCCTCACAGTGATGCTGATAAAAGCCTCTTCATTTCCTTCTAAAATCTTAGAAAGAAACTTAAAAAATCAGGTCATCTGCTTAATTTTTGGTTGATTTGCTTAATTAGGCATCTAGGCAGTACAGTGGGTAGCACAGTGGCCTCACAGCAAGACGGTCGTGGGTTCAAATCCCGGATGGGGGACGAGGCTTGGGACGCTGGTCTTCCTGTGTGGAGTTTGCATGTTCTCCCCGTGTGTACGTGGGTTTCCTCCGGTTACTCCGGTTTCCTCCCACCCTCCGAAAAAAACATACGTGTTAGGTTTAGGACCCCCTCAAAAATGAGATGTCACATTTCAAGGGGCTTATCCTCCTGATAAAATAAAATAAAAATTTAAATTCGACTTGTAAGTAGATCGATTTACAAGTCGATCTACGTTCCAACCCTCACCTATGGTCACCAGCTGTGGGTGGTGACCCAAAGAATGAGATCGCGGGTACAAGCAGCCGAAATGAGCTTCCTCCACAGGGTTGCTGGGCTCTCACTCAGAGATCAGGTGAGGAGCTCTGTCATCCGGGAGGAGCTCGGTGTCGAGCCGCTCCTCCTCCAGGTCGAGAGGAGCCAGATGGGGTGGTTTGGGCATCTGGTCAGGATGCCCCCAAAGCGCCTCGCAGGCGAGGTGTTTCGGGCACGTCTCACCGGGAGGAGACCAAGGGGCAGACCCCGGACCCTCTGGAGAGACTATGTCTCACAGCTGGCCGAGGAACGACTTGGGATCCTTCCGGGTGAGCTGGAGGATGCAGCCTGTTGCCCCCGCGACCCGACCCCGGAACAAGCGGAAGATGATGGAACGGAAAAATTTAAATTTTCCCCAAACCCGTTTACGTTTTTTAGGAATGATCCTTCTATCATCATTAATTAAGTAAAAATGGATACCAGATTACATTCATTCTTCTTTTTTTTCTGTTCCAGTTGATCCAGCATTCTAATATCTCTTGAATTTAGGGCTTATTCTCATGTTCTTCTTTCTCTCCAGCTTCACTACATTCACAGCACTCCTGGTGGCTCTGGGTCCACCAACCCTCCCGTGGTGAGCACTGTTTATGGGTACATTGGCACTCCACCTGCCCAGCGCCAGCTCTCCAGCCTAGTGTGGCGTCTTGGCCCAAGCCACTTTTTGGAGGAGGTTTTACCCGCCACCAGCGTTGCTGCCATTTTTGAACTGGGACCCAACTACGTAGGGAGCTTTCAGGCTGTCTACCTTCCCTGTGAGTGGTTCTCTTTTTATTAGAATAATTCTACAATCACATTTTTGATTGATTTTTTTTTTTTTTATTATATATTTTTTCTTTTTGTTGCCAGGCAAAGATTCTAAAACAGAAGTTGTGCCAGCCGCCCCTGTGGCTCTAGTTCCAGAAGAAAAGGTTTCTTTCAGCCTCTACGCGCTGTCGGTCTCCACTTTAACTGTGGCCAAAATCAGGAAAGTTTACAACAAGCTGGACAGTAAAGCCATCGCTAAGCAGGTCAGACTGGTTACCAGTGGTTTGTTTGTTTTTTTTGAGCCTGTATCTTTGCAGGCTGGAAATAAATAAGATTTCAAATCTTCAACTGCACTTAAACTGGCATCTTTTTTGTCTTAGAAAAGTTTTTTTTAAACATTTACCTTTGTTCCTCCAAGATGATCACCGTTGTACAATGTGATTTTTTTCTGCTAAATTTGCACAAATATTGCACAAATAAAAATATACGTATTTTTTTTTTTCATACGTGTGTTAAAAATTAACATGTGCTGACATATAAATAGAAAAACACTAGTTTGATAAAGAGAGTTTCAAAGTTAAGAATGTTTGTTTTGAAGTTGATTTAATTTCATTAATTCTTTAAAATGACATGAATTGATAAATTTTTTTTACTATTTTGTTTAGCTTAGTATAATACGAGTGCATTTTAAGTTTTATGCACATAAAAAACAACGTTTTTTGTAATTAATCAACAGAATTAACTAACTTTCATTCAAACATTGATAAAAATTCTAATGTTTTTCATTTAGAATTGAGTTTGTAAGATTGCTTACAAGGATCCTACAAGAGGATCCAAAACAACATCCAAATTAGATCCCTGAGATATTTTCTGGACAATAATGTTTGCAGATGACATTGTGATCTGTAGTGAGAGGAGGGAAGAGGTGGAGGAAAAGCTGGAGAGGTGGAGGTTTGCACTAGAAAGAAGAGGAATGAAGATTAGTCAGAGTAAAACAGAGTACATGTGTGTGAATGAGAGGGATCCAAATGGAAAAGTGAGGTTACAGGGAGAAGAGATAAAGAAGGTGGAAGATTTTAAGTATCTAGGATCAACAGTCCAGAGCAATGGAGAGTGTGGAAAAAAGGGGAAGAAGCGTGTGCAGGCAGGCTGGATTGGATGGAGAAAAGTATCAGGTACAAAACCGTGGTGAGACCGGAAATGCTGTTTGGTCTAGAGAAAGTGGCATTGAAGAAAAGACAGGAAGCTGAGATGGAGGTAGCAGAGATGAAGATGCTGAGGATCTCTCTGGGAGGGACCAGGATGGACAGGATCAGAGGAACAGCACATGTTAGAGGTTTTGGAGATAAAGTCAAAGAGGCAAGACTGAGATGGTTTGGGGATGTGCAGAGGAGAGAGAGTACATTGGCAGACAGATGCCGGATTTGGAACCACCAGGAAAGAGGCCTAGAGGAAGACCAAAGAGGAGGTTCATGGATACAGTGAAGGAAGACATGAAGATAGTTGGTGTGACCGAAGAAGATGCAGCAGATAGGGTTAGATGGAAGAAACTGACTTGCTGAGGCAACCCCTGAAGGGAAATGCTGAAAGAAGAAGAGGATATTTTCTGATGTGAATGAGTTCAGATGAACATCCCTCTCTTTCTGTTTGCAGTTAACTGTTTCATCTCATGAAAACGCCACTCCAGTCAAACTGATCCATAATGCTGCGGGTCATTTGAACGGATCAGCACGTACCGTTGGAGCTGCTGTCATCGGGTATTTAGGTAAACCATCTTCATGCGACATGTAATACTGTTTCTTGCTTTTTTCTGCGTAGTTTCACTTTGTTTTAACTTTTCAGGAGTTCGTGCCTTCATGCCCAAACCTGTGGCCACGAACCTGCAATATGTGGGAGGAGCTGCTGCCATCTTGGGTCTGGTTGCCATGGCATCAGATGTTGAGGGATTGTATGCAGCTGTGAAAGCTTTGGTGTGTGTTGTGAAAAGCAACCCGCTGGCCAGTAAGGAGATGGAGCGTATTAAAGGCTACCAGGTCAGACATTTGATATATTAAATATAAAATATACAGGTGGATCGGTGTGGCGTCAGCAATAACTAGGACGCTGCATCGGTCTGTCAAGATAAAGAGAGAGCTGAGCCGAAAAGCAAAGCTCTCGATTTACAAGTTGATCTACGTTTCCACCCTCACCTACGATCACCAGCTGTGGGTGGTGACCGAAAGAGTAAGATCGCGGGTACAAGCGGTTGAGATGAGCTTCCTCCGCAGGGTGGCCGGGCTCTCACTCAGAGATCGGGTGAGGAGCTCTACCATCCGGGAGGAGCTCAGTGTCGAGCCGCTCCTCCTCCAGGTCGAGAGGAGCCAGATGGGGTGGTCCGAGCGCCTCGCAGGCGAGGTGTTTTGGGCACATCCCACCGGGAGGAGAGACCAAGGGGCAGACACCGGACCCGCTGGAGAGACTATTTCTCACAGCTGGCCGGGGAACGTCTTGGGATCCTTCCGAGTGAGCTGGAGGATGCAGCCGGGGTGAGAGAGGCTTGGGCTGCCCGTTTGAGGCTGTTGCCCCCGCGACCCGGCCCCGGAACAAGCGGAAGATGACGAAACCGAGCTTTTTTTTTTTTTCATAAATTTAATTTAGTGACTTTTGTCAATGAGCTTTTAGAAGCAGTTTTATTTCATGATATGAGAAAAAGATTTGGTACAAAGACTGAAAAGATCTAACATCTTTACATTTCTTCTTCTAGCTGCTTGCCATGCTTCTAAAGAAGAAGCGCTCGCTGTTGAACAGTCATATCCTCCACCTCACCTTCTCTCTGGTGGGAACGGTCGACAGCGGACACGAAACGTCCATCATTCCCAACTCTACAGCTTTTCAGGACCTCCTGTGTGACTTTGAGGTGACTCAACATAACTTTATACTTAGCTAATGGAACTGAATTGTTAAGACTTCCTTGTCCTCTTTCTGCTCCCCCAGGTGTGGCTTCATGCTCCCTATGAGCTCCATTTGTCTCTGTTTGAGCATTTTATTGAACTCCTGACGGAATCCAGGCGAGTTTTATCTGCTAGTTTAGCTCATTCTAACTCACAAAAACATCAGACTAAAATATATGAACCTCAATTTGTCTTTTAAACAGTGAGGCAGCCAAGAACGCCAAACTTTTGAGGGAGTTTCAGTTGATCCCGAGGTTGCTTCTTACACTCAGGGACACTTCGCTATCACAGCCGACCGTGGCCGCCATCAGCAATGTGCTGAGCCTGTTACTGCAAGGCTTCCCGAACCCGTACGACCTCCTGCGGTGAGAAACAATCCAAACACACTACGGGAACATATTTAATTTTTCAGTGGGTTAAATCAGACTTTGTATTTATCAGGTTTGGCCAGTTCATCTCATCCACGCTTCCCACATTTGCCGTTTGTGAGAAGTTTGTTGTCATGGAAATAAATAACGAGGAGAAGATCGATGGAGGTGAGGGGTGTTGGTTCTTATGTGCTGTAAATAAGATGGTCTATTTGATCGGGGGAGGGATCTCTCTTTCATGTGGATCCCCACGAGGTTTCTTATTTTTTCCCCACTGATGGGTTTTTTAGGAGTTTTTCCTCACCGTGAAGGAGAGTCTAAGGGCATAAATGTGCTAGTCTTGTTTAGTTAGCATTTGTTAGTTATTTTTCTTGCTGTGTATTTGTGTTAATACATTCCTCTTTTTCTTGTGAAGCCCATTGAGACGGAAATTCCGGGATTTTGGGCTATACAAATAAAATTGAATTGAATCGGGAATTGTGCTCTGAAGCCTTTTTTTTCCCCCTTTCCACTGTAGGTAATGACGATGATTTCGGCGGCCTCCTCTCCGCCAGTCTGATCCTGCTGAGGAATCGACTGCTGGAAAACCTGCTCAAGCTGCTCTTCACCACGAAGGAGAAATGTACAGTTAACGCCCAGTAAGGACCCCGCTCCCTATGGAGTTTTTTTTTTTCGTCTTTTGTTGTCTTCTTCTTCTTTCGGCTTTTCCCTTTAGGGGTCGCCACAGCAAGTCAGTTTCTTCCATCTAACCCTATCTGCTGCATCCTCTTTGGTCACACCAACTATCTTCATGTCTTCCTTCACTGTATCCATGAACCTCCTCTTTGGTCTTCCTCTAGCCCTCTTTCCTGGTGGTTCCAAATCCAGCATCCTTCTTCCTATGTACTCTCTCTCTCTCCTCTGTACATGTCCAAACCATCTCAAGCTGGCCTCTCTAACTTTATCTCCAAAACCTCTAACATGTGCTTTTCCTCTAATCCTGTCCATCCTGGTCACTCCCAGAGAGATCCTCAGCATCTTCATCTCTGCTACCTCCATCTCTGTTTCCTGTCTTTTCTTCAGTGCTACTGTTTCTAGACCAAACAGCATGGCCGGTCTCACCACGGTTTTGTACACTTTCCCTTTCATTCTAGCTGAAACTCTTCTGTCGCACATCGCACCTGATACTTTCCTCCATCCGTTCCAGCATGCCTGAACACGCTTCTTCACCTCTTTTCTACACTCTCCATTGCTCTGGACTGTTGATCCTAGATACTTAACATCTTCCACCTTCTTTATCTCTTCTCCCTGTAACCTCACTTTTCCATTTGGATCCCTCTCATTCACACACGTACTCTGTTTTACTCTGACTAATCTCCATTCATCTTCTTTCACTCCTCTTCATCCACTTCATCCACTCCTCTTCTTCTTTCTAGTGTTGTAATAACCAAAAAGATTTGTCAAGACTGTTTGAATACCTGAATTCATTCAGTTTTCTGTAATTTCTGCATAATTCATAGCAACTGTTTATTTTTAGTTGCGTTGTTAACACACTATGTTTGAAATTTTAGAGCCTGTGAGGAGCTGGTGAAAACACTCGGCTTTGATTGGTTGCTGATGTTCATGGAAGAACATCTCCACTCCAGCACTGTGACGGTGGCTCTCTGGATTCTTGTTGTGCTGCTCTCCAATCAGCCCATCCTCAATCGTTTCAAAGAAGGCCTGTGTGGCGGAGGCTGGCTGGACCACACCGACTCTGTCCTGACCAATAAGATAGGCACAGTGCTGGGTGAGTGTTCATCTGAAACAAAATCAGTTCAGAATCTCGAGAAAGTCTGGTTTTAAAACTTGTATATATTTGAGGAGTTTCCATTCAGCGTTAGTGAGAAGCAAAATACCCCGATATAAACACTGTATGTTATAACGTGGCTCAGCAGCGGATGCCTCTCCTCACTCTGGCAACGCTCTCCGTCGGAGTTGGCCTTCATTCAGTAAACAGACAGCTGTGCAGTTTGTGCGACGCACAGCCAAGGGTTCGTCTTTTCATTTTTGCCTGTCTGCTCCCCTTGCTATTATCATAGATGCCCCCAACACCTCCGCTCCTTGAGTTTAGTTGTTTTCAACCCAATCATAGTTTACAGATTAAACTAATCCATGAGCCTGAAATTCAAAATATCCCTCAAAGAAATTGTCCCTACTGACAGGATGAGAACCATCGCTTTCTGCGCTAGAAACCAGCAAATCCTCCGTTTTGTCAGGAAGTTTTTAGTTTTAGTTTAGTAAATCTTTATAAGTGCCTTCTTAAATTTGAATATTATTGTGGTTTAAAAAAGAATCCTCTTCCCTCGTAATCCTGCTCAATTAAACCCAAACCAGATACAGATTGCTTTGTCGTGAGCCACCTGTAGTTGCTCGAGTTACTTATTTTTTTTAAGTTGATCTCCTTTCTTTCTATTCTGCAGGTTTCAATGTGGGCCGCAGTGCCGGTGGACGCTCCACAGTGCGAGAAATCAACAGGGACGCATGCCATTTCCCAGGGTTCCCCGTTCTTCAGACACTTCTTCCTAAACACACCAACGTCCCTGAGCTCTACTTTCTGCTCATGGCTCTGTTTCTGCAGCAGCCTGTTCTCGAGCTGCCAGACAGCCTGCAGGTACATGTCAGTATACCCTCCTTTCTTTTTTTCTCCTCATCAACAACTGTTTTAATTTTATTGTGACATTCTAGAACCCTAAGTAATTAAATTGGGTTTGCAAATATATTTGATTTGTGTGCATTGCAGCTTTAAAGGTGGCCAATCAGATTAATGATTGGCCATGATTAATTCTATAACATTATCTAGTTTTCTAATCATTTTTTTTTTTTTTTTTTTATGATTGCCTTTAAAAAAATTTAGTGCTTATCTTTATTTTTTGAAAAGTAGCTGTATTTAACCTATTGTTTTTTCTTTTAGTTTGACCTGGACTCCATATGGACGTTTATCTTTGGCATGCCAGCCTCCAGTGGGACGGTCATGGGCTCCATCCACAGCATGTGCACCGAGGCTGCGTTTCTCCTGTTGGCCATGCTGCGCAGCATGCTCAACCTGGTAAGGCACAATATTTTTTACAATATTGTTTTTGCCCTTTTTCTTCCTTCTGAATTTGCTAATTGAGCCAAAAACAGTAAGATTAAAGATTTTTTGTTCTTAAATTTTTTAAGAAATTGCTTACCATTCAGAGAAAAAAACCCTGATCGAATGTTGAGCGCTTACCTTTGAGTGTAAATTATTTTCTTTTGTCTCTTGCCCACTTTCCTCTCCAGCCGTGGCAGTCAGAGGAAGAAGGTTCCTGGCTCAGGGAGTACCCGATCACCCTCATGCAGTTCTTCAGGTATCTCTACCACAACGTTCCCGATCTTTCACCGATGTGGCACAGCCCCGAATTCCTCTGTGCCCTGGCAGCCACCGTTTTCCCCTTTAACATCAGGCCTTACTCTGAGATGGTAAGTCTGCCTACGCTAGTATTTATTCACAATCTAAATGATGTTTTCGTAAAGGAAATTCTGACTTGTTCTGGTCATTTCTTGCACTCAAACATCTGTAATGTTTTTCTGTATTTAATCTTACTTAAATTTGAGTTTATGATCAAAATAAAATACGTCCGAGCAATGAACAGAAGGTATTGATTGGTAATTTAATCTCCTTCAAAAGAAACACTCTCTAAATGAGTTTCAATATCACAAGTTCAACACTAAAATAGGGCTGAAACAACTAATCGATTTAATCGATTATAATCGATTATTGAAATAGTTGTCAACTAATTTGGTCATTGATTAATCGCCAAAAAGTTTTTACTGCCAACTGCAGTTAAATTGGTCTCCAAGTGGGGCAGTAGCGAGCAAATTGTCAATGCGAGCTACCAAAATAGGAAGAGAAGAAGATAGCAGCCAATCATTGGCCTTCATTTCACCCCGCCTCACGTGATCAGGCAGATCCAACAAGATGGCGGAAAGAAAAACACAAACTAAATCATTCAATGTTTGGGATCATTTTTGAAACTATCTGAAACTATTTTTTATTTTTCTGCTACTTTAAGGTCAGTGACTTTGATGAGGAAGCTAGTTCTCCCACAGAGGAGTTCAAGGCCTTCGCTGGAGATTCTGGAATGAACCGCAGCCAGTCTGAGTACTGCAACGTCGGCTCCAAGACGTCCCTCACAAACCATCCAGCCAAAAAATACGTCTTTGATTTCATGAGAGTACTGATCATGGACAACCTGTGTATGACGCCAGCTAGCAAGCAGACCCCCATTGTTGACATGCTGCTGGAGGTACCTTCTCCACATTGGTCATTTATCACCCCATTTTTATTTGTGTGGGACTCATTTATCTTCCTTTTAAGGCTTCTCCGGAACGCTCCACCAGAACTCAACAGAAGGAATTTCAGTCCAACATTCTGGATGGCGTCATGGAGCATCTTCTGGCTGCTGACGTCCTTTTAGGTCAGAAACGTTGACGTCACTAACCTACTGCATAAATTATCACTATCCTCAGAATATCCTGCTTTGTTTTATATTCTATCTTTATACTATTTCTAATGTGTTGACACACACGTCATGTTTCTACTAAAAATGATACCACAGGGAGATCTGGCTGAGGTTTTGGGGGCTTTGTGAGCAGCCTAACTAAACCAAGTCCTAGTGAATGTAGAACAGGCAGTGGGTCGCCAGAATTTCCATTCATTTAACGACAGTAATGTTCACATGAGACTAAACGCGCCAGTCTCCAGAGATCTGAAGTTTAAGTATTTGTTTGATACAACACACCGTAGTTGACGCTTCAAGAAGAATCTCCGTACCGTTCTGTCGTCTTCCGCTCATCTGGTGACGGGTCGCGGAGGCGAAAGCCTCATACGGGAATCCCAGGCTTCTCTCACCCCAGCTGCATCCTCCAGCTCACCTGGAAGGATCCCAAGTCGTTTCCCGGCCAGCTGTGAGACATAGTCTCTCCAGAGGGGGTGGGGTCTGCCCCTTGGTCTCCTCCCGGTGGGACGTGCCCAAAACACCTCACCAGCGAGGCGCTCGGGGGGCATGCTGACCAGATGCCCGAACCACCCCATCTGGCTTCTCTCGACCTGGAGGAGGAGCGGCTCGACACCAAGCTCCTCCTGGATGGCAGAGCTCCTCACCCGATCTCTGAGTGAGAGCCCAGCCACCCTGCGGAGGAAGCTCATTTTGGCCGCTTGTACCCGCGATCTCATTCTTTCAGTCACCACCCACAGCTGGTGACCATAGCTGAGGGTTGGAACGTAGATCGACTTGTAAATCGAGAGCTTTGCTTTTCGGCTCAGCTCTTTCTTTATAACGACAGACCGATGCAGCGTCCTATTATTTCTGTTGCCGCACCGATCTGTCTGTCGATCTCCCGCTCTATCCTTCCCCCACTTGTGAACAAGACCCCGAGATACTTGAACTCCTCCACTTGGGGCAGTACGCTGTCCCTGACCCGCAGGGGGCATTCCACCCTTTTCCCAGCGAGGACCATGAAGGAAAATCTCAAATATGATAAATCCAACTGATGTTGGCTGGTTGTGCAGAAGTAAGAAATACAAAGTTATTTTCTTTTTTCTTTTCTGTTCAGGCGAGGATGCATCTTTACCTCTCAGCAGCGGCGGCAGCTACCAGATTCTGGTCAACAATGTCTTCTACTTCACCCAGAGGGTGGTGGACAAATTATGGCAAGGGATGTTCAACAAGGACTCCAAGCTGGTGGTGGACTTTATTGTGCAGCTCATAGGACAGGTACAAGAAAAATTACCTCTTTTTTTTTCTTCTTCTTCTTTCGGCATTTCCCTTCAGGGTTCGCCACAGCAAGTCAGTTTCTTCCATTTAACCTTATCTGCTGTATCCTCTTTGGTCACGCAAACTGTCTTCATGTCTTCCTTCACTGTATCCATGAACCTCCTCTTTGGTCTTCCTCTCGCCCTCTTTCCTGGTGGTTCCAAACCCAGCATCCTTCTTCCGATGTACTCTCTCTCTCTCCTCTGCACATGTCCAAACCATCTCAGTCTGGCCTCTCTGACTTTATCTCCAAAACCTCTAACATGTGCTGTTCCTCTGATCCTGTCCATCCTGGTCACTCCCAGAGAGATCCTCAGCATCTTCATCTCTGCTACCTCCATCTTTGCTTCCTGTCTTTTCTTCAGTGCTACTGTTTCAGCATGGCCGGTCTCACCACGGCCCTGTACACTTTCCCTTTTCATTTTAGCTGAAACTCTTCTATCACACATCACATCTGATACTTTCCTCCACCCGTTCCAGCCTGCATGCACACGCTTCTTCACCTCTTTTCCACACTCTCCATTGCTCTGGACTGTTGATCCTAAGTACTTAAAATCTTCTACCTTCTTTTTCTCTTTTCCCTGTAACCTCACTTGACTTCTTTTTTTAAAAAATTTATTTAAAATGAGCCATCATCTCTTTAATAAAAGATTCACTGATTCTCTAAAAGCAGCTCTGCTTGGATTTGTTTTCTAGTTATTTCTTCTGAATATTAGTCTGCATTTGCTTGGTTTTTATGAAACATATACGCATAATAAACAAATAATGCATTTAAAGCTTGACTATGCAAAAGATAAATGAAGTCATTAAACTAATGAAATGGATACGGTTGAACTTTGCCCTACATAGTTAATGCATTACTTCCACAAAGGCTTTTGTGTAAGCAAGATTATTAGGAGACTGCTTATTGAAAAAAAAATCGTTTGAGGCAGCATAATGTGCCTTTGTATTCTGAAAACACTCTGATTGGATTTGCAGAATTCACGGCTAGTTACAGCAGAAACATATGGTAGGAATGACCTACTTTTTAAAAGAAACGAATATCTGATTCAAAGTAAACAGTATCTTCTTTTTTTTCTTAAAAAGACCTCCCGAGCGGAAAAGCATAACAACCGCCTGATGCCAACGCCAAACTTATAACTTTCATTTAAAAGAAAATCAGCTGATTAAGTTTCTTGTTTACTTGTTTTCTCGCCTGCTCCAGTCGAAGAGACGCTCCCAGGGTTTGTCACTGGACACCATCTACCACTGTCTGAACCGGACCGTTCTTTACCAACTCTGTCGACCTCACAAGACGGTAGCTCAGCAGGTGGCTCTTCTGGATGCCCTCCGTGTCCTGACAGTTAATCGCAACCTGGTGCTTGGACCGGGTAACCACGACCAAGACTTTGTGGCCTGTCTGGCC
This sequence comes from Neostethus bicornis, assembly GCA_902685375.1. Taxonomy (NCBI): domain Eukaryota; kingdom Metazoa; phylum Chordata; class Actinopteri; order Atheriniformes; family Phallostethidae; genus Neostethus; species Neostethus bicornis. Next base: position 7,971,385 of record LR738545.1, read on the forward strand.
CACTGCTTCATCTGTCTGCACAGTGGAAGGTAAGAAAGAGTCAAAAAAAAAAAAAGTACAATTAATATATCCTCAAGTTATAAACAATTTCTGAGGTATTTGTAGCTCATTAATCTCAATTTTATCAAGTTGTTTTCTTTAGAAATAAATGATTTAACACAGAAAGTGAGCTTTTTTGTCTTTATTTTCTTCATGATCCTGATGCATTTAGAACGGGTTTCCCATTTGGGTTAGAAACTGTTTTCTGTGACTCATTAGGAACTTAGTAGACTTAAAACATGTTCCGTGGCAGAGCAGCTAAACAATCCAACTTCCCCAGGTGGAACCGTAATGTCAGGACAGACATATTGACTGAATGTGGGTATAATTTTGTCTCCGCAGCAGTGTGGAGGGCTTTGGACTAGAGGCAGAGGCTAGGATGACAACCTGGCATGTCATGATGCCCACTGAGAACGAGGCTGATGCCACACACAGTCATGATGTCGGCGAAGGTGAGACACACTCAAGTAAATTATGGTTTACTACCTCCACAAGTTTTTTGGATCTGATGGCTGAGTTCTTCTGGTAGTCTTACAGCCACATAGAAGGACACAGATTTATTTTTATAATTTTTGGGTGGTGACCCTCACCTATGGTCACCAGCTGTAGGTTTTGACCGAAAGAATGAGATCGCGGATACAAGCGGCCAAAATGAGCTTCCTCCGCAGGGTGGCTGGGCTCTCACTCAGAAATCGGGTGAGGAGCTCTGCCATCCGGGAGGAGCTCGGTGTCAAGCCGCTCCTCCTCCAGGTTGAGAGGAGACAGATGGGGTGGTTTGGGCATCTGCTAAGGCTGCCCCCCGAGCGCCTTGCTGGGGAGTTGTTTTGGGCACGTCCCATCAGGAGGAGACCAAGAGGCAGACCCCGGACCCACTGGAGAGACTATGTCTCACAGTTGACTGGGGAACGACTTGGGATCCTTCCGGGTGAGCTGGAGGATGCAGCTGGAATGAGAGAAGCCTGGGCTTCCCGTCTGAGGCTGTTGCCCCGCGACCCGGCCCCGGATGAGCGGAAGATGACGGAACAGAAATAATCTTTTCTTTGCACTGACTGACTAAAAGTGTATTATTATTTGTATTTTAAATTGCTCTTTCAACATCTGCAGGCCGACAGCTTCTGCTTAAAGCGGTCAACCGTGTGTGGACAGAGTTAATGCACAGTAAACGTCAGATGCTGGAGGACATCTTCAAAGTGTCTTTACCCTGCAATGACCGAGGGAATGTGGACATCGCTACGGCACGTCCAGCTCTCGAAGAGCCTGCCCTTAAGAGCTGGCAGAATCATCTGAGTGAGTACAGTGGGTTAATGACATATAATACTATCTGCTTTGAAAAATTTTGGAAGTTTTTTTAGTTGTTGATGGAGGAACAAGAATTTTCTTGGTTGCAGTGAGAATAAAAATTTGTAAAATACTCACAGTCAGTCACCTTCTTAACCGTCTATCCCTTCCGGGTTTGCAAGGGTGCTGGAGCCCATCCCGGTTGATTTGAGGCGAGGGGCAGTGTACACCCCAAACAGGTCGCCAGTGTGTCGCAGGGCCACTGCCTAAAGATGATTGATAATTTAAGATGTTTGCAGGCAGGTTCCATCTATTGCAATGAGATTAGCCTTGCTTGGGATCAGATAACGGACTCCCCATCCTTCTCATTTCAGCACAGATAATTACAAATAGCTTAAATTTTGTGAGGCCTTTTTACTTAGACTTATTACCTGAGCTTATCCAGACAGTTTGGCTCTTCTCAGTTAAAAACTGGTAAAAAAGATTTTATTTTTTCCAGCAATCTTTTTCAAAGTGAATGACTCCCTCACTGTATTATTGTAAATTTCTCCTTAAATATTGTTGCTCCATAACCAGTATTTTTTAGACCTCTTCTAAAGATATGAATTGCTAGGAACAATTGCACAAATCTAGGTGATTAAAATTACATTGTTGTTGTAGCTAAAGACTGTCCAACCTAATTACTAGTTATTTGTATTCAGTTTTATTTTAGTAATTGTAGATAAACCCAGTTTTGCCAAGATCTGAACCCAATAGAACCACTCTGTTGAGAAAAAGGGGTGCCCTGCTGAGTTTGCGATAGTACTACTTCTTCTTTCGGCATTTCCCTTCAGGGGTCGCCACAGCAAGTCAGTTGCTTCCATCTAATCCTATCTGCTGCATCCTCTTTGGTCACACCAATTATCTTCATGTCTTCCTTCACTGTATCCATGAACCTCCTCTTTGGCCTTCCTCTAGTCCTCTTTCCTGGTGGTTCCAAATCCAGCATCCTTCTTCCGATGTACTCTCTCTCTCTCTCCTCTGTACGTGCCCAAACCATCTCTGACTTTATCTCCAAAACCTCTAACATGTGCTGTTCCTCTGATCCTGTCCATCTTGGTCACTCCCAGAGAGATCCTCAGCATCTTCATCTCTGCTACCTCCATCTCTGTTTCCTATCTTTTCCTCAGAACCACTGTCTCTAGACCAAACAGCATGGCCGGTCTCACCACGGTTTTGTACACTTTCCTTTTCATTTTAGCTAAAACTCTTCTATCACACCTGATACTTTTCTCCACCCGTTCCAGCCTTCCTGCACACTCTTCTTCACCTCTTTTCCACACTCTCCATTGCTCTGGACTGTTGATTCTAAGTACTTAAAATCTTCTTTATCTCTTCTCTCTATAACGTAGTTTGCTATAGTACACCTGCTCCTAGACAAACTTTATTGTGTCCATGAACATTACAAATCACTAGATTGATGACGTAAGACATTTTTTTTAGGCTCAATACATCAGCTTTTTTCCACATCACAGTTCCGGTGTATTCCAATAACATTCTTCCCGTTTCCTCTTGTCTGCTTTTCAGCTCATGAGAAAAAGTGCATCAGTCGGGGTGAAGCTGTCGCACCAGCAACTCAGTCCAAACTGTCCAGGGTCAGCAGCGGCTTCGGCCTGTCCAAGCTGACTGGAGTTCGTCGCAACAAGAAAGAGAACAGCCTGAATAAAAACAGCCCGTCCGCACAGGTAACAAGAAAATCTAACTGCCAAAGAGCATGTTTGCTAGCTCTTTTTTTTTAAACTCACAGCCGTCCATTCCTCTTCCTCAGGAGACTTTCCAGTGGATGTTTACTCACATAGCAGTTGTTCGGGACTTGGTGGCGATGCAGTACAAAGAATACCAGGAGGTATTTTGTAACATATTAAATTAAAGATTGAATTTTTCTGCAGAGAACACAGTCACATTATAACGTCATTTATGATTCATCATGGTCATTTTTAAGTTTGCTCATACTTGGGTCATCTCTTCCAATTACAGCGACAGCAGAATGCCTTGAAGTATGTAACAGAAGAATGGGTTTCCAACGAGTATGAGCTACTGCGGGAGCGAGGTCTCTGGGGCCCACCAATCGGCTCTCACCTGGACAAGTTTGTCCTGGAGATGACAGAGGGGCCCTGCAGGATGAGGAAAAAGATGGTCCGTAATGATATGTTCTACATCCACTATCCGTACATCCCTGAGACGGAGACAAACACCAACTCAGCTCAGGTACAACCTTCAGCTCATGTCTTAGTAAATCTTAAGATATAAACAACCTAATCTATGGTCGCTTTTCAACAGGAAGTAAAAACTAGAATTTTTTTAAAAAAAATATGCGGAGCTATCTGCCTCGACTTGTTGAGGTGAAGAAAACTGATGAGCAAATTCTTTACAAAATGATCTGCTTAGAGAGTAGAAAACAAACACAAAAATTAACAATAAGGACACTATTCAAATACAGTGCCGGGGTGGGAATCAGCGCCTCCAAATCCGGGAGCATGGTCCTTATCCGGAAAAGCACAGAATGCCCCCTGCGGGTCAGGGACAAGGTCCTGCCCCAAGTGGAGGAGTTAAAATATCTCGGGGTCTTGTTCACGAGTGGGGGAAGCATGGAGCGGGAGATCAACAGGCGGATCGGTGCGGCGTCAGCAATAACTAGGACGCTGCATCGGTCCATCGTGATAAAGAAAGAGCTGAGCCAAAAAGCAAAGCTCTTGATTTACAATTCGATCTACGTTCCAACCCTCACCTATGGTCACCAGCTGTGGGTGGTGACCGAAAGAATGAGATTGCGGACACAAGCGGCCGAAATGAGCTCCCTCCGCAGGGTGGCGGGGTTCTCAATCAGAGATTGGGTGAGGAGCTTGATGTCGAACCGCTCCTCCTCCAGGTTGAGAGGAGCCAGATGGGGTGGTTCGGGCATCTGGTCAGGTCGCCCCCCGAGCGCCTCGCTGTTGAGGTGTTTTGGGCACGTCCCACCGGGAGGAGACCAAGAGGCAGACCTCAAACTGGTTGGCAGGGGAACGACTCGGGATCCTTCTAGGTAAGCTGGAGGATGCAGCTGGGGTGAGAGAAGCCTGGGTTTCCAGCCTGAGGCTAATGCTCCCGCGACCCGGCCACTCAGTTCTCTGATTAAAACAAATACCCAGGTAATGGATGACCATTACCAATACCTGGTAATGGATCATTTATTCCAAAGCAACAAGTCGAAAGGGCCTCAAATTTTGTCTTCTGGACTGTTTATTTGACAATCGAGCCGTTTCAACATCCATCTAGAAATAATTTTTAAAACAGTGAAAGGTGTTTCGTCTGTTATTAACAGCCCTTTTGTGTACATTCTCCAGCCTTCTTCCCCTCCTTTGGTGCCTTTAGTCCCCTTAACTCTTGTTAAGGTTGACTTTGACCCCTCCCAGGTACTGTTTATGTGGATTCTAAAACCCAGATCTGTCTGGTTCTGTCTGGTTTTAACTGCATGGTGTTAACTTATAAATGACAGAAAGCTGACCCGACTCTGAGTTTGCTGTGTGATGAAATGCAACCAAACACAATCTTACAAATTTGTGTCTTTATTTTACTCACAAGTTGTTAAACTCACAGTCAGTTAAGTTAAAACTCAAATCTACTAGATTATATTTCTTTTGTGAACAAAATATAATCAGGAATCAATGAATACAGTGCAGATTGTCCCACGTTATTAAGCAGATCAATATTTCCAGCAAGTTGGAGAGCAAAAAAAGGATCTTTGCAACTGGAAAGTAGGAAGTAGGTGAATAAAATCCTTCCATTTTTCACAAAAACAAAAGCATTTAAAAAAATTTGGTCTGATTTATTGTCCACATAAAGGCACGATGAGGAAGGATTCGGTCAGACAAATAGGCGAGATGAAGAGAGCAGCTGCTGAAATGACACCACAAAGCAGCATACAGAAAGTGCGACCAATAGCAAATTGTAGTATCCTGTAGAACAAGCATGGGCAAACTGCGGCCCGCGGGCCACATGCGGCCCGTTAAACGTTCTAATCCGGCCCACCAAATGTGAAAAATTTATATAATAATCCTTGTTAATTTTTTTTCCCCCTGCAATTCTGATGTTTCCTCACTAGATGGCGCACTCTAGATATATTGGCTTTGCAGAGAAAACAACAACACTGCTCCCATTAAAATGTGTGTTTTCGTGATGTGCACACTATCAAAATTAACAGGGTGCACAGATATGAAAAGCCATTGGGCCAATATAAACGAGCGTGTTAGATGTTAAAACAAGTAAAATGTTACATCAAGCACTTAGATTTCAAACCTAGCGCCGCTAAATGCACATTTTTAAGCGTTATGGCACTAGTTTTCAGACCTAACATGCTAGATTTGGAATTTAACGCCCTTGATGTAACATTTAGCGCGCTTGTTTAAAATCTAGCGCGCCAAATTTATTGGTCTAATCTAGCGGTTACCAAAGCATGCCATCCATCTGCTCCTGTTTCGGCCCACTGGTCAAATGTTAGATCTCAATGTGGCCCGCGAACCAAAAAGTTTGCCCATCCCTTATCTAGAAGCTTGCAGTTCTTCAAACCCCCATGAAAAATGATCTGCCAGATAATTTCGAATGTAGTGTGGATTTTTTGTTAATAAATCAGTTGTTCTCAAGCATTGCATGGCGTTCATTTTTTTTTTCTCTCAATTTAAACAATGGATAAGAAAGAGACGACACGTATGGAAAAATACGCCGAGTTATTTTGCAACTTTGTCCTCCTTCTTTTCTAGAAACCTCAGCGCTACCGCCGAGCCATCAGCTACGACAGTAAAGAATACTACATGCGCTTGTTGTCTGGAAACCCTGGCATGTACCAACACTCTGTGGAACACAGTACAGAGGGAGAGACCACACTGCATGAGCCAGAGCACGGAGAAGACACCATTGCTCGAGTTAAAGGTAAACAGAAACACTTCTGATGGTGCTAGATGCTGCTGCTTCAGGCTCACATGTTTTGGCTCTCCAGGTTTGGTGAAAGCTCCTTTGAAGAGGTCACGCTCTACAGCCGACGGTGGTGATGAGGACAGTCAGGAGCAACTTCAGGAGCAACTGTTGGAGTCAGGAGGCCCTGAAGAGGAGCAAAGGACTGACAACACATCGCTACTTCGTCTTCTAGAGGAGGGAGAGAAGGTGAGAGATGAGTATCCTATGTTAAGGATGAACAAATACTGTCCTTTTTGTTTAGTGGTCTGAAGTTCTTCAATGTTTTTTATACTCCAAGAACATAGTGACCCTTGACAATGAGTCACTGTGTTGAAAGTCACTTGTTCAATTCAATTCAGTTTTATTTGTTCCGTTCCGTCATCTTCCGCTTTTTCCGGGGTCAGGTCGCGGGGGCAACAGCCTCAAACGGGCAGCCCAGGCCTCTCTCTCCCCGGCTGCATCCTCAAGCTCACCTGGAAGGATCCCAAGTCGTTCCCCGGCCAGCTGTGAGACATGGTCTCTCCAGAGGGTCTGGGGTCTGCCCCCTGGTCTCCTCCCGGTGGGACGTGCCCAAAACACCTCGCCCGCGAGGTGCTCGGGGAGCATCCTGACCAGATGCCCAAACCACCCCATCTGGCTCCTCTCGACCTCGAGGAGGAGCGGCTTGACACCGAGCTCCTCCCGGATGGCAGAGCTCCTCACCCGATCTCTGAGTGAGAGCCCAGCCACCCTGCGGAGGAAGCTCATTTCGGCCGCTTGTACCCGCGATCTCATTCTTTCGGTTACCACCCACAGCTGGTGACCATTGGAACGTAGATCGACTTGTAAATCGAGAGCTTTGCTTTTCGGCTCAGCTCTCTCTTTATCACGACGGACCGATGCAGCGTCCTAGTTATTGCTGATACCGCACCGATCCGCCTGTCGATCTCCCGCTCCATCCTTCCCCCACTCGTGAACAAAACCCAGAGATACTTAAACTCCTCCACTTCGGGCAGAACCCTGTCCCTGACCCGCAGGGGGCATTCCACCCTTTTCCGGACAAGGACCATGGTCTCGGATTTGGAGGCGCATTTAATTCCCATCCCAGCAGCTTCACACTTGGCAGCAAATCGATCCAGCGAGAGCTGAAGATCACGGTCCGATGAAGCCAACAGGACCACATCATCCGCAAAAAGCAGAGATCCGATCCTGAGGTCACCAAACTGGATCCCTCCAACGCCTCGGCTGCGCCTAGATATTCTGTCCATAAAAGTGATGAACAGAATCAGTTTTATTTGTATAGCCCAAAATCACAGAATTTCCGTCTCTATGGGCTTCACAAGAAAAAGAGGAATGTATTAACACAAATACACAACAAGAAAAATAACTAACAAATGCTAACTAAACAAGACTAGCACATTTATGCCCTTAAACTCTCCTTCACGGTGAGGCCATGCCCAGGACAGGAGCGCAGAGTCCTGAATGGGGCTCTCTCCCAGAGAGGAGGGAGAGAGGTGGACAACATGTGAATTGTATTGTACCAACTAGCAGTGTAATTCTAAATAAACAGACAATTTAGAACAATGAATGAGATAGCAAGCCAGGGGTTAGGGAGGGGGGAAGGGGACACAGACCCTGGTTAGGGTAGGGGGTAAGGGGAAAGAGGGATACAAACCCTGGTTAAGGTAGGGGAGAGGGTACAGACCCTGGTTAGAGTAGGGGTAAAGGGGAAAGAGCCAAGGCAGTCTGGCAGAGAATATTAGATAGAATTAGAGGACAGAACCCCAATGTACCATACTTTCCCCAGCTTCTACTATCTAGCAGCCAACTAGTAATTATATCATCTAAATGTATCTGTTTCTATCTGGCCTGTTGATAAGCTTGTTATGGGATCCATGTTTTTTATTAGAAATATTGAAAACTCAATGGGTCCTGGAGTTTCTGATTTAGTTATTTTTGCCTTGGGTTTTTATGATCAAAAAAATATCAGAAGCCAAGAAGCTGAGAAGATCTGGTGTCATCACATCTTACTAACGTATTATGGACCAGAAAAAAATATCCTCCCGGAAACAAGACGTAAACACAACTGCCTATAAGACACTTTTACTGTAATTTCACGACCATTAGGTGCACCGTATGAAAAGGCGCAGTCTCAGTCACACACCGCGTTACAACAACACACACGCAAGCATGTAAATGTGCGTATTAAAAAATAGATCGGGGGCAAAACTGAGTTTGGTTGTGCTTTATTTAAGTAGTAACGATACTAAACAAGCACATTACCGGTAATAGTCTTTATTCAAATCCGTCAAAGTCCTCATCCTCTGTTTCAGAATTGAACAGCTGCAGGTCCACTTCACTCCTCGCAGTCAAAGTCACTGTCTGTACTGTGCGGCTCCTCAGAAAGGATACCAGCTTTTGCGAAAGCTCAGATAACAGTACCAGCAGACACGTTAGTCCAAGCATCTACAATCCATTGGCAAACTGTAGCGTAACTCGCCCGGCGCTGCCTTCCACCCTTCGTGAAACTGTGGTCTCCTTCGGTCATCCATCGCTCCCACGCCGCTCACACTTCACTCTTTAACGTTCTCATGCCTTTTCTTTCAGGTCCGCCTCGCGGGCACCGCGTTTTCTTTTAGGTCTGCTTTTTCTCACACACAAGGCGCACCGCACGAAAGGGCGCACCGCTCATTTTGAAGAAAATCTAAGACTTTTATATGCGCCTTATGGCCGTGAAATTGTGGTAATTTCATTTCAATGGTTTTTGAAAACTCAACATTTTGATCTCTGGATGGACGTTTTTGCTCAAAGTATTGTTTTTTCTAACATAACCTTGTCGGGTTAATCTCGGATCTTTTAAAACTTGTGCTTATGTCCAAACAACAAATGCAGCACCATGTCTTGCTGAAGCTGCACTTTGTGAACTTTCTTCAACCTTTTGTACTCAACATAAATCTGCTGGTGTTTCTTGGTGCCGCAGTGAAAAAAGTTCTTCTTGAAAGAAGAACAACTCTTCTTGGCTTGTAGGGGTGTTTTATACGGCCCCCTCTGATTCTTGGGTTGGGATTCAAAATCACACAAAATCTTTAACCCAATATTCAAGGACTGATTTATGGCAGAAGCTTTTAAAAAAATAAACGCTCTTTGAGGAAGAAAATGACACACATGTTTCAGCACAAAATGTTACACATGATGACGTCAGCAGATTTAGGACAAAACTGGTGTCAATGTTCAGAGGAAGTACAGCATGGGGGATTGTTTAGGACTGACAGCCCAGCAGTGCTCGACAATCAACTCTTTTTTTGAATATTGGGCAAGCATTAAGACTCATTCTGGTGTTTTTTAGCTTCGTTTGGGTTTGTGTCTCCAACCGATAGAAATATTAATTAGACAGGTCGATGCGTTTTACACACAATACAAAAATGATTGGTTGTGGTTTTTAATGTCACACAAAGTCCACGTTTTTTTACCCTTTTTTTTCTTTACATTTTAATATATCTATTTATAAACCCGAGCCCAACCATTGAATGTAAGTTTAAATAGAAATGAATTTATAAAGATCTTCTATACCAGATTTAATCTAGTAGATCGGGGTCACCAACCCTGTGCCCACGGGCACCAGGTCGCCCGCAGCGACAACATCAGTTGCCCGCTGGCCAGTTCTAAAAATAGCACTAATCACGAATTGGCTCTGTCTAAAATTGTATTTAATTGTGTTGCTATATAATACATAAAAACGTTAAAAAAAATGTATATCACAAAAAAAAAGTTTAATATACACTCAACAAAAATATAAACGCAACACTTTTGTTTTTGCTCCCATTTTTCATGAGATGGACTTGAAGATCTAAAATTCATTCCAGATACACAATATTACCATTTCTCTCAAACATTGTTCACAAATCTGTCTAAATGTGTGATAGTGAGCACTTCTGCTTTGCTGAGATAATCCATCCCACCTCACAAGTGTGCCACATCAAGATGCTGATCTGACATCATGATTAGTACACAAGTGTTCCTTATACTGCCCACAATAAAAGGCCACCCTGAAATGTGCATTTTGGTTTTGCTTTATTGGCGGTCTGGGCACTCAGAACCAGTCAGTAGCTGGTGTGACCACCATTTGCCTCATGCAGTGCTACACATCTTCTTCGCATAGAGTTTATCAGATTGTCTATTGTGGCCTGTGGAATGTTGGTCCACTCCTCTTCAATTGCTGAGCGAAGTTGCTGGATATTAGTGGGAACTGGTGCACGCTGTCGTATATGCCGGTCAAGCACATCCCAAACATGTTCAATGGGTGACATGTCCGGTGAGTATGCTGGCCATGCAAGAACTGGGACATTTTCAGCTACCAAGAATTGTGTACAGATCCTTGCAACATGGGGCCGTGCATTATCTTGCTGAAACATGAGGTGATGTTCATGGATGTATGGCACAACAATGGGCCTCAGGATCTCATCACGGTATCTCTATGCATTCAAAATGCCATCAATAAAATGCATCTGTGTTCTTCATCCATAACAGATGCATGCCCATACCATAACCCCACCACCACCATGGGCCACTCGATCCACAACATTGACATCAGCAAAGCGCTCACCCACACGACGCCACACACGCTGTCTGCCATCTGCCCTGAACAATGTAAACCGAGATTCATCCGTGAAGAGAACACCTCTCCAACGTGCTAGACGCCATCGAATGTGAGCATTTGCCCACTCAAGTCTGTTACGGCGACGAACTAAAGTCAGGTTAAGACCCAGATGAGGACGACGAGCATGCAGTTGAGCTTCCCTGAGACGGTTTCTGACAGTTTGTGCAGAAATTGTTTGGTTATGCAAACCAATTGTTTCAGCAGCTGTCTGAGTGGCTGGTCTCAGACGATCTCGGAGGTGAACCTGCTGGATGTGGAGGTCCTGGGCTGGTGTGGTTACTCGTGGTCTGCGGTTGTGAGGCCGGTTGGATGTACTGCCATATTCTCTGAAACGCCTTTGGAGACGGCTTATGGTGGAGAAATGAACATTTAATGCACGAGCAACAGATCTGGTTGACATTCTTGCTGTCAGCATGCCAACTGCACGCTCCCTCAATGCTTGCGGCATCTGTGGCATTTTGCTGTGAGACAAAACTGCACATTTCAGGGTGGCCTTTTATCGTGGGCAGTATAAGGGACACCTGTGCATTAATCATGATGTCAGATCAGCATCTTGATGTGGCACACTTGTGAGGGGGGATGGATTATCTCAGCAAAGCAGAAGTGCTCACTATCACACATTTAGACAGATTTGTGAACAATGTTTGAGAGAAATGGTAATATTGTGTATCTGGAATGAATTTTAGATCTTCAAGTCCATCTCATGAAAAATGGAAGCAAAAACAAAAGTGTTGCGTTTATATTTTTGTTGAGTGTACGAACTCTGACGTAGTATGGGTGGGAGAAAAGTCTAGTGCGCATGACAAACCAGCTTTGCTGAGATGAGCTCGTGAGCGCTGCAAAGATGAGGCTACGAACGCGTTTTCTACCCACAATAACATGGCAGAAAAAAGGAAGAAAACTTATCATTTTCACAGTGAATGGGAGGAAGAGTTCTTTTTTACTAACGTGAAAGAAAACTGTGTGTGTCTCATCTGCGGTGCGACTGTGGCGTCGCAAGGTCGCACCGTCCTTATTTTGAAAGGAGTAGATTTTTGTTAAATCTTACATAATTGATCGTTTGTAAACATGGTTCAGAGTTTATGATTTGATAACTGTTGTAAAAATTGAAAAAGATTTTCTGCAAAATGTTGTGGAAGTGATCATTTGAAAATGAAACACTTGGATATTGCATATTGAAATGTATGTTTCCTACCTTGTTTAATCATACTGAAATAATTATTGTGATGGATCATTAACAATCAGTGTCTTCACATAGAATATCATTAATAATAATATCAAATTAAAGGTACACTGTGTAACTTTGTTTTTTCAGAAGTGTATTATTAAAGTGGTAGCCCTTTGCGTTACTCAGTGCCCTTCAGGCAGCTCTCAGTTTCAAAAAGGTTGGTGACCCCTGATGTAGATTATCTTGGTCTTCAGAGCCGTCGTGAACAATGTGTTTCAGTCAGGAAAGGTAAATAAATCGTAGAAAAGGCTTCAAAGTTGTTTTCTGGACAGTGTATTTTCTAATCCAGGAGAGATCCTGGGTGAATGAAGGATTACACGGAATTGTTACCAAAAGTAAAAAAACGGGTGACTGGTGTCTATTTTTATGCTCAAGCAGCACCTAAAATCATCTTTAGCTAAGTTTAGCTCAAATTATTTTTAAAATAGAAAATGGAATAGAACCAAATCTCAGATTCACAACTGAAACCTCTGTTGACTGTTTCATTGTCTGCTTCAGATTCAGCACATGTACCGCTGTGCCAGAGTGCAAGGTTTGGACACCAGTGAGGGTCTGCTACTGTTTGGGAAAGAGCACTTCTACGTCATCGATGGCTACACTATGACTGTATCCAGGGAGATCAGAGACATCGATACCCTACCACCAAAGTAGGTCCACGCCTTTTTATCTTGGACCACTGCTGAAAGAAATGATTACTCAGCATTTTCTGACGCCGTATCAGACAGACTATGTGTTGACTTTTCTTTCCTTTAAACATGACATCATCCTGTAGATGCTGCAGCGGGAGCTTCAGCTGATGTAATGCCGCTGCAGTCCCACTGATCCCTGATGCCTGAAACAGCTTTTTAAATATTTATCTTTTAAAGCAGGTCGCTCTGCCTTTTCCTTTGAGACTGAGCTGGAAAAATGTCAAAGGAAAATAAAAAAGAACAGTCCTCAGCAGATGGTTGTTTTATTTATGAAGTTCAACTCAGTAGTTTGACTGTTTTATCTTCTTTGTTCTTAAAAAAAAACAAAAAAAACACCTCACAGTGTTTCTTTAATTGTTGAAAATTTGTTTCTTTCTAAGATTTCAATTTAAACTTTACAGTCTTGGTAATTTTGTGCCAAAACTGAATTGTTTACAACCAGGCATGGAGCTTTTTATCACATAAAAACAGCCAATCAGAACCCTTTTGGATGTTAAATTTAATAAGTAAAGATCATAAAGTTTTAAACAGATTATTTTGTGATGTCTGTCCAGTTTGCATGAAGCCATCATCCCCAGAGGAGCGAGGCAAGGCCAGAGCCAGCTGAAAAGAACATGCAGCATTTTTGCTTATGAAGACATTAAGGAGGTCCACAAGAGACGCTACCTGTTGCAGGTCAACACACACACACAAACACGCAGAAAACACTATACTGTATCCAGTCCTGGTAACTTTTTTTTTTTTACTTTTTAAAAAATAAAGTTTATTAGATGTCTTTTTTTAGGCATACTAAATAAATAAATAAAAAAAACATGCTGCTTTTTTTTTTTTTTAAAGATCTAATGTCTTGTAGCATTCAAGACGTTACATGTCCCGTCATCTTCCGTTTACCTGGGGGCGTTTTGCGGGGCAACAGCCTCAGACGGAAAGCCCAGGCTTCTCTCAGCCCGGCTGCATCCTCCAGCTCACCCAGGAGGATCCCGAGGTGTTCCCTGTCCAGCTGTGAGACATAGTCTTTCCAGCGGGTTCGGGGTCTACTTCTGGATCTACTCCCGATGTGTAACTTGCCTGAAACACCTCACCAACAAGGCGTTCAGGAAGCATCCTAACCAGATGCTTGAACCACTCCATCTGGCTTCTCTCTGCCCGGAGGAGCAATGCGTAAGAGCCCAGCCATCCTGCAGAGGAAGCTCATTTTGGCCGCTTGTATCTGTGATCTCGTTCTTTCGGTCAGCCCCCACAGCTGGTGACCATAGGTGAAAGTAGGAACGCAGATAGACTGGTAAATTGAGAGCTTTGCTTTTCGGCTCAGCTCTTTCTTTACCACGACAAACTGAAGCAGCATCCTCATTATTGCGGACACCGCTCTAGTCCATCTGTTAATCTCCAGCTACATTCTCCCCCACACTCAATTTTGCCCTAAATTTTCCATTCTGACCACTGTTGTACTTTCTGGATTAATTTCTGCCTGAACCTGACATCTTCCATGTGTCTCCTACAGCCGATGGCAGTTGAAGTTTTCTCAGCAGATGGACGGAACTACTTGTTGGCCTTCCAGAAAGGAGTCCGTAACAAAGTTTATCAAAGGTAAGTTTAAGGCAGCAAGATTACGCTTCTTTTAGACTCTAATTTCAAACCTAAATTCCACTTAAAAACCCATCAATTGATTATTTTATGTCTCTAAAATAATATAATTCTGACCATTTTTATACAGAAGGAATTTAACTGTTGTTATTTTGGATTCTTTGTAGGTTTTTAGCCGTGGTGCCTTCACTGGCCGACAGCTCCGAGTCTGTTTCAGGCCAAAGACCAAACACAAGCGTGGAGCAAGGGTAAGGCTCATGGTCACTTTCAGATAACCCTCCTTCATTCATAAATTTAATCATACTTACACCACTCCACCCGACCTCAACTCGTCTCATTCCAGTAATAAATACAACTTTTTTCTCATGAACTGATTCAGAATGGTCCTTTGGATCTTTGGTGTGGGTTGACTCGTTCATCTGCAGATCTTTCATTTTATAAATGCTGTTTTGGAACTCTGTTGATAGTAAACCCAGTGACACACACAAAAAAACGGGTACAAGCGGCCGAACTGAGCTTCCTCCGCAGGGTGGCTGGGCTCCCACTCAGAGATCGGGTGAGAAGCTCTGCCATCCGGGAGGAGCTCGGTGTCGAGCTGCTCCTCCTCCAGGTCGAGAGGAGCCAGATGGGGTGGTTTGGGCATCTGGTCAGGATGCCCCCCGAGCGCCTCGCGGGCGAGGTGTTTCGGGCACGTCCCACCGGGAGGAGACCAAGGGGCAGACCCTGGGCCCGCTGGAGAGACTATGTCTCACAGCTGGCCGGGGAACAACTTGGGATCCTTCTAGGTGAGTTAGAGGATGCAGCCGGGGAGAGAGAGGCGTGGGCTGCCCGTTTGAGGCTGTTGCCCCCGCGACCCGACCCCGGAACAAGCGGAAGATGACGGAACAGAACGGAATATTGAATGATTTTTCTGTCCTGCTTCAATCAGGTCCGGTCTGCTCAGCACCTTGGTTGGGGAGAAGTCTGTGACACAGAGATGGGAGGTAAAAATATTTCTATTGAAAACATCTCTACCTTTTTCATATGAACTCATCCAGACCTGGCCATCCCTGACACCTTTTCTGTTCTGTGTCCCAGCGGGGAGAGATCAGTAACTTTCAGTACCTGATGCACCTGAACACGCTGGCGGGTCGCTCGTATAACGACCTAATGCAGTACCCTGTGTTCCCGTGGATCTTGGCCGACTACGACTCAGAGGTGGATTAAACATTTTCTCCTCTATTTTTCTTTAATAAGATGAGTTGTACTAATGATTTAAATTTGGTGATCAGGAACTGGACCTCAGTAACCACAAGACATTTCGTAACCTCGCTAAGCCAATGGGCGCCCAGACTGACGATCGTCTGACTCAGTACAAAAAACGCTACAAAGACTGGGAGGACCCCAACGGTAAGACCGTAGAGATAAGTCAAGACAATTTACTTAAATAGGTCTCGAGAAACAAGACTTAATAATATGTTTGTGACCTCAGGGGAAACTCCAGCATACCACTATGGTACCCACTACTCATCAGCGATGATTGTGGCCTCTTATCTGGTCCGGATGGAGCCTTTCACACAGATTTTCCTCAGACTTCAGGTTTGATTCACTTTTGAAGTTCCTGGTGGTTTTCTTTCCAGTATCATTGGGATACTAATACGTTAAAAAATTAGAACTTCTCTCGATTATTTTTTACTTACAGTAAGTTGATTTGATCAATGTTTAAACCAGTGCTTCTTAATTATTTCCTGTTGCGCCCCCCATAGGAGGAAGAAAATATTTTGCGCCCCGCCCCCCCAACTCTCCGTCGTGACTATAATTAGTATCATCTGTCTATGAAATTGTTCTAAGTACACCTCTGCATAACATTTTATCCTCATTAACATTAAAGAAAACAAAAAAAGAAAAAGCAACGTACAACAATTAACCTGAAAATCAAAAAATAAATAAATTCTTATTTAAACTATAAACATTTTTGATTAATTGAATCATTTCATACTGAAAAATAAATTAAATAAAATCAATAAATTTGAATTGATCATCAACATTACCTTAGGAGCACAAAATATAAAACACTTTAATCTACAAAAAAAAATGAATGAAACAATTTGTGCTGTTTTTTTGGTGCAAAAAAACTCTGCACCAGTGGTCCCCAACCACCGGGTCGTGGACTGGTACAGGGCCGCGGATCATGTGGAGCACAGAACTGTTATCTTTATTCACTTTGTTTTTGTGATGTCTTTTATTTTGAAGGTGCACGTTTACCGTTACCATGGCAACAAGAGTGCTTTCGAGCAGAGAGAATGTTTCTATGTTATAAAGACGCTGCTAATAAATTTTCTCGTGAAGACAAAGTGCATTTAATTTTATTATTATTGATTTTAAAAAGCCATTTTTTCAGGCTGGTCTCATCACCTTAAGACCGGTCCATGAAAATATTGTCAGACACTAAACCGATCCGTGGCGCAGAAAAGATTGGGGACCCCTGCTCTACACCATAGAGTTAATACTCTCTGCGCACACACTGACAATGAGAGCGCCAACTACTGTTGTGGATGTGCAATTACACTTTATTCTAGTAGGGAAGAAAAAAAACATGTTCCAAAGGGTCACACACGCCCACTATTTGAGAAGCACTGGTTTAAACAATGAGAAAATATTTATTACACAAAAATGCATCCTGATAAACTTGTAGACTTAGAGTTCTTTGTTCACGTAGTTTTTAAAATGAATTTAATCATTTTAGTTGATTTTATTTAAAGGGGCTTCTCGTACATGAGTTCAATTTGAAGTAAATATTCCAGAGTTGCTTGTCCTTTAAAAAAACTCCTAATTTTTCTGTGTTCGATCACCAGGGAGGTCATTTTGACCTGGCCGACCGGATGTTTCACAGCGTACGAGAAGCTTGGCTCTCTGCTTCGAAACACAACATGGCTGATGTCAAGGAGCTCATCCCAGAGTTCTTCTACCTGCCCGAGTTCCTGCTCAACTCTAACAACTTTGACCTGGGTTGGTATCAGAAGGTTTTCAAATGGTTAGTGCTCTTGTAAAAAGGTCTGAGTGAAATTATTTTCATGTGTTGGTGAACATACCAGGTGCCAAGCAGAACGGCACCAAGCTGGGTGATGTAATTCTCCCACCATGGGCCAAGGGCGACCCTCGGGAGTTCATCAGAGTTCACAGAGAGGTAAATAAAAAAAAGATCCATCCCATTTCTGATGTCATAGACCTTGTTTATTTGAGCATTTTTTTTACCGGCTTTGCTTTCAGGCTTTAGAGTGTGACTACGTCTCTGCCCACCTCCACGAATGGATTGATCTGATTTTTGGCTACAAGCAGCAGGGTCCACCAGCTGTGGAGGCCGTCAACGTCTTTCACCATCTTTTTTACGAGGGACAAGTGGATATCTACAACATCAACGACCCGCTTAAAGAAACGGCTACAATCGGCTTTATCAACAACTTTGGACAAATACCTAAACAGGTCGGGCAAAGATCTCCTACTTCTCGACCTTAAACTTCTGTTTGGTCACAAAAAAAAATCCAAATTGTTTGTCATAATCAGTTAATGTATTTTTACTGTGTTTTTTTTTTTTTTTTTAGCTTTTCAAGAAGCCCCACCCTCCCAAACGGGTTCGCAGCAAGACTAACGGGGAAGTCACGGGTGTTCCTCCAAACTCCAACAGTGACAAGATCTTTTTCCATCATCTAGACAATCTCAGACCTTCACTTGCTCCAGTCAAAGGTTTACCAAACACACAATCGCAGAAACCCATTCCGTCATCTTCCGCTCATCCGGGGCCGGGTCGTGGGGGCAACAGCCTCAGGCTTCTCTCACCCCGGCTGCATCCTCCAGCTCACCTGGAAGGATCTTGAGTTCTTCTCCGGCCAGCTGTGAGACATAGTCTCTCCAGCAGGTCTGGGGTCTGCCCCTTGGTCTCCTCCCGGTGGGACGTGCCCGAAACACCTCACCCTTGAGGCGCTCAGGGGGGCATCCTGACCAGATGCCCGAACCACCCCATCTGGCTCTTCTCGACTTGGAGGATGAGCGGCCCGACACCGAGCTCCTCCCGGATGGCAGAGCTCCTCACCCGATCTCTGAGTGAGAGCCCAGCCACCCTGCAGAGGAAGCTCATTTTGGCCGCTTGTATCCGTGATCTCATTCTTTCGGTCACCACCCACAGCTGGTGACCATAGGTGTGGGTAGGAACGTAGATCGACTTGTAAATCGAGTTTTTTGCTTTTCGGCTCAGCTCTTTCTTTACCACGACAGACCGATGCAGCGTCCTAGTTATTACTGATGCCGCACCGATCCGCCTGTAGATCTCCTGCTCCTTCCCGAAATACTTCAACTCCTCCACTTGGGGATCGCAGAGACCCAGCTTTTCATTTTAAAAGGCCCAGTTCATGATATTTAGTGTCATGATGTGGGCAACTGAAAAGGTGATGATGTTAAATTTGGCCATGAGTTTTTGATGCTTATCGCTTGCAAACAGATGTCAGCAGTGAACAAAAGATTACCTTCTTAACGTTTAATCCAGTAAAAAAAAAAAATGGCCGACATCAGTTAACACGTATTAGAAACTCAGAAATTAAAATCTTCAACTTGATGCTCACTAAATTAAAATGATTTCTTGGTTTTCTCACCTTCCTTAAGATTCTTTACAGATCTCACATTAGTGATCAAGTTTCTCACCACCTTACACTCAAACATGTCTGTGTATTCTGTGTACCTCATCCAGAGCTGAAGGAACCCGTGGGACAGATTGTGTGCACCGACAAGGGAATCCTCGCAGTAGAGCAAAACAAAGTTTTGGTTCCACCCACATGGAGCAAGACCTTTGCCTGGGGCTACGCCGACCTCAGCTGCCGGTTGGCTAACTATGAATCTGACAAGGTGATCCGTAATCATCACTCCATACACTTACTGAGCTTTAGATTTGTGTTTGTCTGACTCGTGCGAAGATTGGTAGTTTAGTGCTGGATAAGACTTTCAGAACAACTGAAAAAAAATGGCTGATGTCACCTTGAACATAAGTCAGTGTAAAAGATAATAAATGGCAACACTTCCCTCTAGTGGTAGCTGGAGGGAATACAACTTTCAAAAAAGCTTTACACATTTCTGTGAATTTTACTCTGGATTTTCAACTTAAAGGGCCCATCTCACGCAAAATGGACTTTCCAGAGTTTTCTACGTTGTAAGAGTGATGTCCGGGCCTTGTATATGTCACCAAAGGGGTCTCTAGATTGATTTAGCCCGTTTTTCACAAATTGCTGTGGATTTCTGGTACGCTCAGACAAAACAACCAATGAGCAGATGTCTAAAGTATGACGCGGCTGTCTAAAGTATGACGCATTTGACGTAGCCAGGACGGACTTCGCACACGCCCCCCTCTGCAGCAAACCCTCTCTCCTCACCACCTGCCCGCCCTCCTCACCCGCCTCCACTCCGGCCGCGGTGCTTGTGCTTCGTGCAACTCAAAATCCTCGTCGGATTCTGGATTCAAAATGTAGAGCTGAACATGATGAATCGACATGATAAAATCTTATTTCAGACACTACCATACCGCTACGCACGGGTTTACGCCTGCCTTCCCCCTCCCGCTCAGAGATGGGCGGAGGAATAGCGGCTCAGTGAGAGCAGAGGGCGGAGCTTGTACTTTCTCAGGATGGGCGGAGGGATGAGCAGACCCGGCCTTTCATAGTTCTGGTTCTGTGACTGCGCTACACCAAATCAACATATTTTCATAACTATGGTGTAATGCATGTTGTAAACCCCACATTTTGCGTGTGTATGTGCAGAGGATACAATGTGAAAAGAGTTATTTTGCATGAGATGGGCCCTTTAAGAAAAAAGAATTTAAGCTTTTTTTTTTTTTTTTATAGCTAAGTTTTTTTAAAATAAAATATATTTTTCCCAGAAGTTTAGAGAAACAAGACAAATGTCCTTAATCTACACGTTTATCATTTCATTTTTTTATTCATGGATTACCCTTTAAGAAGCAACATCATTTTCAAAGAAATCCAAAAACATAAAATAATTATAAATATTCAATCAAACGCAAAATATACAATCAAATTTAAAATACAGACCAAACAAACTTGCTCCATCAGAGAAATTTACACTTTCCTCACAATTTACAGATATCAACGTCCTTACAGGGAAGTAGCAAAACCAGCTTTTATGTAGACGTGAAATGATCAGTATATGTTAAGCAAAAGCAATTCTAATATTTGATCCAAACCGAGAAGAAAATAAATAAAGAGGACTTGATAAACCGAAAAATGTGAAGGATCTGATTCCAGTCAGAGGAGGGTTGGTATTGAATTGACCTGTGTCCAACCTCTTTCCAAATTTGTGGTTCATAAAGTGTGAGACAGAGAGTGCTTCTGAGCAAATGGGGGGAAGTTTGTTGGAAATAAAAATTGTCTCAGGTCAGGAGGAACAGAAAAAATATATTTTTTTTAATTTTACATACTCTTTTAATCCCTCATTAGGGAATTTTTTTGTGTCCTGCTCTGCTACACCGCAGCAGGCTGCCACAAAAGCGCCAATGGTAGGAGAAACGGGGGGTTAGGTGTCTTCTCCAAGTATCCTAGATGTGAACTCAGTGGGAATCGAACCTGCGAACTTCCGGTACCCCGGGCAAAAGCTCTACCACTGAGCCACCGTCTCCCCCCTGTGCAATGCAATTACAATTTAAATTTTTAAAAAAATTTTACTCACTCTATTTATCCCTCACCGGGGAAATTTGTGTGCTGCACTCCTACACCGCAGCAGGGTGCCACAACGGCACCAATGGTGGGAGAAATGGGGGGTTAGGTGTCTTCTATTTTTATTATTTTTTTCCAAATTATTTTTTGGAAGTAATCTTTGTTAAATAAATATCTTAACTTTTAATTTACATTTTCATTCCTCACTGGTTTATCTTTGACGGGGTAAAAATAAAGTGATCCCAAAATGTAATTGGTAATCATTCTCTGATATTTTCGATTTTGTCTCCTGGTTTCAGGCGTTGGTGGTTTATGAGTGCTTGTCGGAGTGGGGTCAGAACCTCTGTGCCATATGTCCCAACCCCAAACTCGTCATCACCGGTGGCACCAGCACCGCTATTTGTGTGTGGGAGATGGGAACGTCCAAGGAGAGGGCCAAATCACTTACACTAAAACAGGTAAAGAAAAAATGATCAAAGTTTTTAGTTACAACTACAAACTCAAAATGTCCATGTTTATTCTTCCAGGCATTACTTGGCCACACGGATGCTGTAACATCTCTCACTGCATCGTCGGCTTACCACATAGTGGTCAGCGGCTCCAGAGACCGAACCTGTATCATCTGGGACCTCAACAAGCTTTCTTTTGTCACACAGCTCAGGGGGCATCGGGCACCTGTCTCTGCCCTGTGTATTAATGAATTAACGGTGAGTTGGAGGCTCAAATTTGACCGCTTTACACTCAGGACAGGAATTCTCTGAGTTTTTATACTATTAGAAAGTTACCCACAAAGGAAGAGCATCAGCGTCTTAAACATTTAGGGCAGATTTCCAGCAAAAAAAACTGAACAAGGCCTAGTGCAATCTTTGGTGTTTTTTTTTCTTTGATAAAATCTTTGTATTCTATTAAATGAGTCTTTTTTTAAACTATTATTAAAGTATTAGTCGATAAAGCGTTCAACAGAATTCCGCTCAGTCATCTTCCGCTTATCTGGGGCCTGGTCGCGGGGGCAACAGCCTCAGACGGGAAGCCCAGGCTTCTCTCACCCCAGCTGCATCCTCCAGCTCACCCGGAAGGATCCCGAGTCGATCCCCGGCCAGCTGTGAGACATAGTCTCTCCAGCGGGTCTGGGTTGTACCTCTTGGTCTCCTCTCGAAGGGACGTGCCCGAAACACCTCACCAGCAAGGTGCTCGAGAGGCATCCTAACCAAATGTCCGTAGCACCGCAAATGGCTCTTCTCGACCTGGAGGAGGAGCGGCTTGACACTGAGCTCCTCCCGGATGGCAGAGCTCTTCACCCAATCTCTGAGTGAAAGCTCGGCCACCCTGCGGTGGAAGCTCATTTCGGCCGCTTGTATCCACAATCTTGTTCTTTCGGTCACCACCCACAGCTGGTGACCATAGGTGAGGGTTGAAACGTAGATCGACTTGTAAATCGAGAGCTCTCTCTTTACCACGACGGACCGATGCAGCATCCTAGTTATTGCTGACGCTGCACCGATCCGCCTTGCGATCTCCCGCTCCATCCTTCCCCCACTCGTGAACAAGACCCTGAGATATTTAAACTCCTCCACTTTGGGCAGGACCCTGAACCACATCATCCGCAAGAAGCACGGATCTTATCCTGAGGTCACCAAACTGGATCCCTCCAACCCCTCGGCTGCGCCTAGATATTCTGTCCATGAAGGTGATGAACAGAATCGGTGACAAAGGGCAGCCTTGGCGGAGTCCAACTCTCACTGGAAATGAAATCGACATACTGCCAGCTATACGGACCAAGCTCTGGCTCCGGTCGTACAGAGACCGGACAGCCCATACCAAGGACTCCGAGACTCATATTATTTCTTAATATGTTTAACAAACGCTAGTTTACACGTGATACCCGTCAAAGAGTTTTCCTTCAACATTCAAGTCCTCTTAATTGGTGTGTGTGTTTCCAGGGAGACATCGTGTCGTGCGCTGGCACCTACATCCACGTTTGGAGCATAAATGGCAGCCCCATTGCTAGCGCCAACACCTTCACCGGACGCAGCCAGCAGATCCTGTGCTGCTGCGTGTCGGAGATGAACGAATGGGACACCCAGAACGTCATCGTCACTGGCCACTCCGATGGCGTTGTCAGGGTAACCGAACTTTGTGCCAGCCAGGAGGATGCTTTTAGGGCTTATTTATTTAAATATTATCTTATGCCACTGTCTTGTAGTTTTGGAGAATGGAGTTTCTTCAGGTCCCAGAGACCCCTGCACCGCAGCCTGTGGAGCCAGATGTTACTGACTGCTGTGGTGATGAAAAAATTGGTGAGTCCTGTTTGAAAAAGTTGGCACGGTTAAAAGAATAGGCTAAATAATGGATTTTTTATTTTTTTTCTTGATCCTCAGAGGGTGGCGACAGTCATAATGGAGATGAGGACAGCAGCGAATCAGACGGAGATGAACCCAGCCTGAGCCAGGAACCCCGGGCACCACGTAACCCATCGACTGGCGGAGGCAGCCAGCCGGGCAGCACCGTGCACAGACCTAGAGGTAGTCAGACACTCATGGAGGAGGAGTTTTATGTTTTTTGTTTTACTCTTTAGAGACAATAAGTACAACTGGTTTATAATCCCGAACAAACTGTTATGGTGGAATGAATTTAAAAAAGGGACAAAAAAAACAAAACATATATGAATATTTCACTTTGCTATTTAAAAAAATATACAAACATGATATTATTAGCCATAAAAAATATTTTGTTTTTAAACTTTAATAAAGCTCTAGGGCAAGGGCCGTGGTATGTGCAAACTACGGCCTGCGGACCACATGCGGCCCGCTAAAAGTTTTAATACGGCCCGCCAAACTTGGCGCAATCTAGAAACAAC
This sequence comes from Neostethus bicornis, assembly GCA_902685375.1. Lineage (NCBI taxonomy): Eukaryota > Metazoa > Chordata > Actinopteri > Atheriniformes > Phallostethidae > Neostethus > Neostethus bicornis. The sequence continues at coordinate 7,995,356 of LR738545.1, forward strand.
AACACTGCTCCCATTAAAATGTGTGTGTCTTCGTGATGTGCACGCTGTCTACATAAACAGTGTGCACAGATATGGAAAGCCATAGGGGCCAATATACACATCTAAACAAGCGTGGCAGATGTTAAAAAAAAAAGCAAAATTTTACATCAAGCGCTTAGATTTCAAACCTAGCGCCGCTAAATGCGCGTTTTTAACCGCTATTGTACTAGATTTCAAACCTAGCGCCACTAGATTTGAAATTTAATGCTCTTGATGTAACATTTAGTGTGCTTGTTTATAAGCTAGCGCGACATTCTATTGGTCTAACCTGCCGGTTACCAAAGCATGCCATTCATTTGCTCCTGTTCCGCCCCCTTTGTCAAATGTTAGAACTCAATGTGGCCCGCGAGTCAAACAGTTTGCCCACCCCTGATTTTGGGTAAACTTTGAGAAACTAAGAAACAATTTCCATCGTGTTAAACAAGAATTTGATTACCATCGGCAACTGTTTCGTAGAAAATGTAAATCTATATGTACCGTATACTTCTTTATTTTTACCATTTAAAAGTCTTTTTTTAGTGTAATGTGAAGCCCCAGCTGCGGGCAGTTTGTGACCCGCAGCTGTGTGACAGTGTTACCTGTTAACTGTGGAATGTGTTAACACTGTTTGCTGAACAACCCCCACCTTTCCTTATCATCTGTAAATGGGGGTCTGTAACTTTTCTTTGACCTTTCTTTGAACACACCTCTTTGTTTTCCCCAACAGTCTAAATAAACTATTCAGGGAGCCCACTGTTTGTAGACATTCTGGTAACATCTGAGCAGTGTTCTACCCTTTTCTGACAAGTCAAACTGAAAGCTAAATGTTTAATCTTTTTAAAGTATTTTTTCATATATTAATAAGTCTTATTAACTTTTATTTGTTTTTGTAAAACTCCAATAAGGTCCATCAGCTCGAGCTGGAGCATCGTGGTCAATGGACAGCGGATCGGATGACTCCCACCGATGGTCGGACAGCCTTAGCATCGATGAGAAAGAAGGTTTTGTGTTTGTAAACTACTCCGAGGGTCAGACCAAAGGCCACAACCCTCACCCCTCTCACCCAGGCCTGGTTGCTGTACCCCAGCCGCTCCACCCGGCTGTGATGGAGGCTCGGACATACAACCAGCTCAGAGCAGGTGGGTGTTTTCTATCTAAACAGAATCCTCCGTTTGTTACATCTAATCTTGTAATATTTTTTGTTTTTTCAGGCTACAGATGGGAGAGGCAGCTGGTCTTCCGGAGCAAACTCACCATGCACACCGCGTTTGATCGGAAGGACAATGCTCAGCCAGCCGAGATCACCTCTCTCGCCATCTCTAAGTCAGCCCCCACTCACAAAATATGCAATATTTACCCCCAGCTTTTTGCTTTCTCCTCATAACTCTTTTTGCCCTCATATACAGGGACCACAGTAAGATCCTGGTTGGCGATGGGCGGGGCAGAGTGTTCAGTTGGTCGGTGAGCGACCAGCCTGGTCGTTCTGCTGCCGACCACTGGGTGAAGGACGAGGTAGTGGACAGTTGCTCCGGCTGCACAGTCCGCTTCTCTCTCACAGAGCGACGTCACCACTGCAGAAACTGCGGGCAGCTCTTCTGTCAAAAGTAAGAGGGTGAAGATGGTTTTAGAAAGGTATCTGAACCTCAGTGGTGGATGAAGTACTCACTTTTTGTATTTAAGTAAAAGTACAGATAATTAGGCAAAAAATTTACAAAAGTAAAAGTACCAATAAAAAAATCTACTTAAGTAAAAGTACAAAAGTAATTGGTGTAAATTGTACTTTTTAAGTAAAAAGTAAAAGTATTCGATCATAATTCAAATGTTATTTTTTGTGCTGTAGGGTGTCACCATGGTAACCAGGATAAATATTCTGCAGGGGTGTGACCCCTCTCTCCTGCCTCTTTTGGTCCACAAAAATAAATAAATAAATAAAAGAAAAGAAAAGGGGACAAGTCAAGCTATCCTCTAGAAGGGCCAGTGAATGGGCCGCCAAAATGGAGGAAAATAACTCTTATTTTTTAAAATGTTTTGGGGGGAGGCCCCCAGTCACTATTTATTGGCTTTGTCAAAGCCCCGCGCCCCTTTGGAAAATTCTAGATCCGCCCCTGCTCTGTGTAATGATGGCTCAACTTTTTATTTAAAAGTAAACACAACAAACAACAATCTTCTGATTCTTTTAATTTGTACTATATTTGATGTTAGGTTTTTGGCGCTGAATGAATGCGGAAAATGTTTCTCGATTCATGACTTCTTCTCCCGATCAACTTCTTCTTTTGATTTTGACGATGCGGCTTTAAGATGCGCTAAAAAAAACCTGTGTATTTTTCAAATTCCTGAACGAAAATGTAACAAAAAATGTAAAACACACTTTTAAAAAGTAACGAAGTAAAAGTACAGATATTTGCTCTAAAAATGTAGTGAAGTAAAAGTAAAAGTACCGGTCTTAAATTTTACTTAAGTAAAGTACAGATACACATTTTTTTTTACTTAAGTACAGTAACGAAGTACACTAGAAGTAGTTTACTTCGTTACGTTCCACCACTGATGAACCTAGATGCTCATGCTTGACATCATTCCTAAATCTTTCTTTTTTCCCACTTTATTTTTAAGGTGCAGTCGCTTCCAGTCTGAGATCAAACGACTGAAGATCTCGTCTCCTGTTCGGGTCTGTCAGAACTGTTACTACAATCTTCAGCATGAGCGAGGCGTTGATGAGGGCTGCAAAAACTGAGCGCCTCCTCAACTGATATAAGGAACAATTTCCCTCCTCCTACACCCACCTTGGCACTTCCCACCGTCAAGTTACAAAATCATGAAATAGAATAAGATGACAGAAAAAAATGCAAAAAAAAGAATAATTCCCCACTTTGAAAATCTGCATTTATCAGCAGAGGAGGGAATAAAATATAAGAATAAACCGGATCATGTTTGAGTCAGGCCCACCTCGGTTTGCTCACTATCCTCTTCTCACCATAAAAAAAAACTTGTTAATAGTGTAAATATCTGCCATGGCCTTTTTAAACTCCACGGAAACAAAAAATGAAGGTCAAAAAAAAAAAATAAATAAATAAAACTGCAACTTGCCTGTATCTTAGCGTTGTGACTAAACCACTCCTGGCTTTAAAACGAAAAGAAAAAAAAAAAAACAACTTCTGTGTCGTCTGCTTCACAAGTCACAACGAATAACAGAGAGATGAATGTCGACTTCTAACGTCTGTGGGTCGAGGTATGCAAAATCACTTTTTATTTTTTATTATGTAAAAATTATTTCCTGATCGTTATTTTGTTTGTTTACAGAATAGTGTATTTTTTTTTTTTTTTTGTGATTATTATCAACTGCGTGAAAGAGTTTTTTTTTTTTATTTCTTCTTATTGCTGCTGCTTTCTGAGGTTCTCATTTCAGATTTTATCCTGACATATCACTCCATTTATTTTTCATTGCTTCTTAATCCCGTTCTTGTGACGTCGTAGCTTCTTGAATGCACGTGGTAAAGGGAATTTTCACTGTTTGGACTCCGTCCTCTTCTTCACCCCTCCCATCTACAGTCCACCAAACGTTCAGATGATAAAAAGACTCATTTAGGAACCATAAAATTGAAATTTGTTTGGGATTATCTGTATTTTAGAGGAGATGTTTCCTCTAAATTATTTAGCAAATTCTGGTTTAATCTAAGTTTAAATTTGTGCTACTATTAGATTTAAAAAGAACGACTTGATAAGGTCACTTTTTCTTGGAGATTTGAACTCTGAAGAACCGTTTCTTTCCACAATCGATACATTTAATATTGAGACATAGTAAATCATGTTTAAATAAAGTTCTAAAAACTTTATTAATTAGATTGTACTGGATTAAACTTTTAAAAACTACCTAAAACTGGTTTAAAAATTTAATAAATGAAGCAGAATTGAAGCAAAAAACCCCCAAAGTTTCTAAAATTGTAAGTTTAAATGTTTTTATTTTGTAAAACTTGCGGGATAGTTTTTAAACCTATGGAAGGACTTTTCGTTCTTTCATCTTTCGCTCATCCGGGGCCGGGTCGCGGGGGCAACAGCCTCAGACGGGAAGCCCAGGCTTCTCTCACCCCGGCTGCATCCTCTAGCTCAACCCCGGAAAGATCCCGAGTCGCTCCCCGGCCAGCTGTAAGACATAATCTCTCCAGTGGGTCCGGGGTCTGTCTCTGGGTCTCCTCCCAGTGAGATGTGCCTGAAACACCTCACCAGCGAGGCGCTCGGGAGGTACCTTGACCAGATGCCCAAACCACCCCATCTGGCTCCTCTCGACTTGGAGGAGGAGCGGCTCTACACCGAGCTCCTCCCGAATGGCAGAGCTCCTCAGCCACCCTGCGGAGGAAGCTCATTTTGGCCGCTTGTATTCGTGATCTCATTCTTTCGGTCACCACCCACAGCTGGTGACCATAGGTGAGGGTTTGAACGTAGATCGACTTGTAAATCGAGAGCTTTGCTTTTCGGCTCAGCTCTTTCTTTACCACAACGGATCGATGCAGTGTCCTAGTTATTGCCGACGCTGTACTGATATGTTTTGTCGATCTCCCGCTCCATGCTTCCCCCACTCTTGAACAAGACCCCGAGATACTTAAACTCCTCCACTTGGGGTGGGACCCTGTCCCTGACCTGCAGGCGGCACTCCACCCTTTTTCAGGCGAAGGACTAAGGTCTTAGGACGTTAATCTCTTTCTCTGCTATCATCTGATCCGATAAGGGTCAAGCTCAAAAACTGACCCACTGAGCATTTTGGTCCAGTTTTTTTTCTCTCATTTCCGACAAAAACAGACGTTATTCATCCTAAGGGTTTAATTGGACATGTTTTCTCAAATTTCTGAGATGCTTCAGCATCTAATTTAAATCTAATTTATAGATTAGTTGTTTTTCTGATTGGATTTTGATCTTAAATGAAATAACTAATCCTGCGTTTTTCGGCATCCTCTTTCTGCCCAATTTTTTCTTTGAGAACAATCTGATAAAAAAGTGAGACATGAAGGCAATCAATATCCAAAAGACCTTCAAAAAAATCTTTTAAACTGAAACTCAAGGTTGCTTAAAGATTTTTGTTTAATAGGTTGCGGGATATTCCGCTCTGTACGGTCTGATACCGGAGAACAGGGTTCATCTTGAGCACAACGTTTGTTTTTTTTGGGTTATTTTTATGACTTTTTTAAACAATCATTACCATGTCCGACCATACCCGTCTAAAATCTGTCGTTTTCTTTCTGTCCCCTTCTTTCTAAACTTTTCCTCTTCATTATTGAACAACGATGCATTCAAGCGCTACGTCCTTCATTTTCTTTGTTACTGCTACATTTTTTTTTACTTCTCAGAGTCTCAGACATGTAAAAGAAGAAAAAGGAAACTTTAGATGTGGCCGTGCCCCCCTCGGTAGAAATCATGACGATAATGTGCACTCCTATCTTGCGTTTCCGTACTGTAACTGGTCGTGCAATCATGCCTCGGCATCGAACAGGCCGAGCCAGCTTCTGTTAATCAAAAGTTTCCTTTTTGCACCTTGTACAGACCGAAGAAAAGAAGATTTTATTGAGAGCAGGTTTACGTCGTCATGACAACTGAAAGGTGCATTTCACTGCATATTAATGAATTGTACAAAGTATTTATGCAATTATAACTGGTTTAAAATTTTTTTTTTTAAAGGATTATTGCGATTTCAGCAAGTTTTGTTACTTGTTGCATGTTTATTAACACAACTGACTTTCTGTGTCAGTGCATTATTGTACGTTTCAGTTCTTTTTTTTTTGTATTTTTAAAATTTTTCGTTTCCTAGAGGCATTGTGTGGTGAGTTGCCGTAAGCAACCAACAGACGGGTTTGTGTATAGACGCAGATAACTTCCCATCTCTGGGTTAGGGTGGACTTTTATACTCTTCATTGGAAAGAAATAAGAACAAAATCTAAGGACTAATTGGAAGGTGAATTAAAAAAAAAAAAAAACAAGTCGTGGATCATTTTGGTGGTCCTATATTAGACTGCTTTACTACAGTATCTGGTGTGCAATCTGTGATAACTGAATGTTTCTTGTATATTTGTGTTCACTACATCCTACAGAAAAAAAAAAACTATAGAAAAAAACACTCCCAAACACCTTTCGTCCTGTCCCTCATTGCAGAAATGAAACGCTTCAATAATGCAATAGATCTGGTACTTATTCTTTTTAAGTTCATTTCAATAAATAATTGCTGTTTACCACCAAAGGCCTCGGTGATGTTTTCTCCTAGGGATGGTTTAGGAAGGGTTTATCAAACCCGTTCATCTATGTTTGACTCTCTTCTTCATTGCGTGAGAATCTTGAGGCTGATCCCTGGATACAATATGATTTAACCAGGAGTCATCGGGACCCGTTAGCCCTCTTCTCGGAAGCTCTCCTTGGACAGATGAGAAATCAGACTTGCTGCTGGATGAACAGATGAAACTGGATGAAACTTTCCATTCCGTTGGCTTCCGCTTATCCTGGGTTGCAGGATCAACAGCCTCAGATGAAAAACTCAGGCTTCTCTCACCCCGACTGCATCCTCAAGCTCACCAGGAAGGATCCCAAGGTGTCCAATTCAATTCAGTTTTATTTGTATAGCCCAAAATCACAGAATTTCTGTCTCAATGGGCTTCACAAGAAAGATCCAGAAAGACAAAAAAAACAAGAAAAAGAGGAATGTATAAACACAAATACACAGCAAGAAAACTAACAAATGCTAGCTGGAAAATATTAGCACATTCCTGCACTTAGACTCTTCTTCAGGATGAGGAAAAACTCCTAAAAAACCCATCAGTGGGGGGAAAAAAAAGAGAAACCTCGTGGGGATCCACACGAAAGAGGGACCCCTCCCCAGGGAGTAGAATATTAGCCTATTCTACTCTACGGCTGAATATCTCAAGAAGTCAATAGATGTTCTTCATCCTGATGGAAACACGGGGGACTCCTCGACCTGGCTCATTTCCCCGTCCAGCTGTGAGACAGTCTCTCCAGGATGTCCGGGATCTGCCTCTGGGACCCCTCCTGGTGGAATGTGGCTGAAACACTTCAACAGGAAGACGTTTGGGAAGGATCCTAGCCAGATGCCCGAACCACCCCATCTGGCTTCTCTTGAACCTGAGGAGCAGGAAGTGTGACCTTGTAACCCTTACTGGGACATTCACACACAACCATCACCAAAAGAGTAAGAAACGAAGAAAAAGCAAGACTTTGCAGCATGTCGGTTTATCCCATTTTTTTCCCATCAGCCCTTTCACCTCGCCAACAGACGTCACAGCTGTTTTTTTTTTTTTTTTTCAGAATTTTTTTTAACGTAATTTTTTTTTTCTTAAAAAAAAAAACTGGTCTCACTCCGACCACTAAAGTTACTTTTACTTTTTTTTTTAAGAAAAAAAGATACGTTAAAAAAAATTTCTGAAAAAAAAAGTAAAAAATATTACGTAAATAAAAGAGAAAATATTACGTAAATAGGCAGCACTGAGGCACAGTGGATAGCACAGTGGCCTCACAGCAAGAAGGTCGCGGGTTCGAGTCCCGGGTTGGGACGAGGCTTGGAACACTGTCCTTTCTGTGTGGAGTTTGCATGTTCTCCCCGTGTTTGCGTGGGTTTCCTCTGGGTACTCCGGTTTCCTCCCACGCTCCAAAGACATGCATGCTAGGTTGATTGGCCGGTGCCAAATTGCCCTTAGGAATAAGTGTGTGTGTGAATGGTTGTATGTGTGTGGCCCCGCGACAGACTGGCAACCTGTTCGGGGTGTACCCTGCCCTTCGCCTTAAATTAGCCGGTATGGGCTCTGGCACCCACTGCAACCCCGAAAGGGATAGACGGATAAGAAGATGACATGACATATTACGTAAATAGAAGTCAAGACTAAAATGTCTTGAAGACCACATTCGCCGGTATAATCAAATAACCGAGACACCATTTTAAATGTAAAAAGATTGTAAAATTTTAGGGGGTGTAAGGGGACTACATTCAGTGTAACATCTTTGACCCTAGTCTTGTGAATCCCAGTGAACAATGTCACACATTTTTCTAAACTTCAACGCTCTTTACTGTCTTTTAGTTCCACTTTTGAGGTTTTGGTCGTATGATTTTTCTCTACTATAGACTTCAAATAGTTTTATTGGGTCTGTTTATTCAGGGACACACACACCAAGATGACGTAAGTACAATGTTAATAAAAATTCTTAAATTATAACTCTTCAATTTATAAAGACGAACAACACAATGTAACTTTTAATTTATTTATTTTTTTAGTAACAAACTACATGAACACAAAACTACAAAGAAAATTTATTTTCTGTACTTCTGCCTTTTATAACTTCTAAGGTCTTTTTTTTTTTTCAAATCACAAACTAGTTTGAGAATCCAGAGGTGTTTATAAGGTCTGTCTTCCTTCTCTAGGAACCATTGAGGAGTGGGAGATAAACTCAGAATGACCTGATTCTGAATGAAGAACCCACACATGCAGCAGATAAAGTACAAATCAATGAGAAAGAAAAACTTTTCAAAATAAAAGCTTTAAAAGCAATTTACATTAAACTTCTGTTCCGTTGTCTTCCGCTCATCCGGGGTAGGGTCGCAGGGGCAACTGCCTCAGATGGGAAGCCCGTCTGGGGTCTGCCTCTTGGTCTCCTCCCGGTGGGATGTGCCCAAAATATCTTACCAGCGAGGCGCTTGGGGGGCATCCTGACCAGATGTCCGAACCACCCCATCTGGCTCCTCTCGACCTGGAGGAGAAGCGGTTTGTCACCGAGCTCCTCCAGGATGGCAGAGCTCCTCACCCAATCTCTTAGTGAGAGCCCAGTCACTTTGCAGAGGAAGCTCATTTTGGCCGCTTGTATCCGCATTCTCATTCTTTTGGTCACCACCCACAGCTGGTGACCATAGGTGAGGGTTGGAACGTAGATCGACTTGTAAATTAAGAGGTCACCAGCTGTGGATGGTGACCGAAAGAATGAGAACGCAGATACAAGCGGCCAAAATGAGCTTCCTCTGGAGGAAGGCTGGGCTCTCACTCAGAGATAGAGTGAGGAGCTCTGCCATCCGGAAAGAGCTCGGTGTCGAGCCACTCCTGCTCTTGGGCGAGAGGAGCCAGATGGGGTTGTTCGGGTATCTGGTCAGGATGCCCCCCGAGCGCCTCGCTGGTGAGGTTTTTGTTTTTTGGGCACGTCCCACAGGGAGGAGACCAAGAGGCAGACCCGCATCCGCTGGAGATATTACGTCACACAGCTGGCTGGGGAACGACTCGGGATCCTTCCGGGTGAACTGGACGATGCAGCTGGAGTGAGGTTTCTCTCACTCCAGCTGCATCGTCACTCCAGTCTCAGCTGGGCTTCCCAGCTGAGGCTGTTGCCCCCGCAACCCGGCCCCGGACGAGCGGAAGGCGACGGAACAGAACGAATGGAAAACAATGAAATAAATCAACATATCAGGTCATTTTATATATTTGGTTAGTCAATAAATTGATTGTTATATATTGTTAGAATAAGATAATATTTAATCAAGAATTTAGGACACATTGGATGCTTATCGCAGGGGAGGAATCTCTCCTTCATGTGGATCCCCATGAGGTTTCTTCTTTTTTTTCCCCCACTGCTGGTTGAGAGTCTGGGAAGGGATGTTCTGAAATTGTCTAGCTAGCTTGTGTTAGTCAGCTTTTAGCTGCGTAGTTTTTATACAATTTTGGGTTACACAAAAATTATATGGGCTTTTTTATTTTGAAGTCCTTAACGGAAACAGCCTGTCTTGCTAACGTTTAGCTTTACGTCGTTAGACTGCGGTGATAAACAAACACACGCAGTGCTGCTTTGAGGGACACTCGTGGATCTGTGGAAGAATTCAGACTTTTAACAGTCATTATTTTAACGGAATTAACTTTAACTCAACCTGGTTTTAAAAAAATACTCTCGGTTTAATATTTTCGGAAGAGAAAAAACAAAATCCAGGAGTTTTTTCTCCTGGTTTTCTTCCCTGTTTGAGGCGGCTTATGTGACATTAGGTCCCGGCAGGAAGCAGCAGTGAAACATGACGGAGGTGAGGAAACGAAGAGGAGCAGGAGACGCAGAAAACAACGACAATACCATCAGTGATAAGGTAAACCAAGCTAGTTTTACCGGGAACGTTCAGTTAGAGAACATGTCAGTCCCGATAAAGCTTCGTAACGAAGCCCACATTAAGCTAGTTTAGTTAGCAGCGGTTTAATCCTGCTGCTCTCAGACTGCAGCAGGTAAAGATCCACCTGCAAAACACTAAGCCAGCTTTTAAACATTCAAATACGTAATAATAAACTTTTAATATCATATTAAAATGATTTTTAAAAACAGTTCAAATATTCTGAAGTTACTTCTTTATGTTCTCATATTTTGAGAAAGCTCGTATTTATGTTCGTTTACATTTTTAAAATCTTTAATAAATTATGCAGCGATGACTTGACAAAATAAGACAAGTTAAGTTACTAAGTACACATGGAATGTTTATGAATCACCAGTCACGTTTGTATTTTAAGATTTTTTTTTTTTTTAGTTAGCTAGAGGACTTGTTAATCCAGATCGTTCTTACGCGTTCTGTTTTATTGGAATATTTTTTTTATAATAATACTTTTTTTTAGGAGTGGATGAAGATTGATGGAAAAAAATTTTCTTTTCCAAGAAGTTTTGTTGTCCATTAAAGAATGTTTACGGTTTGACGTATAGCATTTGCTGCTTTGGGTCGAGAGAAGCCAGATGGGGTGGTTCGGGCATCTGGTTAGGATGCCTCCCGAATGCATTACTGGTGAGGTGTTTCAGACTTGTCCCACCGGGAGGCGACCCAGAGGTAGACCCGAGACCCGCTGTCAGGACTATGTCTCCGAGCTGGATAAGAAACTTTTTGGGTTCCCCCTTGGGTGAACTGGGGGAAACAGTCAGGATGACAGAAACCTGGGTTTCCCGTCTGAGGCCGTTTCCCCCGCAACCCGGCCCAAGTAAAGCGGAATACAACGGACTATTTACAGTTATTTGATTACAGATGAGAAAAACTCCCCCAGATGTTTGTTGAGGAAACCAAGGTGTGACTTTTTTTTAATATACTTAATTCATCCCTCACTGGGGAAATTTGTGCGCTGCATTACACCGCAGCAGGCTGCCAACTATGATGGCGCCAATGGTTGGAGAAACAGGGGGTTAGGTGTCTTCTCCAAGAACCCTAGATGTGAACTCAGTGGGGTGCGAACCCGCGAACTTCCGGCTAACTTCCAGTCCGCGGGCGAATGCTCTAACCACTGAGCCACCGTCTTCCCGACTTTTTAAAAATAAATGATGTGAATGGGTTTTTTTTTTCTGTTCCGTTGTCTTCCACTTATCCGGGGCCGGGTCGCGGCGGCAACAGACACAGACAGGAAGTCCAGGCTTCTCTCACCCTGGCTGCATCCTTCAGCTCATCCGGAAGGACCCCGAGTTGTTCCCCAGCCAGCTGTGAGACATAGCCTCTCCAGCGGGTCTGGGGTCTGCCTCTTGGTCTCCTCCTGGTGGGATGTGCCCGAAACACCTCACCAGCAAAGCGCTCGGGAACCTCCCCATCTGGCTTCTCTCGACCTGGAGGAGCGGCTCGACACCGAGCTCCTCCCAGATGGCAGAACTCCTCACCTGATTTCTGAGTGGGAGCCCAGCCACCCTGCAGAGGAAGCTCATTTTGGTCGCTTGTATCCGTGATCTAATTTTTTCGTCTTTCATTTTTGTCTGAATGATATTAATCTACCAACAACCTTCAACGTTAAACCCCATGACGACCAAGTGGAGTCTGATAACAGTGCCATGTGTGACATTTCTTTTTTTCTAAGTATGTTTTTCTCTGGTATTGTTTGTATAAACCAGACGGTGTTAACCTTGATGACTCCACCACCGTGCTTCACAGTGTAATCTCACTGTGCTGATTAGGCCTCCTTTGTTTGATTCATCCCTTTGACATTTATCTGTTTAACTTCTACAAATAACTCGTGATAATCTCCACCTAGTCTCACGAGTTTGTTCTTAAACCGTCTCAAATTAGAAACATCGGTTATATTACTTCTCATTTTCTTGTAATTGATTTGCTCGTGACGTCTGGATTCAAACCTGACGCTTGTTGACCCACAAAAACAAATTCAAATCTAGAGCTGGTAATTATTTCTTCCTTGTGATCATGTGAAAGAGGGGAAAATGAAGAACAAACTCACCAGATTGGACATGAGGATGGTTGGGCTTGTAGGGTTCTCTGCAGGCCTACAAGCTGAATGCCAATGTGGGCAGCTGGCAACATCTGGAGCGTCCAGCAGCAAGATGTTTATTTCTCCTGAAGTCGCTGCTTCATTTTCCTAGCTTGGAGCTAGGAGTAGAGCCGCTGCTCCTCCGGGCCGAGAGAAGCCAGATAGGGTGGTTTGGGCATCTAGTTGGGATGCCTCTCGAACACCTCGCTGTTGAGGTGTTTCGGGCACGTCCCACCAGGAGGAGACACAGAGGTACGTCCAGGATCCGGTGGAGAGACTTTTCTCACAGCTGGACAGGGATCCTTCCCCGGGTGAGCTGGAGGATGCAGCAAGGGGGAGGTTGGTGGCTGGTGCTCCTGCCACCTGGCCGTGGATAAGCGGAAAACAAAACGAAATTTAATTTTTTTTATAAGAAGTAATGATAAACTATTTATGGTTGCCATGGTATCGCCTTAGGCAATAGCTCAGTGGTAAAACGTTTTTTACCACTGAGCTCAGTGGTAAAAAACGGGTCGGAAGTTCTTGGGTCGGAAGTTCTCCTGAAGTTCGCGAGAACGAATCCCATTGAGCTCATGTCTAAGTGTCCTTGGGGAAGACACCTAACCCCCTGTTTCTCCCACCTTTGGGGCCGTTGTGGCAGCCTGCTGCGGTGTAATGCAGCACACAAATTTCCCATTAGAGGGATAAATAAAATATACTTCTGCTTCTTAAGGACCACAAAACCTGCAACGCCAAATTTAAAAAAAACTTTGCAAAATAGAAATCTTTAACATTTGGTTTGTTGCATCAATTTTTGTCTTTTCTGTCACTACTATATTCTTGCTTTTTCTTCTGCTTCTAAATCGACCCGAAAAAGAAGTCAAACTTTATTTTGATTTGGTTTTTATAGAATCAGGACTGACTTGATTTGGTCAGCTGTTTGGATATTTACATGTCATTTGACTTGATTTGCAAACTACCTGAAGACCAAGGCCCCGTCCACACGTAGCCGGGTATTTTTGAAAACGCATATCTGCTGTTCTCTGTTTTAGGAAAACGCTCACGTCCACATGTAACCGTTTTCAAAATATCATTGTCCACACGAAGCCGTTTAAATACGCGTCTGAGTGCGGTTATGAGCATGCCAGACCAGTAGTCGGCAGTATTGAGCTATCCAATCAGAGCACTTCTATCGTCATTTCCGCAAAACTTGAAACATAGCGCCAGGCGTCTCGTTTGTGTGGACCGACAAGGAGGTGGAATTGTTTTTAAAAGTCGTCATCGACTATAAAGTTAATAAAACACAGGAAAATATAGACGATCCAAACAAGGACGTACATGAATGACGTATGTGCATTACTTGTCGCAGGTAGTGATGCATAAAAACGTAAATCTCTGTTTTCGCACGTCCACACGCAAACGCAAAGACGGAGTTTTCCAAAAGCTTTTCCAAAACGCCGGTCTCGAGTGGTAAAAACCCTCAGTTTTCATGTAGACGGATAAAACAAATAAAAATATATGCGTTTTCAAAAATACCCGGCTACGTGTGGGCGGGGCCAAAGTGGAATTGATAAAGTTGTTGCTAGCTGGACGTCTTTGAGATTCACATCACTTGTCTTCATTTGACGTTACAATTTTTATTAAAAGTACCATGTTAACTGGTTGGGGTGTGATTACAGGTATGTACGCTTAAAGAGGCTGTATTTTCGGTCCCAGGGGGCGTTGGCCTAGTGGTAGAGATACCGTCTTTTGATCAGGTGAACCTGGTTCGATTCCTGCAAGGCCCTAACCTACAGACAAGACACAAAAACAAAGAAAGGACAGAAAATAAAAACCCTGAAAATACAAAAAAAAGGCTGTATTTTCATCCCCACCTAGTTTGTTGTACCGCCGTTAAGATGGAAAAAAATTGAGGGACTATGCGTGACGAGTGCCAATGTTTGCTACTGATTAGCCTAATTCCTTACAGCATAAGTAAGCTTGTGTAGACTGTAGCCTTAGTCTGTTTGATCCTCATTTTGGATCAGGTCCAGGCACTTGTGGTGTCTGCTTGTTTTCGACTGGTCAGATAAACGAAGGATGCTGATTAAGTAACGACCAATTAAACAACTAGATAGTTTCTGGTTTGATGATTCGTTTCTTTTTGTTGTCACAAATTTGAACACAATTACAGAATGTCTTTATACCAGGGGTGTCCAAATCCCAAATTCGGTCCTGGGGGGCCACTGTATGTGTTCTTGCATCTACACACCTGATCCAGATTATTGAGTCAATGTGCCAGATTTTACTGGCTGTTGATTTGACTTTATGTGCATCTGCTGTATTGAACACATGGAAAACCTTCAGGACATCGGCTCTCCTGGGCCGGATTTGGACACCCCTGCTTCTTATTAATTTCTAGTAACAATATGAAAATGTTCCGTTCCGTCGTATTCCGCTTCATCCAGGGCCAGGTTGCAGGGGCAACAACCTAAGATGGGAAGCCCAGGCTTCTCTCCCCCTGGCTGCATCCTCCAGCTCACACGTGGGAATCTGGAGGTTTTCCCTGTCCAGCTGTGGGACATAGTCTCTCTAGAGGATCATGGGCGTACCTCTGGGTCTCCTTCCGGTAGGACATGCTTGAAACACCTCAGCAGCAAGGTGTTCAGAAAGAATTCAAACCAGATGCCTGAACAACCCCATCTGGCGTATCTCGACCTAGAGAAGAAACAGCTCTACTCTAAGCTCCTCCCTGGTTGCAGAGGTCCTCACTCTTTGAGAGAGAGCCCAGCCAACCCGCAGAGGAAGCTTATTTTGGCCGATTGTGTCTGTGATCTCGTTCTTTCGATTACTGCTCACAGCTGGTGACCAAATCTAAGGGTAGGAACGTAGATTGACTTGTATATTGAGAACTTTGCTTTTCGGTTCAGCTCTCTCTTCACCACAACGGGCCGATGCAGCGTCCTGATTAGTGTGGACCGATCCGTCTGTCGATCTCTCGCTCCATCCTTTCCCCACTTGTGAACAAAATCCTGAGACACTTGAAAATGTTGTTTTTAAAAGAAATGTAAAAAATACAGTTGTCTGTATTTTTTACAGATAACTGTAAAAAGAAGACCACTTGAAAGATGGTCTTCTCGTTACTTGTCCTTTTAACGTGTGCCCCCTCCTCGGTCTTCTCTCCCTTCTGCAGCAGAGTCATTAATAGACAGAAGGAGGAGGACAAAGAGGACAGTAGAGGTTAGTCAGGCTGCAAGGACAGCCATGCGACTGGTGCTGTCTGCAGCTCCGAGCTGTCAGGAAAGACACAAACGCCAGCTAGCCGCCTGCTGTTGCCAATTGCATTCATGGTTTTATATTTGTACTGGTCCTTAGAAACTCAGGACTAATCTATCCACTTACATATAGCTCACACAGACGACTGCAGTGGCATTGGAGGTGGTTTAGGCTATTTTAATCAAAACATTATGCTTTAGTTCTGCATGAAAAGGCACTCCTTGCGTTGGACGTTCTAGAGCACGGGTGGGCAAACTTTTTGGTTCGCGGGCCACATTGAGTTGTAACATTTGACAAAGGGGGCTGGAACAGGAGCAGATGGATGGCGCGCTAGATATTAAACAAGCGCTAAATGTTACATCAATAGCGTTAAATTTCAAGTCTAGTGGCGCTAGGCCTGAAATCTACTGCGATAGCGCTTAAAAACGTGCATTTAGCAGCGCTGGGTTTGAAATCTAAGCGCTTATTTTGCTTGTTTTACGTAACATCTAACACGCATGTTTACATGCGTGTATCGGCCCCGATGGCTTTCCATATTTTTGCACACTGTTTATTTTGACAGCGTGCGCATCACGGAAACACACATTTTAACGAGAGCAGTGTTGTTGGGTTTTTTTTGGCGCCATCTAGTGAGGAAACATCAGAATTGCAGGAAAATAAAACATTAACAAAGTTTATTTATTTAATTTTATAAGGTCAGTGGGCTGGATTAAATCGTTTAACGGGCCACATGTGGCCCGCGGGCTGTAGTTTGCCCATGCCTGTTCTAGAGTAATGGAGGATGGAAGGGACAACAAAGCATGAAGTTGTGATTTTTAAACATGAATAGTAAATGAGGATTTTTGTTTAGCTTTGCCTGTAATTTTACTGTTGAATCACCCAAAAGTTGAATGAGTACGAGTTTTTTTTCTATCAGACCATTTCTAAATCCAGCTCTACGTCCACTAAAGGATTAGGTTTCCCTTTTTTTTTTGCTTGAGCGGCTCTCTGATGCTTCAAGACTTTTTCTTTCTTTTCTTACCTTTCATGGTTTCTTTGACTAAAACATTGCCAAATGCGGCTAAATGGGATCATCCGGGTTAAATCCGGGAGCTTTTCTTTTAGAAATAAGGGTCTCTGATCCTGGCCAGAAATAATTAGCTGAAAAAGTGCTGAAAGTTGGAGGCGGTGTTTGGACAAAGAAGGGTAGAGGTGTAATCGTAGATTTTTACTCAAGTTTTAATGAGAAAACGTTAATGGAACTTGAAAGCAATAAAAAGCTATGCTGATTTTTTTTTTTTTTGACTGATGAAGGAGGTCAAATGAAATCTTACAGTGACTTGAAGCTCATTTTATTCTCTTCTGATGGCTGGTTTCAAATTAAAGTCTTCAACACTTGCGCAAATTCCATAGCGTTTGTCTAAATGTATTCATTCTAAATTGACCTATGAGATGATCAAGTTTGGTAAACATAAAAATGTGAACGTGTCAGCTTTTATAACAACTTGTAGGTCAGAAAAAGATATTTTCCAAAGTAATTGGGATCTTTGTTGATGTTCTGCGCTCTAGTAGCTGTAGTGCCAAGAAAAGAGGGCAAAATAAATACATTACAAAATACACCTGAAAGATAATCACTGCCTCCAAATCTGAGACCATGGTCCTCGCCCGGAAAAGGGTTGAATGCCCCGTTGGAGTCAGGGACAGAGTCCTGCCCCAAGTTAAGGAGTTTAAGTATCTCAGGGTCTTGTTCACGAGTGGGGGAAGGAGAAAGCGGGAGATCGACAGGTGGATCTATGCGGCATCAGCAATAACTAGGACGCTGTATCGATACGTTGTGGTAAAGAAAGAGCTGAGCTGAAAAGCAAAGCTCTCGATTTACAAGTCGATCTACGTTCCTACCCTCACCTATGGTCACCAGCTGTGGGTGGTGACCGAAAGAATGAGAACGCGGATACAAGCGGCCGAAATGAGCTTCCTCTGCAGGGTGGCTGGGCTCTCACTCAGGCATCGGGTGAGGAGCTCTGCCATCCGGGAGGAGCTCGGTGTCGAGCTGCTCTTCCTCCAGGTCGAGAGGAGACAGATGGGGTGGTTTGGGCATCTGGTCAGGATGCCCCCTGAGTGCCTCGCTGGTGAGGTGTTTCGGGCACGTCCCACACCGGGAGGAGACAGAGAGGCAGAGCTCAGACCTGCTGGAGAGACTATGTCTCACAGCTTGGTGGGGAACAACTTGGGATCCTTCCGGGTGAGCTGGTGGATGCAGCTGGGGAGAGAGAAGCCTGGGCTTCCTGACCAACCCCAGATGAGCGGAAGATGACGAAACGGAACCTGAAACATATTATAAATGTTAAAAAACAAAAAAACCCTATTTTTTTTTAGCCTGAAAAGCAGCCAACTTAAATGTCTCTACATTATGTACACAAACACAATTTTATCATCAGATTGAATCCGTATCAGCTCTTCCACCTGTATGTCTGGTGTTTGGCATGCGACTTGTCATCCCGGTCTGTGTTGATATTTTCTTACGTGTGTGTCTAATCAGGAGGCAGAAGGTGAGGACAGACTGGGCCTGTCAGGGGACGGAGATGGAGAATGTGATCCTGACTCTAAAGCCGACACTCCAGATGTTCCCCTCTCTACAGCAGACACGGACAACACTCCACAATGCCTGAACAAAGCACTGGAAGGACTGCCACCCAGGTACACGACCAGCAAGTACACGCATTTGTAAATTAAACGTCATGTTTCTGACTTTTTCGTCACAGAATGACAAAAAAAAAAAAAAAACCCTATGTTTACTGGATTTATTCAGGTTGTGTTATTACTGTAAGAAGCTGCTTCTCTTCATCATTGATGAGACTATGCAGTGATAGATCACTCGTACCCTGGCCGTGGTCTAAAATAGGTTGCAGCTGTGTGAGAAGTGTTTGTGTTTACGCTCTGGAGGATAAACCGTCCCCTTACCAAAGAACTTTTAGTTTATACTGGACAGAATTCTGAGCTTTTTTCTGTTCTGTTCCGTTGTGTTCCGCTCATCCGGGGTCATATCGCAGGAGCAACAGCCTCGATGGGAAGCCCAGGCTTCTCTCACCCCGGCTGCATCCTCCAGTTCACCCGGAAGTCATTCCCCGGCCAACTGGGAGACATAGTCTTTGCATCGGGTCTGGGGTCTGCCTCTTGGTCTCTTCCTGGTGGGACGTGCCCAAAACACCCCACCAGTGAGTCCCTCGTTGGGCATCCTGACCAGATGCCCAAACCACCCCATCTGGCTCCTCTAGACCTGGAGGAGGAACGGCTCGACACCGAGCTCCTCCCAGATGGCGGAGCTCCTCACCCGATCTCTAAGTGAGAGCCCAACCACCCTGCGGAAGAAGCTCATTTTGGCCGCTTGTATCCGCGATCTCATTCTTTCGGTCACCACCCACAGCTGGTGACCATAGGTTAGGGTGACAAACTAGATCGACTTGTAAATCGAGAGATTTGCTTTTCGGCTGTGTGAATGTTGAAAATGATTTCAAGGGGGTCGAGGATGAAGAAGAAAAGGACAATCAACTGCGTTATGTTGAAGAGGGGTGGTTTTAACAACAGGGTGTAATGATGGGAGGGTGGGCAGCACAGAGGCCTGGGTAGAGGCAGCAGCAGTTTTTCATGATGCAGCTGTTTTTCTTCTTTATTCACACAGCAGACTGAATGCCGTGCACCCTGCCCAGCTCCTGTGCAGCTTTCAGCTTCTCTTTTGTTTGACTTCCAGGCAGCAACTGGCCTCTCAAACACTGCATGATGCTGGCCTGTAGAACTCTTGTTGGAGGACCAACCATGTAACCCATATGTGTAAACTAGTTGTTTCAAATAGATTAAGAATATAAACTCTAAATGTGAATTTTTGGATGAATTTATTTAAAAAACTCCAAAAAAACCTCTGCAATCAGGGTATTTATTCACTGTTGAACAAAGTGACATTCATCTTCTGTCTGACTCAGCTGTCCTCTGGTCTATACTTGGTTGTGTCATATAAGGCCAGCTTCTCTGAGGTTGTCGCCTAATCAACAGAATAACTCGTGATTGTCACAAGCTCTGCTACGAAGAAGAACTAATTAGGAGAAATGCTGGCCTGTGTTAGGATCAATTTGAAAGCAAATGAGATTCACATTATGAAGATACTGTCGCTTCTTCTTCTTCTGACCCAGGGGAGAAAGCCCAGAGTTTCCTCACCCCAATCAGATCTTCCTTCTCATCTGGTAGGATCCTAAAACATTGTCAGGCCATAGTCTGTCAGGTCATAGTCTGTCCAATGGGTCTTGGGTATAATCTGAAGAGGACTCACCATTGAGGGAGCTAAACTGCCCAAACCAGGTGTTTCAGAGGAGTAACAACAATACTGTTGCTCCTCCAAGATGCCACCTTATCACCTCCACTTGGGGCTTTGTAGTTGATACCATGTGGAAAAGAGTGTGAAAAAGAGGTGAAGAAGCGTGTGCAGGCATGCTGAAACGGGTGGAGAAAAGTATCAGGTGTGATGTGCGATAGAAGAGTTTCAGCTAAAATGAAAGGAAAAGTGTTGAAAACCGTGGTGAGACTGGCCATGCTGTTTGGTCTAGAGACAGTAGCACTGAAGAAAAGACAGGAAGCAGAGATGGAGGTAGCAGAGATGAAGATGCTGAGGATCTCTCTGGGAGTGACCAGGATGGACAGGATCAGAGGAACAGCACTTGTTAGAGGTTTTGGAGATAAAGTCAGAGAGGCCAGACTGAGATGGTTTTAACATGTGCAGAGGAGAGAGAGTACATTGGAAGAAGGATGCTGGATTTGGAACCACCAGGAAAGAGGCCTAGAGGAAGGCCAAAGAAGAGGTTCATGGATACAGTGAAGGTCTCAGACGAGTAGCCCAGGCTACGGAAGGATCCCGAGTCGTTTCCTGGCCAGCTGTGAGACCTAGTCTCTCCAGTGGGTCCAGGGTCTGCCTCTCGGTGGTATGTGCCAGAAACACCTCACCAGTGAGGAACTCAGGGGCAAACCACCCCATCTGGCTCTTCTCGCCTTGGAGGAGGAGCGGCTTGACACCGAGCTCCTCCCTGATGGCAGAGCTCCTCACTCGATCTCTGAGTGAGAGCCCAGCCACCCTGCGGAGGAAAAATCTAATCTAATTATTTTTTTCTAATCATTACAGATGGAAGAACTACTGGATACGAGGAGTTTTGTCTTTAGCCATGATTTCAGGCTTTTTCCTCATCATCTACATGGGACCTGTGACTCTTATACTGGTGGTAAATCACACTCACCACAAGTGGGATGTTTCAGTTGTGACACATCTAATTTTTTTTTCATCATCTGATGCAGGTCATGACTGTGCAGATTAAGTGTTTCCATGAAATCATCACCATTGGTTACAGAGTTTACCATTCCTATGAACTCCCGTGGTTCAGAACACTGAGTTGGTAAGCATAATGGAAGCATAATGGATTCGATATTACTCACTGAACATTGCAAAATTAAGATCATGACATTTGCTTCATAAGAGTTTAGTTGTAGGAGTTGAATTAATGTTCAGGGTCAAAATATGTTGAACTAGATTACTCATTACCCAGGTTTTGGGTACATTAGTTGTAGAAGTCTGAATACTAGAAAGTTACAGATGATTTAATCCTGACCTTCAAACATAATGGAGCTGGAATACCCACAAAACTTGTAAAAACATGGACAATTAGTACAACTTTGAAATGGTCAAATTTCATCATTAGAGGCTCTACCTTGGGCGTGCCCAACCAGTCGATTGCGGTCGACCAGTCGATTGCAGACTGGTCCCGAGTTGACCGTGAGACATGTTAGAGAAAAAAAAAAAAAAAAAATATATATATAATGGCAAATTTTTGTTTTTATTTTTAATGACAGGAAGTCAAGTTGCCAATTTAGCGACTTTTACACTAAATTTTGCGACGATTCAGCCGCTCTAAAATGTGACTAGCGACAATCTAGCGTCCTTCTTGTGTTATGGAGCACATTAACCCACATGACTAAAACCCGGAAGTCGTTCATAGATCGGGATGAAACTATCAAAGCAATAGTTTTTTGGGTTTTTTTTTTCAATCTTAAGGGGCTATTGAGAGGAACAGTTAGTTTTTCACATCATTAACGTGATATGGCAGAAAAATCGTCTGGTCTTGGAGCGGAAGAAAACAGATAATATTTAGAAAACTACAGTTGATTGGTTTCTCACGTGACGTCAGGTTGGAAATATCTGTGGTGGTTTGGAATGTTGCCGCAGGACTGGTAGATCTCAAGAGGTTTGCTACTTGAAAAGTAGTTTTTGGGACAAAATAGGTTGGGCTATTTTCTTAGCGCTGCTTTTAAAGTAGTATTTCTGATTTTCATTCATACTTGTTTTTGTTTCCTGGAAGTTATAGACCTATCCTAGTTTTATGGATCATTTGATTTGTTTACAGAAAAGGCTAAAAATAAATCTGAATCCGAACAAAGGCCACATATCTGTTGTGACCAATTCAGTCGGAGGCGTCTTTGAAATTTTGTTCTTACATACTGTAGAAAAGTCAGAGCAGTCTATTTTTTTTTTTTTAAGTTAGGACTTCCGATTTTCTTTGGCAGCAACAATTTCATTTAGTTAATTTGTCTATTTACGCACTAAGCATCCATTTAGCCCTCATCTGTAACTGATAACCTTCCTGCTTTTACTATCTCCTCATACTTTGAATATCCCCTCCCCCTTACTTCTGTCTGGAAACGGCTGCAGTACAGCCCCGAGCAAAGATCACTGCCATGCTGGAAGTAAATGAAAACCAATTGCAATCTGCCTCTTCCGTCAAGGCCATTCCCTCATAACAACCCCATCATATACTCACAAACACACGAGGTCAATGTTCAATGGGTGAGAAACACTACGAAACAGAAACACAGTGACACACCCACATGCAAACCAGCTCAACCGCATTCCACACATTAAAGCAAGTTTTTTTTTTTTTTGTTTTCTTTAAATCATAGTGTGTTTTTATTTTTTTTCTTCCAGGTACTTCTTGATTTGTGTCAACTATTTCTTCTACGGTGAAACTGTTGCAGATTATTTTGGTGCTCTGGTGCAGAGGGAAGAGCCCCTGCAGTTCCTGGCTCGCTACCACCGCTTCATTTCCTTCGCTCTGTATCTGGCAGGTGAGGTCCCACCTCTGAGATGTTGCAATGAACTTATCTTGGAAAACATACATGCTCTTTGGCCTCTGCGCTTCCATTCATATATTTTTTTTAGAAAAGGGTGCATTGTTTAAGCAACAAAAAACATTACCAGCAAGTCCACCATAAAGACCTGGATGTATGTGCTGACCACTAATTCAGAAACGGATTCACAGGAATCAGTTGTTTTTTTTTTTTTTTTTTTTTTACAATGTTTTTATGTTTTATCTAAATTATTTGCTGAGAGATGCCTTGATAATTACAACAGGAGTCTATATACAAAGAAAAAATAACTCCTTAATCTTGTGCCCTGGATTCCATTTGTATCACCATAAATTGTCCAGGCAGCATATACCATAATTTCCGGACTATCGTGCGGACCTGATTATAAGCCTCACCCAGTACAATTTAAAGAAAAAACATTTTGTACATACATAAGCCGCACCTGTCCATGAGCCGCATGTACCCACATTGAAACATGAAATATTTACAAAGAAAGACGGTACACAGAAAGAGTTTTCAAAGTTTTAAAAATATACCTTAGCTTTTCTTTCCAAACAGTGCCTGTGATGCGGCAGTAACACAGCAGCAACATGGTAGCACAGCGCTAACAAAGCTGGTTAAGAAAACACCGGTAAAAGTCATTGATGCGGCCGTAACACAGCAGCAACATGGTAGCACAGCTCTAACAAAGCTGGTTAAGAAAACACCGGTAAAAGTCATTGATGCGGCAGTAACACAGCAGCAATATGGTAGCACAGCATTAACAGGACTGGTTAAAAAAAAACATACCGGTAAAAGTCACTGAGATGCGGCAGTAACACAGCTGCTCCAGCGCCCTTGGCGGCCATTAGAAAAAATGCATAAATTAGCCGCATCATTGCATAAGCTGCAGGGTTGAAAGCGTTTGACAAAAGTTGCGGCTTATAGTCCGGAAATTACAGTACTTCCTTTTATCCAATTGCACATGTTATTGTGAACTGAAAGAAGACGAATGTGAAAATAACGACTAACTTTTAATATGAACAAAACTTAACATTTGTCATTAAATTTAAACTCACAGCAAATTTAATTATGGAATGAGCATGCTTCACCGTCTTTGCTTCATAATAAAATGTTGCCAAATTTGATACTCAGGTGTTTTGTGGATTACTTTTCAGGACCGAATTGAATTAACTCAGAAACTCATTTTTCTCAAATGAAGACAATGTCTTTCTTTCTGGTCTTAACTGTCTAACCACCCAAAACCTTTTGCATTAGGTGCCAAATACTTACACGTACAAAACTGATGCTTTGTTTTTTTTTTTTTTTTTTTTTTTTTTTTTTTTTACGTGGTTAGTATTATTATGTTTCCTGACAATTTATTATGTCCACCTGCTTGTAAACAGAAGTATCTAATCAGCCAATGATACAAAAGCAAAATTATATATTTGGTCATATAGACGAGGTAAAAAGATATGATGAAGTTCCAACCTAGCGTTAAAGTGTGATTGAAAAGAGATTTTACCCAATCTTTGTGAGAATTCACAAAGAATAAATATGAATTTTTAAAAAGTATCATCAGAGTGCTTCATCTTTTGATGGTGTTAACTACTTCAATGACCTCCACAAAAAAAATCCGAACAACATTAAGATATAGCGAACAAAAGATTTCCATCATTCATGTTCTTTTAGTCTCAGATGCTAAGAATTAACGCAAAAAAGGTAAGTCTAAAAATAGTAACAAACGGGATCAAGTTTATACTAACTAGTAAAAAAAAAATTGCTTATACTTTGGTCATATAAAGTACCGTATTTTCCGCACTATAAAGTGCACCTAAAAACCTTAAATTTTCTCTAAAGTCCACGATGCGCCTTTGAACCCGGAGCATCTTATATATGGATTATTATTGAGCTACAACAGGTGTCGCAACTGCGGTAAGCAGCCACCGACTCCATTTCCCCCGTAGAAGAAGTAGTGTGCGGTGCATGCTGGGATATACAAAAGGGCGTTTCATTTCCATTTGTGTGTTTGTGTAAAGACCCGGAAATGACTCCTACCAAGAGACACTGTTACACCGCAGAGTTTAAACTCAAGGCGATCGGTCACGCAGTAGAACACGAGAATAGAGCCGCAGCGAGAGAGTTTAACATCAATGAATCAATGGTGAGGAAGTGGAGGAAGCAAGAGGTTGCGCTTCGCCAAGTAAACAAGACTAAACAGAGTTTAGCAAGATGGCCACAGTTAGAGGACAAAGTTGAACAGCCTTTACTGTAGTGCCTTCTAATGCAGTGTGCCTTATATATAGAAAAAGTTTTAAAAAAATGTAATTTATTGAAGTGCGCCTTATAGTGCGGAAAATACGGTATGTTAAGTGTTCTGTTATGACATGATCGAGAAGATAAATATCAACGTTTTATCATCTTAGTTTGGATCAATACTCATGTCTGAACATATTTCTTCTCAGTAAAGAAAACAGTTTGTTTTTAATGATTTGTTGCTTTAGTTTCGTGAACATGTTCGATTAAAAACTGACTGCATGCTGTTTACTCTTTCACAGGTTTCTGCATGTTTGTGCTGAGTTTAGTGAAGAAGCATTACCGCCTGCAGTTTTATATGGTGTGTATTAGCCAAATAAGCATCGCCTACTGTCTTACTGTCCATTCCTTTTCACCAGATATGTTCTATTTACATGTTGTTGCTGTTGTAGAGGTCTTATTTTAAATAAAAAAGGATTATTTTTACTTTTAATCAACCCAACGCTCTTGTATATTTGAGCTATCTCTACATATCCTTGACTTCTGCAACAACCTCAACTTTATATCATTTGTTTGGTTCACTTGCTTCTTAGATTGCGTTTTATGTAGACAGAGTAATCTGAGCGATATGAGAGACAGCATAGAATTGTAATGTGTAGAATACCTCTGGCAGTGAGGAAGATGAAGAGAACAAAGGGAGCGCAGAGGATGAAATGATGGAAGGTCAAAAGGGATGACTATTGCTTGATTTTTAGGAAGGCAATGAGACAGGCTCTGGGTGTTCAGCAGTGGTTTACAGATTACTGGACAACTACACCTAATGTGATCAGGGAGACAGTTAAAATTGTACCATCTTGAAGGAAAGTAGAAAAGTATATTCGGTGGTAGAACGAGGAGGTGCAGGAATTCATCCAAAAAAGAGACTAGATAAGAAGAAGTTGAACTTTGAAAAGGCTGATGAAAGAAGACAGAAGTACAGGGAGATGTAAAGTGAAGGTAGAGGTGGCAAAGGCCAAACAAGTGGCCTACAATGACTTGAATGCTAAGTTGGACAGCAAAGCGGGAACGATGGCTCTGTAGGGGTTCGCCAGACAGAGCGACAGATGCCGGTAGTGTGATGAGAAGATGAAAAGAGCACTTGCCCCATTAATCCATAGAAGGGCTGTAATTTTTCTTATAGTTGCATGGATGCTCTGAAGGAATTATAAATTTTATTTTCTTATTTCGCTCTTGTATTAAATGTGTTTTCTGTTGTTATAACACCTAACTTTGCTGCATGGCTTCATCCGATTCACTCATTTATCATCCACTGTTTCACCGACTACATTACCATGCAGTGACACGGTGGTGTTTGTATTTGTGTTTGCCATTCCAGTTTGCTTGGACCCATGTGACCCTGTTGATTGTGGTTACTCAGTCCCACCTTGTCATTCAGAACCTGTTTGAAGGAATGATCTGGTAAGAAGGACACAGACAGACCACAGGAAATGTCTTTGATGGTTGTTGCACATGTTTTTACCAGTGTCTGCTCACTGTTATGTTGTACACTGTATTGTTACAACGCCAAATAATTGACAATATTTAATTATTTTTTAACAGTTTTCTCAGTTTATTTAAATGTGTTAAATCATCATAGACCGTTTGGTGCTGAAATGCCTGTTTTTCTAGGTTCATTGTCCCCATATCTATTGTGATCTGCAATGACATCATGGCTTATCTGTTTGGATTCTTTTTTGGCAGGACTCCACTCATTAAGGTAACTTGTTTTTCTTTTTATAGATTAACTTGGAATTAAATTAGTTTAAATCAGAGGTGGGCAAACTTTTTGGTTCGTTGGCCACATTGAGTTCTAATATTTGACAAAGGGGCTGGAACAGGAGCAGATGGATGGCATGCTTTGGTAACCTCACCTTATTGGGATATGGAGAAAACATGTGCTTTAATTTCCAATAAAAATTGAGAAAAGCACTACAAAAAAAATGCAACAGTTGTTGGAAGCGGTCTGTGAGCGTGTCATATTTGATCTTCGTATGGAAAGCCATCGGGGCCACTACACGCACATAAACAAGCACTCTAGATGTTACATCAAGCGCGCATAATGTTACATCTAGCGCGCTAGGTTTAAAATGTAGGTTTACAATCTATTGTGCTTGTTTACGTGCATGTATTGGCCCCGATGGCTTTCCATATCTGTGCGCACGATCTATTTGAACAACGTCCGCATCATGAAGACACACATTTAATGGGAGCAGTGTTGTTGTTTTCCCAGCAAAGCCAATATATCTAGAGTGCACCATCTAGTGACGAAACATCAGAATTGTAGAAGAAATAAAACATTAACAAGGTTTATTTATTTAATTTTTTAAGTTGGGCGGGCCGAATTAAAACGTTTAGGGTCCGTAGTTTGCCCATGTCTGGTTTAAATGGTGACAGTATGTATAAGGTTGTTTTTTTTTAAAAAAAAAAGAGGGGTCACTAAAGAAGCTGTTTAGACTGAGACAGAGGGTTGTATAAACTTTTTTATTTGTAAAACATGTCGCAATTTAGTCATTTCCCCTGAAAGTTACGTCATAGTTTAGAACAGAGGTGGGCACACTTTTTAACTCGCGGGCCACATTGGGTTCTAACATTTGACAAGGGGCCGGAACAGGAGCAGATAGATGGCATGCTTTGGTACCCGCTAGCTTAGACCAATCGAAAGGCGCGCTAAATTTTAAACAAGCACGCTAAATGTTACATCAAAAGCGTTAAATTTCAAATCTAGCGCACTAGATTTTCTGAAATCTATTGCGATAGCGCTTAAAAATGTGCATTTAGCGGTGCTACGTTTGAAATCTAAGTGCTTGATGTAACATTTTGCTTTAATATCTAACACGCTTTTTTAGGGTCGTGTATTGGGCCCAATGGCTTTCCACATCTGTGCACACTGTTTATTTTGACGGCGTATACATCACGGAGACACATTTTAATGGGAGCAG
Organism: Neostethus bicornis; assembly: GCA_902685375.1. Lineage (NCBI taxonomy): Eukaryota > Metazoa > Chordata > Actinopteri > Atheriniformes > Phallostethidae > Neostethus > Neostethus bicornis. The sequence goes on from LR738545.1 coordinate 8,023,200, forward strand.
TGTTGTTGTTTCTCTGGCGCCATCTAGTGAGGAAACATCAGAAAAGCAGGGAAATAAAACATTGACAAGGTTTATTTATTTAATTGTTTTTTTGTTCGGCGGGCCAGATTAAACGGGCCGTAGTTTGCTCATGCCTGGTTTAGAACCACGCCTATATTTCAAGTTAAACATGAATTTGTTGTTTTGTTTGTTTCTTTGTGGGTTGATAAAAAAAAACAGAGTGTGACGTTAGAGAAATGATTCCGTCCAAAAAACAAAATAACAGAATAACTCATTAGTGGTTTTCCTAAGTAAATATCTTTAAACGCCCCTGCCTTCACAATTCCCCAGAGGTTTGTTAAGAGTCTGACCAAAGCTAGGAAGGATTGTCTGAGCAGCACAGAGACAGCAGTCTACTGCTGAACCAGCTGTAATGGGGGCATGCAGACACGGGCATCATCTGTGATAGCCAGCAGTTTCTTTGACACCTTTCCCTTTACAGCAAAAGGACAGACTTGTCCTCATCCATAATGTCACGAAATATGAATAATATTTACTAATATTAAATGGATCTTTTATAAGGTACTGTACATACATTTGAAATGTAGTTTGTGCCCAGAAGGAACAGATTCAACCAGAATGAAGGTTTTTTTTTAAACCTGGCTCCTGGCCGTAAGCCAGATGAGTGATTTTTTTTTTTTCATCAGGAAACTGCTCACCGATTAGAATGAACAGATTTTGTTCACTGAACATCAACTTTGATTTTTTTTTTTTGGTCAGTGATATATTCAGAGCTGAAAGAATGAGTCCGCAGATACAAGCGGCTGAAATGAGCTTCCTCCGTAGGGTGGCTGGGCTCTCACTCAGAGATTGGGTGAGGAGCTCTGCCATCGGGGAGGAGCTCGGTGTCGAGCTGGTCCTCCTCCGGGTTGAGAGGAGCCAGATGGGGTGGTTCGGGCATCTGGTCAGGCTGCCCCTCGAGCGCTTCGCTGGCAAGGTGTTTTGGGCACGTCCCACTGGGCGGAGACCAAGAGCAGACCCTGCTGGACCTGCTGAAGAGACTATGTCTCACAGTTGGCCAGGGAACGACTCGGGATCCTTCCGGGTGAGCTGGAGGATGCAGCTGGGGTGAGAGAAGCCTGGGCTTCCCGTGAGTTTCATTGGCTCACACATCAGAGAAGTGGAAAACATTCAGTCTTGAGGGAATTGTTTTTTGAAAATCCAAATATATTTGTGGTGAGGTCACCATTGAAAATGAACTCAGACGTTTTTGCTCAAAGACATCTTCTGTTTTTCTTCCAGCTTTCACCCAAAAAGACATGGGAAGGATTCATCGGGGGTTTCTTCTCCACGGTGGTTTTTGGCTTCCTTGTGAGTAGATCTAATGAATTTATACAGCTTAGTCTTATGTTCTCTGGTTTTTTTCATCTTAGTTCTTAAACATTCAAAAACAAAGTCAGTAACATGGATTATGAAAAAAAAAGCAGGTAATAAAGGATTATGATTATTGTATTTTCACGACCAGAAGGTGCACATAAAAGTCTTAGATTTTCTTCAAAATGAGCGGTGCGCCCTATCGTGCAGTGCACCCTATGTGTGTTGTGAAAAAAAATGAAGCAGATGAACACTACGCTTGTGGTGATTCAAGGAGGTTTGACAAAGGAACTCCAACTGCTGGACATCGGCGTGAACCGGACGTTCAAAGTAAGGTTGTGAGCGGCGTGGGAGCGATGGATGACCACAGCTTCACGAAGGGTGGAAGGCAGCGCCGGGCGAGTTACGTACAGTTTACCAGTGGGTTAACTGGGCAAACGTGTATGCTGGCACTGTTGTCCGAGCTTTCGCCAAAGCCGGCATCATTTCCGAGGAGCCGCACGGTACAGAAAGTGACTCTGACAGCGAGGAAAGTGAACCTGCTATGTTGGATTTAGCGAACCTGTTAGATTCGGAAACAGAGGATGAGGACTTGGATGGATTTGATTAAAGATTTTATGACGACTGTAACTAATATTTAAGTAATAAAAAAACAAAACAAAACTCGGTTTTGCTTCCGATTTCTTTGTGTGTTAAATACAGAGCAGACAAAACTGGGACTGCGCCTCTTAATACGGTGCGCCTTTTGGTTGTGAAAATACGGTAATTGCTAAGATTTTACATTCGCTTTTTTTATTCTATTTTAATGTTTGAATACACCTTGTCCTGATATCCAATGGAGCTCATGTTTCCCCCGTGCTCTCTTTTTTATCCCTCAGCTGGCCTACCTCTTGTCTCAGTTCCAGTACTTCGTGTGTCCAGTGGGCTTCAACAGTGAGACCAACAGCTTCTCGGTTGAATGCGAGCCCTCCGATATCTTTGTAATGCAGGAGTACACGCTTCCTGCTGTTCTGCAAAACACACTGAGATGGGTGAGTTTTAATATTCATTTGACCCATTTTTCAGAAAAAAAAAGTGATTTTTATCGCTGGTTTTTGGGATTATGTCAGTTTTTGGTCAACTTCATTTTTGTTGGACGAAACAGGACTTTTTTTTAAGTTGTACTTATGAGTTTTCTTTTGTCTTATTTTGGAATTTAATATCTTTCCATGTTTTTTTGTTCCCTCTCTCTCTCTTTTTTTTTTTTTTTTAGAAAACAGTAAAAATGTACCCGTTCCAGATTCACAGCATCTTCTTGTCATCTTTTGGGTCTCTCATTGGACCGTTCGGGGGCTTCTTCGCCAGTGGATTTAAACGGGCATTTAAAATCAAGGTAATGTCTTTAGTCTCAACCAAACCTCAACCTGTCTGGCTTCCATCTGAGATGTGACTTCATTTGTCCCTGCCCGGTCTTTACCACATACAACTCCCTTTGCCAGTTTTCCCGGTTCTTGTTACAATAAGTAAGACTTGGTTGAACTGGTCGGGCCGCTTCAGCTATTTTGAGGAGTTTTAGTTTGTCAACCAGCAGCAGACATTCATGACTCAGCAGCATCTCCTTTGCAATCCCTTCTTTTGCACTTTCCCTAGACGGCTTGTTCAAATGAATTAGCGTTCTCTACAGAACGTCGCCATCTGGTGACGAATCACAGCTGAGCTTTGAAGAGATTCCTTGAGTTTTTGCTGTAGATTTGTCTGCAGTCATTTGGAAAGATCTGGACTAAATGGATTCAGAGTTTTCTGAATGAGAGGGTTTACTCGTTAGCTTCTGAACGACGACCAGAATAAGGAGGTGAAATGTTCTTCTGTGTCTTATTGTCTTGCTTTGATGGAACTATGAGTTGGTCTCACTGTCCTGTTTAGAATTAGGGGAGCCCTGATGTGTGTTTTTGTTGTCGTACTTTATCTGCTGTAAGGTTGGAGTTGAAATTTCAGACTGCACATTTAGAACTGGATCTGTTTTGGTGCCAGGGGGCGTTGGCCTAGTGGTAGAGTTACCGTCTTTCGACCGAGAGAACCTGGTTCGTAACGCACTGGGCCAAAGCTCTCCTTGGTAGTATGGGGGTGAAAACTGGAAGGACAAACTAAGAAAAAAATAAAAGAATATTAAAAAGAACTGGATCTGTTTTGGTGCAGGGGGCGTTGGCCTAGTGGTAGAGTTACCGTCATTCGACCAGGAGAACGTGGTTTGAAACCCACTGGGCCAAAGCTCTCCCTCTTCTTATTTTTACCCCCTTTATGGGGTAAAAACTGGAAGAACAAAAAAATTATAATAATAATAATATTACATTTAGCTGTAGAGTAGAATAAGCTAATATTTAAACAATAATCTTTGACACATTGGTTGCTCGTCCCGGGGGAGGGATCTCTCTTTCATGTGGATCCCCATGAGGTTTCTTATTTTTTCCCCACTGATGGGTTTTTTAGGAGTTTTTCCTCACTGTGAAGGAGAGTCTAAGGGCAGAAATGTGCTAGTCTTGTTTAGTTAGCATTTGTTAGTTATTTTTCTTGTTGTGTATTTGTGTTGATACATTCCTCTTTTTCTTGTGAAGCCCATTGAGACAGAAATTCTGTGATTTTGGGGTTATTGGGAATATTAAAATAATTGGATCTGTTTAGACTCGCTCTTAATTTTTCCTTTTTTTTTTTTTTAATAGTTCAAATCCTCCACCATGATTGCTGGGTTCATTTTTAGCAACTCGTTTTACCACTTCATCGTTGCTGGAGTCTTGATGAATAGTTTTCTTCACTAGATTTCTTTTGATGCCATGTGATTGGCTGGTTCGGTCTGACCTTCTGGTTAAAGAGGTGAAACAAATATGCTCATTCCAAGTTGTTCAGTCTGGTTTATTGTCTTTTCAGGACTTCGCCAGCACCATCCCGGGTCATGGAGGCATTATGGACCGCTTCGACTGTCAGTATCTGATGGCAACGTTCACCCACGTCTACATCGCTAGTTTTATCAGGTCAGAAGAAGAAAAAATGGTTTTATAAAACTTTCTAAGAAGAAAGATTTGACATTCTGATTCTTTTTTTTTTTATTGATAATTTAAACTTAATCAGTTAAATAAATATAAAGTTTAATAATCGGGTGAGGAGCTCTGCCATCCGGGAGGAGGTCGGTGTCGAGCCGCTCCTCCTCTGGGCCGAGAGGAGCCAGATGGGGTGGGTCGGGCATCTGGTCAGAATGCCCCCCGAGCGCCTCGTGGGCGAGGTGTTTTGGGCATGTCCCACCGGGAGGACACAAAGGGGCAGACCCCGGACCCGCTGGAGAGACTATGTCTCACAGCTGGCCGGGGAACGACTTGGGATCCTTCCAGGTGAGCTGGAGGATGCAGCCAGGGAGAGAGAGGCCTGGGCTGCCCGTTTGAGGCTGTTGCCCCCGCGACCTGAACCCGGAACAAGCGGAAGATGACGGAACGGAACAATTAAATAACGACTGTAATCGAGTAATGACATTACTTGACTTGCTCAAGAAAAAAAGGAAGTTTATAGATCTGTTTTTTTTTTTTTTTTTTGCAGGGGCCCAAATCCGAGCAAGGTGTTGCAGCAGCTGCTAATGCTTCAACCCGAACAGCAGCTCAGCATCTTCCAGACTCTACACTCCCACCTGAGAGAGAGAGGCATGCTGCCCCCACCTTCCACTCAAGTCGAGTGAGAGTCCACCAGATTTACAGAAAGACGACAGCGGCGTGTAAGATGGCTCTGGTAGTCAGCGTAAACTTGTGCATACACACACACACACACACTACAGATGCATGAGCGTGATCCCAGGCCATTTTCAACCTGCCTTTTTCGTACCATCTCCAAACAAGTTCAGAATCCTCGGATCCTGGAACGACTTATTTGTTTTAACCCACAATTGAGAAAAAAAGTGACTTTTTTTTTTTTTTTTTTTTGCTTAAATAGTTCCGAATCCCCCCCAAAAAGCATCTAGACTGAAGACCAAACATCAAGTAACTTTGAAGCACACAGCTTTTCCAGCACATGTGAATCGTGGATCTGCGAATTTGCTGTGGACCGCCATTATTGCACTGATTTTTCTGTAAAAAGAAAGAAAAAAAAAAGACATAAGAAGCTTCTACCAGCATAAACTGAGCTCAAAGTGTTGGGCAGCGAACAGACAGAGACCCGTCTCCGTAGGAGTGAGTTTTTTGGTGAACTCATCATACAGCAGTTTCATCAAATGTACTGAAGACACTTTTGTTTTATAGATTATTCTATAGTTCATGGTACTTCACAGTTTAACCTTAACATGTAGCATGTTTGCAAGTTCTGCCTGAGGCTAGTGCTGAAAAAAAAAAAAAGTTCATGAACGTTTAGCTTTTAGATTTTTAACTGAACCAACTTGCACAATACCGGTCGATAAAGATCGACCGTCGGCATGACAACGCAGAAACTAGAGCCTCATCTGCACACTCAACACTTGAAGTAATGTATTGTACCTGCATATACTGAAAATTTCTTTAGCTAAACAAATAATATATACCTGTATCCTGTAAGACCTGCTGTTGGAAAAAAAAAAAATGAAACTCTTAAGTTATAAAATATGACGTGCAAATTTGCAGCTTTTAGCATGAACAAACTAGATTTTTTTTTGGTAGGTTTATTGATCTGAGATGAGATTATTTAGAGGGTGTTGTGGATAAACTGACTAGAGATTGTGAAGACTTTAAAATAATATACCACTGGGAAATGCACTAGCTTTTCATTTTGAGTTGGAGATGATCAACGCCACTCGTGTGTCTCACTTGATTATAAAATTTTACGACACCGATTTGTAAATCTTCCTGTAAAGCTCACATCGGTTCTAATCAGTTATTTTAACCACATATCTTTGGACATCCTTGATATTTACTCTTAAGAAATTTTAGGTTTTAAGTCGTGGGGGAAATATCTAATAAAATGGAAGCTCTGGTTTTGCAAAGATACACGTCTCGTCTATCAGATATTTTTTTTTCTGAAACCTTCAACCAGTATTTTAAATCAGACTGTATGTTGTGTAGCTTCAATAAATCAAAATTCTTTAGATTAATATTTCTTGGAAAAGATTTGAAATGTAGACTGTGATGTAATGTTGAAGAAAATCCTAATAAAACCGCTAATCCCGCAATTTTGGGGTGAGGCGGTTGCTCAGTGGTTAAAGCATCGGCCCGTGGACCGGAAGTTTGCATGTTTGCATCCCACCGAGAGCACGCCTTGGAGAAGACACCTAACCCCTGTTTCTCCCACCATTGGCGCCGTCGTGGGCAGCCTGCTGCGGTGTAGGAGTGCGGCACACAAATTTCCCTGATAAGGGATGAATAGAGTGAGTAAAAAAAAAAAATTCTACAAACTACCTAACTTTTTTTTGTTATTAGTTTTGTAATTTGATCGTAATTAGTGCAGAGTTCTCAGCAGTTTCTGTTGGTTTTAATTTGTGCAACAAGTTAAAAAAAAAATCTTTTAGTTTGAATCTTTTACACCAATAAATTGATAAAAATATGTGTTCAAATGGTTTTGGATAAATTTCAAGTACAAACTGAAATGTTTTTAAACAGTTATGCAAATCTATAGAAAATGTAGGTTGTTGTTTTTTAAATCTAATTATCAAAGAGAATAATCTTCATAGTGACAGGATGAAGTGGTATGATTAAATAGATGCCAAATCCGCGCGGTAAACAGGACATCCTAAAATATTTCTAACCAAGTCTGAAACTATACGTGTGAGCGTTACAGGAACAATTAGTGGCTTTTATTTCTTCATCTCTCTAAGAATTGTAAAAATCCCTTTGTTGGTTTGTTTTAGGGGAGAACTAGGGTTTTTTTTTGTGGGTTCTAATATATCAAATAAATTATTTAGTAAGTTTTTAATGTATAGTAAGTTTTGAATGTAGTTTGCAATACGAGGTGTTATCAGTGATAACATGTCATTATTTCAGCTTTATTTGATGTGTTTGTACAGTTAGAGAACAGTTCTAATTTCACACATCTGTAAGTACATGAAAAAATTAAAAATGGTTTTATGAGCAATAAATGCAAGTTATGCAAGTTGATAATGGACTGAAAAATAGTTTTTTTTAATCTGACGTTTGCTGCTTTTCTAATGTCGACCAACGAGAACTGCACGGACCGGTGAACACCTAACCCCCATTTCTCCCACCATTGGCGCTGTCGTGGCAGCCTGCTGCGGTGTCGGCAGTGGTGGATGAAGTACTCACTTTTTGTACTTAAGTAAAAATACAGATAATTAGGCAAAAAAAATACTTAAGTAAAAGTACCAATTAAGAAAATCTACTTAAGTAAAAGTACAAAAGTAGTTGGTGTAAATTGTACTTTTAAAGTAAAAAGTAAAAGTATTCAATCATAATTCAAATGTTATTTTTTTGTGCTATAGGGTGTCACCATGGTAACCAGGATAAATACTCTGCAGGGGTGTGACCCCCCCTCTCTCCCGCCTCTTTTGGTCCACAAAAATAAATAAATAAAATAAAAGAAAAGGGGACAAGTCAAGCTATCCCGTATAAGGGCCAGTGAATGGGCCGCCAAAATGGAGGAAAATGACACTTATTTTTTAAAATGTTTTGGGGGGAAGGGGAGGCCTATATATATATTGGCTTTGTCAAAGCCCCACCCCCCTTTGGAAGATTCTAGATCCGTCCCTGCTCTGTATAATGATGGCTCAACTTTTTATTTAGAAGTAAACACAAAGAACAACGATCTTCTGACTCTTTTTAAGTTGTACTACTGTATATTTGATGTTAGGTTTTTGAATGAATGCGGAAAATGTTTCTCAATTCATTACTTCTTTTCCCTATCAACTGCTTCTTTTGATTTCGGCGATGTGGCTTTAAGATGCGCTAAAAAAAAAACGGTGTATTATCTGTAGGGTCACAGATAAATACTCTGGAGGGGCGTGACCTCCCCTCTGCCCCCTCTTTTGGTCCACAAAAAAAGAAGAAAGGAAAGGGGGCTGGTCAAGCTATCCTAGCAGGGCCAGAAAATGGGCACCAAAATACAGGAACATGACACTAAATTTTTAAAGTCTTTTGGGGGGGCTTTGTCAATGACCTCACGCCCCCCGCTCATTTAGAAAATCCTGGATCCGCCCCTGCTCTGTGTAATGATGGCTCAACTTTTCATTTAGAACGAAACACAACAAACAACGATCTTCTGACTCTTTTTAATTTGTTCTATATTTGATGTTAGTTTTTTTGGCGCTGAATGAATGCGGAAAATGTTTACTCTCGATTCTGATTGGTCCTCGATTCATTACTTCTCCTCCCAATCAACTGCTCCTTTTGATTTTGGCGGCGCGGCTTCAAGATGCGCTAAAAAAAACTGTATATTTTTCAAATTCCTGAACGAAAATGTAACGAAAAATGTAAAACACACTTTTAAAAAGTAGCGAAGTAAAATTACAGATATTTGCTCTAAAAATGTAGTGAAGTAAAAGTAAAAGTACCGGTCTTAAATTTTACTTAAGTAAAGTACAGATACACAATTTTTTTACTTAAGTACAGTAACGAAGTACATTTACTTCGTTACGTTCCACCACTGGGTGTCGGAGTGCAGCACACAAATTTCCCAGATAGGGATGGAGTGAGTAAAAAATATATAGTAATACACAGAAAAAAAAAGACAGACACAATCCTCCTTAACCAGGTTTAAACCACTTTTTATGACAATTATTTTTAAAGTGCCTTTTTATTTGAGTTCTTTTGACTCACTATTCCAGTATTTCTCAATGGCTTTGTTACATTTCTCACAAATATTCTTTACATTTCCACAGCATGTGTTTAACCTCCACAGCATTTTGTCCTTTAAGTACATCTCATTACTTCCAATAAACGGTGTACGCGGTATTTTAACGTTCGTGAGTGTCTGGTGGAAACTGTGTCGGTATAAATCTAAAAGCTGTGGGTACGAGTAACGGTTTGTGAATACAAGCTTTATTTGCTGCGACTTTAAAACTAGCTACGAGTGACCTATGACTACGAATGCAATTTTTTATGTACAAATAAAAAAGAAATGACGTCACTATTGTGACAGGACAAGTAATCAAACGTCCATTTTTTTGGCTCATGAAGCTGGCCCCTCTTAAAAAAAAATATGTCAATCCTTTGTGCTGTAAAAAATTTTGTTTGTACTATTTTAGTTTTTTTTTTTTTTTTTTTTTAAATATATTTACAATTTTTTTTTAGGTCAATATGACATCATCCAGCCCTTCATTTTGTTTAAAAATGCGAGAAAACTCCTGAAAATGGTGTCAATAGTTTGTGCTGCTATGTACTATGTACTGTCAAAGCTTTCGTTTGTGCTGTTTTAGTTTTTGTTTATTTTAAGGAATACGATTTGGACCATGACGTCATCCAGCCCTGTATTTATTTCCGGGCATTGTCATCTTTGATGACGTCATGGTCCAAAACGTATTTCTTAAAATAAACAAAAACTAAAACAGCACAAACGAACATTTTTACAGCACATAACAGCACAAATGTAGCACAACCGATTGACACCATTTTTGGTAGTTTTCTTGTGTTTTCAAGAAAAATGAGGGGCTGGATGGTGTCAGATTGACCTATAAAAGATTCGTAAATATAAAAAAATAAATAAAATAGCACAAACAAAAAATTTTACAGCACAAAACAGCACAAACAATTGACTTTTTTTTTTTTAAGAGGGACAAGCTTCATGGAGCTCCATTTTTTCCTAACTGCCCATGCCCCACATGTTTCCAAAAGTTTGCAAAGGTTGTGAAGATAGTTTGTCGTGGTGTCATAAAAGAACAAAAAATAAATATGTGGGTCCTTTAGGACGTAGCAAAACTTTCCAAAACCATGAGAAAATGATATTCTATTTTGTTAAAGAGGTAAGGACTTGGTCTCAAAACTTGGCTTAAAACGTCTCATCTGAAAGTAGCTTTACATTTTCACCAAATAAAAAGAGTTTTGTCTTAATTTCCAAACTAAAATATTTCATTTAAATTGTGTTTACACTGACATGGTGTTAAATATGACCTTTTCCCCACATGTTTACACAAAATGAATAAGGCAATGAAAATACGGGTGCGGAACACAAAGGAGCATAAAAAAGAAGCTAAATCTAACATAATATACTAAAGATAAATATTTAATCTCCAAGTACAGGGTTACTTTGAAGATAAAGTTCAGAAAAGATTTCAAAAGATCCCCCATAAAATTACTGAATATAGTTTGTTTAAAGTCAAACAACGGGAATAAGTTTTAAAAACTTGTTTGGGTCCAAGTTATTAGACAAAAAAAAAAAAACAGTAAAATGATAACTAGCAAATCTTAAGGCACAATTAAAGCTGAGATACTTCCACCTTTTCCATGATCCTTCTTTGACTTGTAACGTGAGACAAGTGACTTCCACTTCCGTTGACTTCCACTTATCCAGGACCGGGTTGGGCGGACAACAGCCTGAGACGGGAAGCCCGGGCTTCTCCCACCCCGGCTGCATCCTCCAGCTCACCCGGGAGGATCCCGAGGTGTTCCCTGTCCACCTGTGAGACATAGTCTCTTGAGCGGATCTGGGGTCGGACTCTGGGTTTCTTCCTGGTGGGACGTGTCCGAAACACCTCACCAGCGAGCTTCTCTCGACCTGGAGGAGCAACGGCTCTACTCTGAGCTCCTCCCGGTTGACAGAGCTTCTATCTCTGAGTGATCGCCCCGCCACCCTGCAGAGGAAGCCGCTTGTATCCATGATCTACAGCTGGTGACCATAGCTAACGGTAGCAACATCGATTCACTGGTAAATTGAGACCTTTGCTTTTCAGCTCAGTTCTCTCTTCACCATGACAGACCGATGCAGTGTAATTAATGCAGACACCGCGTTGATCCGTCTGTCTTACCTAGTTTCATACAAATTAAAAAGTTACAATTGAGGTTGGGGGCATGTTTAGTTAGACAAGTAAGCAATACATATCAATTCATACATTCCTTTTACATGATTTGCTCAAAGCATTGAGGCTCTGCCATGACCAAACATTTATATTCTGGCAGTTAAAAACAGTGCAACTGCTACAATAAATAATAATAAAAAAAAAAAAGACTGTATAATTTCATATTTTTTGTAAACATTAGATGGATTGTTTTTGTGCAGTGAATAATTACAAGCAATCCTTATATGTACAGAGTGAAATGTGTGAAATTTATACTTAAATATTCAATCTTATCACAAACTTTAAACAGAAACACCTTGGTCCTTTACTTAGTCCCATCTGGATGTGATGAGAAAATCCTTAATGAATAGAATAGAGGTGGCAAAGAGACAAAAATATCTGGACGGCTTGAGAGATAGGTGTCAAATTCTGGCTAATTACCGTATTTTCATGAACATAAGGCGCACATAAAAGTCTCAAATTTTCTTCAAAATGAGCGGTGCGCCCTATCGTGCAGTGCGCCCTATGTGATTTGTGATTTGCGGACGTATTAGTGAGCCATTAATGAGCCATGAGGAGAACGCAGTTGAGAACATGAGAACGTTAAAGGGGGAAGTGTGGGTGTGGATTATGTATAAAAGAACAGGTGTGTACTTTAGACACGTTTATGAAGCTCAGTTTAAACTGATGGCGATCAGCTACGTGGAGGAACATGGGAATCGAGCTGCCGCAAGAAAATTTTAAATTAACAATCGATGGTTCATAAGTGGAGAAAGCTGGAAAACGAGCTGCGACGGGTGGAGAAGACGCAGCCGCGTTTCCTTGGAAATAAGGCGAGGTGGCCAGAGTTGGAAGAAAGACTCCAGCAGCGATGGATGACCAGAGGAGACCACAGCTTCACAAAGGGTGGAAGGCAGCGTCGGGTGAGTTACGCCACAGTTTGCCAATGGATTGTAGACGCTTGGGCTAACGTGTCTGCTGGCACTGTTGTCCGAGCTTTCGCAAAAGCAGGCATAATTTCTGAGGAGCTGCACGGTTCAGAAAGTGACTCTGACAGCGAAGAAAGTGAACCTGCGAGGTTGGATTTAGTGCAGCTGTTAGATTCTGAAACAGAGGATGAGGACTTGAATGGATTTGATAAATGACTTTATAACGACTGTAACTAATATTTAAATAAACACAACCAAACTCAGTTTTGCTCCCGATCTATTTTTAAATACGCACACGTGTGTGTGTGTTGTTGTTTTAAGGTGGACGGTGTAGAGGAAATCCGCGCCTTATCATCAGGTACGCCTTATGTGTGTGTTAAATACAGAGCACACAAAATTTGAGCTGCGCCTTTTAATACAGTGCGCCTTTTGGTCGTGAAAATATGGTATATTTGTTTGGCCCACGAAGCCATAGGTTCAATTGGTTTTACTCTATACATGTAGCATTGGTGTTACAAATCCCAGAATGATCTTTTGGAGTTTTAGCAAGTCAGTTAGCAGGACCCATCAATAATCTCGCATTTGTTGAAAGCTGTCATAGCAACCTTACGCTAGCCCGTGCCCACAAGGTATTTGAGTTTGACACCCTTGGCTGTCAGTGCTTAAAATAAATAAAAAAAACAAAAGAACTTGAGGTTGGAGCTTTGTGAAAAACTCAAAAAAATTCTCTCGGATAGCTATTAATGATGCTGATCAGCATCCACTCTTGTTTTCGTGGCATCCCTGACATGATGAAACACAAGTTTTAGTTTTAACTTGTCTTTTAGATTAAAATTCAGAAACTTTTCAGTCAGGTAAGTTATTTTAACAAAAGCAAAATTTGTTTTTTAAGTTATAACTCATACTAGCCGAAACCGAATCCAAGATGAACATCCATCTATTTTTCTGAACTACTTCTCCTGCACTGGCTCTCAGGAAACACCTTTGAACCAGTGATTCTGTCAGGAGAGTAGTCTGTTCCCCCTCTGTGTCCTGTTTCCCCCCTCCCTCTTGTCTGTGTGTGCAACAAGTCACACCTGAAACTCATCTACTCATCTGCAGGAGCATAAATGGATCAGTTTTTGGCACACTCTTCGTCAGATCGTTTGTTAATCATGCTTGACCTGTTATCCAGTTTTTGGCTCCAGCTCCTACATTAGAACCTGCCTAATTAATCTGTTTTTGTCTTCTTTATTTGGACTTTTTATCAGTCTAATAAATCTGCTTGTGATTTCTTCATCTGAGCCTGTCTGTTGTGTCAAGGGAATATTTTTGACCTTAGCTCCACATCATGACAGATTCTAACCCAGCAAGAATTAGACGAGAGGCAGAGTGCACCCTAGACACGTTACCATTCTTTCACAGTCAGGCAGTGTGTTCACTGCTTGCAAACACGCTTGCAAACGCGTATAAAAAGTCAAACGCGCTTAGGTCTTTTTTGTTTGATGAATTTCACTGCCCGGTGCAGACCTGACATGAACACTTCCACATATCCTGACCACGTCCCTCACGCTGTGGAAATGAGTAAGCTAAGGGAGAAATTTAGGGAGCAACCATTGTCATGTGTGGAGGGGTGTAAATAAAATGTCCTTAGCTTTGGTTTATTTTCATCTGCACATTTCTTCGAGCATTTTCTCCCATTTCAACATAGTTTGATTATTTTGTATCTCGTTCCCTCATCATTGACCTTGTGATTTAAGACGATTTGATTGTTAAATCCACTAGATCTTCATTAAGTTTCAGATGAGAGAACATCTCTATTAAAATTTCTTTCCACATTCTCCTAGCAGTCTCAGTACATGCCTTTCATCTTGCCAACTAGGTGACTATAGCATTAAATGGCATTCTTGTTTCATCTGATTCCTCCTCCACCACATGTCTAAGATTGTCTTGGTTGGGGCAAAAAATTCTCCGCAGCAGTGCCAACCCTACTCTGACTAAAATTCTTAAGAGAAGAAAGGCAAAAGGTACTGTGATCTCCATCAGGTGGAAGATGGGAGCACTAAATTTACTAAGTATACATGTGAGAAAAAATGTCCCAAGAGCAACACAGGGGTAAAGGGCTAGCTTTGCTAGCATAAACACATGCTCCTGTCCTCCGTACCACACGTAGGGGTGCAGCGTTTCCTTTTCATTATATAGTGCAACCACCCAAATGGTGAGCTGGAATATACTAGCAAAGAATATAATCACACAGCTGATCTGAATGGCTTCCAGTTCGTTGTGAGAGTTGTCCGGGAACTCATGTGTCAGCTGGTAGGCTAAAGGTAAACCTCCAACAAATGCCAGCGAGAATGTGTTTAGCAAGCCCATGAAACGTGTTGCCTTGGTGACATGGAGGAAGAGGGAGTGATGGACGAACCAGAGCAGGCCAACGGTGGCAAAAGAACCAAAGTACGCCAAATATTCTGAGCCGTAGTTCTGCAGAGCTGCTATTAGGCTCCCGCCAAACTTCTTCTGCACCACAGCTGGGTCTGGAACATTGTCCTCACTACATGGAAGAACAAAAATTTTCAGTTTTAAAAGGTAGTTGCAAAAAAGTATTTAAGCACTTGAACATTACTTGCAAACAGACTGACGGATCAGTTTAACAATGCATGAAAATATCTGCGACCTAGCTTACAGGCGGTTTTTGTGACCAAAAAAGAAATTGCCAAACAACGGCAAGAGTTGTGCTTCTTTTTTGGAGCCCTTAACATATTCTGTGGGTCAGTGTGATACTATCCTTTAATTTATGCTTGGATTCTACTTTTTGCAAGAATGAGATCGCGGATACAAGCGGACAAAGTGAGCTTCCTCCGCAGGGAGGCTGGGCTCTCACTCAGAGATCGGGTGAGGAGCTCTGCCATCCGGGAGAAGCTCGGTGTCAAGCTGCTCCTCCTCCAGGTCAAGAGGAGCCAGATGGGGTGGTTCGGGCATCTGGTCAGGACGCTCCCCCGGGTGCCTCGCTGGTGAAGTGTTTCGGGCACGTCCCACCAGGAGGAGACCAAGAGGCAGACCCCAGACCCGCTGGAGAGACTATGTCTCATAGGTGGCTGGGGAACGACTCGGGATCCTGAGCTGGAGATGCAGCCCGGGTGAGAGAAGCCTGAGCTTTTCATATGAGGCTGTTGCCCCCGCGACCCGGCCCCGGCCCCGGATCAGCGGAAGACGTCAGAACGGATTCTACTTTTATAGAAAACTGTTTACGCAATAAAGCTGTATACTCCATACGGTTAATCTAGTATTGAGATTAACCTTATCTCAAATAATAATTTATTTGAGCCCTAGATTAACCGGGCTCAAAGATGATCCAAAGACGATGCTAGCTTGAAAAGGACACTGGTGAAAGTAGTAAATCATTAACCTTCTTTCTTTCTTTATCACATTTTTAACAAGTGAAACCAGAAGGTTGTTACAGATCTTACTTTCAGTTACCAAAACAGTGATCTTCAAACCTTTAACTGATTTGGCTCGGCTTAGTTTGATCCCGACAAATATTTATTTTACTAAAGTTCTTACTTTGCTTACTTTCTTAAAAAGGAAATAAAACATCTCTATCTTTAAGGATATACATAACTGAAGTTTGTGAGTAGAACAAACCATATGTCCAGGATGAGTAAAGTTGCTACGATGGCGTAAACTCCGTCACTGAAAGCCTCCACTCTCTCCTTACTGAGCGGCTCATTAGGCAAATATGTGTAAAACAACATGGAGTCTGGAGTATCCCCAACCTGACCTAGAATGGATAGAAAATGTTTTTTATGGGAAACAGAGGCGTGGCGAACGAAAGAGGAATGTCTGCTTACCGATCGCTTTGCTGCGACACCACTTGAGGCACTGGGAGATGTAGGGCAGGAAGATGACGATGGCCAAGAGCACATATGACTGGCGGGAGAATAAACATGTATGGTTTTAATATTGCAACAAGTTGGGTTTCAAAGTAATGTATGGGTACCGTATTTTCCACACTATAAGGCGCACCTAAAAACCTTAAATTTTCTCTAAAGTCCATGATGCACCTTTTAACCCGGAGCGCCTTATATATGGATTAATATCGAGCTACAACAGGTGTCGCAACTGCGGTAAGCAGCCGCCGACTCCATTTCCCTCGTAGAAGAAGTAGTGCGCGGTGCATGCTGGGATATATGAAAGGGCGTCTCATTAGGTGTGTTCGAGAGGTTTTGCATTTTGCATTCAAAAACTAACCGGCATGCATTGCGCACCGATCTGCGCCGATCAGAACTGCGTCCGCCTGTGTCATCTCGAATGCACCTATTTCCATTTGTGTGTTTGTGTAAGGACCCGGAAATGGCTCCTACCAATAGACACTGTTACACCGCAGAGTTTAAACTCAAGTCGATCGGTCACGCAGTAGAACACGAGAATAGAGCCGCAGCGAGAGAGTTTAACATCAATGAATCAATGGTGAGGAAGTGGAGGAAGCAAGAGGATGCGCTGCGCCAAGTAAGTAAGACTAAACAGAGTTTATATCCAATGGAAGATAAACTGTGTCACAAAAATACTAATACTTTATCTTGGAGAAAATAATAAAACAGGTGTTTATTCATTTTGGGAGTAAAAACAGAAAGCTGTTTTGTAATTGTTAATAAAGTTTGACTGACCTATCTGACTGTTTTTTTTTTTTACATTCCCTTTAGCGCAGCACCATTTAGTGGATGCATAACGTAACCCCAGAATTTACAGTAGCGCCTTATAATGCGGTGCGCCTTATAGTGCGGAAAATACGGTAATTTAGTTATTAACAATGGAAACTAATCATGCACGCTAGGCCAATCAGTCACTAAGAAAATGTTCCCAGGAGTGTGTGAGAGTGGTTCGTTATTTTCTGACTCTGAACGGTCTTGTGACGCACTGGTGACCTCTCCTGCCAAATCATTTGTGAGTTCACAATCTCCAATCATGTAGCAGGGGAAGGAGGGCAGACGGAAGTACTCAGTTCAAATACAAGCACTGTTTTGGTCAAGACACGTTTCACCCTCAAATTGCCATTTCAAAGGTGACAAAAATCATTTGCCAAAATGATAGCTCACCAAGAAGAGAAAGTAAGGGTAATGGTACTGACCAGCTGGAAGACGACAAAGGAGAAAATGCTGGCAAAGAAGCACATGATGGGAACCCTCATGATGACTTTGAGAATGTGATGCTTGTAGAACGTTTGGTTCTCTGAAATCTGGATCTGTTCATTGAGCAGGAAAGGCCGGCTGAAGGCATACAGCACAATCACCGCCTGCACACAGATGAGAAAAGCTCAGCTGGTTGGCTTTGCATCTGAAATGAACTGCACATGCTGATGTTGCACCTGGATGACTCCGATCACCATCACACAACCACAGAAGAGTAAAATCCCAAGGATGTTTTCAGGGAAGGTGGCCATTAGGGAAAACTGCAAAAGGTAGACACGATCATTCTACGTTCTGAGTTCTCCTATAAGGAGAACTTAAAGGAACTTTTACTCACTGTGTAAGGCAGGAAGGTTATCAGCATCATGCATGCCTGAAATCGACCCAAAAGATAGACTTTCATCAGAAAGTAGAAAAAGTGATTGGAACAATTAACCAAGAGAAGAACTCACGAGGTTCAGCAGAGCGAGGCAGTCATCGATGCGCACAATCACTTGAAATAACCTGTAAAGATTCATTAAACCCAGGTTGCTGAGGCAAGAACAAAACATTTTAACCTCAAAATGGAGTACATACCTGATATGAGCAGCCCAAGCAACGCTCACGATGAGGAACGTCATTAAATAAACCGCAATTTTTGTCGTTAACAGAAGCTGGACACTCTGCCTCAACTCCTGCAAAAAAAAAAGCAAGTCCTGTAAAGCTAAATATAAAACGATAGCCAGTCTAGCGCCACCTAGTGGATCCAAACAATTTAATTTCACTTCAGCTACTGGTTTCGAGGAAGTTAAAAAACAGTCTGATGTGAGAAGAAGAATCCCGTTATTAGTCCCTTAATGGGGAAACTATTTTTGCTGCATTGCACCTCAGCAGGCAGCCACAAAGGCACCAATAGTCGGAGCAACTAGGGGGTTAGGTGTGTGCTTCAGGGAAACCTAGGGGGCTCAGTGGAATTCGAACCAGCTTCTCCCGGTCCAAGGACAAACACTCTCCCACTGAGCCAACGCCTCCCAGACTAGTAACGTGATAATTCATCTTAAGGGATCTGGTTTGTATTTTCTTGTTAATGTTGTACTCGTTTTAGAAATCCCTGCGGAGGAATCTCATTTTGGCCGCTTGTATCCACTATCTCATTCTTTCGGTCACCTCTCACAGCTGGTGACCATAGAGGAGAGTAGGAACGTAGATCGACTTGTAAATTGAGAGTTTTGCTTTTCGGCTCTGCTCTCTCTTTACCACGACGGACCAATACAGCGTCCTAGTTATTGCTGACGCTGCACAGATCCGCCTGTCGAGCTCCCGTTCTATCCTTCCCCTACTCGTGAACAAGACCCCGAGATACTTAAACTCCTCAGGACCCTGTCCCTGACCCGCAGGGGGCATTCCATCCTCTTCAGGGCGAGGACCATAGTCGCAGGTGAGGTGTTTCGGGCACGTCCCACCAAGAGGCAGACCCCGGGCCCTGCTGGAGAGACCATGTCTCACAGCTGGCCGGGGAATGACTCGGGATCCTTCCGGGTGAGCTGGAGGATGCAGCCGGGGTGAGAGAAGCCTGGGCTTCCGGTCTGAGGCTGTTGCCCCCGCAACCCGGCCCCAAACGAGCGGAAGACGACAGAACGGAACGGTTTCGCATCAATTTCATTCTAATTTGAAAAAAAGGTATTTTAAATAAGAATCACACTATTTGCAAAAGACGTATATGTCTAAAATGAGTACGTTAACTGTTATGTCTTTGATTGAAGTATATGTCAGAGTGAGACGTCTGTCTCTTCTAAAGATCTTTTATAATTTCTTAAACTAACAGCAGAGTGAGAGGTCTCGAAAATAGTAGATCTTGGATGAGTCTGAAATTGAAAAGACGGAACTAGACTGCGCTCAAAACTTGTTAAAAACCTGGGATAACTTTAGTCTTTGTAAGTATTTTTTGTGTTTATGTGCTTTGTTTGCATGCTTAAGATTGTATTTCATTTGATAACGTGTGAATCGCGTCTTATGTAGTAAGCCACTTAGGATGTGGGCGCGCATGTTTCAAGCTAAGCTAACGCGCGCATGTTTCAAGCTAAGCTAACGTGTGTTTGATCATGGAGACTCAGCGTTTTGTACAGCTCGTAATGCACTTCTTTTGTTTGTTTTGTTTCAGTTACTATTACCACGTACATATATATACGTACATATATGTATAATCCTGTGAAGAAAGAGTCTACATAAACAAGAAAAGCAAGCCTTGTGTGGGAGTCTCTTTTTTTATTGGAAGAGTTAGCTGGCTGTCTAGCTGCACACAGTCACGTGTCGTGAGGACAGCACAGTAAAAAGACTATATAGAAGTAAAAAGACTATATAGAAGTAAAAAGACTTAAATAGAAGAAAAAAGACTTCTATACGGCGGGTTAAACAACACTGAGCTACACAGTCAACATGAGTCTACGCTCAGACCAGCTGTCGCCTGAGAGGCAGCCGTCAGAGAGGCCGCAGCATTCACCTCCACACAGCGTCAGGTCCAGAGCCACCAGCAGACGGTCGCACACCACAGCAGCTTCAAGTGTGTCAGCCACAAAAGCATACGCCAAAGCCCAAGCAGCAAAGGCCCAGCTCCGTTTCGCAGAAAAAGAAGCTAGTCTGATGAGACAAAAGGCGAGACAACAGGCAGATTTGGAGGCCAGTCTCCATGTTTTGAAGTGTGAAAGGGAAATAGCAGCAGCTGAAGCAGAAGCTGCAGCCTATGAAGAATTAGAAAGTCAGAGCGGGGAGTCAGACCCAGAACTTCCTATTACAGGAGAAACGTTTAATGCAGTACAACGCACAAGTGATTATGTGGAACAACAATGTAAGCTAATGGCGCCACCTAGTGCTACACATGATAGCGCAAAATTTCAAATGCCAAGTCGATCAATAATAACAAAAGAAACTCATGTCCAGTTCCCAATGAAAAACGAAGTTAAACATGAGGACATACCAGAAGCTGTTCCAACCAGCACATTCTCACTCAAACCCCAAGCTCACACCTTTTTGCCTACAAGTCACAACCAAATAGAGCAAAACAGCGTACAAGATTTTGCAAAATATCTCATCCGCAAAGAAATAGTTAGCACTGGCTTACTCCAATATGATGACAGACACGAAAACTATTGGGCATGGAAAGTCTCATTCACGAGTGTTACTAAAGACTTGAATCTGTCCCCTAGAGAAGAGCTAGACTTGCTCACGAAATGGTTAGGGCCAAAATCTTCAGAGCAAGCAAAAAGGCTTCGCGCAGTACACACCCTCAATCCCGCTGCAGGTGTAAAAGTGGTATGGGAGCGTCTAGAGGAATGTTATGGCTCCTCAGAAGTCATTGAGGATGCACTGTTAAAAAAGTTGGAGGAGTTTCCAAGGCTGACAAACAAAGAGAGTGGCAAATTAAGAGAGCTGGGTGACATCTTGTTGGAGTTGCAGTGTGCTAAGTCTGATGGTACACTGCCAGGTCTTGCATATCTAGACACGGCTCGAGGGGTTAGACAAATAGTTGAAAAACTCCCCTTTAACATGCAGGAGAGGTGGACCACTGTAGGTACAAAGTATAAAGAAGTCAATAGAGTGTCATTTCCACCTTTTTCTGTCTTTGTGCAATTTGTACAGCAACAAGCAAAAATGAAAAATGACCCAAGTTTTTCCCCATCCAGCTGCAGCAACCAAGTTACCATACGCACTGAAAAGTCCATTCCATATAATCGAAAAGCTACTGTTGCAGTACACAGAACGGAAATTGAGGAAAGAAAACAAGGGAGTTTTGAACAGAAGAAAATCGAAGAACCAGATCGTCTGTGTCCAATTCATAAGAAGCCACACCCTCTGAAAAAATGCAAGTTATTCAGAGACAAATCAATTGAGGAACGACAGGCTTTTCTGAGAGAGCATCGTATATGCTACAGGTGTTGTGGGTCTGTGCAACATATAGCCAAAGATTGTAAGGTAGCAGTGAAGTGTGTTGAGTGTGACAGTCCAAAACACTTGTCAGCACTCCATCCGGGTCCCACACCTGTCCCAAAAGATGACACCTCAAAGAATGTAGATGCTAAGGAGGACTCAGAAGACCATCCTGCAGTAGTCTCCAAGTGCACAGAGGTATGTGGTCAAAGTGACAGCCCACGCTCATGTTCAAAGATCTGTTTGGTGAAAGCATATCCAGAAGGTCAAAAGGACAGAGCTATAAAAATGTATGCAGTGATTGACGAACAGAGCAATAGGTCCCTGGCTAGGACGGACTTTTTCAACCTGTTTGGAATAAAAAGTGCACCTGTGCCATACACGCTGAAAACATGCTTAGGAAAAGCTGAAACTGCAGGTAGGACAGCAGAACATTTTGTAGTAGAGTCCATGGATGGAAAAACAAATGTCAAACTGCCTCCTTTAATCGAGTGTGATTCAGTGCCGGACGAAAGATCTGAAATTCCTTCTCCTGAGATTGCTAAGTACCATCCACACCTTCTCCCTATTGCAAGCAAAATCCAACCGGTCGATCATCATGCTCCTATTCTCCTTTTGCTGGGAAGGGACCTCCTCAGCATTCATAAAGTAAGAGAACAGATCAATGGACCAAATAACGCACCATACGCCCAAAGGTTAGACTTGGGGTGGGTTGTGATAGGGGAAGTGTGCTTGGGCAAAACTCACAACACAAAAGAAGTCAACGTGTACAGAACACACATGCTAGACAACGGACGGACTACTCATTTTGAACCATGTCCAAACGTCTTTACAGTGAAAGAGGACTATGTCAAGCAGCCCCAGCAAAGCACACCTTTAATCTCAAATAGTGCGGACATTAAAGGCAACACACACAAGCTAGGTCAGTCTGTGTTTGAATGTACAGAGTCAGATGACAAGGTGGCACTGTCTATAGATGACAAAAACTTTCTAACAATAATGGACAAGGCGGTCCAACAAAACAAAGAAAACACCTGGGTCGCTCCATTGCCCTTTCGCTCTCCAAGGAGGAGACTCCCAAGCAACAGAGTTCAAGCCTCAAAACGTCTATACTCACTCAAAAAGACGTTAGAAAAGAAACCAAAAATGAAAGATCACTACATCCGATTTATGCAGAAAATGTTGGATAACGATCAAGCTGAACTCGCTCCACCTCTGCCCGAAGGTAAAGAACACTGGTATCTGCCAACGTTTGGTGTATACCACCCGCAAAAGCCAGATCAAATACGTGTTGTTTTTGATTCTAGTGCAGAGTGTGAAGGAACATCCCTGAACCAAGTGCTACTCAGTGGACCTGATCTGAATAATTCTCTGTTAGGAGTGCTGTTACGGTTCAGAAAAGAGCCAATAGCCCTGACAGCTGATGTTCAACAAATGTTTTATTGTTTTGAGGTGTGTGAAGATCACAGAGATTATCTGCGCTATCTCTGGTTTGAGGACAATGACGTCACAAAAAATGTGGTCGAATATCGGATGAAAGTGCATGTTTTTGGGAATAGCCCATCACCCGCTGTTGCCATTTACTGCATGCGGCGGGCAGCAAGCGAAGGTGAGCTGGAACATGGCTCAGATGCCAGACGGTTTGTTGAAAGACAATTTTATGTAGATGACGGGCTCACTTCAGTCGCCACACCTGAACAAGCAGTTGACCTGTTAACGAGAACACAAAACATGTTAGCAGAGTCCAATTTGCGACTACACAAAGTTGCCTCCAACTGCAGCCTCGTTATGGAAGCATTCCCTGCAGACGATCTAGCAAAGGACTTGAAAGAATTAGATCTTGGTGTAGATCCACTTCCTGTTCAAAGGAGCTTAGGACTATGTTGGAACCTGCAAACTGACAGCTTTACTTACCTTGTATCCAATGAGACAAAACCATTCACACGTAGGGGAGTACTGTCAACTGTCAATAGCTTGTATGATCCGTTGGGTTTTGCAGCTCCTATAATCGTGCAAGGCAAAGCGCTACTCAGAGAACTTTCAACTGAGGAGAGCGACTGGGACGCACCTCTTTCCCCAGAAAAAGAGGACGCATGGATCTCATGGAGAAACTCACTGAAAACTCTAGAAGATCTCCAAATCAAAAGGTGTTACAGTTCAGGTTCTTTAGGTGAAATGAAAACTAATGAACTCTGTATTTTCTCAGATGCGTCTACTGTAGCTATAGGTGCGGTAGCTTACCTGCGCTCTTTAGACACTCAAGGCAAGTATCACGTAGGTTTTGTGATGGGGAAGTCAAAACTAGCGCCCCGACCTGCACACACCGTACCACGGTTAGAACTTTGTGCTGCCGTGCTGGCAGTAGAAATGTATGACTTAATCAAAGACGAGTTAGACCTCAAAATTGACAGTGTCAAGTTTTTCACTGACAGTCGCATTGTGTTAGGTTACATACACAACTCCTCAAAAAGATTCTACATGTATGTAGTTAACCGCGTCACACGAATCAGGTCATCCACTCAACCTGACCAGTGGCATTACGTTTCAACAGATGTGAATCCAGCTGACCTAGCAACTAGATTTATTCCAGCCGTTGAATTCAAAAACAGTAATTGGGTTACAGGCCCAAGCCTTCTGTGTTCAGAAAAACTCAATGAATCTCAAAAAGACTATTCATTCTCACTGGTAGAGCCTGAGAATGACAAAGAAATACGAGCTCATGTAAAAACACTTGCAACTACCGTCACAACAACTCAGTTAGGTGCAAAACGTTTCGAAAGATTTTCAAGTTGGACAACGGCATGCAGAGCAGTAGCCAAACTTATTCATGTTATGGTTTCTTTGAAACAAAAGACAAATAAACAAGCAGGATGGAGAAGTCTGAAAGAGAAGGTAACACAAATGAACTCACTCAAGCCAAAAATGTCATCATTCGTTCGGTGCAAGAAGAAGCGCACAAAGTGGACTGAAAACCAACCAAATGTCAAAGAAGGAGACATTGTGTTGTTAAAAGATCCTCTAGCCCACAGGAATGAATGGCCTATGGGACTGATAGTTAAGACTCTACCCAGTAGTGACAAGAAGGTTCGTAAAGTGGAGATACGGATCATCAAAGATGGAACTCCAAAGGTGTTTTTGAGACCAGTCTCAGAGACTGTTGTTTTGCTTTCGGAGTAAGATATTATCTATGTAAAATTTATGTTTCGATATGTGGTGATATAATATGTTTATATCAAGCGGGGAGTGTTATGTCTTTGATTGAAGTATATGTCAGAGTGAGACGTCTGTCTCTTCTAAAGATCTTTTATAATTTCTTAAACTAACAGCAGAGTGAGAGGTCTCGAAAATAGTAGATCTTGGATGAGTCTGAAATTGAAAAGACGGAACTAGACTGCGCTCAAAACTTGTTAAAAACCTGGGATAACTTTAGTCTTTGTAAGTATTTTTTGTGTTTATGTGCTTTGTTTGCATGCTTAAGATTGTATTTCATTTGATAACGTGTGAATCGCGTCTTATGTAGTAAGCCACTTAGGATGTGGGCGCGCATGTTTCAAGCTAAGCTAACGCGCGCATGTTTCAAGCTAAGCTAACGTGTGTTTGATCATGGAGACTCAGCGTTTTGTACAGCTCGTAATGCACTTCTTTTGTTTGTTTTGTTTCAGTTACTATTACCACGTACATATATATACGTACATATATGTATAATCCTGTGAAGAAAGAGTCTACATAAACAAGAAAAGCAAGCCTTGTGTGGGAGTCTCTTTTTTATTGGAAGAGTTAGCTGGCTGTCTAGCTGCACACAGTCACGTGTCGTGAGGACAGCACATTAACACAACTGCTTTGTCGGCTAATCTCACAGACACAGCTAGCGTGTTTAAGTCTCTGTACGTTTACTGATAAAGGAGATAAAAACATATAAATAATACCTCGGTATCCTCGACCTTTGTGTGGGCAACAGGTAAAATCTGTAAATAGAAGAACAAGTCAAGAACTTTTTGTAACAAACAAACAACCCCCCCCCCAAAAAAATACTTATTTATTTGTGCAAATCTGCTACTAATGAAATAATTAAATACCTGTCTGATTTTTTTTTTGTGCGTGTTTCCTCCTTGTGGTTCTTAAATATGTGACACAAACACAAAAAAAATCTAGACTTTTGAATATACATTTTTGTGTTTTAAAAGCGCACGTGTTTCCCACAGATCTCTGGTTCCAGTCTGAGTAAAACATGCGTGATGTACTCCAGGAAACCAAATAAAAAAGAATTGAGCTATGACTCATCTTTCTTCAAATGTATTTTCCCCGGCCCTCTGTGTTAGGTCATTTGGGTATTTTAGAGTTGTGTCTAACTTAGCGGCAGGTAAACTTTTTGACTCGTGGGCCACATTGAGTTCTAACATTTGCCAAGCGGGCCGGAACAGGATCAGATACAGGAGATGGCATGCTTCGGTAAAACCGCTAGATTAGACCGATAGAATGGAGCACTAGATTCTTAACAAGCGTGCTAAATGTTACGCCAAGCGCGTTAAATTTCAAATCTAGCAGCACTAGTCTGAAATCTAGAGCGTTAGCGCTTAAAAACGCACATTTATTCTTTGTAGCGACAATAAAACCTTCAACATATAAGAAATAGATTTTTTCTAAAATGGTGGATATATATATTTGGCAACACTAGATTTGAAATCTAAGCCCTTGATGTAACGTTTTGCTTGTTTTAACATCTAACACGCTTGTTTACATGTGTGTACTGGACCCGATAGCTTTCCATATCTGTGCACACTGTTTATTTTGACAGCGTGCGCATCACGGAGACACACACATTTTAATGGAAGCAGTGTTGTTGTTTTCTCAACAAAGCCAATATCTAGAGTGCGCCATCTAATGAGAAAACATCAGAATTGTAGGGTAAATAAAACATTAATAAGGTTTATTTATGTAATTTTTTAAGTTCGGCGGACCGGATTAAAATGTTTAGCGGGCCGCATGGGGCCCGCGGGCCGTAGTTTGCCCGTGCCTGGTCTAACTGCTGGGATGGAGCAAACATCTTGTTTAGTTTCGTTACCATGACAGTTGCTATGATGGAGATGAGAGCATCACTGTAGGCCAGCAGTCTGTGAGAAGACTGGGTGCTGCTTCTGTTGCTCGGACTGAGACTCTCTGCCAGCAAAGAAGATGCGCCATAGCTTTTCTTCTCCATCTCCTCCTCGACATGATGCTCTATAATGTCGGAATCTTGGTTCTCTCCCATCGCTGGTTCTGGTGGAAACACAGCAGCAAGCGGCAGTGACAGCTGACTGTGGGCGTTGAAAATTTCACGCAGTCGCACTCCTGTTTTCGGCAAGGAACGTACTCACTCCGTACAACACAAGAACAGACCTGCTTAGTTTCTTTTTGTTGCTTTAAGTCGAATCCAAAAAAAGTTATTGTCTCGACATCTTAAATGTACACAATATCTTGGAAAAAAAAACTACAGGTTATTCTCACAAAAACCCAGCAAATTTAACAAAAATAATAATGAAGTTTTATTTGGTGAGTAAAAGAAAAACACTATGAAGCTTAAATTCTTAACACGACCTGTCATCTGACTGATTCTTATTTCCGGTTTCCGTCAATATGATTCTACCCAAAGCAACACAACTTCCTTTCAGTTTTTACCAAAATAAAACACACTTTCTCCCTGAACAAAATCAAATTCTTAACTTTTAAAATTCATTTAAAGCACTTTCTTTCTTTCTTTCTTTCTTTCTTTCTTTTTCTTTCTTTCTTTCTCATTTTGGCAAAGTCTGATGCACACCAGTTACATTTAAATTGACCAGGACCCTTCTGTTCAAAATTAAAAGAAGACATGTTCACTTATTTTCAGGATGTTTTATTTGATAAAGTCTATACAAACTGAAAATAATTGTGTCAAGTTTGACTTTCTTGCTGTAATTTCAAATGTTGACCGCTTGACGGCGACAGAAGACAGGAATGAGTCTAAGATCCCATAAAAAATCCTGCAGATAAAAAAAAACAAAACTTCCCTAAAATCCAAGTAATTTTTTTCTTTACATTTCTTTCAAAAACTCAAATTTTGGCCAAAGAGGCTGTCATAGAACTTGTTAAACACAAATACTGCGTATCGAGTGCTCTTTTTTTTTTACATAAAACCATACTGCTGCTCACAAATTCTAACTTCAGACCTTAGCCTATCTTTGACAACTTTTTTCCATAACTTAATCGTATGACTGATCAATTTTATCCCGGTTTAAGCATACTATTAAGTATCTCCAACGCTCTCTTTATATTGTTTTTAATTTCCATGTCCATGTCCATGTTACGTTTGCCAAGAACCATCTGGATGATCCAGAGGCCTAATGGAAGAAAGTCATGTGGTCAGATGAGAATTTTTTGTCTTAATTACACTTGCCGTACGTAGAGGAAGAAGAATGAGGATTATCTTCCCAAAAACGCCATCCCTACGGTCGCTGCAATTTCCTGGGAAATCCAAAACACTTAACAAAGCTCAACGATCTCAGCCTGATCCAGGTTCTGGCCCTCCTGGTAGAGTTTTTGTTCCAGATTCCGCCCGTTCCGAGGTGTTGCAGTGGATACATACCAGCCGTTTTGCCTGCCATCCAGGAGTAAGCCGCTCTCTTTCCCTGCTCAAACGAATCTTCTGGTGGCCTTCCATGGATAAAGACACTCGGTCCTATGTTGCCGCCTGTCCGACATGTGCTTGTAGCAAGACCAGTCACAGACCACCTGCTGGATTACTTCAGCCACTGGAAGTTCCTTCTAGGCCCTGGTCCCACATAGCAGTTGACTTTGTGACAGGTTTACCACTCTCTAATGGAAACACCACCATTCTCACTGTTGTTGACCGCTTTTCCAAGGCAGCCCATTTTATTGCCCTACCTAAACTCCCCACAGCCAAAGAAACTGCTGATTCACTGGTCAATCATGTGTTCAGGCTTCATGGAATACCTGTGGATGTAGTATCTGATCGGGGTTCACAATTCACCTCCCAGGTCTGGAAAGATTTCTGTCAAGCACTTGACGCATCTGTTAGTCTTTCCTCGGGTTTCCATCCCCAGACTAACGGACAGACTGAGAGGGCTAATCAGGACCTGGAATCTGCTCTGCGCTGTGTTGCATCTTCCAATCCCATCACTTGGAGCATATACAGTGGTGGTCAAAAGTTTACATACACTTGTAAAGAACATAATGTTATGGCTGTCTTGAGTTTCCAGTTATTTCAACAACTCTGATTTTTCTCTGATATAGTGATTGGAACAGATCCTTCTTTGTCACAAAAAACATTCATGAAGTTTGATTCTTTTATGACTTTATTATGGGTAAACTGAAAATGTGACGAAATCAGCTGGGTCAAAAATATACATACAGCAACATGAATGAGCAATTTTGGAGACTTAGAAGTTGTGTCAATGACATGAGCATCATAGCATGACCTCTTAACTTCTTGTGAGTGATTATGAGTGACTACAGCTGGTGACTTCTCTGAGGCCATTTAAAAAGGGCTCATCGGATAAAAACACCCACAAACGCTACAATGGGAAAGTCAAAGGAGCTCAGCACAGATTTGAAAAAGAGAATCATTGACTTGAACAAGTCAGGAAAGTCACTTGGAGCCATTTCAAAGCAGCTGCAGGTTCCAAGAGCAACAGTGCAAACAATTGTTTGTAAGTATAAAGTGCATGGCACTGTTTTGTCACTGCCACGATCAGGAAGAAAACGCAAGCTGTCACCTGCTGCTGAGAGAAAACTGGTCAGGAGGGTGAAGAGTCAACCCAGGAGCACCAAAAAGCAGATCTGCCAAGAATTAGAAGCTGCTGGAACACAGGTGTCAGTGTCCACAGTCAAGCGTGTTTTGCATCGCCATGGACTGAGAGGTTGCCGTGCAAGAAGGAAGCCCTTGCTCCAAAAGTGGCACCTTAAGGCTCGACTAAAGTTTGCTGCTGATCACATGGACAAAGATAAGACCTTCTGGAGGAAAGTTCTGTGGTCAGATGAAACAAAAATTGAGCTGTTTGGCCACAATGCCCAGCAATATGTTTGGAGGAGAAAATGTGAGGCCTTTAACCCCAAGAACACCATGCCTACCATCAAGCACGGTGGGCCTGTTTTGCTGCCAATGGAACTGGTGCTTTACAGAGAGTCAATGGGACAATGAAGAAGGAGGATTACCTTCAAATTCTTCAAGAAAACCTGAAGTCATCAGCCCAAAGGTTGGGTCTTGGGCGCAGTTGGGTGTTCCAACAGGACAATGACCCCAAACACACATCAAAAGTGGTAATGGAATGGCTAAATCAGGCTAGAATTAAGGTTTTAGAATGGCCTTCCCAAAGTCCTGACTTAAATCCCATTGGGAACATGTGGATAATGCTGAAGAAACAAGTCCATGTCAGAAAGCCAACAAATTTAACTGAACTGCACCAATTCTGTCAAAAGGAGTGGTCAAAGATTCAACCAGAAACTTGCCAGAAGCTTGTGGATGGCTACCAAAAGCGCCTAATTGAAGTAAAAATGGCCAAAGGACATGTAACCAAATATTAGCATTGCTGTATGTATATTTTTGACCCAGCTGATTTCGTCACATTTTCAGTTTACCCATAATAAAGTCATAAAAGAATCAAACTTCATGAATGTTTTTTGTGACAAAGAAGGATCTGTTCCAATCACTATATCAGAGAAAAATCAGAGTTGTTGAAATAACTGGAAACTCAAGACAGCCATGACATTATGTTCTTTACAAGTGTATGTAAACTTTTGACCACCACTGTATCTGCCGTGGGTTGAGTATTCTCATAACTCCCTGGTCTCCACGGCAACTGGTATGTCACCATTCGAGGCCTATCTCGGGTATCAACCCCCCTTATTCCCTGAACAGGAGCAGGAGTTAGCGGTTCCCTCTATCCAACACTATCTCCGCCGTTGTCATAACATCTGGAAGAAAGTCCCCAGACTTTCTTCCAGTAATGCAGAGGTCTTGCATTACTCAAGACCTCTGTTCATACTAAGACGTGGGCTGACAGGCGCCGCGCCCCGGCCCCTAACTACCAGGAAGGTCAGTCAGTTTGGCTATCTGCTAAGGATATCCCTCTCAGAACTGACTCCCGTAAGCTCTTGCCTCGATACCTAGGACCTTTCCGGATTTCCAAGGTTTTGAGTCCCACAGCAGTCCGCCTTGACTTGCCCTCTGCTCTTCGTATCCATCCCACGTTCCATGTCTCCCTGCTTAAACCTGTTGTCTCCAGTGACCTTTGTCCTCCCGCCGATCCTTCTCCTCCCACCCGCCTTGTGGGCGGTTCTCCTGTCTATACTGTACACCGCCTTTTGGATGTGCGTCGGCGCGGCAGAAGGCTTCAGTACTTGGTTGATTGGGAGGGGTATGGTCCTGAAGAACGGTCATGGGTCCCACGCTCTCGCATCTTGGATGCTTCCCTGGTGAGGGACTTTCACCGGTCTCATCCTGGCCGGCCTGGCAGGCGCCGGCCTGATGAGAGCCGGGTGACGCCCGTTAAGGGGGCGGGAGTACTGTCATGAGAGTAGTCTGTTCCCCCTCTGTGTCCTGTTTCCCCTCTCCCTCTTCTCTGTGTCTGTGCAACTAGTCTCACCTGAAACTAATCTACTCATCAGCTGCAGTATAAATGGAACAGTTTCTCACACACTCTTCGCCAGATCGTTGTTTATCATGCTTGACTTGTTATGCAGTTTTTGGCTCCAGCTCTTACATGAGAATCTGCCTAGTTAATCTGTTTTGTCTTCTTTATTTGGACTTTTTATCTGTCTAATAAATCTGCTTTGTGATTTTTAATCTGAGCCTGTCTGTTGTGTCAAGGGTATATTTTTGGCCTCAGCTCCACATCATGACAAAACTATAAAAACTTCTCACCACAAATTTTTGATTATTTAAAAATCACTTATAAATATTCCCACAACAAAACAAGATATTTTTTTAAAAAAAAATTGAAATTGACACAACAAAAGTATGTTATATTTTTAAAATTGATTTCTGTCTCTCTCTGTTTCTCTCTCTCTTTTTTTTTTTTTTTTTTTTTTTATATAAAAAAAGCAACATAGGGCGCAACGGCTACAAAAATACTAGATTTAAATGACATAGCATTTGTGACAAAAACATAAAAAATGAAGTAAATATTGCATCAGCATTCCCAGTTTTCGGCCAAAAGTGATTAGAAATTTAAAACGAAAATTCCACAAAGTCCTCTTCATCAGAGTTTTCCCATAATGACGTGCTTTGCCCCAGCTCTCGTCGCATATCCCTCTGTGGAGACCAAAAACAAAGTCAAATGTAACTTTGTTCAGTAAAACAGTTCAACATAATAGTATGAACACTATAACTGCAATCTATCAGTGGTCTGTAATGCCAACTTTTACATTGTCATTTAAAAAATTTAAAACACATTTTTTCAGCAAAACTTGATTAGAATACCAACTGTCTCAATTTACAGCTACAGACAACATTCCCAAAATGATTTGGCTCATGGGGCAGCAGCCAAACTTGAATAATTTAGACTTCCTTGACTGCTATTATATCCAGATCAACTCAGGAGATCCCGTTGTGTTCCCAAAATACTGAGAAATGTCTTTCTCTGGAGTGTTGGGAAGTGTGAGTTTAAAAAATGTATGATTCATTTTTAGCCTTTACAAGAATGATAATGGGGAAAGTTTATAGAAAGATGGAGCTGTTGTGAAAAAAAAGCTGGACCAGCAGAAAAAGTGTTAGCTTTACCAACAGATTCATGTTCCCGCCCTAACTTCTGGTCACCAGCTATTGGGTAGTGGTCTAAATAATGAGCTTACAAATAGATCTCAGGATTACGTGGCTCCAAGACATTCAGAAGAACCAAAATAGGTAGCTCTGTCATTTTAAAAAAAGCTCATTGAATATGTTCGTTGTAAGGCATTCTAGACATGCTTCCATGGTAAGACTGCTAGGGGAAGGCCCATGATGTGCCGAACGGTAATATTTCAGATTGGCAACAGTTTAGAATCTTCTAGTGAATAGGAAAAAAAATTCTGTGGGGAGAGATGTGTAGATTTATGCTGGGCTCCTGCACCAACTCCTTGACCCTTGAGGAGAAAAATAGATGTTAAATGCAAATGCAATAATTAATTTGACTACACTGACCATCTTTGGAGGTAACCTATATGGAATTGAATACGTTTCACAGTCATTGGCAATATGCTTTCATCATAAACTAAAGTTATACCGTCTTGCTCTCCTCCAGGGCTTGCATGATGGTTGCCACCACCAAGTTCACCAGCACAAACTGAGCCACAATCACAAAAGTAAAAAAATACAGTGGAGCGACCCAATAAAGGTAAGGCTTGCAGTTCGCATCATTTTCTTTGCAAACTCTTGTGTCCTGAAGAGCACAATGGTAGATGATTTATGTAAAATAACACGTTTTATAGTTTATCTTTGATGTCAGAAAATTCATACTTTCATGATTGCGCACCACCTATCTCCCGTACACACTATGTAGAGGGTGAGCAAGGCCATCGGGAAATTCTTGAAGTTACTGTTGCGATGCATGCCTTCACAAGGGAAATCAGCAGCACAATCTGATCCATATGCAAACAATAAAGCCAACATATGCATTATTCTTATTATTGAATAAGTTTTGAAAAGTCAAGCAATAAACGTGGCACTGAATCAAAGTTTCTGATCTGTTACACACCTCTTAGGCCAAATAACTCAACTCCAAGCACTGCGTAAATGTAGAAAAAGAACATAAATAGAGCACAAATATTCCCAACCTAGAAGAAAAGCAGAGTAAAAAACCAATTTGTCACACAATTGTGAAAGTAAATGTTGTAAAAGAGAAGTAGACATTGCATACAGTAAATTTTTATGGGTAACACATTTATATATATATAAAAAAACATAGAAAATGTATGTAGTGAAACAGGTTATTTTGGTTTTGTATTTTGAAGTTCTTTTCAAAAGTTAATTTCAAAACCAACTATTAGAAAAATAGTTTGACATCCATCCATCCGTCCGTCAGTCTACCTACCTACCTACCTACCTACCTACCTACACTGAAGACTTTGGATTTTCATGCCTACTTTACATAGGCACTTGAAATGAGGTCGATTGTCAGGAGACAATCGTGCACCTACCATACTCATTTGCAATTTATTGCCAGGTGATAAGAGACATATCACCGACAAGAAGCTGACGTGCTTTTGATCACTCAAAATCAGTTGATTTTACAAATAACTAAAAAATTTTGAGGGTGCAACGACAAAATATATATATATAGTATGTACACATACACAGTTTATATATATTAAAATATGCAGCATTATACATAAAAAAGTGAATACGTGGCAGCTGATATAA
Source organism: Neostethus bicornis (assembly GCA_902685375.1). Classification (NCBI taxonomy): domain Eukaryota; kingdom Metazoa; phylum Chordata; class Actinopteri; order Atheriniformes; family Phallostethidae; genus Neostethus; species Neostethus bicornis. Next base: position 8,056,839 of record LR738545.1, read on the forward strand.
AACAAACAAATAAATTAGTGGTCTAAATAATTATCCGTAGTCAAAATACTTTGCTCACACCACTGAATCACTGGATTGCGGATGATCCTTGAGAGTATTGGATCCCCAGCCATCTGGTCTGCGTCTGCTCAGCAGCAGCAACCACAGCAGCAGCAGCAGCCAGCAGCATCCAGCAGCAGCTACAGCAGCAGCCACAGCAAGCAGCAGCCAGCAGCGACAACAAAGTAGTTTGCGAAGTACCCATACGCAAGTGCTACTTACAAAGTACCCACCATTTATACTAAAGGTGCGGACATTCCCATCACATACTACGCAATGAGTCAGCATAATGTTTGCGATACATCACCTAACAGTTTGCGAGAGTCCTTCATTGAGCGAGTCACGGTCGATTGTTGCCATACAGGCAAGATAGTATAGATTGATGTCCTCCTATGGTCGATTTAGATCACTTCATCCCCCAATTCAAACACAGACGAGTCATTTTAATGTGAGCAACACCTAACGCAACCATTTCATCTTACACGATTCACATACAGAAAAACCCTCACGATTTTTCTAGACGCTGATGCATCTCATTTTCAATAAGACAGTTTGTAACCGGTTTGGTGGGGTTAGGCAAACTCAGGTTAGTTTATCTATAGCCAGGTCTCAGGTCTCTTCTATCACATTGAAATGATTTCTGGATCAGACTCAAACTGTCTCTATTGTCAAATACACTGCCAGAAGACAAATTTGAAGCCATTTTGACAATGGATCATTCCTGGACAAATGAGGGATAACACAGACATACTGCATTTTAATTTACTCTCTAAATATTCATACAATACCTCTCCCGTTGTTTCACTGCACAGTGTTTATTTGTGCTGTTTTACTTAATTTCAACCTTGTATTTTTTTATACTTATGCCCAGAGTGCACACTGCACACTTTTCACTCATGCTCACAATATAACAATAATGAATCTTGAATGTTGTATCTTAAAGATTGGCAATTGTGTGCATTAACTAATGTAAGAGTAGAAATATTTAAACTTGTTCGAAACCCCAGAGTTTGTACAAGTGACAAAGAGAAAAAAATTCACTTTAGAAAATATGGTGTATTTACCTGAGACAAAGTCTTGATGATTGTTTCCAATATGATTCGAATCCTCCTTGCTTTCAACACTTGAAGAAAACACAGATATATGTGCCTGTATTTACATAGAGGCTAACCAATAGCATAAAAAAAAAAACCTTCTCTGTTTAGTGTCAGAATATGTGTCAATGTGTACCTTGAGCAAGCCTCAGGAGCCTGAAGGCTCTCAAAATACTTGGATTGAAGGGAATGATGTCTGATAATCCTAAATGAGTCAGGGTGATGTCAGCGAGGGAAATAAAGATGATAAAAATGTCCATGCGGTTCCAGCTAAAACCGAAAACATTGTTTAAATACAAGAAAAGCAAAGAGCGGCAACTATCAATTATTTCAATGTGTTACCGGTCTTCGAAGACCTTTCTCATGCCAAATGCCACACATTTCAGCACAAGCTCAAGGATCATGATAAAGACGAACACGTAGTTAGAGTAGTCATCAATCAAGTCAACCAACTAAAATAAAATAAAAGAAGCTTGTTGCACAGCTATTTCATTAGAATCAAAGTATTGGTGAGTGTTGGTGGATTACCTCTGGCTGTTCATAGTGCTCAAAACTCATAATAATAGCATTACAAACAATAATAACAGTGATAAAAATCTCCAAGCCTTTACTGGTACACAGTCGATAGATTAAATGCCACAAGTGGGAGCGATGTTGGATCCTCCTTTGTTCCTCTAAAACAGGCAAGTCCACATGCAAAAATATTTTAAATGCTCAAACATTGGCAATATGCAATAGTTGCTTGCATATTTTTATGTGAATGTGTGTGTGTATCTATTCATCTCAGTTTGGGTTACCAGCAAGTCGCAGTTCAGTTTCCTGTCTTTTCTTTCTCTGTGCTTTTTTGCGCCTCACAGCCAGTTCTTTTTTCTGATTCTGATGAACTTGGTAAAAAGTTTCCACCATAACGCCAACAAACATATCCAGCAACAAGCAGCTCATCATCATGAACAAGATGAAATAAGGAAGCACCCATCTGTTGTAGTCTGCTATTGGCTAAAAGTCAATAAATATGATAAAAGTAGATGTTAACACATTTTCCGTCTCACAAAATCTGAGCTTGATGACCAAAATGTGAAGCAAAATACCTGTTGATCGACTGCCACAGCATCTATTCCATCATACATAATCACCACCCACCCATCCTTGGAGTACATCACAAACACCGTAATCAGTGCCTAAATGGGGAAGCCACATTGGACACTTGAGTTTGCAGAAAAAGAAAGATTGTTTGAAGATCCAACCATGCCAAACAGAAATTTGACTAAATTTGAGTAAATACTTCAAAAACAAAAACTTGAAAGATGTCGAGAACATTTTTTGTCAAGTAGAAATTAATTTATATTCTGTAAAGATATAAAAGAAACCAAAAATGAAATGTCAGACATTTAATGTCACCAGATACAAACGTAGGCATGCTTTTTCACCAAATCAACATATAGTACAATTAAGGTTCGACAATGAAACCTAAACCCTCACCTACTTGGTACCTGAGATTTTATGGCTAAACTAAACATTCCTGGTGGCAAATCTGCATTTACTTAACATTGCTAATTGAACTTTTCACACTCCTTTTGTCGGTGCAAATTACCACGACTATTCTGCTCCAAAAGCTACAATGAACAAAATGTAATGGGTGACACATCAGAGTTCAAAAGAGCACCGAGCTTGTTGGACTATGCCCTTGTGGTGTATCTGTGACCAAGAGTAAAACTTTGTGATGCATAAAGAGCCATAGTATCTAAAATAACATCAGTTTCAAGTTTCAGGATGGATATACCACATTTAGTAGGAGCAGTCACTCATCAGATTTACTATTCAATTAGAAGTGGGCAACTTCTGTCATGAACCTCCTTCTCCATGGGCCTTTCCCTTAACCTCATATTCAGTAAATTCCCCTGATTTCTTACGCCTGGTCCAGATTGCCACTCACTAATGTTTACACCCATGTTTTGTTTTCCCTTTGCTATAATGTATAAGCTCATCACTCTTTTGGGAGATCGTCTGTTGTTTTGTCCTTTCTGGCACCTCTGAGCAACATTCAGAATTTTTTTTGGTCATTACCAAGACAATTTAATGCTGTATTGAAGATGTTCTGCACCTCAACAATAAATTATTGTGGTTCAAAATATGGTATATCAGTTTTATTGCCTATTTCTCTATTTGGGCTATTTTAGGCTGCTAATGTGTGAATAAAAACATATAAAAACTTTAAAAGTGAGCAACTGAGTTCTCAAGAAAAGGGTTTGTACGCTGAAACTAACCTTTTTTGGGTCCCTAATTCTTAGTTCATACCTGCACTATATTGTCAAAGTTGTAATGGTTCAGCTCCCACTTCTCGCCAGCTGTCAGACAGTCAGACTTGTTCACAATGTTAGTCAGGTTCTCAGTGTCGCAAAAAAAAAATTTACCTTTGAACAACTGAAGATATAAATAGAGTAGTTTTACTTTTTTAAAACAAATGCACTGGTGGCATCTTATTTTATCAAATAAGGTAAAAGTAAAAAAAACAAAAAACAAAACATGGTTCAACATTACCTGCACACCCAGAAGTCCAAAGAAAAAGAAGAATACACAACACATGAGAACAATGTTGCCCATTGGTTTCACGGACCATATCAGAGCCTCAACAGCCAGTTTCAGTTTTGGCAAACGTTTGATCATTCTTAAAAATACATGAACAATTGTTCATTCAGTCTTCTTTCTCATTTAGATTTTAGCAGACATTTTCATAAATGCTCAAAAAATACCTCAGAGGACGTAGAGCTCGAACCATGCGCAAGACTCTCAAAACATTTAAAAAGCGATGGTCTCTTTTAATAAATGCCCGCATGATGAACTGGATCACAGATAGAACCACCAACAAACCATCTGTTACATTCCAGGGGTTGCGTAAGTAGGTTGTCTCACCCACTATCAGCCCATGTGTAATTACCTTGGGTCAAAGGATAAATAGTGCCATTTTTTATTGCTGTGGTAAAAACGACAATGGGAAAAACAACAAATAGTGAAAATAATACCAGACACAGTTACCTCCAGGACCATCTCCAGAAAGAAAGCAAAGGTGAATATATGATTGCTCATAGTCATTATCTCTCTCTCCTTAAAAGACACAAAGTGATTCATTTTTAACCATATGCATTTATTTATTCCCCACAATTCTACAAGCTTGTATGTGTGTTATCTGTGACAGTTGCTTTGTCTCACCAGTCTGCCTAGGCCTGGCCTCTCCATGGCGAGAAGGATGCAACTCAGTGTAATGAAAATAGTAATTGCAATGTCAAAAAAAGGGTGTGTAACAATATACCGGCAAAACCTGCGGAAACTGGAAACAAATATACAATTTGAAAGAAAAAGTTTAAACCAGTAAAATCTCAGTAATAAATGTCATAACATGTACATATTAGTCATAAAACTATTTCTGTACAAACTCCCCCACCCCACGACAGACTGGCGACCTGTTTGGGTTGTACCCTTCCCTTTGCCTTGAATCAGCCGGAATGGGCCCCGGCAACCCCCGCAACCTCGTAAGGGATAGACGGTTAAGAAAGTGACTGACTGCTTGTTCAAATTGGGGCTGCGTGGGTGCCGGGTTCTGTATCAGTTAGTTTCAGGCAAGAGGTGGCTACACCCTAGGCAAGTTGCCAGTTTGTTGTAGGGCAATACAAAAAACAGACAAGCAGGCATACACATACACTCCTCAGTCTTCGGGGAACAATTAAGTGACCAATCAGCCTATTATTCAAATTTTTGGTAGGAAACCGGAGTACCCATTCGAGGAATGGGTTAATGTGACTGCTCTGTTTAGACTATGGCTTGGACTTCATTTATGAATTATCTATTAATTGTTGAAGATATTACATTTGGGGTGTAAATAATGTATTCAAAATGGGCACACAATGAGGTAATTTTGTAATTGCTAGCATAAACCTACTGACTGACCTTCAGAACCACAATTACTGTTTAAGAAGCATGACACAAATAACTCAAATTTATTACAGGTATTCCATTTTTATTTAAAGTTTGTGCAGCTGATCAGCTGACATCAGTTGGGCATTGTTCTCTGCTACTGTATGTGGCATTAATAGGGTCAGTAGGGATGAAAAGCAAGAAACAGAGTTGGAGTGGATCAAACCATACAGCCATAAACAGGTCAGGATTTATTGTTGAAGTTTGTGATTACTCCCACCATGAGGTAAGAGCAAAAAGCAATGATATAACAAACAAATGTAAAATGAAATTAGCTTATTCTTGTTCTTCTTTTGGCATTTCCCTTCAGGGGCTGCTACAGCAAGTCAGTTACTTCCATCTAACCCTATCTGCTGCATCTTCTTCGGTCACGCCAACTATCTTCATGTCTTCCTTTACTGTTCCTCTAGTCCAGTGCTTCTCAATTGTTTCCTGTTGTGAAACCCCTGGAAAGAAGAAAATATTTCGCGCCCCCCCAATCTCCACCGTGACTATAATTAGCATCATTTGTCTTTGAAATTGTTATAAGTACACCTCTGCATAACATTGTATCCTCATTGACATTAAAGAAAACAAAAAAAGAAAGTGGATGTGCAATCACACTTTATTCTAGTACGGCAAAGAAAACCCCAACATGTTCCACAGGGTCACATGTGTCCCCCCTGGCATCGCGCCACGCCCCACTATTTGAGAAACACTACTCTAGTCCTTTTTCCTGGTGGTTCCAAACCCAGCATCCTTCTACCAATGTACTCTCTCTCTCATTCTGGCCTCCCTGACTGTATCTCCAAAACCTCTAACATGTAATGTTCCTCTGATCCTGTCCATCCTGGTCACTCCCAGAGAAATCCTCAGCATCTTTATCTCTGCTACCTCCATCTCTGTTCCCTGTCTTTTCCTCAGTGCCACTGTCTCTAGAAATTAGCTTATAGTAGTTATAAAAGAAAAATGGTTTAAAGCAGGAGTGCCCAACCTTTTTTGTTCCAAGAGCTACTTTTCAAGTACTAAACATCCTCAGCTTAACCAATCCGGCATTAACATCACAAACTCCCACAGATTGTTTCTAGCCTGCAGTAAAACTACCCTCACTACACGTTTTGTTGTTGTTACACAACCATTATTATGTCTTTATGTCTCACCTCACTGCCCACTTTTGGTTATTTTAAACATATTTTAAAAACAATCCTTTTAGAACAATATCAGTGTTTTAAAAATATGCTCTATATATGTAATTTATTGTACATGTTTGTTTGTCTGTATTTTATTTTTGTATGATCTGATTTCTTGACCAGAACTCCCTGGAAGAAGAGATATTGGATCTCAATGGGACCTTCCAGGCTAAATAAAGGATAAATAAAAATTAGACATCACATTGTAAACACGGCCTGTCACAAACATACACAGACCAATCCCTCCCTCTAAAACACACACACACGTTCCTGACTTTGTCTCAAACACACAAACACAAATTCTGCTCTCAAACACACTCAGACATATTCCTCTCTCGCTCAATTTCTTTTTCTCTTTAACATTCACACATATTTTCAATACACGCAGTACTTTGGTACGGTCACAGCAACCCCAGGTGCTGTTTATTGATTACAGAGTCAACAAGTTGCTTTTTTTTTTATTTATTTCGGTCAAATTGTACATTTACAAATAAATACATTTACATTTTTTTCTGAACTTATAAATACCAAAAAGACCAAAAAAGTATCGGCTGAAGCAGATGCTTGTTGCGCCGACCTTTGCTTTCATGCCACAGACTCCTAAAATCTCCAATAATATTAGAAAAAGCTGCTAGATTGACGCTTTAAAAAGAAAAAAAGTCGCAAATTTTAGCAACTGAAGTGACCAAGTCCTGAATGCTCGCTGAATGTAGCGTTGTAAGATAAGCTTGAATTAGATCCTACTATTGTGTGTTTTAAACTTACTATCTATCTACTTGCACATTATTATCATAAAGTTTCATGACAAAGTCTAATCATCTGCTCTTTCACTCTTAGTTGTTGAAGCCTATTTTCAGCATTTACTTACAATTACACCCGCAGAAACCTACCGGAACTGTTTTGTGAAATACTACACCCTTCTACTTTTTGGCACCTGCAAGCATCCTTGAACAGCCTATGACTTATCATGCTTTAATAAAAGCAGCTCGCAAGGAGAGACAGAGAAAGACTTGCAAAGGAGCTGAGACATTACACTCCTCTCTCTCTTCTCATCTCTCCCTGCTGTAGCTGGAAAAAAAAACTCTGCTTCTCTGGTGGACTTATTGCTGGTACAAATCCTGAAAGGTGCTAAATTGGATAAGATTTGGACCCAACATTCTCTGGTGCCGAAACCCGGTATCCAAGATCTGGGCTTAGCTCCTGCGCGGGGCCAAGAAATTGTGCACAGCATCCTCCATTGAAGTGACGGGCCATAATTCCCGGGCCTGTGCCGGGACGTGGTTCACTGAAGGATCCCCTTTGAAGCAGATCATCCCAACAATAAGTGATTGGATAAAAGTTGTGTACGAGTGTTAGCGACCTCGTGGGAGTGTCAGCGACCTCCATTAGTCTCTAGTGTCTGGACATTAGTGTCCGGGACACCAGCCTGACGCCAGGGACTCAGGTTATAAATTTTAGGAAATTGACATTAAGGTCCAGGACCTTAGGTGTACGGGACTCCAGCCTCAAGTCAGGGACTCAGGTTATAAATTTTAGGAAATTGGCATTAAGGTCCGGGACCTTAGGTGGTGGTCTGAGACCCCACACAGAGTCTGGGACTCCATCAGTTGTTTGTTTTTGAAATCCTATTTTCCACTAGAGATTGTTTGAGATTTTTGTTTAGAGATGTTGCTGGATTTTCAGAAACCAAATTGGTGTCTTATTCTGGTTATCAGAGTGTTGGCAATTTGCATTGTGTTTTTTATTCTTCACCTGTTTTGTGATTTTCCATGGCAAGATAGAGAAAGTTGTTAAAAGAAGGTAAAAGTATGCTGGTTCAACAGTGTTTGTGAGCGTTGAGAGAGGAAAAGCAAAAAGAAGGAGTGAGGAGCAGAGCTGGTGCCGCAGCGTGGGGAACTGACAGGGTGTGGCTGCCTGTGCAGAGCAGAAGAATGTGTGTGTGAAGTGACAGATAGAAAACAGGGAAGTAAGAGACATAGCTCAAGTTAATTCTGTTGTTTGTTCCAGTGGCGGCTGGTGGTAAAAAACAACTGGGGGCGGCGCACATTTTTCAGACACACACACACAAAAAATATGTATGTGTATTTTGAGATATCCTCTATATAAAAGATATCACATGGCAGTATATGAATATTTAAAAGTTTTATTTTCACATGTATATGAACCACCCTACTTGAACAGAAATTTGGCCCTTCTTTCTTTCTGCTACAAAAATTTTAATTACTTTCTGATTAAAGTCCCACATCACATGAGGTTCATGTCTGGGGAGGCACTGACTCCTCAAGAGTTTAGATTTACAATAGTAAGAACTGAAAAATCCATCTTATTTAAGCATTCATCCAACAGCATCCAACTACTCATAATGCTTCATTATCCAATCAGCATTTCTCTTTCGATCACATCCACAAACATAAACACAAGAACAGATCTGTCTCTTTTATAGCTGATAGAGTTTTAAGAAATTCATCAATACTACAAACAAATTAAAATACAGAGGTTTCATTTTGACCAACAGTAAAAATTCTTATTTTTCAAATTTTAAATCCTGGCCTTTAAATAAATTTTAATAAAGTTTGCTTTTTAAAATTATTAAAAAAAAAAAAAAAGCAAAAATCTTCAAGGACAAACATGTATTTATATTATTACATTTTTTTCATTTTTTTTTTTAAAACAAACAGAATCAGGTGTGTCCTTACTTTTACTGAAGTCCATCCGCCGAAAAGTTTTATGATTAAGTTGTAGAAGTCATCTTTATTTTATCTTGGTTTAAGACTTTCTCTGTGGATTCTCTATGGATTTTTAACACAACCTACCCCAATGGTGGGATTATAGGTCAAGCTTATATCGAATTGATTGGTTCTCGTCACAGTCACAGACTGACAGAGAGAACAACCTAACAATGTGTTTTGGGCGCATTCGGCTTGCGCCCCACGGGCGTGGCTATGGTTTGCAATACAAATGAATAGAATAAAATTCAGAGCTGACGTCACGTTTTCTTCAGAAATACTGGAGGCCCCGCACACACTCATGCGTTTTCCTAGTGGGGCGTTTTTGGGGTGCGCCCTCCTTCCGGTTTTCGTAGGAAGTAGAAATAAAATAAGTTAGAAAATAAAATATGTAAGAAAATAAAACGATGTAAAACGTTATTAAAATGCATATAATCTTCACACAAGACAGTTTTACATACTTACAAACATATAAATGATAGTATATTTTTTTATTGTTAGTTTTGGTGATCAGGACAGGGGGGGCGGCACCCCTGCGCCACACGTCACCAGCCGCCACTGGTTTTGTTGGATATAAAAGATACAAAGAGACATAAAAATGGGTCAGAAATTAACCACAGAAATAAAGAGAGCCCAAACTGGATCAGCAAGAATGGGGAAGTTAAAGTAGACATGTCTTGAGAAAAACAGCATTCAGCCAGATTGGAAAGGAGAAGTTCATGCAGAAGGTGTTTAGACAACCTCAGGAGAAATAGATGGTAACAGCGCTGCGTCAGAGTTGACTGTAAACAACCGTTGTGTCTGTATGTCTTGTCTTGTGTGTGAATGAAAGGACTGAGAGTTTTAAAGATTCTAGCAGATTCTCACCAATTCTTAATTTTATTATTTTGCCTGTAAAGAAGGACGTATTGGTGACTTGGAGGTAAAAGGTGGGTTTTATCCCTGAAAACTGATTCCGCTGTGTGATTAGCACATAGTAGAAGGTCGGATCAGCGTCCTCTCCACAGTCTCATGCCAAAGAACTTCTTTACTGGAATAGTAGTAAGTTTTAAATGGACTAAAAAGCATAGTTTTGTAAGAAATCTAGTTATTTCCAAAAATTTTAAGATACAGGGAAACCTAAACTTAGAACTTAGACAGACATAGAATAAGAAAAAGAAGGATAAGAGATAAGTAGGGTTAGAGATCTCAGACTTGAATAAAGAGACAAATTAATTTGTTGGGAGAATTTGTGTGCTGCATCACACGCAGCAGGCTACCAGCACAGCGCCAGTGATAATAAGAAAACAATAAAAAGAAGCGCGGAGATCTGTAAGGACTGGCTCATTGTCTCGTTGAATGACTGTCCACAGTGTTCATAAAATTGACGCTAGCCAGGTTAATTTTTGGATCTCAGAAAGCCGGTTTATGAGGCCAGTTTTTGAGATAAAAAGAAGTTTGTAAAATTATTACCTCATCAAAATCAAATTAGTGAAAATGACAAAACAGCAGTAAATGAATGAATAAACTGTAAAAGTTTGAAGTAATAATAATAATGAATTACTCTATTCATCCCTCACCGGGGAAATTTGTGTGCTGCACTCCTTACACCGCAGCAGCCTGCCCTTCGACGGCGCCAATGGTGGGAGAAGCGGGGGTTAGGTGTCTTCTCCAAGGACCCTAGATGGTGGTCTCAGTGGGACGCAAACCCGCGACCTTCCGGTCCGCGGGCAAGCGCTCTGGCGCTCATCCACTGTCTCCCACCAAGTAAGTAAAAAAGTAAAAAAAAGAGCCTTAGATTTGGTCAAACTGTTCTGTTACAAATTCATTTTTGAAATGGCTCAAAAAAATGCTAGTTTTTCACTAAAGTTTGTGATTGTGAAAACGATTGGTCTTTGTGTGTGTCTCTGTCCTGCTACAGCTGAGTGCGCATGTAAGCCTGTGTGTGTAAGCCTGTGCGTGAGCGTGCAAGATCTGTGTTTCTGTGTGACTTCTTTGTAAGAAGCTTATTTGTCTAAACATTGCTTGGTTGTATGTTTGGTTTTGTAGGAAAGGTTACATGATATGATTGTTCTTCAGAGTGAGGATGCAGTTTGTTTGTGTGTCTTGAACAAAAAAATTAGGAAAAAATAAATGAGAGAAACAGATTAACATTAATTGTTTTTATATTTAGTATTGATCATTTCTTTACATTTCTTTAAAACATTATCAGTCAGGAGCATTGTGTTAGGTTTGAACTCAGGTTTTGTCCATAATTTCACACCAGATTTGGAAATATAGAAACTTTTTATCTATATTCTGAAACCTGGTAAAGGGAAGTTAGTATTGCTGTCTCTAAGATTATAAACACTGGTAACAGTGGTAGATAAAATGTTTTTGGATACTGAGACGGATGCTTTTTTATGAACTCGAAACATAATTTGAACAATTTTAATTGCTATCTTTTAAGATCAGAGCACTAGTATGATCCAAAACTCCAACCTTAGCAACAATTATGTTTTTCTCTGATCAAATAATTTGCAGAGTTGATTTTTCCTTTGTAACTGACATCCCATATTTCAGCACAGTAACTGGATAGATCTCTCCCTAAGTTTGTGATCATTCCACCTTTGATGCCTTGCTGTACTGAAGGTCTAATCTCCCCCTAGATAGTTCAACTAAAAGTTCAGTCATCTTAGCCTTAGGGTCAGATAAGAGGCTCCTACTCGCTGGTGCACCTGGCGTTCCAGATAATAGAGAAACCCAGCAGAACACAGGATCATTGTTACACTATGATGAGAAACTAAAATGTTCAGATTTTAACGATCAACTAATAATGTTTGCTAAATACTGATGTTTAATATAACATTTCCATTACAAAGCTAAATGTCCTTTTCTCTTTCTGTAGTTTACTTAATTTCTAAAAAATTACATGAGGGGAGCTGCTAAGATAGAAGATCTTTGGAATCAAAGCTCTGCCCCCTGTAGACTAGCAAACTGATGTTAAACAGATGTTTTAGTCCTATAAGAAACATAAATTAATTAAAAATAATAATAATTAACTTCTGTGACCTTCACTCATAAGACAGGCAGAGACGAACTAAATAATATATGTTGGAGGTGTGGCGAGGCAGGCCACATAGTAAGAAAAGGCAGATCACCAGTGGAGAAAAGGAAGATTGCAATTCAGGAAGCCTTAAGGTCACAGAACGAACAACAGATGATGTCATTTTTGGGGCTTTGTGACCTCTGCAGAGAACTCCTACCCAGACTACGCACAAGTACTGTAGCCACTTCAAGAAGTAATATTTGGCAGGGACTTACAGTTAGGAGATAAAATAACGTGGGATCCACAGGCAGACCAGGCCTTTGTGTTACTAAATCAGCTACTAAAGATAATTTGGGGAACATAAATTTGGATGTGCTGTGACTACAGACACAGAAATAATTTAATTTAAAACTGTTTAGCACTATTTGCGGAACTTCATGCATTTTTGGGAGCTTGGAAATTTTTATTGGACATGGGTCACCACACGTACAGATAGGCCAAGTGTGATTTCAAACTGTAACTATAGTTACAGTTTGAAATCCTCTTGTTGAGACATGGGATTTCCCATGTCTCAACAAGAGGATGGTATATTTAATTAGAGTATTTTATTATGAAAAAAAAAGGTTTTGTCAATGTTCTGCTATAAATATAACAGTCAAGGTCATTTAAGACCAAGAGAGGCAATTTCCCCAAAGAAATCACCCCATCCTTCACAGGGGTGACACCATTTGAGGCAGTCTATGGCAGCGCTATCAGGAGAAAGAAGGCCAGTTTGACTCTATGACTACCTGGCTCGCCTGATTATCTAGAGAGAATGATGTCCGGAGAATAAATAATCTGCCCTCTCCTTTGTCTCTGTCGCCCACACAGGAACTGCCCTGACCTGGAGACCTGATCTTGTTGAAGGTGATCAAAAGGAAGTCCTGGTCCTGCCCACGCTGGGAAGGCCCACACCGTGTCCAGATCACCACACCCGGTGCTGTAAAAATTGCTGAGAGACTCTCCTGAAAAGTTCAACTCTTGCTTGAGCCACAAAGACCGACGGGGGTAGCAGTGGAATTCCGTTAAAAAGGGTCTGGTAGCAAATTAGGGGCAGCATTTCTAAGTGGTGAAGAAATCAGCTAAACTGCGCCCTATCTATAGATGGCTTATTTTGTGTTTTAACAGAGACATTGGCTGGTTGCTCTGTGTCTCCAGTTTCTCTCACAACCCACAGAAATTTTTGGGACACCTGAAAACGGGCGACCAAATTAATTAATTAATTGGTTGATTGATTAATTCGTTCATTCATTCATTTTATTTAAAAGCACCTTTCTAGAGGAAGAATAGAGAGGATTAAGGACCGGTTGGTTTTGGACTTCAGCCTTGCCCCCCAGGGTGGGGTATGTGCAGTGATTAATTCTTGTTGTGCTTAAATCCCTGATGACAACTCCACTGTTTTGGATGCCATGCAGACTATGAGGAACCTTCGCCAAGCCATGTCCCAAGACTCTGTTCCTGCTCCAAGTTGGTTTGACTGGTTTTTCTCTGGCTCCTGGTACCAACTTTTCCTAAAGGCCATCCTCCCCTTTGTTGGCCTTTTCGTGTTTCTGCTCCTCTTCTGTGTTCTCTGCTCCTGTTGCATCCTTCCAGTGGCAAAGAGAACTGTCAGCAGACTATTTCTGGCCCAGGTCTACCACAACAATCTGCTCCCCACTCAAGACTTGGATTCCCACAACCTTGCCACCACCTCTCTCTAAGATCCTTGCCCCTACTCCAGGTACATGTGCTAATAACCTCTGTTCCTGCTTCATCCGTTTGGACTGTTTGTACAACAGGTGCATTCTCAGGGTGCCTGGCTTCCTGACCTTGACCCTGCACCATGGTGTCCCCACCAACAAGCAGCCGCGGGACTTTACCCGTTTTGGCGCCTCCGGTCAGGTTTTTCTTAAAGTTTTCTTTTCCCTTTTCCCCTGATATCTCTGGTCAAGAAGGCTGCCGCTCCATGCGGAGGGCAAGAGGGGACTTTTCCAACAATCTTTGTGGGTTTTTCGAACCTCCCTGAGATATAACCTTGTTGTTTTCTTTACCTATGTTGCTGTATCTTAAAGCTAACTTGAGTGGTGCTACATCTGATGCTCAAAACTCACTACAGGGGGGAAATGTAAGATAAGCTCGATTATGAAGTATTTGTGTGTTTTTTCACATCAGCATGTGACATTTAACCATGTGTTTAACTTCTGCTTTTCATACTAGAATGTGCAAATCATCTAACCGCCATTTTATGTTTGAACAAAAAAAGCACCATTTTTAGCTTGCACTCCCACATACTGAATATGCACGTAGGCTGTGTCTGGAACACCATCTGTGTGCAAAGCTAGTTTCGGCTACACCCTTTTGCTAACTAAAAGGAAGCCAGCAGAAGACAGAAGGCAGAGAGTAACTTGGAACAGCCAGAGTGTAATCACTCCTCGCTCTCCTTCTCTCTCCTACTGCAGCTTGAAAGACAATTGTCAATCTGTGTAAATTTATTGTTGGTTTTCCCATGAAGATATTGTTTAAAGCCTTATTGGTTGTGTACTATTTGCAGTTTAAAACCCACAACAGGGGGGAAATGTACGATAAGCTTGAATTATATCCTATTATTGTGTGTTTTAAACTTACTAAGGGTAATATTTACTTGCACAGTATTATCTTAAGGTTTCATAACAAAGTCTAATCCTCTGCTCTCTCACTCTTAGTTGTTGAAGCCTATTTTCAGCATTTACTTACAATAACACCCACACAAACCTAAAGGAACTGTTTTCTGAAATACTACACCCTTCTGGTTTTTGGCGCCTGCGAGCATCCTTGAACAGCCTGTGACTTATTATGCTTTACTAAAAGCAGCTCGCAAGGAGAGATCAGAGAGAGACTTGCAAAGGAGCTGAGACATTAACACTCCTCTCTTCTCATCTCTCCCTGCCATAGCTGGAAAAAGAATTCTGCTTCTCTGGTGGACTTATTGCTGGTACGAATCCTGAAAGGTGATAAATTGGATAAGATTTGGACCCAACAAGCGTCAAAGTTAGTTCAGTTTATTTCTAGCAGAAATGTTAAAAGAAAAAGACCAAGCAAAACAAAATCATACAAAGTATACAAAAGAAACCAAAGCAAAGGTGCCTTACAAAGCACAGTCATCACAAATATGTTCAAAAGGGTGTGGGTAGAGGAAAAAAAAACTTATCAGAACCCACCCCTATTATTTACACAATTAAAGTTTCAAACAAAACTTAATTAGACTTCTTGTTCTATTTGTTGAATAAGTTCAGCATCAGAACGAGACAAGAGTCATACATAAAGTTACATTATTTAGCATCAATTTCAGTGTTTATTCATGTATCTATAAGTACACCATTCATTATTTAGTCACTAATTACACTGTGAAAAGTTGCTGAGTTGACAATACGGACTTCCTTTTTTTTCCCCTACACGCCTGGTGGTCGACTTGAAATCAGTCCGCGGGCTACCAGTAGACCGCGATTGACTGGTTGGGCACCCCTGGTCCAAAGACACCTGTGGTTGTAAGTCATATAAAGCAATTTGACACCACTCATCCTGTAACATTCTGCTGGTTCTAACACACCCTCAGCCGGCCACATTGTGCCAATGCTAACACAGCCTGATCTCGCAACATCCTGCTGGTGCTAACACACCCTGAACCTGCCATGTTCTGCTGGTGCAAACGCAGTTCGAACCTGCTATATTCTGGGGGGGATAACACAGCCTGATCTTGCTACAATCGGCACGGGCTAACACAGCCTGAACTACTACATTCTGCTGGGGCTAATACAGTCTGACCGTGCTACATTCTGCAGATGGTAGCACAGCTGGATCCTGCTACATTCTGCTGGTGCAAGCATGAGAGTGATCCTGCTATATCCTGCTACATCCTGATGACTCTCCTCTTTTGTTCTGTCGTACAAAGGGTTTGTCAAAAATGGTTGGAAATTCACTTTCTAAGGATTTCCTTTCCTCATTGGACAGTTTTGGTTCACAACAGTTTGTTAATTTTCCCACTCAGACAAAAGCCCACATTCTGGACTGTTGCTCAGGTATAATACCCATGGACTGTAAATCCAACTTTATTGGATTTTATTTAGTTTTATTTAGTTATTTTATTTATTTAGTTTTCAAACCATATGGTCCTTACTTTTAACGTCAATCTATTTCTTCCCAAACACAATGTTTATGCAATATTACATATTGCTAAGTCAACAATGTCAAATTGGACATTTTTTCTTCTCAAATCAGTAAACTTCCAAATACATTTACAGTTCTAGATCAACACGCATGCTTCACTTAAATCCAAATGTGTCTCAGCCACCTACACTAAAACTGTTCTTCTTCAAGTCACTAATGACCGTCTCCTCTCTGCTGACTCTGGTTTATTATTCATTGTCCTTGTGCTTGATCTTAATTCAGCTTTTGACACCATTTCTCATTCCATCCTACTGAACAGAGTCTCTTTGTTTGGCAACTCTTGCACCCTCCTCATCTGGTTTCATTCCAACCTGTCTGATTGTACTCAGTTCATTCAGTTAAAGTCCTTGCCTTCTCACTCTGTTCCAAACACAACTGATGTTCCTCAGGGCTCTGTCCTCAGTCCGCTCCTCTTCATAATCTAACTTTTTCCCCTTGGTTATATTTTCCAGAAACATAACATCAATTTCCACTGCTATGCAGATGACACCCAGCTCTACCTCTCCTGCAAACCCAGCTTCACACTGCTCCCATCAGCCCTTTTTGGCTGTATCAACAAAGTGAAATCCTGGTTCCCCTCCAACTTTCTTAAACTCAACAGCAACAAAACTGAACTTCCTCTGACAGGCATGAAATCCACCCAAAACTCTAAATCCACGACCCCTCAATCAGTTCTCACTCTCTATTGACGGCTCCACAATCTCTCCCTACCCTTAGGTAAAGAGTCTGGATGTTATCCTCGACAGTAGTTTCTCTTTCGCCTCTGACATAAATACAATCACCTGCTCTGCTTACTTCCATCTTTACAACTTACAATGTCTCTGGCCATCCCTCACTCCTCAGTCCCTCAACTCATACACAATCTTGTAACATCCCACCAGGATTACTGTTTTTTCTGTTCAGTCTCCCACAAAAAAACTCTTTATAAACTTCAAAGGGTACAGAATTAGGCTACTCTTATCATGACACACTTCTTCCATTAACCACATCACACTTGTCCTTTAACATCTCCACTGCTTCCCCATACTCATTCAACAAAAAATCTTGCCTTCCACGATCTTGCACCTCCATATCTCTCTGACCTTCATGTTACCACACCTGCTTGCTCTCTCCATTCCTCTATCCTCTGTCCCCTCTGCCTGTTTTGTCTCTACGGAGAGCAGAGCATTCTGTCGCACTGCTTCTCAATATTAGAAGATACTTCCTCCTGAGCCCAGCAACATTGATACATTTTCCCACCTCAAATTCAGATAAAAAACTCATCTCTTCAAACTGGCCTAATCTCTTCAACAATGACTATATATATATTCTATATTAAAATTTATTTATATGTTGGTATATACATAAATATATATTCATTGTCTAAATTTGTATCCTCCTCAGCTGTTGCTGTTTTTAACTAATGCATTTTTTAGATAAGTGAGTGTGTTGTACAGCAACCTATAAATATAATGTATTACCATTATTACTTCTCCATAGACAAAGGGTCTGGAAGTGTACCACTCCCTTTCATTCGTTCTCAAACCAACCTAAATCCAGCTATTAGTTTGTTATCAGGTTGTCAATAAAAATTCAGACTTGCCAAGTACAACAATAGTACTAAAAAGTCTTAGAATGAGTGAAAATAAAACAAAAAATACCAAATGTTGTTTATTAAATGTAATAAACAACATTTGGATTAGTTAAATTTGATGCAGTCTTACCGATTATCTGGAGACAATAAGTAGAAAGACCAGTCTTTATGCTGCTCACGCCAGCGCTCAAACCTCTCAGTCAGGCTGTAGGACATCTGGAGGGTTCAGCAATCACACATCAGTCAATCTAAAAAACTGAATGACTCTACTGTCTCTGCGTATAAATTTAGGGCTGAAAAGCAATTCTTTTTGCGTTAATAGCTCTGTTGTCCACAATTACAAACAAATATGTTCTAAAGATGCTGAAAAAGCACTAGATGATGTCAGGAGAGTAGTCTGTTCCCCCTCTGTGTCCTGTTTACCCCCTCCCTTTTGTCTGTGTGTGTGCAACTAGTCACACCTGAAACTAAACTACTCATCTGCCGGAGCATAAATGGAACAGTTTTTGACACACTCTTTGCCAGATCGCAGTTTATCATGCTTGATCTGTTATCCAGTTTTTGGCTCCAGCTCCTACATTAGAACCTGCCTAGTTTCTCTGTTTTGTCTTTATTTGGACTTTTTATCAATCTAATAATCAATCTAATAATTCTGCTTGTAATTTTTCATTTGAACCTGTCCGTTGTGTCAAGGGTATATTTTTGGCCTCAGCTCCACACCATGACAGATGATTGCATCACTCACATGTCTTTAAACAATTTTTCAGATGGTTTGTTAGACTCTCACCAACTTACAAGTGCTTCAACTTTATGCTCTGACAAGCTGGAAATTAAACTCAAATCGGAAGGCGAAGGGCTTTGCAGTTGATCGTTTACAGCCTGCAATGGTACAAAAAATGTGCATTCATAAGAACCTGTCTGCCCTTCCACTCTTTCAAAGACACCATAAGCTTTAAAAATGAAAACTTACAACTACACGAGAGTTCCCAGATGAGCTGGAACTCATTTCACTACAGGCTTTAACATCATCTTCAAGATGCTTTTGGAGGAACAGTGCAGATATACATGAAAAAGGTTACTGGTGCAAACAAAACTGTGTGTGGTCTACCAAATGCCAAGCTAGAATCAAAACCTGAGTCTGGAAGTTATCCACCACAATCCCGATAAGAATGTTTAAGAGAACGTTTTTCCCCAGAAGAATCACAATCACAAAGTATCCTGCAGAAAATGGACTGGTACCAGCCATGGTGTTATACATCACCAGGTCCCAGTCTTCAAGAGTCAGAATCTGATTGGGCGGAAACAAACTATGAGAAGCATGCAAAGAGCAATGCACAAAAATATAAAGTAAAGAATTTTCAGTGTACCCCACCCCTCAATCTAGAGTTGAAAATTTGTTCTGGTGACTTGGGTCTGAGTGAGAAAAATTTGGCAGTGATTTTCTTATCCCTTATGCTGCTCTATGAATTATGTCTTTTTCTGGTTCCCTACTTGGAGACCTGTTTGATAAGTGTAATCTTACGAGAGGCACAAAGTTGCCAAAATACAATGATAGCCCAAGTGAGTTTCCTCTGCGGGAAAGCTGGTTTCTTCCTTGTAGATATGTTGATGAGTTTGGTCATCTGGGAAGAGATGAAAGTAAAGCTACTGCTCTACTTCATCCTTTTTCTTAATCTGGTTCTGTCTGGTGCTATGACAAGCAGAAGGCTGGGCTGTATGTTAAGTATTGCTGGACACATCTGCTCTGCTTAGGTCAACACTATTATTTTATTTATCATTTTTGGCCTTTTTTGGGAAAGAAGAAGCATGAGATGGTTGGGGATAAAGGGGGTAGTGGTAAAGTGAGGATAGAGGGGGCCATGGACCACCTGGGACCATGGACCACTCATGCGGACACCAAGACTGCCTTGTGAGTTTCCATTTTTATTTAATTCAAGTCACCTAAAAAACAGAGTCTGGAGCATGCAGGGCATTTACATCTAACTGTTTTGACAAATCCTCAGAGACTTTATGACAGAAAGTTTGCACAGGTGCACAGAGCCACGGGATGTTGATGATGTTTGATAATTTGTTTTAAAGGGCGATGTGGGAGAACAACATTTTAATTCCAATAGTGAAGGATTGTCCAACGACAACTTTGTTAAAAGTCACTATTAATAATTTTCTGTCATTTCAATCAAAAGCGTTGTTGGCCTCCAGTGATTCTTCACTATTGATGGTTGAGTAATTAATAAACTCAATACGAGATGAAGTAGTACCTTCTCTAGCCTTTCTGCCAAAACTTCACAAATTATTTTTTTGTCTGCATTTGTCGTGTGTAAATATGGTTTTAATAAAAATTTGTTTTGAGTTTTAACATTTTTATTATTTTTACCCAAAGACCTGCAAAGGAATGAAGAGTCAGCGAAGAGTTCCCCAAGAACAGTGACATCACGTGACCAAAAACTATACAACTGCTGCCAAGTATAGTTTCAAGGTGACTGCTTTTTGTTAACTGCTGTCAACAAATGCATGCTGCTTTATTTCTTTTGCCTGTTGGGAAACTCATCACTGCCTCTTCCTCCCCAGCAGCATCAGGAGACGGAGGCAGAGCTACTGAGAGAGTTTCCGAAAGCAGTGAATTGTGGGGAGCAGTATTGACCTGGAGGGTGGTGCCACATGGAACTTTTATATTGAACTTTCATTATTTATTTTTTTTTAACTCACAATATCTTGTTTAATTTTAAACCTCTAACATGTGCTGTTCCCCTGATATACTTATTTTAATCCTGTCCATCCTGGTCACTCCCAGAGAGATCCTTCAGATTACAACGCCTACACAATATCTAATCTACCTGTGTACTCCTTCCCCACTCTTGTAAGTTATCCCGTGCCCCAGTCTTTTCTTGAATAAAGTATTCATTACTTTGTAATAAAATTATTAACACGCTAAACTTGCGTCGTCCATTGTCTGGGAGAATCTTGAATCGCATCAGGGGGATTGCAGGAACTAGGGGGTTGCTGAGTTCCTGGCTGACATGACACATCAATAAGAAAAATGGGTCTGTAACTACATGGTATTGTGGGGTCTTTTTCAGTTTTCAAAAGTAATATCATGTTGGTGGAGTTCATAAGCGGGGGCAAGTGATTGTTTTCCTTCATTTCTGTTGTGATTCTGAGGAGAGTGGGGTTAGGTTTAACAGAAATTTCTTAAAAAAATTTACTGGGAAGTTGTGGGGTCCTGGTGTTTTTTTGCGAGACATTTTTGTAGCCACGACCCCGTTAGGGATGGACCGTTCAGAAAATGAAACAAAAGTTGATGCCCTGTGTTGTTCTCCTACAGTGAGAAGAGCCTCTATGGTAGAGTCTACATTGGTGCACTACATCCTGTAGAACAGGGGAGTCGAACTCCAGTCCTCGAGGGCTGGTGTCTTGGTGGTTTTTCATGTGTTCCTGTTTCAATATAGCTGATGCACATAAAGTGAAATCAACAGCCAATAAAATTTGGCACATTGACTCAATAAGCTGGATCAGGTTGTTAGATGCAAGAACAAAAAAAAAACCTTCAGGACACCGACCCTACATGACCTGAGTTTGACACCCCTGCTGTAGAACAAGATTAGGTAGGTCTGGAATCTAGTTTGAATGCCTTTTAGTGAGGTATTCCTGGTAGGTCCCATCAGTGGGAAACCATATGGAAGACTCAGGACATGTTTGAGAGACCACATCTCCTGGCGGGTCTACCAACAACTTGAGAAAACTTTCAAGCTGGAAGAAATGACAATAGTGGGTGAAGAATGGGTTTGTCTCCATTCATAACCTGACCACATTTAGACAGAGGATGAATTGAAAAGACAAACTAATGATTTAAAAACTTTCTAAAAAGTTTACCTGGAAAACCGTGACCATTGACCAGCTCAGGGTGTCAAAATTTTTTCTTTCATCATACTGTTCTTCAACTCCAGCCAACCAGTCAAGCTTGCCGCCAAAGAAATACATACCAATCACACTGCAATAACACAATTATAGACAATAAGCAAATTTAGCAGCATTTGGAATTTTGCGGGTAAACTTGTGTGTGCGCACATGCCTGAAGACATAAATAAAAAACACCATGAGGACACATAGGGTGGCTGACCCTTTCATAGTCCCCCAAAGCACCATAAGCTGTTTCCTTAGATGGGGCAAAAAGTGAAGCAGCTTTCCAAAGCGCAGGACACGAAATGCGCGCACCACAGTCAGCCTGCTGTCAGTTTGGTATGCTTGTTCCCAAATACTGGGTCAGAAACAAAAAGCTTTTAGTGTGTTTCAAACATATCAAAAAGGTCTACAATTGAAGATTAACAACCTGATGAGGACGATGATAAAGTCAAACAGGTTCCAACTGTCTGCGAAGTACATCATCTTAAAGGCCACTAGTTTCAGCATCATCTCTAGAGCGAAAACTGCTGTGAAAAAGATATTACTAAAGTGCAATGCTGTGGTAACTTCCTCGGCCTGCATGAAGGAGAGAATAAGGAAAAAAATTAACTTCAAATTATTCCCTGTCTTTTTATGTGGTTTTCCACCTGGTTGTGGTGCTCCACAGCCATCGTAATAATGTTGAGAAAAATAGTGACCATGATGGCAATGGTGAACGCATGGCTTTTAACCAGCCTTTTTACTTGATTTTTTATTGTGTGACAGGACTCCATCTGGAACAGGAAAACACATTTTTCTCATTTGAAACCGATGCAGGCACGCGGCATCAAATTGCATTTTGGTCTCACCGAATGTTTCTCTTTTGCCTTTTTGGAAAACACTAAAAATCTGTTGGTTAGAACACAGAAAAAGAAAGGCTGTCACAATGGTTGAACAAGTGAGGAAATGTATTTGTACATGTTTACATTACAACACTTTCTAACCTTTTAAAACACCTTGACAGAAACTCTGTAATCTTCCTGCGGGCATATTTCTGGCTGAAGACGAAGATGTAGTCTGTCTCCTCAACAATCGTCAAGGCTTCTGAGAAATGGGTGGCAATGATGACTGCGCATGTATTCATCAGTATAAATGTGCCTAGCTGGGGAAGAAGGATGAAAGCATTCTTTTACAAGTGTACTAAATAGGCAAATTCATATAGAAGTACAGAATATCTGTTAATGTGGTCAAGTTTGGCAGATACAGTAGATAATGTAGATACTGTCATTTCCGGTGTATATGCCACAACTTTTCACACACTTTCAACCCTGCGGCTTATGCAATGAGGTGGCCTATATAAATATATGGATTTTCCTAGGCAACTCAAGCAAAAAAGGTGCGAGGAAGACGCTAGTGTAAGCAGGTGTTTTTATTCCACCAATGGAAGCAGGAAGGACAAGGCGGAATCCACCTACCAGTACTATCTCTCCCGGTTCCACTTTTGGTTAAAAACTTATCACAATAAAATCACTGGAAATACAACTTGATTTTATCACAATAAAAGAGACGGACATACAACTCATCATTTCCTTGTTTACACGAGTTTGAACTTAACTGCAAGTGTATGCCGTGTAGATGGATACAGCCTCACCATGGAAAATTTCAGAAGAATTTTATATGATGCAGCTTTTGAGCTAAAACTAACGTAGTTGGCTTATATAGAAAAGAGCAGAGATGCTGCATGTAAATTTTGTTTTAATACTAATTAATACGTGTTGCTGCTGCGTTACAGGCACTGTTTGGAAAAAAAGTTAAGGTATATTATTAAAACTTTGAAAACTCATTCTGTGTTCCATTTCGGTTTGTAAATAGTATCTTATGTTACAATGTGCACATCTGCAGCTTATACTCAAGTGAGGCTTATTTATGTAAAAAATATGTTTTCCTATAAAAATGTATTGGGTGCAGCTTATACTCAGATGCAGTCCAAAGGCTGGAAAATACTATAGTATTGTGGAATTTTTAAAAAGATATCACACAAATTCCATTCTGTTGTCTTCCACTTATCCGGGGCTGAGCACGTGGGCAACAGCCTCAGACGACAAGCCCAGGCTTCTCTCATTCCGGCTGCATCCTCCTGCTCACCTGAGGAAACCCTTAGGCGATCCTCGGCCAGCTGTGAGACATAATCTCTCCAGCGGGTTTGGGGCCCGCCTCTGGGTCAGAAAGACCTCACTAGCGAAGCACTTCAAACCAGATGCCCGAAGCACCCTATCTGGCGTCTCTTGACTCAGAGTACTAATAGCCCCATCATGAGGTCCTCCCGGATGGCAGAGCTCATCCCTCTATCTCTGAGTGAGAGGCCGTTCCCCCTGCAGAGGAAACTCATTTCGGCTGCGTGTATCTGCGATCTCGTTCTTTCGGTCACCACCCACAGCTGGTGACCATAGGCGACGGTGGGAACGTAGATCAACTGGTAAATGAAGAGCTTTCCATTTCAACTCAACTCTTTCTTCACCAAGACGGACTTATGCAGTGTTGCAATATTCCTCGGCAGGAAGATCACGTCACAAGCAAACAGGACCACATCATCCGCAAAAAAGCAGATATCCAATCCTAAGGTATCACATGATGAATTACAATATTCATTTTCCCAACACAGAATCAGAATCAGAATATACTTTAATGATCCCACACATGGGAAATTTGTGTGTCACAGCAACAACTTCCTATCTGCTAAGTAAGTCGTTGTAGAGTCCGATCACGTACGTAAAGAAAAGAAAAGTAGCACGGAAAGAAGGTAATATAAAAAAAATGAATGAACAGATAAATTAAGCTACCTTTTTTGTTTAACTTATTTGATTTAAACAAGGAGGTTGCAAGCAAAATATTCCATATTTCCCTGTTTGAATGTTATTACCCTATCAAAAACATCTGAAGTGATTTTCTATTTTATTCATGCACGTTAGAGTAATTTGTGAATATTCCTGCCAAGTATCAATATAAGTCTTTATTGCCAGTAGTATTGTTGTTTGCTCCTCCTATGGTTTGACTGCCCTTCATTCTCTGTCACACCAAAATTCTACCAAAAGTGGTGTCTGCTTACTTTTTGTTATTTTATGCAAATGCACCAAAATATGAGTATGAAAGACTATTTACTAGCTTTGTAAACTTGATGGTTTTTTTTACTGCACTTGCAGTCTCAAACAAGATTTAATTTCTACTGTGAGAGTCCTGCTCTCAGATGGCAGGACTAAGTTTGGGCAGAATTCAGTATGTCAAAACAAAAAATGAAACTGATTTAATGTACTAATATAATTAATATTAAATATAAATTGTTTTTTTTCTCAGTATTGCATTTCTAAGTTAACCAATAGCTATGTTTAGCTATATATGCAGTGGGATGAGAATTATTTCCCCAAAAAGTACCATATCCCTTGATTATTTAGTACCATTCATTTTTATTTAATAATTTAATAAGTTTTGTTTTGTCTTCTGAACCGTTTATCCATAATGGAGTTGCGAGGGGTGCCGGAACGTATTTAAGGCAAGAGGCAGCATACATCCCAAACAGGTCGCAAGTCTGTTGTAGGGCCACACACAGATAACAATCCACGCACATTCCTGGCGGAAATTTTGTAGCGGGTGTTTGCAAATTAATTTTTTTATTAATAAAATTTGCAATCTATTGAAATGATAAAAATCCTGCTCTCTGGTCTTCTAAAAAAACATTTCAGGTTCACAATTATTACAGAACTCAGCAGCTCGTGTTCTGACTGGGACCGGGGAACGGGAACACATTACACCGGTTTTAAAGACCCTGCATTGGCTTCTTGAAAGTTTTAGAATTGATTTTAAAGTTCTTTTACATGTGTTTAAATATTTAAATGGTCTTTGGCCTTCTTATCTTTCAGAACTGTTCATACCATACAAACCCTCACGGACCCTACGCTCCTCCGGCAGCAGACTCCTGCTTATTCCTAAAGTCAGAACACACCGTCTCGGTGAGAGGTCTTTTGGATTTTAAGGCCCGCGTTTATAGAACAGTCTGCCAGAGGAGCTCAGGACTCAAGAGAACATTTGTGTTTTTAAAAAGAGGCTCAAGACACATCTTTTTAATCTTGCTTTTAACTAAGTTTCTCATATGTAATTTTTTTTGTAGTTTTAGTTGATCTTAATTAATGATTATATTTTATTATTTCTTATTAGTTATTAGCTATAGCTACTTTTTTTCCCTTTTTCCCTACAATATCTTTATTGATTTTGTGATAAAAATATTAACGAACAACAAAACACCAACCCATACAAAAAATAATAAATAAAAAATGTGTAAATTAAGTCATTAGACATGGTTTTCACAAAAAATCCATACCCAACAAACATAGAGTGTGTTTATGCTCAAACAAACAAAATAAGAAACAACACAAGACAAAACAAAAACAACAAAAAACAAACAAACAAACACAAAACAAAAAACAAAATATTTAATTTGTGCTGCTGGCCGACAGCCCCAAGTTGGTGAATTGTCTACGGTGAGAGGAAAACATTAGCTTCTCCAGATTATCTAGAAAGACCAGTTTCCTGGTGTAAACAAAGAAAGGGTCTCATATCCTTAAGTATTTCTCCTGGGGGCCCTTCAACCCGTGTCTAATTTTTTCCAGCTTTACAAAATACAGGACATCCATAACCCAGTGATGATGTGATAGTGGTGAGGTTGATTTCCACTTTATAAGAATCTGTCGTCTTGCTAGCAAGGTGACAAAGGCTATGAATGATCTCACCTCGGAAGAGAGGGAGGCAGTTTCAGAGGTCACCCCTAAGACTGCTGTGACTGCATTAGGTTCCAACCTTTTCCCCGTGATTTCACTTAAAGTGTCAAAGATCTTCTGCCAATAAGATGATAACGCAGAGCAAGACCAAAACACATGGATGTGGGAAGCTGCTCCTTGACAACACTGATCACAGGTTGGATCAACATTCTGGTACATTTTTGAAAGTCTAACTTTGGTTATGTGCGTACGGTGTAAGATTTTGCACTGGATCAGGCTATGCTTTGCACATACAGAGGAGTGGTGCACATTGTTTAGAATGCTTCTCCATGTGTCCTCATCAAATACTTCCCCCAAATCATCTTCCCAAAGAGCCTTAATAGTGGTCAGAGATGCCATGTGTGAAGAGTGAATCTGAGAGTGTAAAAATGAGACCTTACCTTTGAAAGTAAGTAGCGGTTTTAGGAATATATCTACAGGGGAGCCAGGAGGTATGGCAGGAAAGTGAGGGAATTTGTTAGACACAAAGCTACGCACCTGTAAATACCCCAAAAAATGTTGCTTTGGGAGTTAAAATTTCTCAGGTAACTGTTCAAAAGATGAAAATGTATTGTTGATATAAAGATCCTTAAACGATTTGATACCTAGATTTGACCAGACATTAAAGCACGATCTATCAATGAGGGAAGAAAGATATGATTGGATGCTATTGGAGCTAATACTGAGTATGTTTGAAGACCAAAACAACGTCTGAATTGATTCCAAACTTTCAATGTAGTTCTCGCAACCAGACTTTTGATTTGATCCGCGGCAGAGAGTTTAAATGGTGAGTGAACTAACGCTGAGAGAGAAACTCCCCCACAAGAAGCACGTTTCATTCTCAACCACACTGGTGACTGATGGTGGGACTTAAGCCTGGACAAAGCTGAATTATTCTAAAGTTAGCAGCCCAGTAGTAAAATCTCAAATTGGGTGGAGCCATTCCTCCCAACCTCTTTGGCCTCTGCAAAAATTGTTTGTGTAGCGATGGAGGTTTTTTGTCCCAGATAAAATCTGAAATGGTTGCATATAATTTGTGAAAAAAAGATTGTGGAAGAAAAATTGGTACACATTGAAATAAATATATGGACCGAGGTAGGATATTCATCTTGATACTATTACTTCGGCTAGCTAGGGACAGAGTCAACACTGACCAACGTTCAAAATCTTTTTGTATCCGAGCCAAGAGAGGATTGAAATTTGCATGGTAGAGATTCTTAAATTTATTTGTCACCTGAACTCCAAGGTATTTCAACTGGTGTTCATTAATCTTAAATGGTAAAGTCTGAAGTGGGTAGTCAAGAGCAGCTTTGTTGAGAGGAAGTAGTTCACATTTACCTACATTCAGCTTGTAACCAGATACAGATCCACATGAATCAAGGACTCAGCACGATCAAACGCCTTTTCTGCGTCTAGAGAAATAATTGCCTGTGATAAAGTTGATAGACGGGACATTATACTTAGTATTAAAAACAGTCTCCGATTAAAAAAACGAGTGCCTGTTTTTAATAAACCCTGTTTGATCAGGGGAGATTATTTCTGGTAAAATTGTGTCCAATCTAATGGCAAGCATCTTGGACAATAATTTAAGATCTACGTTGAACAGACTAATATATGACGAACAGCAGAGAGGGTCTTTGTCCTTTTTCAAAATAAGAGATATTGATGCCTGGGTGAGAGTAGGTGGCAATTTAGAAGCGGCAAAGGATTCATTAAACATGTCAATCAGGACTGGAGGTAATTCATTTTGAAAACACTTAGAGAACTCCAATGGAAAACCATCTGGCACTGGACATTTACCAATTTGCATTGACCTAATGGCTCCGGAAAGTTCTGCAGCAGTCACTGGTTTGTCTAATTGTTCTGCGATATCTGGACTGACTTGAGGAATTTCCAGTGAGGAGAAAAAAATGGTCAAAGTCGTGAGTGCCTGCTTCAGTCTCTGATGAATATAGTGAAGCATAATGGTTTCTAAATTCGTCATTGATCTTTAAAGGGTCTATTGTAGTGCCTGAGGATGTACGAATTTCGGGAATTTGATGACAGCATATTGTTTGACGTAACTGGTGGCCGAAAGTCTGCTTGCTTTATCGCCATATTTGTAGTATGTGCTGTTAGTTTTATGCAGCAGCGCAATAGCACAGTCTGTAGACAGTATATTGAATTTGGACTGAACCAAAAGGCGCTTTTTGTATGTCCGCAGCAGGGTAAGTGGAGTAAATCGCGTCCAGTTGGGCAATATGGTTGGTGAGAACTAATATCTTTTCTCTCTTTTTCTGTCTCTCCTGGCACACATGGGATTTTATCTGGCCTCTAAAATTTGCCCTTAAAGCTTCCCAAAAGACTGATTTGGAGATATCAGGAGTCCTATTTGTGCTCAAAAATAGATCATTCCAGTCTATTAAAATATTCATAAATTTTTTGTCGGACAATAAGCGTGTGACTAAACGCCGTGGACATTGTGAGCGTATGTGACCTTTAAACTAGTGGTGTCAGTCGATTAAAAAAATTCTTCTTCTTTTTTTCCTTTCGGCATTTCCCTTCAGGCGTCGCCACAGCAAGTCAGTTTCTTCCATCTAACCCTATCTGCTGCATCCTCTTTGGTCACACCAACTCATGTCTTCCTTCAGTGTATCCATGAACCTCCACTTTGTTCTTCCTCTGGCCCTCTTTTCTGGTGGTTACAAACCCAGCATCCTTCTGCCGATGTACTCGGTCTCTCTTCTCTGTACATGTCCAAACCATCTCAGTCTGGCCTCCTTGACTTTATCTCCAAAACCTCTAACATGTGCTTCTCCTCTGATATACTCATGTGATCCTGTCCAACCTGGTCACTCCCAGAGAGTTCATCAGCATCTTTATCTCTGCTACTTCCATTTCTGCTTCCAGTCTTTTCCTCAGTGCCACTGTCTCTAGACCAAACAGCATGACCGGTCTCACCACGGTTTTGTATACGTTTCCTTTCATTTTAGCTGAAACTCTTTTATCATACATCACACCTGATACTTTTCTCCACCCGTTCGAGCCGGCTTGAACACGCTTCTTCACCTCTTTTCCACACTCTCCATTGCTCTGGACTGTTTATCCTAGGTACTTAAAATCTTCCACCTTCTTTATCTCTTCTCCCTGTAACCTCACTTTTCCATTTGGATCCCTCTCATTCACACACGTACTCTGTCTCACTCTGACTAATCTTCATTCCTCTTCTTTCTAATGCATACCTCCACCTCTCCAGCTTTTCCTTCACCTCTTCCCTCCTCTCACTACAGATCACAATGTCATCTGCAAATATCATTGTCCATGGAGATTCCTGTCTAACCTCGTATGTCAGCCTGTCCATCACCATAGCAAACAGCAAAGGACTCAGAGCAGATTAAAAAAAATCAATCGAATTAACTACAGGATTTTGTAATTAATTAGTGTGACGTAATCACATTTTAATGTCATATCCGCGAAATGTCTCCTGATAAAGAATTTGAGTTCTAGGATATTAAAAAATGTACAGTCTGACTAATCAACTGAACACAGTAAGAAGAGGAAATTTTAAATCCAGTTTATTATTTGTGAACTGTGCCTCATGAGGCAAGGTGCATCATTAAAAAAGGTAAAACAAGGGTTAGGGTTCGTTCTTATTTTCAACACTAGAAATTGGCCTGCAATCAGCAGTAAACCACTTTGCGATAGTATTTGTTAATTTCTCTGCTGTGGATTCGTTCATTCGCTTGCCAAATTCAGCTAGCTTGGTTTGGCAGAGCGAGCTCTCGGTAGCCACACTCGCAAAAGAGGAACTAGCCTGAACATGTTTTGAACACTTTTTTTCTGTTGTGGATCAAATGGGGTAGCGGGGAAGACGTGCGCCCCCACAACCCCTTTCTGGATTTGCCCCTGCAACTGCCTCACCCTCCTGAGTCTTGTCCATGTCTGTTGCGTTGGACCACTGCTGCCTTGTTAATTTGCCAGCGTAGGCGATGTAGGACGGCCGAGAAGAATACTGGTCCTTCAATGGGCCAAAATTCAAATGCGCAAGCATTAGCTCGCCACCGTTACAACGTCGTAATTAATTGCGTTATTATTGAAATGCGTTAAAATATGGCTTAATTCTTATATCGAATTAACGCGTTAAAATGACAGCACTACTTTAAACCAAATACTGAGTTTAACTGGAGAGTGATCTGAAATCACCCTAGGGTTCATATGAACAAGAGGCTGGCGTGACACCTGAGAGAAGCCTGTCATTTAATAAAAAAATATCTATCCGAGTATATGTGTGGAGTACGTGAGAGAAAAAGGAATAAGCCTTACCATTGGGATTGAAAAACTGCTAGGGATCCGATATAGAAAACTCCTGCATGATGACTTTAATGACCTTAGCTGATTTCGAAAGTGTAGCAGGTTTAGTGGAGGAGCGGTCTAGATTTGGGTTCAACCAGCAGTTAAAATCCCCCCCTAAGGTGAGTGAATGAGAAGACATGTCTGGAATATAAGAGAAAAGTTGTCTGAAAAACGCTGCATCACCCCAATTTGGGGCGTACACGTTCACTAGGTGCAATGGTGTATCATATAGAGTGCCAGAGACAAATATCTGCCACATGAATCAGACATCGTTTTAGACCAAACAAATGGAATGGATTTGTGCAATAGGATTGTAACCCCCTTAGACTTTTTATGAAAAGATGAATAAAATGTTTGACCAATCCACCTGCTCCTAACTTGAGGGTTAACTGTAGGTTTAAAATGTGTCTCCTGAAGAAACATCACCTGAGTGCCTAAATGCTCAAAATGTTTTAAGACTTTGGTGCGTTTTACTGAAGAGTTCAGGCCTTTGCAGTTCCAAGAGACAAACTTAATCTCACCACCATCCACATTAAGGTTTATCCTGGGTTGGACCAGTTGCAGAGCAAAAAGTAAATTTAACTGTTCGATAGCGATGACAAAGGGACCGTCAGCACAGCAGCGGGTACAAAGCACACCATTGTTAAGCAGTAAGAACAAACACAAAAACATAAAACCACACTAACAAAGATACAACCAATAAACATAAACCCACTCACGCCCCTCCCCCCAGTGTTAGCATCCACCCAATTAGGATGCTCACCAACCCACAAAAAGCAAACGAACTAACACGCTATATGATAGCCCAACTGAAACTTTTAAGAGCTACCTGAGATATCCCTGGCTCAGACAAAGAAAGAAAAAGTAAGTATTTCACCCTCTTTCCTCCAAGAGTGCACTTGAGTCAATTGTGAGAAAACAAACAAACAAAAATCTCCTCCCAACACAAAAAACAAACAAAAAACACAAAACAAAACAAAAAAAGGAAACAAAAACCAGCTCAGTAGCGTCTTCTTTATTAGATGTTATCCTCATCCCCAATTGGGTTTAAAACATTAACACAAAAAGTAGAGTAACACCTCAAATGATGTATATAGATTTAAAAGAAAAAAAAGAGAAGAAAGTACTCTAATGCAGAGAGCTGGTATTTAAGAAAAGGGGGAGGGAAACATACTATCATGTACACATTTTACCAGTAAACCTGTACCTTCAGGCACAAAGAATGCGCTATTTACAGTTCTTCTTAATGATATCACTAGCCATTGACGGGTCATCAAACCGCTGCGATTTTCCATCTGATAAGGTTATTCTTTGTGTGGCAGGATATAGAAGACCATACTTTACACCAGGAAAGGAGCGCAGTGCGCGCTTCACTGGGCCAAACGCCGCTCGTTTCTCAGCAATCAAAGGAGCAAAGTCCGGGAATATGGAGATCCGCTGAGTGGGGAAGACTCACCGGCGCGCTGTAGAATCATGTTGAGGGTGTGAAAGAAATGCATCCGCACCAGAACAGGACGAGGTGGGGCTCCAGGCCAAGGTTTCTCCCTCAGGCAGCGGTGAGCGTGGTCTAGTAGCGTTTTTTCCTTCAGCTCCAGTAAGTCCTGGAGCAGCCCGGCAATAAAATCAGTGGCGCGTGGTCCCTCCACCCCCTCCGGTACACCAATCACTCGGATATTATTCCTTCTTGATCTGCTTTCTAAGTCCTCACATTTTTCCTCCAGATGATTGACCCGTCCGGCTAGCTTGTCCACACTGGTTTGTAGCTCTCCTTCCTGGGAGTCATGGTCGTTAGTGGCCTGCTTCAGATCCTTTGAGGCTGCCTCATGTGAATCCACTACGCGCTGAAGTGGTTTGATGGAGGTTTTCAACTCATCTATCACAGACGAGATTTCAGAGCGTAAACTCACGGACATGTCGTCTATTTTAGCAAATATGTCGTTCTTTAGTACGTCCATCATGGTCTTTAGCATTAGGCTACAGCATCCAATGTAGCCTCACCGTGCGTTAGCATCGGCGTCACTGGTTCAGGCGATGGCGGCGTTTTGCGGCCTGCCTTCGTGGGATCCTGTCTATAGCAAGTGTCTTGTTACACAAAAATATGTGTAATTCTCTTGCAGATCACTGGAGCACAGTTGTGGTATTGTGTTTAGCAAACGGAAGCAGGAAGAAAATTTGTTGTTTTGAGAAGAGTTGAGTAAGACAAACCATATGATTTTCTGCTGCCTAATCTAAATCCATCTACTCACTTCCAGCCCTTTGAGTGGCAATATGAATAAGTCGTTATGTTAATTATAGATATTTTTGACAATTATCTTAGTGACTTTTGTTTTAAGTTTGTGACGTTT